>CM065680.1:32169796-32197353 GCA_017654935.2 Phymorhynchus buccinoides | reverse complement strand
TTCCTCAAACCTGTGGCCCAGACAAAAAGAAGAATAGTGCCCCGCCTAGAGAAGGACCACATAACAACTAACGTGGTGTCCAGCATGGCCAGAAACAACAGCCAGTGCTTTGTGGTCAAGAGATCAAATACCATCATCTTCAAAAATTCCTTCTTTCCACGGACAACCGAGTGGAACAGCTTGCCAGACAATATAGTCGCCATGTCGTCGGCCAGCCTGTTCAGGAGGGCTGTGTCTGATCGCAGGCACAGCAATCAACCAACACACTGAACTTAAGGTGGGGGCCCCAGTTACCATACTAGATGGTGCTGGGGGTCGGCTAGTCCAGCTGTTTGTCAGTTGGAAAAAAGCAAATCGTGTAGCCTGCCGATAAATAACCCCCCAAATCTCATTTAAATTTAAAAAATTTATTTTTGTTTTTAGTTTCTGTGTAGACCATAGTGCTCTCCCCAGTTTTTCCCCTGCTGGCGTTTCTATCCAATTTGGATTATGCCGGCGTTTACTCATCAAGATCAAGATCAACACGTTGTGCAGGCCAAGACTGGCTGGGTCACGTAGAATAAAGTGGTGGTGATTATCTTATATCTAATCTGCCCCCCCCCCCCCCCTTTTCTCTCTCTTCTTCTTATCTATAGATTAGGGCCGAAGTATTCTGCGCATATTTTCCGTAGATCCCCCTGAATTTACAGTGACAGAATAATCAGCAAATGATTGTGGTCACTTGAAGGAAGGGAAGGAAGGACCGTCGGCAACTTTGAAAGTTGAAAGGTCCTTTGTAAGTTTGTTTGTGTCAGCGGTCTCCAAGTCCAAGTCAAACAAAATCTCCAGCAAACAGCCCCCTCCTGTAGTTTAGGGTGTTCAGGACTGCCAGACGCAGCATCACGTCAGGTGTCCGCTGAACGGGCCCTGACTGGATGGGTCACATAGATTAGGCTTTTCTTCTTTTGTCTAAATCTTTTTTCCCTAAGGCGCTTCTTCTTCTTCCAGTTGGGGATGTTTATCCTGCCGCGCACTCACCGGTCTTCATTTAGACCATTAATAGCGCACAGGATGCGTGACTCAAGAACCCGTAACAGTGATTGACTCAAGAACCCGTAACACTAACATTGATTTAAAAATACTAACCCAGTATAGCCGAACTAATATTAGAAAAAAATGCCTTTTCTAACAGAGTAACAAAGTTTTGGAATACTCTTCCTGCACATATTAAACAAGCACAGAATCTAACACAATTAAAAAACCTCCTTGATAAATACACCAACATATCAAAACTACAATATGAGCATGAATAAAAGGCAGATTTGACGAAAACAAAATATATATAAAACCCTCTCAGCTGTGAAAAGTTCAAACAAAAATGACAGGATAGTGAAGAGGCCGCAAGGCCTAATGTCCTAACTACCTGACCTGACCTATGTGAATGCACACTGGACCTCAGTTTTTGAAAAGCCTCATCCGAAGGACTTTTTCCCCAACAACTTCCGCAAATTCCCCTGTTTTAAGTGACAAAATAGTCAAATGTGACTGCACGGTCACTCACACGGAAGGAAGGAAGTAAATAGCCTTCATACTATTAACATAGTCTTAGTAGGTAAGTTTAAATAATTACATCCCTTGGATTTGACATAATGAATTATTAATTGTTGATACAACCTACCAAAATGGAGTACTTTTGCATGCACAGCGACCATATTGGGAAGAAAACATAAATCTTGAAATAATTGAGTTCTCATTTGCGTGTAAATAACTCAACTTACCCGTTAGTTTGCAGTTAAATGTTCAGCTTTCTGATCTAATCATTGGTCCAAGAATGTAACTTAGCGGGGGAAACAACGTCCACTTAACGCAAAAAAGTTACACATCACTCACTCAGAAAATAAGCTACTAGCTGGCTAATGAAATGGCTTAACAGAAAGATTGATAATTGGCGCAAAGTTCTATCATTGGTTCAGAAAAATTCCAGAGGCCTGAATACTTAAAATCTGGACCTATAGAGTGCACCCATTTTATTACGTCTGCTAAGCTTTTTCTGACCTTCTTCTTCTTCTACCGTTGAGTATCCACAATCATCAGTTTGATTTTATGATACTATATATGCGGTCGGGGTCCGAAGTCGCGCATCAAAAAGAAACAAAATAAAACAAAAACCTACTAGAACTTCTCCTGTATTCCTATTTGCATGTGTGTGAGCGATTATTTGTTTTTGTTGTTGAATTTCTTGCTTTTTATTTTGTTGTTAAGCGCATAGAGCTCCACATTTGGTGGAGGAGTGCGCTATATAAATGATTCACTATTATTATTATTATTCAGTCCGGCACTGGATGGTGGATAGATGCTGGCTGTGTCCTCTTCTTAGGCGAGTTGGAGCTGACTTCAGTCTGGTGTTGTCGACTTTAACAATGCCGTTCAAGATCTTATAAAGCATTGTAAGCCTGGTAGACTTTCTGCTGTGCTTAAGTGTGGGCCATCCTAACTGAGAAAGCATGTCAGTTACACTGGAGGTGTTGTGGTAGCGGTTTAGCACCCTTCTCTGTACAGCTTCGATTTTGTCCACGTTCCTCCGAGTGTGGGGGTCCCACACAGAACTGGCATATTCAAGCAGGGGTCTGACAAGTGTCAGGTATGCTTTCTCCCTCAGTTCTGATGAGCAGATCTTCAGATTTCATCGTAGAAAGCCCAGCATTCTGTTTGCCTTTGATGTTATGGCCTCAACATGCAAGTCCTTCTGGATGGTGATGCCAAGATACTTCATTGAAGTCACTGTGTCCAGGGTGTGGCCATGCAGGTCATAGCTATGGTGGAGTGGTGTTCTACTCCTTGACACAGGTAGGACAATACACTTTTTGGGATGGAATTCCATATCCCAATTTCCTTCCCAGTCTGCCAGGTGTTGGAGATCATGTTGCAGCTGTCTTTGGTCCTGTTCGGAAGTGATGGTTTTGTAGAGTGCTGTGTCGTCCGCAAACAGTCATGTTGGTGAGGTCACTTGCTCTGGAAGGTCATTTATGTAAGCGAGGAAGAGACAGGGTCCAAGCACTGATCCTTGGGGGACGCCGGATTTTACGCAAGCGTATTCCGATCGGGCTCCCTCGATTACAACTGCCTGGAGTCTATCTGTCAGAAAGTTCTTGATCCAGCCATTGACTTCGCCCTTAATGGTGGAATTTGTGCAGGAGAAGGCTGTGATTCACCTTGTCAAAATCCATGACAAGGATGTCTGTAATTAGTGTTTGTTTGCTCTCTTCCATGCTGTCCACCAGTTCGCTGACAAGTTCTAGGACTTTGACCTTCAATGTTAATGCAGAGCTGACCTCCTTTCAGTTTCTAATAAATTATAAATCTAACATTATTTTGCTTGTTAAACGCCAAGTTCATTCCGAAAATACTCTTGCATTTGCTTCGATTTTCTTTACATAAATGTAAAAGTTGGCAAAACTCTTTTTTACAGGCAATTTCAAAGGATTCTAGAATCAGTTGTCGAACTATTGCGTCGACTTCAAAGATTATGACGTAGATTACATTCGCGCATGTGCAGTCTTGCACAGAAGAAGGAAAAGTTTAGTAGGTTAAAAGTGAAAGTGTGATCGCTAATCCGCTTCAGATTTACGAGAATACAATAACAGCAACAAGGTAAGAATTTCTTCACTTCAAAACTCTATTGTTAGTCCAGAAGGAAACCGTCTCTAAATCGCCTAGAAAACAAGATTTTGTTTTTGTTTTTCCCATGCTGCATAATTCTTTGAACCCCAGTACATGTCAATAATTGGTGGTTACAGCAGGTGGACATTATTGGCAGAAGAAGAAGGTGTTTAAGGCATCTTGGTTGGTAGGGGGAACGAGGGGGGAGATGGAGGGGATGAAAAGGGGGTGAGAAGTAGCAAGGGTGGCAGTGTCGGAGGGATCAGGAGGGCTGGGAGGGGAAGTGGGGAAAAATAGGAGGGGGCTTCCTTCAGAAGTTGAAAGCCTATAAGTCAATGCTATGCTAAGTGAACCCACACTGTCCTGACTGTTAAAAGTGAGATCTAATGAAGGTTAAGCATGCATTGCATATATTAAACACACACACACACACACACACAACACACACACATATTACACACACACACACACACACACACACACACACAACACACACACACGCACGGACACCCTGTATGCACACAAGCGTGAGAGATAATCTTCAGTCGTGAAGTTCCACACACACACATATTACACACACATACACACACACATTGTAAGCACATGCACGCACACGCACACACACACACACACACACACACACACACACACACACACACACACATACTGACTTTCATCCTACGCATCACATATATACACACACACATACCCATGCACACCCACCCATGCACATACAACTGTCACTCACATACTCTCACACACACATCTCTCTGCACTCACCCTCTCTCTCTCTCTCTCAACTCTCTCTCTCTCTCTCTCTCTCTCTCTCTCACTCCCCTCTCTCTCTTTCTCTCTCTCTTTAGTGTGCATGCACACACACACATATTTCTTACCAAGTCATCATAGCCCAGGCCTAACATTTGGTACCATCCAACATGCCTATTTTTGCATTTATAACATATTTTTCTTTCTTTCTTTTTAAATCTTGTTGTTTATTTTTGTCGGTGCCTTACTAACTATAGTGAAAGAAACAAAGGCAGCTACACACAGAGTTTAACTGGAGCACTACCATACACAAATTACTGTAAAGACCAAAACTGGCACCAGAGCTCCACTGTGTACGATCAGATTGAAGGTCAGGGAGAAACTTGATTCTGTTTGCTCTGGCAAGCAATCAGCAGCTGTAAAGTGGTATTGAATGGCTGCCTAGCAATGCTTATCACCTCAGAACTAAGGGTAGCCAAGAGACTCAAAGACTCCACAAACAGACCATTCTTACCTCTCTCGGGAAAGTATTGCCCCCCTTAGATAAGATTTATTGTTGTTCAAACAAACTGTTTTAAGTTGCTGCATTGAGTTTTGCTTTCAGTCTTAGTTTGGTAGTGTGTACATTTTGTTTCCAACAAGCAATGTTATAGTCTGATTCAAATTGTCACATATTGATTATCAAAGTCATTCAGCTGGGTTATAAAAAAAAAGACTTTTGCATGCATTCAACATAGGATTTCCTTCAATACTTAAGTAGGAATTAAGTGTCATTGAGGATCAGCATTCTACTGTGGCGTGTTTGCTTAGTGTGGTGTTTGCAGGCCTGCTGGTGTTATTGGTCACCCTTCAGTTTAAAATGTCTGGCAGGAGACAGTCTGTGTTGAATACAGACGCAGAAGAGATCCCAGTGGGTGAGGCTGAAGGGAAAGAAGGCCACAAAGGCTCTGCAGCCAGAGACAAACCTAGTGTCAAAAGACAAAGAAGTAGAACGGCCGGAAAAAAGAAAGAGAGAACCTTTGACTGGCCCAAGAAAAGTTTGTATGCAGCATTGTATGCAGAGTCAGGTGAAGGGACAGAAGAGGTGAGACCATCGACCAGATTAAGCCTTTTAATTAGTACTGCTCTACATCACATACAACGCACAACACATGCGCATACACACATGCACACACTCAAACACACACACCCTTGCAAACGTTAATGTCAGTATCATTGTCTTAATAAGTCTGTGCTGATTCTCTTTGCAGAAAAGCCTGATCCACAGAGTCTTCATTATTTCCAAGATCGGTGATGGAATCAGCAACAGGACAGAAGTTGGAAGTAAGTCAACTAATCAAAAGCACAACAATTGTCTTGTGTTTATTAGCTTGTAAACACAAGGTAATGTTGGTAAGAAATTGTGAGCTTTTGGGGAGAAGATAACATGGAATTGTTTTTCTGGTATTTTGTTTAGCTATTTGTAAGTGATATGAACTTTCTGCTATGTTTTGTTATCTGCTTTTGGTTGCCAGAATGAATGAAATGTGTAATCATTAATTAAAGGCGCATTGTAGCCTCATGCTTTAATTCTGGTTTTGATTAGCCATGAAAGAACGAAGGCATTGGATATTCTGTGTATGTTTTATGTCATTGCAGATTATTTTGACAATGTGCTGAAAAACTTCAAAAATGAACTGCAAACAGAACCCATCACTGGCCTCATGCTCATCTACATGAAGCACATAGTCCATGTCATGGAGGTAAGCCTCAGATACAAATATGCTGCATAAAAACAGCTTAACAACAAACAAACAAACAAAAATCACGGAATTGCAGTGGATTTTTAAATAATTTAATTAGAGACATGCATAAGAGTACCAGCCATTATAGTGCAGTGGTACTTGTTTTCAAAATAAATACTAACAAAGCACATTGTGCTAAAAAGCATCTGGCTTAATGGAGGTAAAAAAAAAGGTCAAACTCATGTTAATTAACAAGCTAAATGGCAAATATTGACATGTGTTTATCTGAAGCTGTTAATATGGCTTTTTGGTGAAGCCATATAAGGGGCATCTTAATTGGAATATAAGTACTTTTCTGCTAATTTTTATTGTAATCAGTTGGGTAGTTTGTGTTGTGGCAGTGAGAGCTTATTTTTCTTTACCGACTCAAGGATTATGCATATAAACTGACAGAGAGACGGGTATGAAAATGGTTGTGTGTGGTTTTTTAATGCATGTATTCTCGTTCCTAGAGAACTTTGAATACAGAAATAAAGAAGTGAAATTTTCAGCCATAATTTTACTCTGAATTTTGAATATAACCATTAAAGGCAGTACTTGTTTATTTGTTTCAGAGCTCTTCTGATGTGGTCCTTGAGCTGGCTCGAGAATTGAGTGAAATGGACAAAAGGTTAAACCCCCTGGTCATAAAGTCCAAGATCCTGGTCATATCACATGATATATCCTTTGAAAAAATGATAAGACCACATCAAATGTTTTTGTATATTGCATTTTTACTTATTCAACGACGAAATAGGATTTTACGCCCTCTGCGGTCTTTCGACCATGTGGAGCATTTTTAAATACAAAGATGGTGGGAACAATACTGGAGGCAATGCCCGGAGGCAGTACAACACCAGTAAAGTCCCGATTTTTTAACAATACAGATATGTGTAGCAGTAACCACGCCTCAGTTAAACCTCATCGGCTATGGTACCGCCACTTTTTTTTAAGTATTTGTACTTATTCAACTAGTGATATCATGCAACTACCGCACTGATTTTTTATTGTCTTCTTTGTCTGTAAAGTATTTTTACTTATTCAACTAGTGATATCATGCAGTATATTTTTCTTCTTTGACTGTAAGGAGTCATTTTTAAAGTTAAAGCAGCAGTATTTATGTTATATTATGTTAAGTCATGTTGTATTGCGCTAAAGTTAATTTTGTTGTGATGTGTATGTTGTCTTGTGTAATGTTCAATATTATTTTCTAATCTGTTCTACTTAAGCTTGGTTAATTATATTTGTTACATTACATTAAATTATATGAATGTTTATTGCGATTTTGCCCTTATTCTGGTCTTAGGTCAAGCTCTTGTTGCTTTAAATAATTTAAAGTATTGTTTTATCAATTAAAATCAACATCAAATTTTGGTCTCTAAATTCTGTACTACCAACCTTCCTCCATACTTTCACCGCTTATGATTGAAATATCAATAGGAAATGATGTTCTCATTCTGTCTTCTTTTTGTTCAAATTTAAAGAGTTCTAGCAATCAAGCACTGTCATCCATATGAAGTGAGATAAGTAGTTTAAAATTGTTTTGATGTTGAAAGCATTTCCTTGACTGGTGAATATTGAAGTTCTTACTCTATCTTTTTTTTATTTAACTGAATGTTTGAAAAAATCAAACACTATCATATTGCCATTTGTAGTGAATTTGGTTTGAAGGTGTTGAGATTTTCCTCGGCTGGCCATCTCAATGTTATCATCTTGATTGATTAATCCTTTCAACAACAAAAATCTCTATCATATTGTCAAATGCTTTAAATTGGCATGTTGGCAGTTCATCGAGTCCAACGTTAACGTTCTCATCCAGTATGTGACTTATCAAGCACTATCGCATTGCCGAATAAAAAAAGTGAGTTTGTTTGGAAAGTACACGTATGTGAACGTTTTTCTTGACCAGTCTACATGAATGTTCTCATTCTGTCACTAATTAACTCAAGCACTATTGCTTTGAAGTGAGTTTGTCTTGAAAGTACTTATAATAGTCAGCATTTCCCTTGGCTGGCCTACATTAATATTCTTATTCTGTCACCGATTAAGCGTTATGTATTGCCACGAGAAGTGAGTTTGTTTGGAAGGTACATGTTATGCCAGGATTTTTCTTGACTGGCCTACATCCCACAGCGCCAGTATCAGGGCTGGAGCTTCCGCACACTGGACATCGTGGAGCCAGGCCTGGAGGCCTATGAGCCTGGGGACACCACGGAGAACCTGGTGGTGGACCTGCTGACACAGCTCCTCAGGCTGGGAAACTTCTTGGCCAAGCAGCCCAAGGTAGCGTGCAGTTCTCTGGAAACTGTCACTGTTTCTTACTGAAGCTTCCTGTGAGCCCTTGTGTCATTTGTGTGTTCGACCCAGCCTGTTTCACACCCTTTGTTTGTCCCTCCCGGTCCCTCTAAGCCCCTAACTCCATCCTGTCTTTTGTACGCGTGTTCGCACTGAAATGAATATTTATATTTAGATGCACCCGCTTCAAACAGCATATGTTACTGATACTTTAACCTTTTTTTTTACTTGACTTGACATGAGGCAGTACAAAATTTTAAAGAATGTATCAAGTTGAAATAAAAGTAGTTTTTCATGTTCCATTTCAGGCCTATACTTTTATTTGATGAAGAGCATGTTTATAGATAATCAGTTTAACCCTTTCACCGCCAGCCATTTTTCGGCAAAAAAATACCCTTAAACCTAACTGGGTAGAGAAAAAAAATTCTCTGCAATATTGAGAATTCCTCTGTGACATATGTAACATCAGGCCCATCCCCACCTCCCCAAATCAAGAAAACAGGGTCTCCAGACAACAGGCTCTGACCTGATGCCCTCTAGTGACATGGGTGTAAAACCAATGTGGTGACAAAAGTCGACATTGGCGCTGAAAGGGTTAAGATATGTCAAATAATGAAAAATATCACACAGGTATTAAATATGAACTGTCATTTTCCTGTTTCAGTTGAATCTGAAGAATGCCATGGATTCTCTGCATGACAAGGTGCCAGAGCTACTTCCCCAGCAAGGTACGGCTGAGAATGGTCACTATTCTGCATCACATGTAACATTGCATGCAACATCATCACTTGAATATGGTGTACACAAGTAACACATATTTAAAACAGCATACATTTCCAAAGTGTTAGAAACGAAAGTATCTGTGTGCATTTTCCTGTTTTGAAGATAGGATAAAAAGACATGAAGAGTTATCCTTGTTAATTGAATCCCCAAAAGATTAAGTAATGATGATAACACTGTTATAAAAAAAATGTTCATAAGTGCAGTTCCTAAATAACTTAGTCACAGGAAAGGTTGTTTGCAACAACACTTTTTTTTCATTCATTTATTCTTTTAAAAAAATAGCAAAGCTAGTTTCAATATATAATATGTGAAAAGGATTTGTAGTCCAAAAATGTGTTGCTGTATCACAGAAGCCTGTGGTGGATTATGTATGGTTTATCCTTTCTGAGACTATACTTTCAAGATTTCATTGCCTCCGCATAAGATTGATATACAATTAAACCAGATGTTTTGTAATTGACATGATTGCAAAGCATGCAAATGTGTTTTATGATTGACAGAGTGACACTATTGTAGTTTAAGTTCAACTTTTAGCATGCTGTTACCGACTGACACTAGGGGTTTGGATTTCTAAACACAGTTGTGATGGTACATAAATAGATGACGATTTTTTAAACAGCATTTTGTCAACACTCTTAAAAGAGAAAGTTTCAGTTATGGATGCAACATGTCCTAGTATGGT
Source organism: Phymorhynchus buccinoides (assembly GCA_017654935.2). Lineage (NCBI taxonomy): Eukaryota > Metazoa > Mollusca > Gastropoda > Neogastropoda > Raphitomidae > Phymorhynchus > Phymorhynchus buccinoides. Next base: position 32,187,426 of record CM065680.1, on the reverse strand, counting down.
GAGCATGAAAGCATACGCAGTAGCAAAGAGTGCTTGGTCAATTGATGAAACAATCCAGCCATGTTTGTCCTCTTGTGCGCACCCAGGCACACTGATGTTTGTAAGTGTGTATGCGCGCATGCTCGCGCGAGTGTGTAGGGCTTATAATGTGTTGTGTATGGGTGGGTGGGAGTGCATGTTAATGTGTTTGCGTGTGCGTTTGTATGACTATGAGCTTGTGCAAGCATATGTATGACTGTGTGTGTGTGTGTGTAGGACAAAGAGAGAGTGAATGAGAGAGAGAGAGAGAGAGAGGTGGAAAGAAAGTATGAGAGTGGGGTCTTTTCGTAACGTATTGGTGGGTGTATTTTTCTTCCTTTTAATGCCTTTGATTTGTTGATGATTTGTTTCTATATCGATACTTTGTGTGTGTGTGTGTGCGTGTGCGTGCGCATTTCCCTTGAAGTCATGTAACATGTAAACACGAGTAACTGCAAAGTGCTCTTCATTTAGTGATGTTCTTTTTGTGCCGTTATTACTTGTCATAAATTTTGATGATTTGTTTTTATTTCAATACCTTACGTCATCTCCCTATCATGTCATCATTGTAAAGCGCATAGCGCATTTTCAATGGATTATTGCGCTATATAGATAAAAATTATTACTGTAATTTTCGGACTATAAGGCGATACTTTTTCCCCAGACTCAGACCCCTGCGCCTTATAATATGACTGATAAAATAGTAAGAAAATATAGTCACAAAATCTGAAATATGGGTAATATTTTGGGGGTGCGCCTTAAACAAAGGTGCGCCTTATAGTCTGAAACGTACAGTATGTTGCATTTTTGTTGGTGTTTCTGTGGGCAGCTGTGGTGCACTACCTTCTGGAGGACAAGGATCCCTGCATCATGACCCCCAAGGAGTACATGGACATCTACAACCAGCCCTTTGACTGCATCTTGGACAGTGGTGTGTATCAGATTACAGTCACTTCCGGTTTTCTTTGATTTTTGACAGCTGGTGATGTTTTGCCCCAAAATCAAGAACTTTTTGTTTATGACATATCTTCAATATATTTGGGGTTATTGTCAACTTTGATGTAAAAAACAATCATTTTCATGCATTTTGATGAAATTAACACTGGTTGCCAATGGTTATGGTGGCCATTTTGAAAATAAACAACCGATTTTGTGTGCAGGCTCATTCTTTACAGGACAGACATATTGACACCAAACAAGTTTTAAACAGTTCTTTAACTTCTGTATTACAACTTTACAGAGTATTTTCTTGATATCTTTACACAAAAAAAAGTTACTTTTTTTTTTTAAATTTTGCTCCGTTTACACTAACGAAATTATGCATTTTCATTATTTTGATTGAATATAATTTGGCAAGATGACAAGTTACACAAAACTCCTTCTGTAAAGTTGTAAACAAGGGTTTTATCTAAATGTATGCTGAATTTCAAATAGTTGTGATGATTGTGAGAGGAGTAAGGGTGCGCACAGTGTTCTGAATAAAGCAACATGAGAAAATTGCGTTCAAAGATGGAACGAGTGTAGGTAAATGAATGTACATATCTGACAAAATGCACATTCCAGTTGACAAAAATGCATGAAAACAAACATTTTAGGGGCAAAGCATCACCTTTGAGGAGTTTATCACTGATGGGATTCTTTTTTTTTTTAGGTATTGATGCACATACAAACATGTATGGAAATACATAATTAAGAAGTACCGGTAATTAAAAGAAAAACTAAGCCCATATTTTTGTGACAAATTGTTAACTGTATTTCAGTTTTTTTCAGGCCATCTGACACAAAATATAGATTCTCTAGTTATAATAATTAACACATACAGTGGAATCCTGAAACTAAAAAATGGATAACTCAAAAATACTGCATAAATCACAATAAGTTTTTGGTCCCAGTTTTATCTTTATGCTAAAATGTCTTCTTAACTCAAAATATTGGCTATCTCAAAATAAAATTGTAGTCCCTTCAATTTTGACTTAAGCGATTTTCACTGTACTTGCTGAGTTGCATACATGGGTGACTGATTATAACTCACTCGGGACGAATGAGCCGGCTCCGGCTCATGGCCTGCACAACTGTTTAGGACGAATGAGCTGGATCCGGCTCATGGCCTGCACAACTGTTTAGGACGAATGAGCCGGCTCCGGCTCATGGCCTGCACAACTGTTTAGGACGAATGAGCCGGCTCAGGCTCATGGCCTGCACAACTGCTTAGGACGAATGAGCTGACTCCGGCTCATAGCCTGCACAACTGTTTAGGGCGAATGAGCCGGCTCCGGCTCATGGCCTGCACAACTGTTTAGGACGAATGAGCCGGCTCCGGCTCATGGCCTGCACAACTGTTTAGGGCGAATGAGCCGGCTCCGGCTCATGGCCTGCACAACTGTTTAGGACGAATGAGCCGGCTCCGGCTCATGGCCTGCACAACTGTTTAGGGCGAATGAGCCGGCTCCGGCTCATGGCCTGCACAACTGTTTAGGACGAATGAGCCGGCTCCGGCTCATTTAGGGCGAATGAGCCGGCTCCAGCTCATGGCCTGCACAACTGTTTAGGGCGAATGAGCCGGCTCCGGCTCATGGCCTGCACAACTGTTTAGGACGAATGAGCCGGCTCCGGCTCATGGCCTGCACAACTGTTTAGGACGAATGAGCTGGATCCAGCTCATGGCCTGCACAACTGTTTAGGATGAATGAGCAGGCTCCGGCTCATGGCCTGCACAATGTTTAGGACGAATTTGCTGGATCCAGCTCATGGCATGCACAACTGTTTAGGACGAATGAGCCGGCTTCGGCTCATGAGTTTTGAAGAGTTTCATTTCTGGTGTGTAACCAGCTTTGAAGAGCCAACTCGTAACCTACTTTCAGTTTCCTTTGACCTTGCCTCTCTTGAAATCAACCAATCATTGCAGACTTAACATTCAGGGTTGGTTGTAGAGGGGGGGGGGGGGGGGGTCAAAGATCAGAATGTGAAATTTTCCTTCTTTCTATGTGTTACGTGTTTTCGTCAACAGGAAACGAACGACGATATTTTACGATCGTTTAGTGCATGGTGTTCCTAATATTTTCTGAAAATATTAGTCCATAGCTTTACATAACTTTTTTGTGGTGATGTGTTTTCGAACCTAGTCAAATGGCCCGTCCTGAACGGTTGTAAGGGGAAACAACTGGCCAGTGCCGAGTGAATTAAAGCACATACACATGTGCGCTCATACAGTATACATATGCACACACACATGCATCCAGACATACACACATGTACACTTGCAATGACACATTTACCCATGCTCAACACACACACATACACACACTCAGAGGCGGGCACGCGCACACGCACACACACACACACACATGCACAAAAAAATTACCCCCAAAAACATGCACCTCACAAGCCTGCTGGTTGTTGAGAAGGTAAGGATTTGATGGCAGGATTTTTGTTGTTGCTTTCAATGCAGTTTTGTCTGTCTCATGTTTTTCTTTCAACCTATGTCTGTATATGCCTGTCTTTGTCTGTCTGTCTCTCTTTCTTGCTCTCTTTCATATTCTGTTTTTCCCTCATTAAAAACACATTTATTTGTTCATTCATTCTCTCTGTTTATGTCCTTTTTCTCTCTGTGTCTCTCTCTTACTCTCTTGCTTTTTTAACAGTGACATCTTTCTTGTTTCAGATTTGGTATGGCCTCTACCCACACGGCTGTTTCCATACAACTAAAAGCGAGGCTTGGTGTGTCACATTTACGGCTTCAAGACCCGTCCATAATCGTTTTTGAAATTTTATACACATTTCCCTTGTGACATTGTTCAGGAATCAATTTTTTGGCGTGGCTTTTTTTCATATTATCTCCACTAAGCTACCACAGTCTCCATTGAACTACCCTCGAAAGAAAACAAAAACAAAGATGGAGTATCAGTATATATATTGGTAGAAGCACTTTCTTAAATAGTAATGGATGTCAATAATACCAAACAATAAGCTAAAGATCCACCAGATCACGTGTCAAAATCACAGGTTTCACGTGTTTTCCCTCTTATAACTGGAAATAAATCTTGTTTTGGCCAAGTCAGACTCCCATATAAATGGCCCCAAATTCAAACCGAAACATCAGTTTAAAGAGCAGCCTCAATTTAAAGTTGGGGAATTTTGTATGTGTGTCACAGCAACCCAGAAAAAACCAAGGGACTTAATTGTGGTGCATCACTGGGTCTTTAAAGGAAATATTGGGATGCATAACATGTGTCATGATGCATTGATAACTATGTAAGTTTTTGTGTACTGTTTTTACAAGAATGTTTCTTAATTTTTATTAAATTCTCATGTACAGGCACTGTTTTATCTGTTTGTATATATACTGTTTGTGTGCGTGCATATCTGTGTATGAGTATTTGTGTGCATGTGTGTGTGTGCCTGTGTATGTGCGCACTTGTGTTTTTTAAAGGAAAATGTCAGAACTGGATAAGCACAAAAAACAAAACAAAAATCGCAAAGCTCAGACTAGCACATAAATGGCACCTTCACTGTATTCCTTTTTGTCACAAGTTTTGCATTGTGTTTGAAAATATGCTAGCCTATGCATGTCTATCTAAACTTCGACTCTAAAAGAGGTTCCCCATCTCCTGCTGTCTGTGTGTGTGTGTGTGTGTTTGTCTATGTATGTGACCGATTTGTGCTCCCTACTCTACTGCTCAAACTATACGGCCCATGATGGTGAACTATGACAGATTTGTCTCTAATACACTTTTTCTTTATAGGCATGTGATGTCACAGAAGTACCATGTGACTTAATTGGCATCGAGTTGGCGAGGCTTGGTAACTTTCGTTGGGTTTCAAGTGACAAATTAAACAATGTTTGACATAAAAACTTTGCATGAAAGAAATGTTTTCTTTTACGGTACTCTTTGAACTAGTTTTATTCCTGTAGCAGTTAGAGTGTTAAAAACAAAATAATGTTGATTCACTACCAGCGATTATGTCGATGCTTTACCAAAAAAGCAGAGTTATCCTTCCTTGACAGCTTTTTGCAGCTATGTAGACATACATGTCAAACTTTTCCCATGGTTTTTTTCTACACATCAATGTTTTGTATACAAATCTGATGAACATTTATGCATAAATTACTCATCATCAACCCGGTATTATCTTCAATTTTTGATCTGATAGCAAAGAGATGTAGGCTTCGCTAAGCCTGTCGGTCAGTTCAGCGAACGACAACAATTGACCTGTGGAGTTGTGCGAGAGTCGCATTTTTGTTCCAAGATCTTTCTAGAAGGATTTTGATGTGCATTTTTACACGTGTATTTGTTGGCATGCATGCGTGCGCGTGTGTGTGTGTGTACATGCGTGTGTATGTGTGTGTGCACGCTGTGTGTGTGTATATGTGTGTGTGTGTTTATGTGCGTCTGCCTTGTTTCCCTTTGCCTTTTTATACTCCCAGTTCTTCTATAAGTTCTTCTATAAGAACTGGAGTACAATGGAATGAGAACCATGGCTGTGTGTGTGCGTGTAATAAAAAATATTCTTATACTTCACAGCGCCTAAACTACTGAACCACGTCGAAAAAGTATATCACTTGGCTTTCATCAGTAACTGGGAATACAGTTTATATGGCTCTACCATTTTGGCTTTTTTGGGGGGAAAGAGTATATCCGGTGTCCAGAAAAATTCCTCCCACATGAAATTCTTCCCGTTTCCTCGTTGCGCATCCTCATTAATTTAAAACAAATTTTAAATGTTTTGTACAAATAGGATGCCAACGCATCAGCGTTGGTTTATGATTTGAGGCCCAAACTAGAGACCGCTTAAAATGGATGGTCGATTATATTTTCTTAGTATAATTATACTGGTCACGAGTATAATTCCTGAGTATTTATGACATTTAAAAACAAAACAAAGTGTTCCTCAGTTTCTGTTTCATTTCTTCAAAAAGGGCAGGGGTATTCAGGATTACGAGTTGAAAAATGCAGGCTGTGTCAGTGTGTCTTCGAAGGAGACGCGCCTATAGTCGCAATCTGATCAAGAATGATTTGAAAGTAGAAAAGGAGGTGAGACTTCAGTTGTACATTCACTAACATGATGCAATTAATCTTTCTTTGAATAAAGACAAAAAAGCCCACTCATCGCCCACTCCCTGATTAAGACAGAAATATAGACAGAGAGATACAGGCAGAGAGATTGAGAGAGAGAGAGAGACTGTATGTGTGTGTTCATGTCTGCCTGTCTTTCTCAATTCTGACAGTCGTTCATCTGAGAGTTGTGATTCTGATAGTTGTGGTTCTCAGTCAGCCTAGCATTGGTTTCATAACAGTAAAAGAACAGACTCCAGCATACGATGCGATCCGATTGTCACATGTGTGAGGCATGATTCTCGTGAAATTCTACTGTCTAAATGAATCTGATGAAATCCTACTAGTTTTGTTCACTATACTTGTAGTCCCCCGTACACGAATCTGATGAAATGTCTGTATTTTTGTATCAGACATTTTATTTAAGTCGTGTGTACATGAATATAGTGAACAAAAACAGTAAAATTATTTTTAGACAGAAATATTTTGCGTGAATCATGACTCACAGACATCGTCACAATCGGATCGCATCGTATGCAGTGTGTCTGCCCCTTTAGAGATTGAGGGTCGTAAACATAAGGGGGGTGACTAAACTACATCTTCGCCTGTCATCTTTTTCTTTTTCTTCCTTTTCATTTTGGAGATCCACAAGCGATGGTTTAATAAAAAATAAGTGCAGTGTGTGTGTGTGTGTGTTTGACATGATGATGATGACAATGAATGTTGTACCTTATTTTACGGACTATAAGGCAATACTTTTTACCTAGACTGAGAGCCCTGTGCCTTATATTATAATGTGACTAATAATATACAGACAAACCTCTATTTTAAGACTTCCAAAATGTCCGGAAAAATCGGTCGTAAATTGGAGGGGTCGTATGACGGAGGTTTTCACTGGCAGCCGTAGAAAAAAAAAGTTCAGCACAGTTCATACTCTCTTCTTCATGCACACATACAATGACATATTAAAACTGGATTTGGGTCTTTCCAACTCCATAGGATTGTGCAATCAATGTAGTACAGTTTCACTTCACCGACTTCTGTTAATCACCTCCACTCTCGTCCAAAGTCAGTGGTTTTCTTTTTCAAAGTCAGTGGTTTTCGTGCTTTTCCTACGCTTTCCGCCATCTTTTCTACAACAAGGGAAGCGACTCCACTTTCAGGCCCTTGACCATGGTTGTTTCCCTTTGCTCGAAGTCTATGCAGACGACAACAACGGTCGTAAAAACCAACAAAATGGCGGTCGTAAGTCGCGTTTTAGAGGAAGTCGTTTAAGAGAGGTCGTTTACATAGTAAAATGCATCCGTGCCAACAAATCCGGTCTCAAATGAGAGGTGGTCGCTTAACAGAGGGTTGTAAAATAGGGGTTTGTCTGTAGTAAGAAACTATAACAAAATTTGAATTTTGCGTAATTTTGGGGGGGTGCGCCTTATAGTCCGTAAAATACAGTATGTATGGATAAGGACTTTTTTTCAATTTCCTAAACATGTTCTCTTTGTTTGTAGGCCTACATAAGGATACTTAGAACCAGATAATTCACCTTATTATTCCACCTTATTATTCCACTTGTAATCTACTTACATCTAAATGTTCTGAAAAACAATCAGAGGTTTTGGGTTCAAATCCCCACATAGTATTACATCAGCGTCATCAAACAAAAACAAGTTATTAACAGGACTTTCTTCTAATAAACGAATTCCATCATGCTAACGCACAGGCTAATGTAAGCATGTCAGATGCTTATATTTCTAGATCCTGTGACAGTTTGTTTAGTATTTCAGTTTCATGGTTGTACAGTATTTTTATATATGGCAGGTGGCTCTATTTGCCGTGCTCCAGTCAAATTTTGATTTCCTTTTTATGTGACAAATCAGTGTCATGCATTTCAACTCCCTCAATCTCTCTGGGCCTATGCCTATAGGACCTATAATCATGCATACATCTCAATAGACACAAAAGATTGGGACAGATGCACAAAACATGCATTTTTGTATTTAACATGACAGGATACAAAAAGTTAGTTGACATAAAGTTTAGTTTGAAGCATGGAAATTACCGAAATAGTTGTCTAACTGTGTTAACTATATATAAGAAATATTTTAGAAAAAAAGCAGTGAAATACAAATTAGTCATGTATTGAGCTTGATAACAAGATTCAGACCAGGGCAACAATGATCAATGATGCTACATACCATTCAATTGAGCTGATCGTTTTCAAGACATTACTATACATTCAACTTGTGGAGATTTACAAAAAACAATGTTCAAGACAAAAATATACTCTTCAACTTGTGGAGATTGTATCATTCATTGGAATACTTCATCCAAAAATACACAATTGTAATTAATCTGTATCATTAGGTCATTTTGTTAGGACTCAATCATCCATCATCTCAAATGTCTCTATGATGAAAACAGACACATATGTTCATAGGATGTATATCAAAGTGATAATTTCATGGCCTGATAAAGAAATTGAAGACATAAACTATCACAGAAAATGTACAGATAAGAACAACGAAAGTAACAAATCAATTCTGTGTTTAAAAAAAAGAAAAAAATTCTTTGTTCTTGTATTTTAGTAATTTTTACCTTTGTTACTTCCAAATTACAACATTTCACAACCAGAAAAGCAAATTTAAAAAACTTTCGGTAAAGGTAAAGATGTGCCACCCCCCCTGCATTTCTCGGTTAATTGTATTTTTCCATTTTTGCCTTTCTTCCCATACATAAAGCTGTATTTTAGGAACATTTTCAGCTAATTCTCTTTTTGGAATACTAACCCTAACCCTAGCCCTAAACCTAACCCTACCCCCCACTATGTACTGCAGTACACCGCGATTTGTCACAGTTGTGTTTCGTTGCGTTTTTCCGTCTTATAGGGTTAGGGTTAGGGATAGGGTTAGTATTCCAAAAAGGTTATTAGCTAAAAAGGTTCATAAAATACAGCTTTATGTATGGTAAGAAAGGGAAAAATACAATTAACCGAGAAATGTAGGGGGGGGTGGCACATCTTGACCTTTACCAAACTTTCATTGGAAAAATATCGTTTTAATTTGGCAAAACTATTAAGAAAAAAACTTAGTGAATCTGGATTATGAAACAATCTATGAAACAAGTTATACATGCTTACAAAAAAAACAAATCTTTTTTTTTTAAATTACTGACCGTTTATAGGTTAGGTTAGGTTGTAGAGACTATTTTCGTTCCGAGACTAAACATAGCTGTTAGGCTTTCAAATGTCCTATTCTTGATTATATCATTTGTTATGTAAAAGATTTATCGTACACTCAAGTTTTTAATAATCATTAATCATACCCGTATTTCAAGATTTTATAATATTCCCAGTCGTCTAATAATTTTTGGAAAATGTTAGTATTTGGTGCTTGTTTTATGTTCGTTGGTAACTTATTCTTCAAGGGTGCGGTTCTGTTAGTAACAATATTTCCTAAGATTAGTCTTGCTATATTCAATAAATATTTTGGCAACACGTATTGTTTCTAGCTATGTCAAACATTTGATAGTTTAAAGAAATATTGTATGCTTAGGTTATCAATACTGTTGTTGTTGGTGTTGTTGTCGTTCCCTGGCTTAAAGACTCCAGTGATCATCCCAACAGCCGAAGCAATTGAACACTATGGTACAAATGCACCAGCTAGGGATGAGAACATTACGTGTGTTACCGTTTTTGATTACCCCGCCACATGAGCAGCTACACTCAGACTTCGGAGGATATCAATACTGTTAAATATTTTGAAACATTTATATTGCATGAGATCACCCGTGATTCTTCTAGCACCAGCTAGGGATGAGAACATTACGTGTGTGACCATTTTTGATTACCCCGCCACATGGGCAGCTACACTCAGACTTCGGAGGATATCAATTCTGTTAAATATTTTGAAACATTTATATTGTATGAGATCACCCGTGATTCTTCTGGCCTTTAAAGTTGATAATCAACAAAAAAATTACTTAAATAGAGCATAATTAACCCTTGAAAAACCATAGGCACATGTTCTGAATATTTCCATTTTGACTACACTTTTTTGTTAATGATTTTTACAACATAAGTCAGTTCTTCATATCGTTGCTGTCCGACGCTAACCGTGTATCTACAAAATTTGACAAAAATAGATTTTTCACTGAAACCCCTTCCAGTGACCTCACACAGGTCTTCTATAAATATCTGGTGTCTGCAACCAAGGAAAATGCTCAAATTTGTCACATGATACCGCGGAAATCATTGTGTATGTGACTGGTTGTCGCTGGTTTTGACACGATAAGCGTGTAACTGTCAGCGCTAAGCATGTAACTGCGGGCAGCTGCGACACAGCTGTCATATCTCCCATCGTGACAACATGATGCACTAACCGTGTAACTGAATTATCACAAAACTTTTGGGTGTTAATGCAACTTTTATTGTGTCACATGTTTAGTCATCGGTAAAGAAGAAGATATCAAATGGGAATTGGCATTGTAGCAGACGACATGTTTTTTGATGCTCCTGTAAAATCACTGATTGTGTAGGTACACGGTTAGCGTTGGACAGCGACGATATGCACTGTTTTTAAAAAGGGTCCAGTTTCACACAAAAATCAGAACCGTTCTATTGCACTTTTTTAAAAATCTGAGCATATCAACTGTACAGCTAGCTAACGACAAAAAAAAGGAGAGTCTACCATTACAATGAAACACATACACTGTATAAAGGTGGGTTTAAAAAACTGCTTCATTAAAAAAAAGAGTTCACAAAATTAATCACATTTCTTTTTCAACAATTTAACAAAATTTTAAAAATACTAATTTTTTTTTAATGCTGTTGATCCCATTCATGGTTATATCTTCATAATTATATAATGATAGGGAGAGGGGCCAACATATAACGAAAAGAATATATGCTAGACAATAATCAGGTTTCTTTTATATCAGGTAGAGACTTTCCAGTATTGATTAAAATCAACAGAGTGAACCCACTTGGGCTTATATATGTGAGGGTTATTACTCGGAGATATCTAATCACTGTATTCCCCCCACCCCTCCCCTACTAACCTTACTAGTACAACACCTCAAAAGCACCCCAACCCTCTTTTTACTTTAGCAAAAAAAGGACAAAATGAGAGAAAATTGGAGAACATTTTGACCAAAAAGTGTTGCCAACATTCATGGTGCGAGACCAATGTCGTAGTCAGGCTTGCCTCCTATGTAAGAGTGAAAGAACCTGGTGTGGGTGTCCAGGTCGAAACAGGTGGCCTTGACCGCCGACTGCTGAAGCATGCGCTGGGTCCACGCAAACAGCTGGGGAAACACCTTCTCTGACGGAACGACGGGGAGGGAGAAGTTGTTCATGAAAGGAAAGCGCTCCAGCCACGGCCACAGCATGAAGTCCACCATCGCCACCTGGTCTCCTGAGTAGGAAGGGAAAAGAGAATTTAAAAACAATTTTTGTTACCTTTCTCGAACATTTACTAGTCATAGGTCATAATTAAGTTTCTTTATTGTCAATTGTACAAATGCATATTCCACACTCTCTCTCTCTCTCTCTCTCTCTCTCTCTCTCTCTCTCTCTCTCTCTCTCTCTCATAATAACAGCAAATGACATGGTATACCTTTCTCTGAACATTGACTATTGCACTCTCATATAAAATTTAAAAAATACAGCAACAAACATGGTATACCTTTCTCTGAACATTTGCTATAACAGTGGACCCTCCCTTATAAAATCATCCAAAATGAGGTCTTACAAAGGAGGTAATTTTAATACTTACAAAGAAGGGCAATGTCTCAGAGAAGTAGGTCTTATATGGGAGGGAGTCTTATAAGGGAGGATCCACTGTATTACACTCACATTATAAAAAAAAGCCAGCAATATACCTTTCTCTGAACATTTACTATTACATTATCTCACACAATACACACAGAACAATAAACATGGAATACCTTTCTCTGAACATTTACTATCTCACACATAAAAACAAAAACCACAGTAATAAACATGGTATACCTTTCTTTGAACATTTACCATTACACTCTCGCATAAAAAACAACATGGTATACCTTTCTCTGAGCATTTACTATTACACTCTCGCATAAAAAAAAACCATGGTACACCTTTCTCTGAACATTTACTATTACACTCTCTCACACATAAAATAAAAACCCAGCAATAAACATGGTATACCTTTCTCCGAACATTTACCATTACACTCTCGCATAAAAAAACCCACCATGGTATACCTTTCTCTGAACATTTACCATTACACTCTCGCATAAAAAACAACAACATGGTATACCTTTCTCTGAGCATTTACTATTACACTCTCGCATAAAAAACAACATGGTACACCTTTCTCTGAGCATTTACTATTACACTCTCACACACATAAAAAAACAACCCAGCAATAAACATGGTATACCTTTCTCTGAACATTTACCATTACACTCTCGCATTAAAAAAAACAACCATGGTATACCTTTCTCTGAGCATTTAACATTACACTCTCACATTAAAAAAAAAACCATGGTATACCTTTCTCTGAGCATTTACTATTACACTCTCACACACATAAAAAAAAACCAACAATAAACGTGGTATACTTTCCTCTGAACATTTACTATTACACTCTCACACATAAAAAGCACAGCAATAAACATGGCATACCTTTCTCTGAGCATTTACTATTACACACATAAAAAACACAGCAATAAGGCTATGTACCGTATTTTACTAACATGGCGCACCCCTGAAATTGTACACAAAAATTTAGATTTTGTTATAGTTTCTTACTATATTATCAGTCACATTATAAGGCACAGGGGTCTCAGTCTAGGAAAAAAAGGTATCGCCTTATACTAGTCCGTAAAATATGGCACACATATATGCGGAGATTGCTTGTGGAAACCTGTGTGCAATCCGCAAATAAGTAAGGGAAATGATTTGCGCATGTGTTTGAATTTCCCCTCATCCGTACATTTTTACCCTTCTTTCTTCCACTTATGTACGGATTGCGCATGGGATTTCCGCATGATGTGTGTACGAGGCCTAAACATGGTGTACCTTTCTCTGAACATTTACTATTACACAAAAAAAGCACAGCAGCACGGTGCACTGGAACCAGCCAAGGTGGCTATTACCACCACATTTATTATTTGCTTTGGGAGAAAGGAGAATTTGTCTATTACAGTTCCCTCAAAACATTATCAAAAGAAAAATTCACATACAGTCAAAAAGTCACACAGGAAAATAATCGTTTTAGCATGAGCCTGAACCCAAGCGGGTTGAATGTTTCCTCCTGGTCAAGGTCACACACAGATGGATAGAAGGACGCACGCACTCCAGACAGATGCAACAAAAACAATAGTTCCCGAGTGAAGTGAGAGAGAGAGAGAGAGGGAAGACACACAGAAAGAGAGTGAGATGTGTGGGTACAGCCGTTGATTGTTTCATGACTTTTAAATTGAAGTTGATTAAGCTAAATATAATTCTAAATATTGCCCCCCTCAGACTCTTCCATTTTAAGAAACAAAACACTTGACAACTTACAACAAAAATGTTAATAAACAAAAAGGAAAAGGATAAAGAAATTAAAGTTTTCTCTAATAGGAGTTTATAATTTTCGACAGAACACTAAAACTCATAAGTGAGTGCAGCACAAATTTTGGACAGCCCAAACATTTGTACTGAGAAATTGACTCACCTCCAAAGAATTTGCCTCTGGTGGACAGTTCTTCTTCCAGTTTCTCCAAAGCTTTGGTTATTGTTTCCTTGGCTTCTTCGTCCTTACACGCCGAACGAATCAGTTTGTAGTAGTTGGTTATAAACTGGACAAGCACATATAGAGGAAAATCAGTAAGCATGTGAGAATCATACACATGTTTGTTTTCTAAAGAAACACGGTACTAGGAATGTGGCATTTGCCATGTCAAGATAAATGTAAAGTATATATAATTTCTAACTTGCATATTCATATAGCATACATATTTAAACTATGATATGAGTAAGCAGGCAGAATTCGTACAAGAAAGAGTTTGTGTGAGGATGACCAATGTCACTTGTCAGGCACATTTTAAAGAAAATGGTTTCAAATGAATGAGGGTTCTCTTTATAAAGATGTGTGTGTGTGCGTGTGCGTGTGTGCATGCGTGCATGTGTTTAGTGTTAGTGCAATGTGTATGATGCATGTGTGTGTGCCTCCATATACATATGAATGTGTGTAGTGTAGTTTACATGAATACATGCGTACTGTGTGCATGCATGCTAGATTTAACGGGATCACTCTTACCTAATGTATTCTTTTTCCTTGTGTCTACTTTTGACATGTGCATTGCTCCTCACCTCTATTTCCTTACCTTATGAAACATGTTTAGTAAAAAGAAATATTTCCCCACTTCACCATCTTGCCTTCCTTTCCCCGTCCATCCTTTTATCATACATCCAATTTACGAGAGAGAAAAAGTGAATAAAGAAATAAAACACACCAATAAAAACTGACCAAATTTACATTTTGTGGCTGTTTTCTTTTTCCACCATGAGTATAATCAAGTTGTTCAGTACGCTTACCAAACAAACGACAGCAACAAAAAACAAAACCTCCCAGACAGAAGCATAAATGCAATGACTCACCTTGTTCCCATAGTAATCAATCAGCATGCTATCGCGAGCCTTCTGGAAAGGGTCGGCAGGGGTCAGGCGGTTGTCAGGATAGATGTCATCCAGATAGTCACAGGTGATCAGAGATTCATAGATGATTTTGTCGTCCTGCTCAAGAACAGGAACCTTTCCCAGGGGGTTCCGTTCCAAAAACCAGTCCGGCTTTTGTGTCAGATCCACATTGACTGTTTCATGTCTGAGGGGGAAAGCAGAAATCATTTTTTAACAAAAAGAGAGTTCTTTGCCTTATTTAGACAAGCTTTATGGGCACTCTAATACAATCTATTAGTGTATGTCATAAGATATTTACAAATGGGACTTTCCTGGTATTACAGTACCTCCAGGATCGACCCACTAACTGTACATTTTGAAATGTCCCATATGTACCTGTTCTAGGTCGGAGGACGTTAAACACATTTCAGGATCGACCCACTATCTGTACATTCATAAATGTCCCGTATGTATCTGTGCCAGGTCGGAGGACGTTCAACACATTTTCTTCTCGCACGGTCTAACACAAAGTTTGTAATACGATGCAAGATACATTAAAAACAACATGAATTATAATCTTAACTTACTGTATAGTGGGCACTAGTAAGGGGTGACCGTGACGTCATATTCAGGGGGCATGTACTCTTAAGTGGGTTCATAACCAGGAATATGGCTGTCCCCATGGAGTCGAAAATTCCATTCTTTTAAATTAAATTATTAACTACTGAAGCATACTTACGCCAAAAAATGTGTGCCACAATTATCTTCTAACTATAAAGAGCAATTTCAGGCACATTCGTTTCCATACTTAATGTCCCCTTTAATATATAACATCCTATGACCTGGGCCTTGGAACATTAATTTATACGAACAAATATTTACTGGCAATGCTGAAGGTACCCAAATAGGCATACACAGAATTTGGATACATAGGGACTGCACACACCAGGTAGCTAGGCATCTTACGGAATGTTTTTGTGGCACAGGACAAGTCGTGTGCGTTGTGCGTAAGGACAAAACCGCATGTTGTAGAGACGCAGTGTGCCTTTGGAGAGGGGAGGAAACTCCACACCTGAAAACAAAATTGTACTAAAAATACTCATGCCAAGCTCTTCCAAACTCTCTCTCTCTCTCTCTCTCTCTCTCTCTCTCTCTCTAGTGTCAGGAACTGGCCTGGTAAGATATAATGGGTAAACGTTTTTTACAGCATTCAATGCTTCTAAAGTTACAAGAGGTAATCTTTCTCTCTGTGTCCTTCTCTCTTTCTCCCTCCCCCTTTCATGCTCACACAAAGAGAGAAACACATGCATGCACGCATGCACACGCACACACACACACACACACTAATTGAGTAATACACATCAGTGCCTCTACAAAATTCTGGAAAAGCAATCTGAAGAAGACACAAAACTGGCCAATGCTGCTGACAGGCTCTCCTTGAAGCAAAGTACAAAGCTGAGGCATGATGCATGAGCAAGTGATGGGGGGAACAAATTCCACTGTGGAGAAATGGTCAACAATTCTACCAGGAAGCCAGCCCCGAGTCCTTCAACTCAATCAACTCGCCACCTGCATGCTGAAGCGTACCAAATCAATCAATCAATCAAATCAATTTATTATCTTCAAACAAGAAATTTGTTGCCCAGCTTGCACATAAAATACAGAATAAATAATAAAAACATTTCATTAACTGGTCAGTTGCACAACATACATTGAAGAAGACAATTCTACACAAACAATAGGCACAGTAGATAACATGAAAACAATGAAAGTTAACAGGAGCACACACACACACACACACACACACGCACACGCACACGCACACACACACACACAAAGTAAGTTCAAACTAATAAAGATGGTCCTTTAGTTAAATGCACTAGTAAACAGGCATAGAGACAGTTTTAGATAAAAGTAAAGTTTTCATCCCAAAGAACCAAGGTCAATACAGCATGCAGAACCCTGCACCGCCGCAGTTCTTCTTCCCTCGGACAATGCATTGCCGAGTGGAACCTGCTTCCATCCGTGGCAGTCCGCAGTGTCATCAGACACGATGGAAGCCTTCAAAAACCAGATATAAATCCCCTACGGCCCTAGCTCTGTCTCTCTGTCTCTCTCTCTCTCTTTGTCATTGTGTGTGTGTGTGTCTGTCTCTCTCTCTGTCATTGTGTGTGTGTGTCTCTCTGTCTCTCTGTCTCTCTCTCTTGCTGTCTCTCTCTGTCTCTCTCTGTGTGTCTCTCTCTCCCTGTCTCTGTCTCTCTGTCTGTCTCTCTCTCTCTCACTCTCTGTCTCTGTCTCTCTGTGTCTGTGTGTGTGTCTCTCTCTCTCTGTCTCTCTCTCTCTCTGTCTGTCTGTGTGTGTGTGTGTGTTCTCTCTCTCTCTCTGTCTCTCTTTCACTCTCTCTCTCTCTCCGTCTCTCTCCCTCTCTCTCCGTCTCTCTCTCTCTCTCTCTGGGACTGTACTTGTCAATGTCAATAAAAACGATTCTGAAGCGTCTGAAGCGTCTCTCTCTCTCTGTTCCTCTCTCTCTCTCTCTCTCTCTCTCTCTGTTTCTGTCTCTGTCTGTTTCTCTCTCACTGTCTGTCTCTGAGTCTTTTTCCTCTCAGTGTCACTCTCTGTCTGTCTGTCTGTGTGTATCTCTCTCTCTGTCTCTCTCTCTCTCTGTCTGTCTCTCTCTCTCTCTCTCTGTCTGTCTGTCTGTGAGTGTGTGTGTCTTTCTCTCTCTCTCTGTCTCTCTCTCTCTCTCTCTCTCTCTCCCTCTCTCTCTCTCTCGCTGTCTCTCTCTCTCTCTGTCTCTCTCTCTCTCTCCTCTCTGTCTCTCTCTCTCTGTGTCTCAGTCTCTCTCTCTCTCTCTCTCTCTCTCTCTCTCTCTCTCTCTCTCTCTCTCTCTCTCTCTCTCTCTCTCTCTCTCTCTCTGC
>CM065680.1:32151853-32169296 GCA_017654935.2 Phymorhynchus buccinoides | reverse complement strand
CCTCAAACATTTTGTTTCAATGTCATTATTTTTAAAAACATCTGTTAGAAAGTACCGGTAAGAAACTTATGAAACATACTGTAGATGAATAAGCCAATTTAAAAATGAAATGTAAAAAAAGGAAAAACAAACAGGTTTTTGGCATTTTGACAAAAGATGTTTATAATTTTTTTTTATGAATTGCAAGCATATCTATAAATGCATACCTGTACAGGACAGAGAGACAATGTGACTGTTGAGTCCAGGCCAAATGCACCAATGTCATGTTGTCGTTCTGTTGTCTTGTTTGTTCTTTTTTTTATGCTTTATTGTCATCATTTAAATGCTATTTGTTATGTGGTCTGAAATAAAAACCATAAAACGTTCTGAGCGTCTGCAACATTGAATCTCAAATGGTGAAAGCGAAATTGTGAAAGTGATTTTATGTGTTGCAATAGGGTGTTTTTACACATGGAAAATTCTCCATAATGCTTTTTTCTTTTCTGTGTTTGTGCCTTAGAAGATAGATCCATTATTTACGTTTTTTTCCTAAGTCACCAATGCTCTTCTTCTTCTTCTTCTTCAGACTTCTTGCACATTGCATCCTCCCTCAACAAATTGATGATTATGATGCTTAGTTTGTCAAGCGTTGTTAAATATTGGAAAAGAAAAATGTGCAAAAAGACACGTAATGTTCTCATCCCTAGCTGATGCATTTGTACCATAGTGTTCAAGTGCTTCGGCTGTTGGGATGGTCCCTGGAGTCTTTTAGCCAAGGCACGACAACAACAACAACATGTTCTCATGTCTTGTTTCACAAGAATGTGCGCAAATAGACTATTTTTTTAAAAACATATTTTCTTGTCAAATGTGATGATCTGATTGATTTTTAATGTCCAAGAATGTAATCTACATAGAAGTAGATAACAAAACTGACTGCCCCAGTAAACGGAAAAAGAAAATATCACATTCTGACACACACACACACACACACACACACACACACACACACACACACACACACACACACGCACACGTGTCTTTCTCTCTTTTCTTCCCTTTTTCCAATCTTTTTCTTTTTCTCAAGCCTTTCTTTTGTTATGCTTTTCCCGACAGTGAGGGTACACTAGTAAAAATGCATTCTTTTTTGTGTGTCAGAATATTACAGTTGTGATTGTTCTTGGTGTCTAAAACCAGCTCAGGAAAGTTATATAACATTGATGCACAAATAAAGGATTTAGATGACAACAATCATGTAAAACAAAAATAATTAAACCACCAGAGAGTGATTGTATTGGTTGTTGTCTTTTGTTGATGTTGGTGGTAGTAGTATTTTGATTGTGCTTTAACAACAAAAATGAAGCTAACCAATTTAAACATTTTTTAATTTTATTTTACATTTTTAGGAAATTCTGACGGCAGTTGTCTGCCATCATGACCTGAACAGAGACTCATAGTGACGGCAGACATTTGCCGTCATGATTCCAATGAGTTAAATGATTTGACCAAAATTTCCCCGAAAATTAGCAAGATACCAGCCAGAAGTGGTACCGCAGAGAGAGGGGAGGGGTTTGGGGAGGGTTGAGGGGGAATCCTCCCATGTTTGCTCTCAATGCAAACATAAGCCCACTAGTTATTCTTGTGCACAGTCTTACTTTTTCACAGAAGATTGTCTTGTGTGCAGTCTTTTTCTAAGAAGATTAACAAAAAACCACAACTTGTTGACAACCATTTTTTTTAGCGTTTCAGTGAATTGATTTTAAAATAATTTTTAATGTGAAATGTCAGTTTATGTGACTTGATTGTGTTCCTTATGAGTCTGAACTGTGTGTGTGTGTTTGGCCTAAGTAGGCTGTGGGGCTTTAAACAACATTGATTGTGTGTGTGTGCGCACGCATGTGCATATATGCATTGCATATTACAGTGGAAATCCGGTTTGTCAAAATTGAAAGGATTGAAATTTTGTACCCGTTTTTGAGTTAGCTGGTTTACACTGTATAGGATTGTATGTGCGTTATTCATATAAGAAACGGTTGGATTAATCTTAGCATATTTGATTTGAATGATATTAAAAGAAGGTTTTGTTGAGGTGCATGTATCATGGTAACGTGATGATCTTTGTTCTACATGTATTCATCTCATGATCAGTCTACATTTAGGAACGATCAGTGCTAATTGGAAATAAGTTACTTTACAATGTCACCCAGAGCATGCTCATTATTTTATGTATCTTATGGTCCTTTTATTCTTTAGGCCTGAAAGCTTTCTGGATAAAGGCTTATTCAGAAAGAAAGACCTAAAAATGGAATCTACTGAGGCATGTTTTGCATGTGTGATTTTAACCATGCCGTCTAAGATAAAGTGTCTTTTTTGTTTGTTACTGTAATTTAGTATAACTTTGCTCACTATTTTGTTTTTTCCTGCAGAATGCAATTGGACATACATGTACTCTCTTTGACTCTACCTTTTCCTTTTGCTTTCTATCATCTACTGTCTTTCTGACTTATTGGCCCATTCTCCTGCCTTTTAAAAAACAAATCTTCCTAATAATTTTCTCCTTTGAGCTCCTCCGAAATCGGAATGTGTCGGCTGTACGCAGCGGGGAGACCAGTGAAAACTGAAAACCGGACACATACGTACCTTACCCCTTGTGGCCATATGGCCTGGGAACGCAGAAGAAGAAGAAGAAGACACGTGTACCACAGTCAAAACATTTTTAAAATAAAAAGTCAGGAAATTTGAGCACTCTATCAAATTATGTAGCAGGATTTGTTTTTGTTTTTTTATATGAAAACTTTGCTATTTTAGATTGTCTAGATTCTTTATCTTTTTTAATTATTAACCACAATTATGGGTATTTGTGAAAAGAGCATGAGGTTACTCTGTTAGACATGAAATGTGTGTGTCATTATGTCATCATCAACATCATCATCATCATCATCAACAACAAGAACAACAACAACAAATGTTTGATAATAAACTATTTTCTTATGCATTTGGATTTTTATGTGCAATTTCATTTTGTTCGGATTACAATTACTATATGATTGTTGTTATTATTATCATCAGTGTTATCATAAGGATATGGCATATCCTTGATTACGAAGGGACCCACAACCTGCAAATCCAGATTCAAACATGTTATGCTACACATCTACTATCTGGGCATTTTTCTCCAGTCACTATTAGTATTACCTTTTTATTGCATCAGTTTTTTTAAGCTTTTTTCTTCTTCTTTTGTTTCCTTAGCAATAACTCCTGCATATACATACATAAGACAGTGAATTTTCTCATCCTTTACATGCAGCAAGTTTGCTTCTGTTTTGTATTTATGTGACTTTAGAAAGTCACTCTTGCCAACTAAATTAATTCTTGGATCTTCAATGGGTGTTTTTCTGTTTCCTGTGTTTGGTTGTTGTTATTTTTTTCGCTTATTATTAATTGTAGGAAAACTCCAACAAAAGAGGGTGAGAACAGAAATCATGAGTGTCATTGATTTTTTTAACCAATTAATCTGCTGATCATCATATTGTTTGTGAACACAAGCTCTAATGTACGTGGATGAATCATAACGAAGTGTTCATGGATAATCAGTGGTGTGTGTGATGTTTTCAGAACTATTTCCATTATTTCTGGGCTCTCGAGTCTGTGCCAGAATAGAAGTTCTGAAGATAAGTGTAATTCAAGTTATTTTTTTGTCATTTTATTGGATTTGTATGTTTTATGTGTATGTGACGATGTGCATTATATGAATTGGTCGAATGATTGGAATAAAACATTGTAATGTTTGATATGAAGGAGTTTGTGTGGGTCCGTCTGTGGCTTAGTGTAATGAAAGTGATTAGTTTGTTACCGTATCAGAGATATGAGATACACTTGTAAATCTCTTTTAAGATTAATATGTGTATTTAAAGAATTCATTTTAAATTCTGATGCTAAAATTATGGCTATTCTTCAATGTAAAAGTATGAGACCTATCAAATACTGTCCCCTTGTCCTTTTATTTTGCCTCCCCCCCCCCCCCCCCCCCCCCCTCCACATGCCCCCCTTGACTTTAGTAAAAATTCTGTTGCTCCTCAATTCTGCTTCTGTCGCCCCTCCCCCTACTTTCTACACCATCCCACCACTTCTACACCCTTGAAGGCGACACACCCAAAATGCATCCTTACGTGAGGTTGCTAATGTAAATTCATGTGCTCATTAGAGTTGAGGGCCTGCATGGATCAGCCCGGTTTGACTGGTGCATTCATTGTTCTCAAAGGTAGGTTTACTTTGGATCCATATTCTATACCACATTTTGAATGTTGAAATGTAGATTGTTAATCTTTGTGAATGACAGTGAATCCCAAACTAGGAGGTATTTGCAATGGCTCTTAGTGCTGCAGCAAAGGTTATTTTGCCTTTGGGGACCTTCCCCATCACTCTGGCCGAGAGAGTGGGGATACCTTTGGGCAAAACTTCTCCACTATAAACACTCTGCCCAGTCCTCCAGAACAGTAGTTGCCTCTTTTGCTATCTAAAGTCATGGCTAACCAGACAGGACTGACTGGCACACGCCAGTTTTAGATAAAATTTTTACATTTCTGTATGCTTTGAATGATTAGGTGGCTGATTGTGATAATGACTGATTTATATTGAACAAGGATCACTGATTATAATAGATTTTGTAGTCACAATATTTGACTATATCATGGCTGAGTTTGATTTCTGATAAGTTTGTCTAATTTACCATGAAATATTATCTCGGGTAGACCTACCCTATAAGTACATTTATTATATTTCCCTGGCTAGCTTATAGATACGAGTAATGTTAGTAAGTTTGTTCTTTTATGTTTTGGGCTATTCTTAAACTCAGTTGTCATCAAAGACTTCGTATTTCATGTAATATTGCAAAATGTAATATGACATTCAGATAGCTCTGATACGTTTTCTCTCTTCAAGTCTTCAATAATTTCTTGTCACGCCGTCTCAGTAGACATTACAGCACTTGACTTAAGAGGTTGCGCAATGCGGAAAATAAAATAACTAGAAAACTATTTTTGGGCAAAGTGTGTGTGGAAAAAACAAAAACAAAGTGTGTGTGTGTGTTGAGGGGGGTTGGGCCATAGACCTTTGTTTCACAGTGTCCAGGCAAGACCAATCCGGCTACAGTAGCGGTCCCCAGGCCAAACCCAGACACTCCCTTTCTTTTCTTTGTTGTATAGGCCTCAATGATGTAATATTGTTACATGTCTTTGGCCTTGGGTACTACATCAAAGACGGATTTGAGGGGGATGGAGGTCCCCCCCCATTGAAAAAAAAAAAAAAGGAAAGGAAGAAAAGAAAAAGAGAATGTAGTCCTGTGCTGTTTCTTTAGCTTATTTTTCCATTCTTCCACGAGAAGCCTTCATTGCATCTTTGTCATTCAGATTATCATCATCATCAGTTGGGTCCCACATGGCCAATTATGACCATGGGTTCTCCCCAGACAACATCACTGTGCTGGACCGTGAAAACAGATGGTTCCAGAGAGGGGTGAAGGAGGCCATCTACATCGCAGCCGCCAAGCCCACGCTCAACAGGGACCGTGGGAGGCATGTCTTGCTCTCAGCGTACACTTCCCTGGTTCGGTTGTGCGATGTGAGTGCAGCCTTGAGCTGTACTCACGGTCACATGCACTGTCCCACCAGTTGCCACCCGTCAGACAACGCTGAAGAAGAGAGTGACGCTTTTAAAAGCTACATTTCAAGTATTCCCCCTCCCCCCAGCTTCAACATCTTCCTATATCACTGCATAGTCATAGTCATATATTACCCCCTAAAAATAAAAATAAAAACCTGACCCAAACATAATTATCTGGTACCGTAATCATGAGAGCGTATTAAACAGTTAACACGGGTAGTAAAAAGTAAATTCCAATAAACTGCCATGATTACGTAACTGGGGTATGTTTGAGAGGGGGGTGGGGGGGTTAGAAGTTGCCTACTACACCGGACATCCACGAGTTAATTCCCCTGGTGGTAAATTAGTGTGTCCGGTCAGGGTGTCAGCTTGTCACTTGATTTATGTTGGGCAAGTGAAATGATGCGGGAGCGTTGAAAGAGCCTACAACACACACTTTGTTCCAACATCCTGTTGGCCTTTCCTAGTACAATATGCACAGATCGTCGAGCGGCACACCTCTGTATCGTGTGTGGGAAGGCCAGCCATTGCTGAAGAAGTTGACATCCAGCTTGGTGACCATGCTGGGGAATCCAGGGGCTATGAAAGTCGCAGCTCTGCTTACAAGCGCTCAAACAGAAAGTGAAAAGATGGCCCCAGGGTTATTTTCTTATTCCAACCTTGTGCATGCTGTTTCTGGTGCGGTGGTAAGAGCTTTTTATTATTTTATTTTGATAACTTTCTCTTTCTCAAGGCCTAACAAAAGTCTAAAACTGTCTGCCTCTCTTTTGCACACGCACACATGCACCCTGTAGGGTTAACATTCCTAGCTCGTTAAAATTCCTAGCTCGCTACTATGAGAGTGACTATTTGCGACAACCACAAATTTCACTTTTTCGTTACCTATCCCCCTAGAAAAAAGTGAAATTTGTCAGTCTTATAGGATAGCGAGCTAGGAATTTTAACGAGCTAGGAATTTTAACCCCCGACACCCCCCCCCCCCCCCCCCCCCCCCCCCCCACCCCGAGTGTGTGTGTGTGTGTGTGTGCATATCTCTGTGTGTAGCCTTTTTGTGTTCTTATTTCAATTTGTTAAAAAAATAGTGTAATTAGAAGAAATGTATTACATTTGGACAAACATTGTCTTTAAAAACAGCTTTCTATGCAAGGAAAAGGGGCAAGGACGTGTGTTTGTGTGTGTGTGTGTGTGTGTGTGTGTGTGTGTGTGTGTGTGACTATATAAGATACTTACCTAGATACAGTACTTAGTCTCTTGACACTTGACACTGCGACTTGATATTTTAGAGTCATTCCAATACCACTAACTCAGTAACTGTTTTGGTTGGCCTCTGGGGACCTTCCCAGGGGACCTTTGTGAGTTCCCTAATGCCACTTGTCCTCAAACCGTTTTGGCTGAGAGAGTGGGGATGTCCCTGTGGAAGGCATCTCTACAAACGTACTAGTACTACTACACGAAAATTCTAGCCCATCCATCCAGAATGGCTATTTCTGGCAGTCATAGTAATAGTTGGAAACAACAGACTGACATGTGTGCCACCAACCAGGAGAGAGAGAGAGAGAGAGAGAGAGAGAGAGAGAGAGAGAGAGAGAGAGAGAGAGAGAGAGAGAGAGAGACAAGTAAATTAACAAATGGTTAATTGGTGTCTTAACAATTTATAATATAAATCATTGTGCATGTTTCAGGGAAGTGTTGTAGCCATAACAGTATTCTATCCTCTGGATACAGTGCGAACAAGGCTTCAAGGTAATTTAATTCATGTCACTGAGACACTCTCATTTATTATTTTCTAATATATATCCAATGTGGCACTTGACAACTGTCATTCATTGTGATTTGTACTCACAGACTACAGAGTCAGATCCACACACACAGAGACACAGACACAGAGACAGACAGGCACACACACATTGTAGTACATGTACACACACACACACACACACACACACACAGTGACACACACACACACACACACACACACACACACACACACACACACACACACACACACACACATTCTATGCACACACACACATACATTCTATGCACACACACACACACACACACACACACACACACACACACACACACACACACACACACTAACCCTAGGAAATCCAGCAACAAACAAACAAAGTAAACTCAATGAAGCGCAAAGCAAAAACCAAGTATTTTCGAGATTTAATCCAAAATCAGTTTGGAAAGCTATTAACTTATTAACTAACGCTAACTCTAAGAATAAAAATCCAGTAAATGAAATACCTCCAGAAGACATTAACTCTCATTTTATTAACGTTGCTAATAAAATAATATTAAATGACAAATCCAATGAAAATGGTTTACCAGAACTGCAAGAATTCTGTCGATCAAAAACATAACCTCAACTTTCTCTATTCCGCCCATTTCAGTCAATGAAGTAGTATATTCACTTTTACACTTAAAACAATCTGGAAGTCGAGATTTAGATGGAATGGATGGCAAAATATTGAAAACCGCATCATTTTCTATTGCAGACACCCTCACCTACTTGTACAACTTATGGATAGATAAAAATCAGTTTCCACTCAAATTTAAGCAAGCTAAAGTTATACCTTTATACAAATGTGGTGATCGATCTAACCCAGCTAACTACAGACCTATCTCCATTTTAAGCATATTATCTAAACCACTTGAAAAGCACGTTAAAAAACATTTACATTCTCATTTAAAATGTTATGATTTGATACATGAAAGTCAGTCTGGTTTTTAGAGAAAACCACTCATGCCACACTGCTCTTATACAATTAGTAGATAGATGTCTCTCAAATGTAAATAACAATGAATTTACAGGTGCCTTATTCATAGACTTTGCTAAAGCATTTGATGTTATTAATCACACTCTTTTAATGAAAAAACTAATACATTACAATCTAACCAGCAGTGCTTTGCGTTTCATCGAGTCGTTTCTTTGTGATTGGCAACAGCTTGTTGAAATTAATTCATCGAGGTCAAATTTACTTCCTATTAAGTTTGGTGTTCCCCAAGGGTCAGTCTTAGGACCACTATTTATATACATAAATGACTTGCCTTTGTGTGTTAATGCTGCTGTGAAATGTTTGCTGATGACACCTCATTGCAATCTAATAATACCAATCCTTCTATATTAACAGAAAATGTGCAGGCCAATGTTAATAAATTAATTGAGTGGACGGAGTTGAACCACATGTCTCTGAACGCACAAAAAAACAAATGTATGTATGTAACCTCAAGACAAAAACGAACAAAGATTTCTGTGTTTCCTCCATTGTATGTCAAGGATCAAGTAATTGAAGAAGTTTCCTCCCATAAAGTGTTAGGGGTTATTATTGATAATGACTTATTGTGTGTATTTCCATAAGAATTTACCAATTATCAAAAATAAAGATTTTTTTGGATCTTCATTCAAGAACACTTTTTTTTCATGGTCACATCTTACCTCTTATTAATTATGCATCCACTTTATGGGATAGTGCAAGTGAAAGTAATCTAAACTATATAACTCGCTTACATAAAAGAGCTTTAAAGCTAGTTTTACTTAAATCTAGTAGCCTGACTGTAAATGACTATCAAACAACTAAACATCCTTCCTTTTAAAGACAGGCTTTTCTATAACAAATGCCTATGTATGTTTAATGTCGTAAACGGAACTGCCCCGAAGAAAATTATAAGCTCTTTTAAAACAAATGAAAATCGACACACTCACATGCTTTCGTTTCCTAAACCCTGAAACGATCTATTCAAATCCAGCTTGACATACTCTGGAGGAAACACATGGAACAACTTGCCAGCATTCTTTAAATTATGTCCATCTAAATCTACTTTTAAAAGAACTTTAAAGAAGTATTTGATTGATAAATTGTAAAATCTTAATTTATTATTATGTATATTTGCATGTATATAAATATGTAAAAAAAAATTATTATTCCTTCCCCACCCCCCCCCCCCCCCCCCCCCCCCCCCCCCCCCCCCCCCCCCCCCCCCCCCCCCCCCCCCCCCCTCTTTTCTTTTCTTTCCTTTTTCTCAATTGTTATGTTTTGTGTCTCTCTCTCTCTCTCTCTCTCTCTCTCTCTCTCTCTCTCTCTCTCTCTCTCTCTCTCTCTCTCTCTCTCTCTCTCTCTGACTCTCTCTCGTTTGATTTATATATATATTATTTTTTTTATTTTTTTTATTTTTTTTATTTCTTTAAATTTATGCTCATTTATGAATGTTCTCTGTGGGTTTTTTCCTATTATTATGATGCATTTTCATGATGTTTGTATTTTTGTTGGAGGGCAGGATGAAAAAAAGCCTTGTTAGCTTATTCTTTAACCCTCAATAAAGATCATTTTGACTTGACTTGACTTCACACACACACACACACACACATACACACATTTTTGCTTTTGTTTATAGATGGCTTGATGGAAAAAAGCATGTATATTTTGCTTATTCAATGTCCTTCTTTAAATAAAATTTTGACTTGACTTGACAGAGTGACACACACACATGTATACACACTCACACACACATGTTCACACACACACACACACACATGCATGCGCACACACACAGATTCTATGCACACACACACAGTAGACACACGCACATGCACATACAGTAAATGAGTAATACACACATCCTTATGAATGATTACTTTTGTACATACATGTAATTTTAAACACAATTTTAATTATGATTTTCGTATTATTTAGATAATTACAAGGACACACATTTCATTTTCACTGTAAAATTTGTTACAATGTTAACATTGAAGATTGATGCCCAATTTTATTCATTGTTGTCTTTTTTTCAGTTGATGATCATAGACAAGCCAAACATACCCATGAAATTATAGCAGACATTATTCGTGAAGAGGGGATGTGAGTAGTTGAAATAACTAAGATATACCATTCCATGCATCAGTCATTTCATGCATGCATGCGTATGTATGTGTGTGTGTGAGAGTGTGTGTGTCTGTATACGTGTGTGTGTACACTTAATGTATATTAATGAATAATGATTTATGCATACTGTATTTGTGCATACTACATATTCTTTAAAAAAAATTGATCTCCTCTTTGTTTAGTTTGAGGTTTTTTTTAATTAGTAGAAGATAAGGGTAATGAAATCTTCATATCTTTAATACTCTGTCCATCCAAATCTTATAAATCCCAATTTCTTTAGTTACAGCAACCCAAACCCCGCCGTAACATGGGTCGCTTTTCTTCAGGCTATGTCCCTGAATTTGGGTTTTTTCAATGGCCTCTGCTTGGTTCAGGTTTTGAAAAAAAAGAAACAATCTCCATTTATTCCACCTTCCTATATTGTGTCTCTACCACCCTACCACCACTTGCCCATGTCATGCCTTAGCTTTGTACTTTGCTTCATCTTCAAGGAGAGCCTGTCAGATACCTTTACAATAAAACAAAAATTAATGCATGTGTGTGTGTTTGTGTGCGTTTGTGTGTGTGTGTGTGTGTTGTTGAAACACGTATGCATATATTACAGTGGAACCTCCATTATAAGCCCCCCCCCTCCTTATAAAGCTCCCTCCCACTTAAAACCTATTTCTCTGATACATTTCCCTTCTTTGTAAATATTGACATTATCTCCCTTATACACCTCCCTCCCATTTAAGACCTTATTTTGGATGATTTTTAATTTCAAGGTCTTTAAAGAGAGGTCCCACTGTGTAAGCATTCACAGCAATGGAGCGACTTATTTAAATCGCTTTATATTTCATTTCTAGAAATAAAATTGATATTAAATTAAACAACCTTATCTTCCCAACTTTCAGATAAGTTTTTTAAAATGATTTTGATAGATCTTTTCTAAAAAACTTGCTCAGACCAAAGCAAAATAAAAAGAGATATAATATTGAGGGGACGATTGATAGGCTGCGAGGCCTAGGCTGATGAAGCCTGTCCCTATCTACCCACCTACCTAACAACAACAAAAGAGGCAGAGATAGCAAAAGTTATAGAACTCTGATGAATAAAAGGGTCAGTGATTTTCAAGTGCTTCTGAAGGTGAGAGTGTGCTTTTAGCAGCTTGTTCAGAAGTGGTTCAAGTAGCATGCAAAGATATTAATAATAATAATATAATAATAATTTTATTTCATGTAGCGCTAAAATCCATACAGTAGTATGCTTGATGCGCTTTACAAAAGCAACATTAAAATCAACATTAAAAACATGCATTAAAATCAACAAGATACTTAGAAAGATAGTCATACTACTAACATTCCAGTGCAAAGAAATAAAGTAACAAAAATAACATGATTCTCACTCACAAAGACATCCACCCTCATTCACCAGCACTGTCACTCTCTGATAACACCTCACCCTCGCAGAAACTAATGAAAATGTCAACAAGCAGCAGGAAGGAATGCACCAATACATGCGTACACTGTGTGACAGCCCACTCTCTCTCTGTGGTAGATCTGAAATTGGCCGCAGCTCTTTCAGATCTTATTGCTTGATCTCCCGTTAACGAGCCAGTTGCTTTATTATTGCTCCACCACAAAATGAGTTGTGTTGTGTCATTTTGATATCATCAGTAGTGCACCTGCTCTTTGTAATGCTAAAAATACTATCGAAATCAGACACATGGTGGTAGATAGGTAATCCATTGACATAGTGACCTGCAAAGATTTGAAATTTTAGAAAGAAAAGAAAAGAGGATTGTTTGAAGTGTCCCCATGGGGATACTGGGGGGGGGGGGGGGGGGGGTCTTTCGTAAAAGTAGTTCCCCCATCTTCTGGAAGTTCTGTGCTTGAAACTTCCCCTGATCTGCCACTCTCTGTAACTCTGCCTTTTCCCTTTGCTTTCTATTATCTACTGGCTTATTGGCCCATTCTCCTACCTTTTCCCCAAAAAATCCTCCAAATAACTTTTCTCCTTTGAGCTCATCCGAAATCAGAATATGTCGGGAGACCAGTGAAAGCTGAAAATGAGACACTTTCGTACCTTACCCATTATGGCCATATGGCCTGGGAACGCAGAAGAAGAAGTGATTTTTGAATTCTCTTTTTTTTTCCACAGACAGATATTAATATTAATACTACAACATGAACATTGCTATATTATTTTAAAGTTTAAATTTTTTATCATTTTAACATTGATGAATCACCATCATGATAAGTTCATTTTTGTTCTTTCTTTTTTTTTAGTATACTTTGACAGTTTAAATATGGATAGAGTTTTAGATGCAAACAGGTTCTTTTGTTTTAAGTTTAAATTTATTTGACTTGAACTTGAAGGCAAAATGGAATGATTTTGAGGTATTAAATTAAAGGTTATTTGTAATGCCAGTGTGTCGGTTTTTTTGTGGTTTTGTTTCACTGTGAGTCAGTGTGAGTATGTCTTTCAGAGACCAGAGGAGGCAGCTGCTTATCTGGGAAGCTGGGCTAAAATTTGTTTATTATGGAACAGGAGTTAGCTTGCCCAGGGTACATCCCCTATTTGTAAATATTTGTACAGTCTGTTATTCTGTTTAAAAACACACCAAACAAACCAAAATCTATGTACTGTTAGATGGGATATGACTCATTATGAGACTATGATAGTTATCATGGCTCATTCTCTGCTGGAAAGTTAATTCTCATGGATGCAGCCTTGCCTCGGATGCGAGGCGGCGCCTGTTTTTCAAAAGTTTGCCCCCCCCCCAAAAAAAAAAAATGGGTTCAAGGGGAAAAAATGTGTTGAATTGCCCGTTGACCCCCCAGCCCTATGCCCTGCC
Source organism: Phymorhynchus buccinoides (assembly GCA_017654935.2). Lineage (NCBI taxonomy): Eukaryota > Metazoa > Mollusca > Gastropoda > Neogastropoda > Raphitomidae > Phymorhynchus > Phymorhynchus buccinoides. The sequence continues at coordinate 32,155,922 of CM065680.1, read as the reverse complement.
TGGGCCCTGGGCGGCCCCTGGACCCATGCCTTGCCTGTTTTTCGATTTTCTCCAGTTGCATCCATGCTTTATGCATTTGTGTAATTTTGAAACTGTTCACTTAAAATAAAGACTGCATGTTCCAGATTCTACTTAGCGTGTGATTTATGTATTAAGCGTGGTTTCTGTGGGTGGTTTTCAGAGCAGGGCTGTATCTGGGTTGGTTCCCGGTGGTAACGGCCCTGTGTTGCTCCAACTTTGTGTATTTCTACACAATTAACACTCTCAAGCTGAAGCTGATAGGGGGCCGCAAGTCCTCGCCTCTCACCGACCTCTCCTTTGCCTTTGTCTCAGGTGGCTTACACTTCCACTGGTGACTTGGGGGGTGTCTTGTTGCATTGTTCACTTTGTAGCCTTCGATTCTTTTCCTTGCTGCATTGTTCTGTGTTGGTTGTTTATATTGATATTCTAGTACTTTCTACACTTTTATTGTTGGTTTTTGTTGCTGTTGTGGTTTTTGATTCATTTGATTAACAGTTCTTTCTGTAATGATCTGTTAACTGCTTGACTGCCACCAACGTATTATGTACTGACCTGATAAAATCACTGATGACGTCATCAGATGAAGAGGAATAACCCTGATATGCTGGCTTTTGCTCTAACGCAGTCAAGAGAGTAATATCCCCAGACCATGTTGCCAGATTGGCTCTATCAGTTGTCTTTTTCATGGCATGATTTTCCCAAGGATTTTCTCTTTAATTTTCTCTGGCTGTCAAGGGGTTAAACATGTTTTAACTTTCACTTAATGATTACAACCTAATCACATAATATATGTTGTAAAAAAACCTTTTGTAATTAACTCTTGTTTCTATAAGCAGTGTAGCTGTCAGAGGTCTTCAGTTTTAATAGGGGTTGCACACTCAAAGTCAAGCAGCACGTGGGCTGTTAACTGTTCTTACAATAAATTATACCGTACTCACAAAGCAAAAAATTGAAATACCGGTAAGCATTAATTTTCATTAAGTACGCAAAGTTTGGTGTATACCAGACTTCATTTAGGCTCGTGACAGGGGTTTGATGACAAGCAGTCATTTAACAGCAATTTTTCCAGTGCAGGCTCAGGCCAGCACAGTGATTTTACAGCTGCAGTGCCAGTCACAATAGAATTAAGTGCACCGATTGGTAATTGTAAATGGCAGTTAAAAACAGCTCGAATGCTGAGCATTTGTGAAGACATATGGAAGTCAAGTCAGTCATTTATGCAGTACTGATATTTCTAACAATGGATCTTTGCAGAACAGAATTTCCATCTGAAGTAGAGTTTAGCCCCATCTCTTCATCAGTTAGACCATTTTCTATAAGTGCTGTTTCTGTTTACACAGATTTCTACATTTTATGTTTATTAATGATGCACACATCTGATTAAATGTGTTATGATTATGCAGTCTCAAAGACACGAAGCCGCTGTTAGTATCCTGCAGGAAATCACCCACCTGTTGTATTTGCCAGAAAAATAGATATAGAAGTAAAGGCATCGCCAGTGTTGACTGATGGCAACGTGTTGTGTGTGTTCCTTTGTTGGTTAGCTGTGGTCTGTATCGTGGCTGCTTGTCCCTGGCCTTCACAATGTGGGTCTCCTATTTCTGTTATTTCTTCATGTACCATGGCCTCCAGTCTTCCCTTTCCACCTTTGACCTAGCACCTGGTCCCCTCACCGACCTTCTTGTAGGATTTACAGCAGGTATCATCATAATTTGATTTTTTGTTTTTTTGGGTGGTTTGGATGTAAATGTGCATGAGTTTATGAAGCACACCCGAATTATACCTCCTAAGCTCCCTTCCCTTTCTCCCTTCATTCTCTTTTGTAATGCATGACAGCCAGGAGGTTTTGATTGCTATAAATGTTAGCATGTTGCTGTAAGGCAAGTTCTTAAAGCGTTTTAAATCTTTCTCAAACTATTCCTTAATCAGTTAATGTCAGGTTTTTAAAGACATTCTATACCAAACATCACCTCAGATTTCAGATTTATTTTTGTGTGAATTTGCTCATCTGTTCATTCCATTTAACATTCTAATGTGAAATAGTAACTTTGTTGTGTGTGTCTAATAATAATACTAAAAATGTACAATCCTGTTACATATGCTACATTATCTTGGCATTGTGTTATGAGATTAAAGTCTAAATGTTTGTACTGAATTTTTCATCCTAATTTTGATGTTTACATTGACCGTTATGAAGATTTTCCACCAACTGTTTCAGCACATGTATACTATGTACATGTCCGCAATGAGTGCAGGTTTTGTAATATTTAAATCAAACTTTGATAAACAGAAACTAGGAGATTGTCATAGTAGTTTTTGTATACCCCAGTAATTTGATTAGTAAATATGCATATTATATGCATTAATTTATTCTGTTGGGTAAATACTTGTAGCGGTGCCATAGCCGATGAGGTTTAACCGAGGCGTGGTTACCGCTACACCTATCTGTATTAATTAAAAAAATCAGGACTTTACTGGTTTCATACTGCCTCCGGGCATTGCCTCCAGTATTGTTCCCACCATATTTGTATTTACAAATGTCCCATATGTGTCTGATTCAGACCAAGAGGACGTAAAGCACCATTTTCGTCGTCGTCTGTTGTTTAACGTTCATGATTTTAAAAATGTGCACGAGTCAAAGATATTGAAGTAACACTATTCTATAAATTTATTGAATTCACAGGTTAGTCATGTATTACTAATATGCGTGTAATAATACCTAAGAAATGTATCTGTTAATTTGATATGTATTGATAAGCATGCACATTTTTATGTGGAGCTTTTACAATGTCGGCAAATGACGAATACTTAGAAGAACACAGCTCTTGTCAACCGAGTGTTAACAGAAATAACTGTAGCTGCCTCTTTTCTGAGTGGTTGATGAAGAAGACAAAACAAACCTTTTTTCTATTTTGTAGGTGTGGATGTTCTCACTGTTTCTAATGGAAGCATTTTATCTTTGCAATGGCTGCTTTTATGGATTGCATTTATTTATATAGTTTAATACAAATTTGGTTCATTTATTTTCTTTGTTGTGGCTACAGTTTGGTTCAAAATATGTATGTTTTTTGTTTTGTTTAAAAAATGTTTTTTAGCAGCAGGGGGTATCATGTTTGATTTATTGTTAAGTTGCAGTTTTCATTGCATGTAAAAAGTTTTGTGTTGCTCTTATCTGCCTCATGTTTAATTGTTTGCGTTTATTTTCGTTCTTTATTATTGTTTTTTGTTTGGTTGCATGTGGTCGTTGTAATGTTTTAGTACCATATGTTTCAGACTAAGGCGCACCATTATAAGGCGCATCCCCCAAATTTTACACGAAATTCAGATTTTGTTCTTATATTTTCTTACTGTTTTTTATCAGTCACATTATAAGGCACAGGGGTCTCAGACTGAGAAAAAAGTATCGCCTTATAGTCAGAAAAATATGGTACTTCTATGGTTTGCACGATATTTTCAGTTAATGATATTCAGATACCTGTATTCAGATTAAGAAATTACAGTCACTCAGATGCATACACTCAGACTGGCATGTATTCATGCATGCACACATGCCAACCCCCTCCTCCCCCTGCACACACACACACACACACACACACACATCACACAACACAACACAACACAACACAACACAACACAACACAACACAACACACAACACAACACAACACAACACAACACAACACAACACACACACACACACACACACACACACACACACACACACACACACACACACACACACACACACACACACACACAGAGAGTAGGTTTCTTGATAGACAGATATTGATGTAAAATAATCATGTGATGATTTAATTCGTATATAATGATGTTTGTGATTGCTTTTTTTTAGAATATTCATGTGATCATTGGCATGCATCTGTGCATTGCTGCAATAGCTACACTATTCTTTTATAGACTATATTTATTGATTTAAAGGATAGTTAAAGATAAGAAACCTTTGCCTTAGAACTATTATTGTTTTTGAATCAAAATGGGTTTTCCCCCATTATAAAACACAAAAATATATAACAGTATAACTAGAAACA
>CM065680.1:32086853-32146853 GCA_017654935.2 Phymorhynchus buccinoides | reverse complement strand
TAGAAGAAACTAACATTTTTGGTTAAAAGCGTTCCAGATACTGTACAGAAGTGAACGCTAAGGGTGGATTTTGTTTCATGAAAGACTTGACAATTTGAAAAAAACAAAAACAAACCAAAACAACAATCTAACAAACAGATAAACAAACAAAATATTCAAAGGCACATGCTTTGCATATTATTTTATTATCACATTGAGAAGAAACATACCTGTGGTTGACAAAGTTGTACTTTACAACCTCCCCCCTTTCATGTTTACCACCATCAGTCTCAAAGCCTGCTTCTTTCAGTTTTATGAAAATAATCCTAGGCTGATCCTTACCCTAACCCTTTCCCGAGAATAGCAGAATGCTGTTTCTCAGTTACAATTTTCAATGTGAAAATGTGGGGGGGTATGCTTTAAGTACAAGATAGCCCTGTGGTCAAGTCTTTTAAACGATGTAGATAAATATATATATATAATTTATTTTATAATGTCAATGATGACCTGGCAACTGTGCAAAGATGAATGTGATGAGCAGAATCTTTAGCTGTGCCAGCGATTAATTCATATAGCTTGCATAATCTCTTTTTCTGCATTTTTAAAAATTGATTTTAGATTTCGGCTGGTAAAATCAAATGATTACTGTTTTGTGCAATCACTGCAACATATTTCCCTTAAAAAAAGAGAGAAAAAAGTAGATTAACAAGCTGTATTATGTTATTGTTCCTGCCACCTTTACTGTGCACTGGGATGAGCAAAACATGTGCTGCTTGTTTGATTAGGCAAATGCACATAATATTGTTGTTATTATATATTTGGTGATATTGGTGGCTATAGTATTTGTGTGTGTGCGTTCATGCATCTAGGTGTTTGTGGTCATTCGTAGTCGTTATTTGACATTGGAAAGGGTGACTATTTATGTGTGTTTGTGTAATTCAGTTTATGGTAATATTCACTTTTCTGCTCCTGAAAAAGCAATCGGCTGTGCTCTTGTCTGTCATGAATTATTTCCCACTGGGGCAGAATTGTGAAATGCTGAAGCTGGTCTTTACTGAACTTGGTCTTTATGCCTTTCCCATGAGGGTTGTGCTGTGAATCATTAACTCATTCAAGTCGTTCCGGCCATATATGTCCGGAATTAATAGATAGCTGTCAATTTGATGCATTTGCTTCAAGGGAAGTAAATCTGTGTGCACACCATACCTTGGTCACTTCTAAACTCGCCTCGCTCCCTTAGACCACAATTTTGCCTCTGACTTTGCTTTTGTAGTGGTTTGTTGTGGGGAAACCAATCGGTGTAGAGAGTTTTTCTATATAAAGTCTATATATAAAAAAGTCTGATCTACCACTTCCCTATGTCCTAAACCTGAAGTAAAAACCCGTAATCTTCTTTCATTTCTCCTTTTGTTTATGTATGTTTTGTTTGTGTGTATGGCTGGAGTGATTTGTGAGTTTTTTTTAACCCTCTGCCCCCCGATCACTTGAACCGAGAATTGATCATATTGCATAAGTGAAGGGGAGTAACTCCGAACGTCACACCGAATCTTTTATTTTAAAAATCACCCAGAATAAAGTCTAACTCACCATGGCACTCCAAACATCCCACCGGGTCATTACTGCCCGCGTCACGTGAAAAAAACAAAAACAATTGGCGTCACTTTGAAAAATCTGTTCAAAAAGACTATTGGGTGCTTTCCCTTGCTGTAAAGACCAAAAACGGACCAGGGAGAGTCTGTCAGGAACAGGAAGAACTAACTTAGTGTATTGCATTGTGGGTTGGGCAAAAGTGAAAGTGAAAGTACTAGACCTGGCGTTCAGCGGCCGCTATCGGGGTTTACGGGATACTGATAAGGCAAAATTGACGGCTGCTCCAGGAGCCAGTAGTGGGCAGAGGGTTAATAATTCAAAATGGTTGCGATGCGAATGAGTTAAGAGCGGACTAATGATTGAACTGACGGACTGTGCCTGTAGCGAATCGCCTTACAATGGTTTCCAGACACCAGGGGGTGGGAGCCCTGTACAAGGGGATGGAGGCCAAGCTGTTCCAGACGGTTCTGACGGCGGCCCTCATGTTCGTGGCCTACGAGAAGATAGCGGCCGTCATCTTCAGGCTGATGGGCCTGCAGTACCCACCGCCCAAAGCCTGAGAGCCTGCTGTCTCTGGGACTGGGGACCCTTCTCTTGTGGGATGTATTCAATGACCATCGATCATTGCCATGATCGTTTTGATATTAAGCCGATGTTATGCTTCCTTTCTGTGGTATGTGTTTCAATGTGCTTAGAGACACTTATGTAGGAGGATCTCCTGAAATGCCATCGATTGTTGCCATCATGATTTTGCTTGTACGGTTCCATTTGTGAGCGTTGATGTTTTTAGAGATGCTTCCCGTATTTTACGGACTACAAGGCGCACCTGATTACAAGGCGCACCCCCCAAATTTTACACAAAATTCATGTATTTTTCACAAATTTTTGTTATTATAGTTTCTTACTATATTATCAGTCGCATTATAAGGCGCTGGATCTCAGTCTAGGAAAAAAAAGTATCTCCTGATATCCGTAAAGTATGGTATGTCATGGGATCTCTTGAAATACCATTGATCCTTTCCATCAGTTGCTTTGGATTAAGTTTCCACGTGCAGTGATGAGCTTTAATGTGCCTAGAGACACTTATCTCCTACAATGCCATCAATCATTTTGATACTAAGCTTGCACTTGTGGAGACACATTTTACTGTGCTAGGAGACATTTATCTCATGGGATTTTTAAAACATCAACCGTTTTGACATCTAATTAAGTCTCCATTTGCAGTGATGAGCTTTAATGTGCTGATTATGAATTTGAACTTGGGAAACGTTTGCAGTAATCTGAAATGGCTTGACAGAAATTTTATTTATTGTGTTGGATGTGAAAGAAAGAATGGAAGTTAACGGGGGTTGAATGGAATAGAAAGATTGATTTTTTTTTTAGAGATGGGTGGTTTGGGATGGTGGTGGTGATAGGAAGTGAGCCTGTTTTTGACATCCTGCTATATTGAGGAAATGGTTTACTCATTCAGGTCGTTGCAGACATATATGTTCGGAATTAATAGATAGCTGTCAGTTTGATGCATTTGCTTCAAGGGAAGTAAATCTGTGTGCACACCATACCTTGGTCACTTCTAATCTCGCTTCATTCTCTTAGACCACAATTTTGCCCCTGACTTTGCTTTTGTAGTGGTTTGTTGTGGGGGAACCATCAGTGTAGAGAGTTTTTCTATATCGAGTCTATATATAAAAAAGTCTGATCTACCACTTCCCTATGTCTAAACCTGAAGTAAAAACCTGTAATCTTCTTTCATTTCTCCTTTTGTTTATTATGTTTTGTTTGTGTGTATGGCTGGAGTGATTTGTGAGTTTTTGTAATAATTCAAAATCGTTGCGATGCGAATGAGTTAAATGTTTAAACCAATGTTATGAGAGTTGGGCATACATATTTAGTTTTGTTTCTAACATATGTTTGCTTTTTTTGGAAAAAAAAAGAAAGAAAAAGAATTTATTTATTGTAATGAAGATGTCTCATTTTAGTTGTTATCAAGTTATGATCCAAAGAACCACATTATAGGCTTTGAAGACATAAAGATTGTCGTTTAAGAGAAGAGATCTGAGTGGTATATTTGGGCTCCCTTTTTGTTTCGTGCACATGTGTTATTTTGAAATTATTTAAAAACTTTGAGACAGTCTATGTCTAAGTGCTTAACTGTAATGTTGTCGGATAAACTAGATGTTAATGCTTAGTTGATATTATTACATTTTGTGACACAGTTTACTTGGTTGTGTTTTATTTTAATGTTTAACCCTTTCACCGCCAGCCATTTTTCAGCCAAAAAATACCATTAAACTTACCTGGGTAGAGAAAAAAAAATCTGCAATATTGCGCATTCTTCTGTGACATGTATAACATTAGGCCTATCCTTACCTCCCAAAGTTATGAAAAGAGTGTCTTCAGATAACAGGCCCTGATTTGATGCTTTTTAGTGACATGGGTGTTAAACCATTGTGGTGCAAAAATACGACAGTGGCGGTGAAAAGTTTAAAATATCAGCCCCAGACTTAACATGTGGAGTAAAGTAGGAAAAAAGTGACAATCAATGGTTGACATTGGAATACTGTTCTGTATATAATATATAAAAAACATAAACAACCCACTCGCAAGTGGTGTTTTTATTTGTTTGTTTGATCAGTCTTCAACAGCCTACAATGGGTTACAAAGAAACATTAGAAAGTAAAAACAACAACAAAAAGCGAACAGTGGCTTGATTATATTTGATGAGAAAAATTGTGTCACATGACGCTGTAAACGGGTACAGCATTGGCAACTCTGGTAAATACAAATTATAAATAAAATGTTCTCATTGCCCAAGGCAAGATAAAAACAAAATTCAGAGCAAAGAAAGTGAATATCGACAGGTATATTATCAATATGCACAAGTCTATTATATCTGTGGTTATTGTTTTTTTGGTTTTTTCTTCAAATTTTGTATTCTGCTGTTTGTTTTTTGTTTGTTCATCAATGTCCTTTTTTGTATTGTGTATAGTGGCATATTTTTGTTTGCCTGTTATTTAATATCATTAAAAAAACTATTGTGTATATTGATCTGTTTGTTATGTAATCTCTTAACCCTTTCGCTGCCAGCCATTTTCCAGCAAAAAATGTCCATTAAACTTACCTGGGTAGAAACAAAATGATGTCTGTAACATTCGGGATTCCTCTGTGACATATTTAAAGTAAGGCCTGTCCCCACCTCCCAAAATGAAGAGGACAGGGTCTTTGGATAACAGACCCTGATTTGATGCCTTTTAGTGACATGGGTGTTAAAGACCCCCCACGTCACGTGTCACATTCCCTCTTATGCTAGGAAGATTTCTTAAGACTTCTTACCAACTATAAGAGGGAAAACACGTAAAAAAAAACTGATTTTGACACGTGACGTGGTGGGTCTTTAAATCATTGTGGTGCAAAAGTGTGACGTTGGCGGTGAAAGGGTTAAGGCCTTGTCCACTGATGCTTCCTCTCGCATGCACCTGGTAGCTCTGTCACATTGTGGGAATGGGTGAACACTCTTGCCAAAGAGAGAGTGATTGCATCGTCGGACAAAGCCTTCAAAGCACATGATTTTGTGTTGTGTTGGTTATTTGATTTAATCCGTTGTAACTGATTTTTCATGAGCTAATCAAAAGAAAAAAAGAATGTGTTTAGAAATGTCCTCAAGCCACAAATGTCTTGTATACCTTGTTTTGCTTTATAACGTAAATGGTATAATCAGAATTGGTTTTTAAGCCATTAAGTTGTTGTTTGCTTTTACTTAGGTTAATCTTAAACGATTTAGATTTTTTAACCCTTTCGCCGCTGGCCATTTTTTAGCCAAAAAAATACTATTAAACTTTGCTGGGTAGAGAAAAACAATATCTGCAATATGGCGAATTCCTCTGTGACACGCATAACATTAGGCCTTATCCTTACCTCCCAAAATTACGAAAATAGGGTCTTCAGATAACAGGTCCTGATTTGATGCTTTTTATTGACATCCATGGGTGTTAAACCATTGTGGTGCAAAAATGCGACGTTGGCGGTGAAAGGGTTAAAGGTGTTTTATTGATTCAAAAGTTGTTTTGTCTTAAATATAAACAACTGTAGTCAGAATGTCTTAAACTATTGTTTGTTTTTATTTTATTTCAGAGTTATGTTTTAAAAGAAACAATGTTTTTGTTATGTGAATGTACATTATAGCATGAAAAATGATGTGCTTTCGATTGTGAATTATATAATCATTTAGAAAAAAAAATTATTTGTTTTTGTTACAGATCTAAATGTTTAAGAAACAAACTCGTATTATTATTATGTTATTACGTTGTGGATCAAATGACCCTGAATGGTGAAGAATTACGAGACATACAAAGGCCAGACGCAGGTCAAGTTGCAGTTCTAGTCAGTGCCTTTTGACCTGTCGAGAGGCACTTTCCATGTCTGCCAGAAGAGCTGTCTGCATGGATGCTCCTTCTTTCAGGATGTCCTGAAGTGCAGGATTTTTAAATTGCCTAGAGCCGGTGTTGCCGAATTATGAGAATTTGAAAAGCAACGATTTTCTTACACACACACACACCTGTACAGTAAAATGGGCCTATAATTATAAGCACTTGCTGTATATATATTCAAAGGAATGTAGCACTTGTACACTAATCAGGTTCTTATCAGGCGTGGTTACCGCTACACCTATCTGCATTAATAAAAAATCGGGACTTTACTGGTTTCGTACTGCCTCCGGGCATTGCCTCCAGTATTGTTCCCAACATATTTGTATTTACAAATGTCCCATATGTGTCTGATTCAGACCAAGAGGACGTAAAACACCATTTTCGTCATCGCACTTGTACTAGTCTAGAGGGGTGAAAAAGGAGCAGTAAATGTGTGCGCGCTGCCCCTGCACTCCGTCGGGGTCTCCCCCTTGCAGGAGTTTTGAAATTTCCCAGGGGCACCCATGTGTCTGCTTGCCCCAAACTACACTGAGAAGCAATCTAACTGTTCTACATATAGAATATGTACTCAGTGTTTAATTTGACATGAATGAATGCTCACAATACAAGGACCACTGGAGGGCTTGGTGAATTAAGGGGCCGCTACATTGCATATGATTCGATTCACTGAGTTCCGATTTTGTTATTTGTGAGGCATGATTCACATGAAATTCTACTGTCTAAATGAATCTGATTAAATCCTACTAGTTTTGTTCACTATACTTGTAGAACCCCGGCCCCATACACGAATCTGATAAAATATCAATTTTTGCATCCGACACTATTTGATTCATGTATTGATATCTACATGAGTATACATATAGTGAACGAAAATAGAATTATTTTTAGACGGAAGTATTTCACGAGAATCATGACTCGCAGACATCATCGCAATTGGATCGCATTTGGGTTGAATGGTATTCAGTGTGGTGGCCCCATTAGGGTTTGATTCTCAGTGCAGACAGCCAGGGTGTGAAAGACATTCCTTTGGCATCAATACATTATGAGCATCCCATGATTCTGAGCTCAAGTTGTAAGCGTGAACACATACCAGTAATACTTTAGCTCAAATGACCAGGAGTACATGTGGGTTTGCCTGGAGCCTGAATTCAGGCAGGTTGATGTAGCTTCAGGTAGTGGTCTGCTTGGATAGAATCCTTTCCCACAAGAAAATTGATTATACTCTTGGAAGTGAACACTAGCCTTAGAGCTGGGAATAAACATTCCGTCAAAGGTTTGTGTCATCACATGTGCCCATGAGTCCAGGATCTCCTCATTTGAAGATATGTTTTAGTTAGATTAAAAAAAAGAAGAGAAAAAGACAACATATCGTCGGTGAAATTCAAAAACCTCATATCTCAATGTTGGTAGTTTTGAGAAAAATGAAAATAACTGTTTTAAAAATTAACCGCGTTGACCACAATTGATTAACTATGATGAATATATTGTTTAAGACATTGCGAGTTTAGTCCTGCATTTTGTTAAAATGACTAAAATTTTTTTTATAGACTTGAAAAGAACGAAGATACGAGGTTTTTGTCCTTAACTAGATCTGAATTTGGGACTTACGAGTTTTTCGTCTATTTTCACAACCTCATTTACCCCAGATAGAAAGTCGTTAGAACTTTTGGTGGAAGGTGGCATGAAAAATTAGAAAGCTGACTATGTATCTTACTAAAAAAAAACAATAATCAAGATACAAGGTTTTTGAATTTCACCCACGATATGCAGGCTACTATTATGTTCATACAGTTACTCTAAAGATGGAATTTAATTATTTTAACTATGGGATTAAGAGGTGCCACGTTCTCACCATTGTCACATTTTCACCAACATGAGACATGTTCTCACCAACAATGAGCAGTTTGGGAATGAAATACAATTAAAAACATGCACATCAAAGTTTCTGCTCTATTCATTCATGTTTGTTTTTGCTTTTTGTACACAGTACACAAAGCACTGTATTTAATAGTTATCTGTTTATTCATCATGTTCTTACACATCATTATGTTTTGTATGCATGTATTAAATGCGTTTGTAAAAGAGAGAATGGTGTTTAAATATGTGTGTGTGTGATGGAGATTGATTGAAAAGAGATTATGATTGACTGATAAAAAAAATGTTAAAACAAAATACCCACAGTATGAACAAATGTTCACTTTTATGAATGGTTCGTTTGTTCGCCCCCCCCCTCCTACACACCTATCCTCCCCTTTGTTCTTTTCTTCTTCTTTTTTTGCCTGCCATACACTCAAAGTGCATTTTATCTTTTGCAAATAAATTGCATGAACAGTACAGTTTAATGAAAGGTCGTTGGAATAAAACATCAGCAGATTGGATAAAAATGTGATTTTAGGTGAAGAATTGATGGGCACCCAGAATCAGCTTTGTGTTCAGCACAGACATTAACTTCACTTTAATGAAGAATAGCTGGTATAATTATATATGAAATTAAAAACAACAACCCACATGGGTGCGTCTCATCAGGTTTTGTGCCTGAATTCAGTTGCACTGTGGTCTCTGCCAGCAGATCTGGTTGAAAAAAAATGGAGGAAAATCCTCCCTTTCTCACCTTCCCATATTTTGTCTCTAGTCTACCACTACGTATTACTGCCCGCGTCATTTTCTTTCATAAATAGTATACTGTTGGAAGAACGAGTTACTATGAAATGGTGGGTGGGTGCAAGCGTGCTGAATTGCGTAGCAAGAAATGCGCTTTATTATTATTATTATTATTATTATTCCTTAGCTTTGTTCTGTGTTTCAAGAAACAGCCTGTCAAGTCCCTTTGCAATGGCGTTTTCCCTTCAGCTTCAGGGGGTCATCGTGCCCTTCACAAGGGGACTAGGCAGCGACCATACCCATACTTTTAAGGTTTTCCAGGATTTTGTAAAAGCACCCATGCATAGTAAAATGATCTCCTCCATCACAAAATATGTTGGGGATAATAGAGGCAAGAAGCTAAATAGAGCTGGGGATGGAAGGAGGAGACGGGAAGGTAAGGTAATTGCTGGTACACCTAGGGGTTTTGGCGGTTTTTTTTGTTTTTTACTCCTCTGGTATATTGAAGTAAGTAACATCTTTTAAAACTTTGTTCGTGGGTCAATTTTGATTTCCACCTAAATCTATTTTGTAGTTTGTAGGGCGATATTCCAAACCTAAAACGTTTATGAAAATCTGTTGGTATTTGTCTGAAATAAGTTTTTTGATCAAGAAACGACAACATTAAGAACAACAACTCCAAAGTAAATAACAAACAGACAAATTAAAGTGATAACAAACGAAATCAATTGGCCCAATCAAAGTCTTTTAGCCTAATATTTATTGATTGCATAAAGATAAACAAACACTATATAAAATGCGCATATTAACACAGTTTAGCAAAGTTCACTGGTACGAAAAACATTAAATGAATAGATAGGGCCTACATAGATATATCGTGCTGGTTGCCCACAGAACCTCATTAAATTGCAGAAGTTTCAAGACAACGCTGCCCTGTCCTGTCTTAAGACGCTCTAAATATTTTCATGCCACTCCCATGCTTCAGTCTCTGCATTGGCTCCCAGGTGAAAAGTGAATCGATTATCAAACTTTCTCCAAAAAACAAAATCCTTGAATGGTCTTGCTCTTTCCTACCTGGCTGATCTTTTGAATATCCTTACTTAATCTAGACAGCTACGCTCCCCCTCTTACTCTCATATCCACACTCCTCCAGATCCCTCGTTACTGCTCCAGGACTCTTGGTGAACGTTCTTTCTCTTTCCGGGAACCTACCTCTTGAAACAAACGGCCTCTTCTACTCCACAGCTCAAACTGTCTTTTTTTCAAGTCTCTCTCAAAACTAACCTATTGAAATCCTTATCTGCGTTTTCCCTTTTCAATTTCATTGACTTTGCTGTGTGTGTGTGCGTGTGCGCGCGCATGCATGCACATGCACGCATGTGGGGTGCATTCTCGTGTGTGTTTGTACATGCGTGCACACGTGTGTGTGTGTGTGTTTATGAGAATCACGTTTTGTGATGTACATATTTTGTAACTTATTTTTGCTATGGTGGTTTTAATGTTATTTCTTTGTCTATTTACTTATTTTGTAAGCGCTTAGGGCTTGTAAAGATTAAGCGCATAAAGTTGAGTTCAGGACGTGCATTCTGTTAACAAATGAAAATGTACTTGCACTGTCATTAAATAATGTACGTCAAATATGAAATATTATTAAATAACTAACAACACACTGTGCAACTTAGACTGGAGTATTATGACGTAAACAACCTTATCGATTCTGGAACCAAACTACCTGATTAATTAAAATCCTTGTGCAGCAGTTCTGTATAAATACAAGGATTCAACCTTTGATCATTATATTAAAAGGCAACTGTCCGTCCGTCCATCCGTGAAACACAGAACGGGCCTTATAACTCCGCCGTTTTTCGACCGAATCGCTTCAACTTTGCTATCAGCCCTAACGTGGCGATGGCAACGGCAACCAAGGCAGACGTGTCATTTGCGCGGTTTGGCAAATGCGCGAAACGCGTATCCATTGGCCTCTCGGCGCCCGTATCTCCGGTATTTCTGGATGGATTGCCCTCAAATTTGGAAGGTAGATGGCCTGGGACAGTGACTATATGTGTGCCAAACTGGAAGCGAATCGATTTATAAACGCGCGCGATATGCGCCGCTTGACCTTTTCACAAACCGTAGCGAAACGCGACCCGACATTGACTCGAAATTTGGAACGTGCATGACCAGGGATAGTGACTATCTTGGTGCAAAATGTCAACAGCATCCATTCATAAACGCACGCGATATGAACCAATTTACATTTGCGCGGCCTCGGCATTTCAAGCCGTCCACAACAAACAGTTTACACAGAAAGAACTCAGTACTGCGCGCGCGCGGGCAAGAAAAGGGTTGGAGAGCGGAGATTACTTTAGCGAGGTACAACATCCCGCTATTCACCGAGTGAGAGCGGAGATTACTTTAGCGAGGGACGGGGTGGAACGGGATGAGAGAAGAAGATGGAAGGAGGGAGAGAGACAAAAGTAATAAATAATATAATATTTGGCGTTACCGGTACTAGGCGTTGCGCTAGTAATACTAATGAAAATAACGAAACTTATATGCGCACATTCTACATGAACTACTCATGATGCCTTGCAATATCAATATGCAAAATGTATATACAGTCTACATAATTGTGCAAAAAATATATCAAACAAAAATCTAAAGCATAGGGCCTACACAGATGCGTGCGCGCGCGCACACACACACACACACACCTACACACACACACACACACATGTACGCGCATGCATGCATGCACGCTGGGACAAATTTTTTTGGTAAAGGTCAAGATGTGCCACCCCCCCTACCTATCTCGGTTAATTGTATTTTTCCGTTATTGCCTTTCTTACCATACATAAAGCTGTATTTTAGGAACATTTTTAGCTAATAACCTTTTTGGAATACTAACCCTAACCCTAGCCCTAACCCTAACCCTACCCCCCACCGTATAAGACGAAAAAACGCAACGAACCACAACTGTGACAAATCGCGGTGTACTGCAGTACATAGTGGGGGGTAGGGTTAGGTTTAGGGGTAGGGTTAGGGTTAGGGTTAGGGTTAGGGTTAGTATTCCAAAAAGGTAATTAGCAAAATTTTTTCCTAAAATACAGCTTTATGTATGCGGAAAAATACAATTAACCGAGAAATGCATGGGGGGTGGCACATCTTTACCTTTACCTTTTTTTTTTTATCAGCTTAATCTTTAACCCTCAATAAAGATCATTCTTGACTTGACTTGACACACGCACACATTTAAAGTGATATAGGGGAAGACGGGGTAAAAAGCGCATGGGCGGGTAAGAAGCCCACCCCAATTATCTCATGAAATAAAGAAAATTTCAGTCAAATTTGCCCATGAGACGAATGCTAGACATTAACGCTTGTCTCATGGGCAAAATGAGACTGAAATTTGCTTCATTTCATGAGATAATTGGGGTGGGCTTCTTACCCGCCCATGCGCTTTTTACCCCGTCTTCCCCTACACTGCACAAAATTTGAAGTGATTCCGTACAACCGTCCACAAGATAGTGTTCAGACAAGCAAATAAAAACCCAAACGGTAGAGAAACTGATTGAGAAACGGACATAATTGACCTAAATATCCAACCACTCTACAAGGAAGCGTTGGGCTAATCAAGGTTGGGGCTTGGTCTTTACGGCGCTTCATAGCCTTGGGTTTGAATGTAAAACATGTCATCAGGAAAATATATCAGTAACTGAATTTTCTCACGCCAAATTAGCTGTAAGTGTAAACAAAAAAAGTGTGGGGGGTGGGGGTGGGAGGGGTGTGTGTGTGTGTGTGTGTGTGTGTGTGTGTGTGTGTGTGTGTGTGTGCATGTGTGTGTGTGTGTGTGTGTGTGTGTGTGTGTGCATGAGAGAGAGAACAATGAACAACGTTTTAATGAACCGGGCCATCTGCCCATGTCAAAGGGAACAATGGGGAGTGGTATATAATAGCGGTTCAATTCAAACAAAATAAAGGGGAAAAAAATCCATCACACAGGAAATTAAGCACGTATTAAACATCCTCATCAATAATGACATCATAATTATACCAAACCTCGCCTATCTGCGCATAATTATCATAAGGAGAGAGGGAGAGAGAGAGAGAGAGAGAGAGAGAGAGAGAGAGAGAGAGAGAATCTGATGAAGGAATTGTTGATCTGCACTTGTTGCCCTTCCCACGCCCTTCCGTACATCTGAAAATAAAATTAGAATGGAAGGTAAGAGGATATAAAATATTTTGAAGTCTAGGCCTACTGATGACGAACACACAACGCACATGCGTGTAGGAAGGGCAGCGCGCCATAAATTTGGCTGGATAGAACGCTCAATAAATATTTCGATAGAGAATTTTTATTACTGAAGGCATGTGACTGATCTGGAAGGAAAGGTTTTTTGTTTTTGTTTTTTAATACGTGTTCAAACATTCAACAGCATGCATGCAGATATTCCTCTCGCTAGGACTCTTATAACAGCTGGGCTAGGGGAAGACGGGGTAAAAAGCGCATGGGCGGGTAAGAAGCCCACCCCAATTATCTCATGAAATGAAGCAAATTTCAGTCTCATTTTGCCCATGAGACGAGCGTTAATGTCTAGCATTCGTCTCATGGGCAAATTTGACTGAAATTTTCTTTATTTTATGAGATAATTGGGGTGGGCTTCTTACCCGCCCATGCGCTTTTTACCCCGTCTTCCCCTACTTAAGTTTGCATTCATTTAATTTTTGAATTGACTGAAGCCCTGCAACTGTTTTTCCTTCTGCCTGATTAGGGCCTACCGTTCCTTCAAAGCGCACCGTGCACCAATCGGCATTGCCCTCACGTAGGAAAAAGGGCGGACAGCCGCCGCTCTCTTAACGACTGTTTAGTTTACATTCTGCAAGTCATGACTTTCCCACCAAACTACCTCGTCAATCGTGTCCTTTTGTTTAAACCCTTTCGCCGCCAATGTTGCATTTATGCACCACAATGGTTTAACACCAATGTCACTATAAAAGTCATCAAATCAGGGCATGTAATCCGAAGACCCTATTTTTGTTAATTTTGGGAGGTAAGGATAGGTCTAATGTTGTACATGACACACGGGAATTCCCAATATAGCGGATTTTGTTTTCTCTACCCAATTATGTTTAATGGGTTTTTTGGGGGCTGAAAAATAGCTGGCAGTGAAAGGGTTAAAAACAACAACTAACAAACACAAATGTATCTAAGCGTATTATTGTTTGTGTTTTAATTACTTGTATTCCATTCCTGATTTTTAAGCTATAATTATAGTATTACTATTAGCGGGAACTTCCTTAGATCCACAGAATCCATCGATGTAAGTTGGAAAAACAAGTAACAAATTGAAGAAAACTAAAATCAACAAAAGAAAACGAAACAAATGAAAAACAAACCCCCCAAAACCATCGATACAATTATTCACTGGAGATGATACTCTATCCTATTATTTCCCTGCTTGTCAACAACTCATCCGGGGAGGTTACGGTTTTGTTTTTGTCTGTTCGTCTGCTTCTCTATGAATAAAATGTTGCAAACACATTTTCTTGAAATTTGGCAAAGTGATTGCGATTTTCCAAGCCACCCACCCGGGGGCATACCAATAGCGCGCCTTGTACGAAAGCGCGACCATACTGTCATAACTTTCTGACATACCAATTGCGCGACCGTGGCATATACCAATTGCGCGACCGTGGCATATACCAATTGCGCGACCCATCGTAAACTTTGCCTTACACATACACGATTATTTGGTGACCCTTGTGTTGCTGAAAAGCACGGCATTCCACATTCAACAACCATTGTCTTGCATGAATTTTGTGTCACTGAACTCCTATCACCAACCCTGATTGACGAGCAGAAGATAACCAGTCGTAACTTTTGCCTTGCACGATTTTGTTGGTGACCTTTGTGTTTCTGAACTCCCATCACCAACCGTAATAATAAAACTCAACAGTGATAATATTTTCTCAGAGTGGCGTACCAGTTAGCTGCAAAACACAGCAGAAGATATAGGGAGCAATGGAACTTTTCACGACACAGCAAGGGAAGCCAGGACTTGAGGCGAATGACTTCAAGTAGGGGAAGACGGGGTAAAAAGCGCATGGGCGGGTAAGAAGCCCACCCCAATTATCTCATGAAATGAAGCAAATTTCAGTCTCATTTTGCCCATGAGACGAGCGTTAATGTCTAGCATTCGTCTCATGGGCAAATTTGATTGAAATTTTCTTTACTTCATGAGATAATTGGGGTGGGCTTCTTACCCGCCCATGCGCTTTTTACCCCGTCTTCCCCTATTGATTAGATAAAACCACAAAGACCACCAAATTGTGAATAGTGTATTTATATTCTGTGCTTTATCTGTATTCATTTTTAGATCCAATGTTTCCGTTTCTGGTGCCATACAGCGTCAAAGAGGACTGAAAATGGTATTTATTATAATGATTGACGAAGAGTGTGTTATGGAAACATTTGTCAATCGGTGTTTTTGTTTGTGGCACAAACCTATAACTCAGTCACTTTGTCGGTCTGTCGGTCTGTCAGTCGGTCCAAAATTGTCGCACGCCACAAACGATTGCGAATCCGCGCTTGTTTTCC
Source organism: Phymorhynchus buccinoides (assembly GCA_017654935.2). Classification (NCBI taxonomy): domain Eukaryota; kingdom Metazoa; phylum Mollusca; class Gastropoda; order Neogastropoda; family Raphitomidae; genus Phymorhynchus; species Phymorhynchus buccinoides. The sequence goes on along the minus strand of CM065680.1, from coordinate 32,131,658 downwards.
TGGGTCGTTGTGCTTCTTTTGTACTTCGTTATTATGAGTTACAACAAAATCTTAAAAACAATACCTTAGAAACAAAATTTCTCTCTCTCTCTCTCTCTCTCTCTCTCTCTCTCTCTCTCTCTCTCTCTCTCTCTCTCTCTCTCTCTCTCTCTCTCTCTCTCTCTCTACCTCAAGCCCGTTTAAAAATGCGGCCGGAATTTCGCCCGCAAAAGTAACAAGGGCGTTGTTTTCCTGGGTCGTTGTGCTTCTTTTGTACTTCGTTATTATGAGTTACAACAAAATCTTAAAAACAATACCTTAGAAACACAAAAATCTCTCTCTTTCTCTCTCTCTCTCTCTCTCTCTCTCTCTCTCTCTCTCTCTCTCTCTCTCTCTCTCTCTCTCTCTCTCTCTCTCTCTCTACCTCAAGCCCGTTTAAAAAATGCGGCCGGAATTTCGCCCGCAAAAGTAACAAGGGCGTCGCCGAGCGGCAGACATGTCCGTCACCAGCAATGCCACGCACTTGCGACACCCCGTAGAGTGTCACATCCTGACACAAAATTGGAAGGGATTCTGTCTTCTAGTTCACGAGATACAGCTTGAAGAAGAAACATATAGCGCAAAGAAGGAAATTTCGGTTTTCAAGGTCACACTTCAAGGTCAAGGTCAGCATGGTGATAATTTATGCTCGGATGTTTTCTTCTCTAGGGTATACAGTACCACACACAATCTGAAGCAGAAAAAAAAACACAAAAAAACAACAAAACAAACAAACTAAACAAAACAAAAATACACCAGCAGAAACTTCTGTCAAGTACCAATGTGGAAAATATGGCTTAAAACCCAATGTGTAGACCCCTACCACTTTCAAGGCCTACGGATCGCCCGGACCGTGACCTTGACCTTGATCGGTATGCCACCATCAGAACGGGCATAAGCCAAAGTACCTTCATGCCAAATTTGAAGACTCTAACACTAACGGTGTGGGAGTTATGGCCCCTGAAAGATTTTCGGTTTTCAAGGTCGTACGCCAAGGTCAAGGTCACGACGGCAAAATGGTTTGCGCGGATGCCTTCCTCTCATGGTGACACACCAGCACACAAAATTTGACGTGATTCTGTCAACCCGTTCGAAAGATATCCTTGGGACAGACAGAAGGAGAAAAAAATGACCCTCCGATTTTCAGGCTCCAGCGATCTTTTTGACCTTGACCTTGACCTTGATCGGTATGCCATCATCAGAACGGGCATAAGCCAAACCACCTTCATACCAAGTTTCAACATCCTATGTTGATTGGTGCCCGAGATATGGCTAAAAATAGATTTTCGGTTTTCAAGGTCGTACGTCAAGGTCAAGGTCACGACGGCAAAATGGTTTGCGCCGATCTCTTCCTATTAAGGAGGCACACCTTCACACAAAATTTGACGCGATTCGGTCAAGCGGTTCGGGAGATATCCTTGGGACAGACAGAAAACCCCCCACAAAAAAACAACAAACAAACAAACTAACAAACAAACAAAAATACAAACCAGCTCATCGCAATAATCCGTCTTGGTGACGGACTAAAAATGGGTGCCGATTTCTTAAAAACGCGCGCGCGTTTTCACATTTTCCTCGCCAATTCCACGCGCGCACTTTTGATTGAAAGTTGAATCAGAAAGTAAACGGAGTAAGTGTTCTTGGTTTCCTAAACACTTTATCGTTCTAAGCACGGAAATAAAAAGGGAAAGGTTATACACGCAGTGTTCTGTATTATAGTAGGTGTCTATAGTATAGCATAGTGTAATATAGTATAGTGTCTCTGTCTCTCCCCTTCTCTCTCTGTCTTTCTCTGTCTCTCTATCTGTCTCTTTGTCTCTCTCTCTGTCTTTCTCTCCCTGTCTCTGTCTCTCTCTCCCTCTCTCTCTCTGTCTTTCTCTCTGCCTCTCTCTCTCTCTCTCTCTCTCTCTCTCAGTCTCTCTCTCCCCCGCTCTGTGTGTGTGTGTGTGTGTGTGTGTGTATCTCTCTCTCTCTCTCTCTCTCTCTCTCTCTCTCTCTCTCTCTCTCTCTCTCTCACTGTGTCTCTCTGTGTGTGTGTCTCTCTCTGTCTCTCTCCCTCTCTCTCTGTTTTTATCTCTCTCTCTCTGTCTCTGTATCTCTATCCCTCTCTCTGCCTCTCTCTGTGTGTGTCTCTCTCTCTCGCTCTGTGTGTGTCTCTCTCTCTGTTTGTGTCCCTCTCTGTCTGTGTGTCTCTCTCTGTCTCTGTCTCTGTCTCTCTCTCTCTCTCTCTCTCTCTCTCTCTCTCTCTCTGATTGTTCTTCATAGACCAAGATTAGATTTATATAAATCCAGTCTGCACTATTCCGGAGGTTCCCTATGGAATGCATTACAGTCGAACCCGACTGTATTATCAAAACTCGGATATAAGAAAACCGCTTATAAGAAAACTCGGTTATAAGGAAGCAAATTCGTTCTTCCATCTGCGATGTAAACTCGGATATAAGAAAATGATTGGGAGTTGGTTTGCAGTTCATTTTCTTATAAGCGAGTTTGATTTTCTTATAAGCGATTTAAAAAAAATTAGGGCATGAACTGAAAGGATGTTCCAAAAAGTGCATTGTTCCAACAAAACAAACAAAAGAGGTAAATTTTCGTCAGAGCAGCGACGTCACAGACACTCTAACCTTAATATAGAAATATACAGCCGAATCTGCTTATAAGAAACTCGCTTATAAGAAACTCGCTTATAAGAAAACTTTCTTATAATGAAGCAAAAACATTTCCCTGCCGAACTTCTTCTTTCTTATCTATGATCAAAACTCGGATATAAGAAACTCGCTTATAAGAAAAGTCGGTTACAAGCAAGCAAATTCCTTCTCCCATCTGCAATGGAAACTTGGACATAAGAAAAGTATGTCATACAAGAGAGTTGGTTTGCAGTTCATTTTTTTTATAAGCGAGCTCTATTTTCTTATAAGCGAATTACCATTGACAACATTTTCTTAAAGACCCACCAGATCACGTGTCAAAATCACGGGTTCCACATGTTTTCCCTCTTATAGCTGGTACGAAATCTTGTTTTGACCCGGTTTGACTCCCTTACGAATGCCCCCAAATTGAAAACGAAACATTTTAAAGAGCAGCCTCAATTTGAAGTTGGGGGAATTTGCATGTGGGTCACAGCTACCCAGAAAAAAAAAACAAGGGACTTAATCGTGTTGGGTCAGTGTGTCTTTAAAAGTGAGTTGGACCTGAACTGAAAGGATGTTCCGAGAAAATTGAAGTCATTCCAAAAAGGGAAAGTTTACCTCATACCAGTTGTGTCACAGACAGTCTAAACAGTACAGGCACTTGATTGCAAGACTAATTGAGTTGTTTTTGTTCCTTTATTCTATACTTTCCTTCAGTATTCTGTGCAAAATAAATGTTGAGCAGAAGAAAAAATATGAGTGCCTGTACTTTTGTGTTGGTGGTAGAGAGACTGTCCAGCCTTTTTATTTTCAGCAGCAATGGCAGAGAGGAAAAGGCAATCCATTTCTTTAAGAAGATAAATACAAATAACTGAATATGTGGACGAAAATCCACATAAATAAAAGCAAACGATTGATAAAAAGCTGCATAGGTGACAGTAAATGGTAATAGTTCAGTACATGATAGGTGAAGGGGTACGTATTTGATAACAGTAAAAAGAAGAAAAAAAAGCTTGTTAGTTTGAGTGGTTGTAGGCACCTTTAAATCTTCTTCTTAGTAGACGATTTTGATTTTATGATGTAAGAAATGCATCAAATTAGAAAAAAGGATTTTCTCTTCGTTTTGTTTTTCTGTCCTTCTTTTCTTTTCTTTTTCTTTTCTCTTTTCCCTTTTCCCCGTTCAATTTGGTTATAAGGAAAAAAACTTCAAAATGTTTTCTTATGTCCGAGTTTCGGATGATAAGAAAACTTGGATATGGTAATAAGCAAAAAATGATCTTCCTTCGATTTTCTTATAACCGAGTTTTGCTGTATTTTGATTTTATGATGTAAAACATGAGTCATAGGTCGCAAGTTTCTTTATTGTCCATTGGCATTGTACAAACGCAAATACAAAATTGTCTTCCACTGTGTAAAATGAGTTATACATCCAAATTAGAATATTGATTAAAAACAAGAAACAGAAATTTACATTAAAACAAATATGTTACTCTCACACCACACCCACTCATTCATCTGCTCTCCGCTATCTTGCTCGCTCATCATGCAACTCACACCACGTCTGCCTTCATTTTTGTTTTTAATTTTCTGTTCCGTTCTTTCTTTTTTTCCTCCTTTGCTTTGCAGTTTTTCCTTTTTTTCATGCACCAAATTAGGTAAAAGCATTTTCTCTTTGTTTTGTTTCTGCTTGTCTTTTATTTTTTTTTTTTCTCTTTTATTTTTTCCCTTTTTTCCATTCAAATCGGTTATAAGAAAATAAATTCAAAAAGTTTTCTTATATCCGATTATCGGATATAAGAAAACCCGGATATAAGAAAAAAAAAAATATCTCCCTTCGATTTTCTTATAACCGGGTTCCACTGTATGTGTGTATTTAAAACAAATATGAAGTCATCCATCTTTCATGAAACAATTCAAGGATTATATTATTACAAATGATTTTTAAATAATTTATCATTACACCTGACACATGGCTGTATATTCGTCTGTTCATCTCGTCTGTTTACCTATTGTCTGCCAGACTCTCTCTCTCTCTCTCTCTCTCTCTCTCTCTCTCTCTCTCTCTCTCTCTCTCTCTCTCTCTCTCTCTCTCTCTCTCTCTCTCTCTCTCTCTCTCTCTCTCTCTCTCTCTCTCTCTCTCTCTCTCTCTCTCTCTCTCGGGCAAGTTAAAAACAAGTTCTGTAGTAAGTAACTTTAATAAGCGAAAATAATCTCAAGGTTAGTGTAAAGCAAACTGTATATTACCCCAAAGTGGGAGTCTTTTATATTCTTAACTTTTAAATTCAAGGGTGCAATTCTCTACCCACCTATGGATAAAACGTTTGTCCAGAAAACGAACGCATTGACATTGTAAAGGTATTATTTGCAACTCGAACAAGGATTTCTCTCTAAAACCAGAGCAGTCCAAAGCATCTCGGAAAGCCGCACTGCTCTAATCTTATGTACACTGACTTTTTTTTTTTTACCTGAAAAGTCAAAGTGGGTGGGTGTGATTAAAAATCGTATTCAGAAATTTATGGGTGTCTTTTTTTTAGTTCCTTTGGGGTCCAAAATTATTTTTAAATAAAACAATAATAAAAATTGCCTCTTGTTGATAGCCCAAATGAACTTCAAAATCCAATCTCAGTTGTGTATGTGTGTTTGGGTTGTTTTCTTCTTCTTCTTCTTCTTCTTCTTCGTTTTGAGGGGCGCTATTGGTATGCCTCAAGCATGTTAAAAGCCGCCCAAATGCCCCACCCCCTCCATCCTTTCCCTTATTACAATGCAAACATTTTTCTCTCCGGGCAAAGTCGCTGTAGCCAAAGTTACTCGATGAAAACAAGACCGTAAATAATTCAGATGCTGTTCACATGGTCAGTGGGTGCACAAGATCGACAAGCAACGCAACATGGCTCATTACAATGTTGTCTAAACTTTGAGGACACAACATTGTCAACAACGAACAGCATTGCTTAGGATTAAGTGGAAGTGGAAGCACTGGTCTGAAGGAACACAAACTTCATAAACTGAAGGAACATAAAAGCCTACCACAGTTTAAGAACACAGAGTTAGGGAACATACAGCTGAGCGAACATTGTAAGGGTATAAAGCTACAAACATAAGACAACAAAGGGTTATCAATAATGCATGGTTCGCAGCATGTGGTCACTGGATTTCGACGTTAATGTAGGGGAAGACGGGGTAAAAAGCGCATGGGCGGGTAAGAAGCCCACCCCAATTATCTCATGAAATAAAGAAAATTTCAGTCAAATTTGCCCATGAGACGAATGCTAGACATTAACGCTCGTCTCATGGGCAAAATGAGACTGAAATTTGCTTCATTTCATGAGATAATTGGGGTGGGCTTCTTACCCGCCCATGCGCTTTTTACCCCGTCTTCCCCTATCTGCAGTGGCGTAGGAACGTTTTCAAGCCAGGGGGGGGCAGGGTTGCCAACTAACCGGGGGGTGGGGGGGGGGGGGGGGGGGGGGGGGGGGGGGGGGGGGTCGCAAGCGCACGGACAAGACGAATGGATGGATAGGTTAAATTACATGACTTAGTAAATCCTACAAAAATACTTTATTATTGTTATTTTTAAACATAATCATAATCAATGATATAAAAAAATCTATGAATGAAATAAAACATGATGTGAACTGAAAGGACACAACAAAAAAGCATAAAAATACAACGTTTGGGGCGGATCAGCTAGTCATGGAAGAGGGGAGGGGGTAGCTCCAAGTGGTCAGTTGGGGTGGGGTGATGGGTCTGGGGGGATTGCCTCCCAGAAGCTGATGATAATTTGAATGTAAAAGATGCAATCAAGGCTTCTCGTGAGAGAATAACTGTAGCATGAAACTACAATTTGTCTTCCTCTTTTTCTTTCCATTTTTTGTCTGAGGGGGTGGAACCCCTGTAACCCCCCTGAAATCCATCTTTGATGCAGTACCAAGTCCCTGACAGCAATGTGTAGTGAATGGGCTGAGACTATTAACTCTTTCGTTTCCTTGTGTCCTTTCTGGGGTTTTTTTGGGTTTTTTTTTTTGCCGTTATAATTTTTGGGGGGCAGAGAGATACGTCTGCCCCCCCCACACAAATAAGTAAACAAGTATGTAATAGTTCTCCTTTAGCTTTAAAAAAAAGTAACACAAATTAATTTCCCATAACAACAATAATTCTTCATAACAAGGAAATATTAATAATAAAGAACATAATGATAACAAAACAGCAAACAGTAAAAGATCATAACGTAATGCTATTCAGTACACACACAAGCACGCATACACACGCACGCACACGCACGCACACGCACACACATGCGCGCGCGCGCGCACGCACAGACACACAAGATACAGAAATAAATGTGTTCATAAAATGTGAAAAGGCATAGAAAGAATGAAAACAATCCAATGTATAGAAAAACAAATGAAAAGGATGGCACAAACTGAAATCTCTGAACAGACAGACAGACAGACAGACAGACAGACAGACAGACAGACACGCACGCACGCACGCACGCACGCACGCACGCACGCACGCACGCACGCACGCACGCACACACACACACACACACACACACACACACACACGCACGCACGCACGCACGCACGCACGCTCTCTCTCACACACACACACACACACTCTCTCTCTCTCTCTCACACACACACACACACACACACACACACACACACACACACACACACACACACACACACACACACACCAACTTGGATAAAGGTAAACAGAGCAAATAAATGACATTGTTTGTAAAGGGAAAATAATACCACAAGTCTGAAATTAAACAAGCATAAAAATAATTAATTGAGAACAACCCAAGGTAAAAATGGATGTACAAAACAAGTACTGTATATAAAATCAAATGTAAATTATTTCACAGACTGAACCGTCCCCCTACCCCCCCCCCCCTCCAACTCCACCCCCACACACATGGTAAACCATCAATTTAGCTAAAAGTAAACAAGCATAGGGATAATTAATTGAAAACAACCCAAGGTAAAAATGGTGTACAAAACAAATACTGTATGTAAAATCAAATGTAAACTATTTCACAGACTGACTCCCCCCCCCCCCCACACACATGTAAGCCATCAATTTAGCTAAATGTAAATGAAGAACAATCCAAAGGTAAAAATGGCCCAAAACAAATACTGTATGTAAAATCAAATGCAAACTATTTCACAAACTGACCCCCCCCCCCCACACACACACACATGTAAGCCATCAATTTAGCTAAAAGTAAATGAAGAACAATCGAAAGGTAAAAAGGTGTACAAAACAAATACTGTATGTAAAATCAAATGTAAATTATATCACAGACTGAACCGCCCCCCGCCCCACACACATGATAAACCATCAATTTAGCTAAAAGTAGACAAGCATATAAATAATTGAGACAACCCAAGGTAAAAATGGCGTACAAAACAAAAATTAATACTGTATGTAAAATCAAATGGAAATCATAACACAAACTGAACACCCATCCATCCAGTCCCCCCCCCCCCCCCTTCTCCCCCCCCCCCCACACACACAGAGGCAAGCACCTCCGACACACACATACTACCTCACACACACACATCCCACATGCCTCACACCCACCCACCCTCTTCCCCTCCCCTCCTCTCCATACACACACTCACACATTCATCTCAACATCACGAGCATAACATATATGGCATGATATTGCCCATAAACTAATTAATGTAAAAGCAAATGGAACAAGACCACAATGACATTGACAAACCTGCATCCATACCCCTTCCCCCATAAGCATGAATTATCATTCATGCACAAAGGGATGAGATTAGATCACTATCCAAACAAGACGACGAGCAATCTTCCTTGCTCGTGGCAATGCAAAACATGCTATTTACGTAATCAAGCAGCAAAATGAATGGGTGCAGCTTTTCCTGGTATTCAAGGATTTCCTGTTTTTGAATGTTACCAGAAAAGGAACTTCCTTTTTTTATTTTGTCCAACAAGATCTTTGTGTGTCTACTGTATTTTTCAAACACTTTAAAATAAGCATTTGTATAAACTGTGGAAAAAGCAAACTGAATTTTTTTTCATAAATCTTTTTTTTTGTCTTCAGCTGCAGGGGGACATTACCCCTGGACCCCGGCCTTTCAGGTTTTTTTCATGTTGTGTAATGGCACCCCTGATGACGTAAGGCATGACACTCAACAGTTTGTCTTTGGTTATTGCAAGGAGGCACCAAATCTCGCCATTTGCAAATTATAATGATATATCAGTTAAGAAACAATTAGCCTGTAATCGATAAAGAGGCACGAATAAACAAACAAATAACAAATTATAAAAAAGGAATATACATCATTTCAATAATCGCATAAGTAGTCCTATAGAGAATTTGAAATAACAGGACTATGTATAGCCACAAAGCATCCATGGCTAATGAAAATAGTTCATTCAAGTGAAATGTGCTTTTTTGCTTGGGGTATAGAAGGGACGTCTCTATTGAACAGTCTCTTTCCTAGAAACAAACAAAAGTAAAGAAAAGAAACAAACAAACAAAGAAAAGAAACAAACGAACAAAATAATACACATGCACCCATCACCGCCCCTCCCCCCCCACACACACGCGCGTGTCAAGCAAGCAAACAAACAAGCACATCCCATTCTTTCCTATATGAATAAACCAAAAAAAACAACAACCCCCCCCCCCCAAAAAAAAAACAACCCCAAACCAAAACAACAACAACATCAACAACAAAACCAACCAACCAAACAACAACACGTACAGCACCACCACCAACAAAACCAACCAACCAAACAACAACACGTACAGCACCACCACCAACAAAACCAACCAACCAAACAACAACACGTACAGCACCACCACCAACAAAACCAACCAACCAAACAACAACACGTACAGCACCACCACCAACAAAACAAACAAATAAACAAAACTACACTACAAATCTCCGCGAAGATAATGAACTCACTTTTAATTTCAGACGACCTTGCGGATCTACTCGAGGCAGACACTAAGAAGTTAAGAACAAATGCGCCGATGGGAGACCGTTTAAGATAGTACATGACATTTGAGTTAAATGCTCAAATGTGACGCACCTGCACATCGTGCCGATTATATTAAATGATATAGGGATGTTCAGACATGATTAATAACGAAAACCGCGCCCTAAATTTTCAATTCACTCTTGTCATTTGCGCGTAAAAGAAATCCAAAGAGTTTACCCAAAACGCGCATTTTGCCCTCTGGCCTCTCAGAGGTAAACAATGACGTCGTAGAGGTTACAAATGTTATGAAAGACATCACTTTCACTATACTCAATCACAATATACAGAAAATCAGGTTAATTGGTGCGGCAGTTCCTTAGGCGGAAGCTGTTACGTCTTGTATCAAGAAAGTGGGGCTAAACCGCCATATTGGACAGTCACGTGATTTCTGATAGACTTTGCTGAAGCTGTAGAAATGTCTGAAGACCCTCAACATGCTTGCACTTTATATTGCTGACGATACGTTAAAATAATCTACTGTTTATATCCTCCATATTTTTGTAAGCTACCCCATTGATCTTGTGATTTGGCCTTCTGTCACGTGACCTGTGACACATTTATCCCAAAACACTTATTGCTCTTTTATCATGATGGAAAGTCACGTGAAAAGAGCAATAAGTGCGTTAGAAGAACAATTAATGTTTTGGACCAATTTTTCACTGGTCATGTGACCAGGGCCAATCGCAAAACCAATGGGGTAGTGTACAATAATATGGAGGATGTTCAGAGTATATTTTAAAAAACCCGTATTGTCGGCATTAAAAATTGCAAGCATGTTGAGGGTCTTCAAACAGATCCACAGCTTCAGCGAAGCCTATCAGAAATCACGTGACAGCCCAATATGGCGGGTTAGCCCTACTTTCTTGACACAAGACCAAACAGAGTCTGCCTAAGGAACGTCCCCACCAATTAACCTGATTTTTTTAATATTGTGATTGAGTATAGTGATAGTGATGTCTTTCATAACATTTGTAACCTCTATAACGTCATCGTATACATCCGTTATTAATCATGTCTGAACACCCGTATACCATTTAATGTTATCGGCACGATGTTGCAAGTGCGTCACATTTGACCATTTCACTCAAATGTCATGTACTGTCTTAAACGGTCTCTCATCGGCGCATTTGTAATGCTGTGCATGATATATTTTTTTTATTTTGCATCAGCGTTCAGACACTGGGCTACGATATTATTTCATCACAATGTTTATAAATAACAGGTTAAGCATTGAAAACAGCGTTTTCAATTTTCGCGTTTCAGTTGCGTTTCTTTTGCCCTTGAGATTATGTGTGTGTGTACAAAACATTTAATTATTAATTGTTTATGTTCACACTGGATAGCAATAAGATTCATTCTGACAATAGTGGAACTAAGCCTATTAGCTGAACAACGCTTTGTGTCAAAGAACATGCGATATTTTGATTGTGACCTCTTTTTTATTTTCATTTGCACTGCATTTTTTCCCTTCTCAAATGTGAATGTCGCTGGTCAAGCCTGAATAACCTATCACTCTAGTTTTATTCGTGGAACGCGCGTGTGGCTTTGATGTTTGTGTCTCCTTCTTCTTTTCGGGTTTGCTGTCATTGTATCATAATGTTTGCAAAGAATCATCCCGAATAAACTTTGTTGATGTATGTAGGCATATGTATGTGTATATTTATATATGTATGTATGTTAAAATTGTTTAAAACATTTTTGTCCCTATGTCTTTGAAACGAACATTAAAACTAAAACCAGTTATATTAACTTGGTATTTTGATCCATGTTCTAAAAAGCATAAAGAGTGCTAGCTTAGTTTCTCCTCTTTATTAGGGAGGCATTGGCAGAACCCAGCCGAGGACAGCTGTTTCGACTCTAGGGAGTCTCATCAGCTCGGCACTGGATGGTGGAACTACTCTCACCTCAACAAGAAGATTGTTCCACAAAGGGAAGGTTTCTTCCTGTATATTGGTAAAAGGCTCCAAAAAAAAACCCCAGCACTCAAGTAAATTAGAAATGATAAAAATCTTAAGTAAAAGTGTGAACATAAGAATGTTCAAAAATTAAAAATATGAAAAAATAAGCGACACGACCAGAGAGGACCGGCAACTGAAATAGTATCCAAAGGGACTAAGCTAGCACTCTTTATGTTTTTTTAGAACATAGATCAAAATACCAAGTTAATATAACTGGTTTAGGTTTTAATGTTCGTTTCAAAAACATAGGGACAAAAAAGTTTTAAACAACTTTACTATTATTGCATTTCAAATGCTCTAACTTTTGAGTCCTGTAGGATGGAGGAACGGTGCCAGCAGTAAACTGAGATTTTTCAGTTAATAGGCCTACCTATATGTAAGTATGTATGTATGTATGTATGTATGTATGTATGTATGTATGTATGTATGTATGTATGTATGTATGTATGTATGTATGTATGTATGTATGTATGTATGCATGTATGTATGTATTATGTATGTATGCGTGTGTGTGCGTGTGAGTGCGCGCGCGCGCGTGTGTGTATGTGTGTGTGTGCGTGCGCGTGCGTGTTGGTGTGTGTTTGGGCATGCATGCATGCACGTGTGCAGAGTGGATACAAGCGGATACCATTGCCATATGACTGGAAGAGGTTGGTTTATTGTTCACACACTTTCGAACCTAAATATGATTTGTGCGTACACAAAGAGACCCCCCTATAACCCCCCCCCCCCCCCACACACACACACACACAACAACAACGAGACAAGCAATTGTAAAACAAACAATCGGGTCCAGACGTTTTTCTATTTCATAATCAAATGTCCATGCCAATTAGCATAATGTTTACACTTATTGCACAGTGATTAGTTCCCTGGAGACACTGTAAGCTTATTGATGCTTGTTTTAAATTTATCGTTCTTTTTAATGATGATGAGGTGTGACGTCAGACGCCACATGTTCATTAACCCTTTCACCGCCAAAGTCGCATTTTAGCACCACAGTGATTTAATACCTATGTCACTAAAAGGCATCAAATTGGGTTCTATTATCCAAAGACCCTATTGTGCTTAGTTTTGGGAAGTAAGGATAGACCTTATTTTATTATGTCACAGAAGAATCCCCAGTACTACAGATGGATATTGCTCTCTGCCCAGTTAATTTTAATGGACATTTTTGGCTGAAATATGGCTGGTGGTTAAAGGGTTAAAACAAAAGGAGCCAAACCTGGCTGAACCTCTCAGACAACGAGCGAGCAGGCAACGAGATCAGAGCGAGAGGGGCCACTATATTTATTCACAGCCTGCGCGTTCTTTCACCAGATAGCACACTGAAGCTGGACATGACGGCCGTCTTTTCGTGTGAACAACAACAGGTACGCTTATTTAGGTTCTCTATTGTTCTGGGGGTTTTGGGCGCTTTCTTTCTTTTCCAAAGCTAGTTAAAAAAATCTTCTTTAAAAAGAAAAGAAAAATGGTTTTAAAAATATACAAACGGTCAGGATATATTGTTACAGTCTTCGCCTGTGTTCTCAAGCCATGATGGTAATTTCTGAACCAGTCCTAAGGGGTGAAGTCTGTTGTTTTGTTCAGCGCTTCTGCAAAAATAACAACAATAACAACAACAGCAGCAGCAACAACAACAGTAACAAACAAAAACAACAACAACAAAAACGCATTTGTTTTCTATTGACATCAATCTTAATATTACAATGCCTTCAGCATTCTCCTATAATGTGTACTTGATATTTCAATCCCAGAAGAGTAGATTTGTGAGTCAAGAATAAAAACAACAAATAGGTGATAACACACAAGCACTAATATTTGTACTATTAAAATGGATGTTAAGCCGAATCATCGCTGTTCAATGTTTTTCCTTTTTATCCTTATCGCGTAATGTTCTACTTTCTTTTAAGGAATGAGGTTGGTTTTTTTGGTCATTGTCAAACAGTGGAAATACAATGTAGACTTGGGTACTGATAAAACATCGCCAATTCTCAGAAACACGAATGCCCATTGATGCAGGTAAACCCCTCTCCTGGAAGGGCCCACGCCGGCCACGCATCGCTGGCGGTAACAATTGGTGTGGGCGAATGTGTTTTGCACAGTCGATAAGCAAATGAGTGTTCAGCTATAGCCTACATGAGCAGTTAAATGTAGCAGGAATAGGACCGTCTACGTGCATACCACCTGGGAAACACACGCACGCACACGCACACGCACACACACACACACACACACACACACTCTGTTTGACATTATACTCTGGGACAATACTAACATACGAGCGAGAGCTCAGTTACCCTCATTTCTACTAGTTTATTTTTTTCAGTCATGAATCACCTTTTACAGCACAGTCGTTTATGAATGATGGTCGCTCTGAAACTAGTAAGCATAGGGTAGACTTTAGTAACGCAGCCATGGAAATGAGCCTTTGGGGACCATCCCCAATGCCAGCTGTCCTTAAGTCATCATGACCGAAACAATGGAGATGTTAGTTGAGCAAAGGCACCTCTATTGCAAACAATATTCATCCCAGCTTTCCTCCTCTGCTATCTGAGGTTATCGACGGACACAACTGGTTTGCACACAGAGCTTTTAGTTAGATATAACTTAGCTAATAATTGGTTACTAGAGGTGGGGAAAAAAACCCGGTGCTAAACTTTCGCGGTTCGAAAAACCGGCTCGAGTGTCTGTGAACCGGTTTTTTTAACTGCAAACTGAAAGTAAGTTTTTTTCTTAGAAAAACGCATTCTTTTCGAAGAACAACACTGATTCTCAGCACAGATTGGGTGTTTGTAAACCAAGAGTAGCTGTTTCTGGTTTGTGGTGGTGTATGGCTTTGACTTTGACTGAGAGTTGAGTTGAGTGTGTGTGTGTGTGTGTGTCATAAGTCATACGTTTCTTTATTGTGTGTAAGTATGTGTGCGCGTGCGAATATTCTGACAAATAAATATGTGTTTGCATATGTGAAACTAGTGATGCGAGTACTGGTTAAAAAAAAACGGTTCGGCAAAACCGGTTCGAAGAGGGAAGACCGGTTTAAAAACCGGTTCGTTTTTTTTATAACCGGTTCTCAACTCTATTGGTTACGGTACATCACATCTAGATTTCTTTAAGCTTTCGCTTGTAGCTTTGTTTGTAAGAGGTAAAGGCGGAAATGCAGTAGATGGCAAACAGATACGCATACACCTGTTTAAGAGCACAGATATTATGTTTCTCACCCCCTGGAGACATAGGCGATGCATTTAATCAGTGCAAGCAACAGAAAACAGGGGTTATGTATTTTTGTCGCTGTGAATTGTTATCGCAGATCTCAAGCAAGAGGGCTATAAACCAGGGTCTAGTTTCTCTAGACGATCAAGATGTGCCACCCCCCTGCATTTCTCGGTTAATTGCAATTTTCCGTTTTTGCCTTTCTTACCAAACGTAAAGCTGTATTTTATTAACCTTTTTAGCTAATAACCTTTTTGGAATACTAACCCTATCCCTAACCCTACCCACCCCTTCCTATAAGACGGGAAAACGCAATGAACCACGACTGTGACAAATGGCGCCGTGTACTGCAATACATAGGGTGGGTGGGGGGGGGGGGGGGGGGGGGGCTATTAGATAATGGCCTAGGGTTAGGGATAGGGTTAGTATTCCAAAAAGGTTTTTAATTTTCGTTTTTGCCTTTCTTACCAAACATAAAGCTGTATTTTATGAACCTTTTTAGCTAATAACCTTTTTGGAATACTAACACTATCCCTAACCCTAACCCTACCCCCCCCCCCCCCTATAAGACGGGAAAACGCAATGAACCACGACTGTGACAAATGGCGCCGTGTACTGCAATACAGGGGGGGGGGGGGGGGGGGGGGGGTGTCCTATTAGATAATGGCCTAGGGTTAGGGATAGGGTTAGTATTCCAAAAAGGTTTTATCTAAAAAGGTTACTAAAATACAGCTTTATGTTTGGTAAGAAAGGCAAAAACGGGAAAATGGAATTAACCGAGAAATGCAGGGGTGGTGGTGGCACATCTTGACCTTTCCCGAATATTACAAGCTCTTGTCTGATAGGTAAAAAAAAAGTATTATTTTAACCAAACTTTAATGAACCAATCAACAACAAGAAATGTATTCACCCCATGCTAGTCACGTGATAGTTCGCCACGAGATACTTTGGGAGTAGCCACAAAACCTTTTTGACAAACGTCGGCAAAAGATGTGTTTCTTAGTACCGTTTTTGCCGATTTGCGCTCACGCTACGCAACGTTACCCCTTGTGAAACGCCCCCCTGGAAGGGCCAAGCTTAGCTAGGGGAGACAAACAAGGACACAGTTTGCCGTCATCACGTCACCATTGAAAATCGACGTGAGAAGATATTGTTTTTGACGAAACAAAAGAGGTAATACTTATTTCCCCCTGCCTTTCATTCTTAGATGCAAAACACGTTTTATTGACTCTTTGCATTGCTGGTTGGCAAGGGAAAATTCAGACGCTTGTTGAAAAGACGGGTAGCAAGTTTATAATTCAAACTAAACATACAGTGTTGGTAAACACACAGTCTACTCTTAAAAACACAAACAAATTAAATCGGAATAAATTCAATATTTGCATAGAATGTTAAATGTAGGCACGAGTGAGAAGTTTATTGGACGATTGTTTAATGCACATTGATAACAGGTTGATGGGGGATACTTTCGCTTCTTTTGCATACATGTACTTTGCTAACATGGATGGGGACCAGCGCGTATGAATAATAATTAAAAAAAACCCAGCAACTTCGTTTCTAAGGTGTCTCTTTCAGCATTGAATTTTAGTTGGAAGTCGAACAGAATGGCGGCCGAGCGTAATTATGCACGTATGGATCCGTGCAGGGCGTCAGCCACGGCGCGGTTCGCCCATTGACAGTGAATATACAATTAGTAAACAACCAGAATAGGGATGGGGTCTGAAGCAGGGTTGGGGTAGAGTTAGAACAAGAACAGAAAAGCCTAATAAAATAACTCTCACAGTTTGTTGTGCGCATTTGGGAAGCATCGTCTTTCACTAACTGCACCAAAACTGTAAGCCGCCATCTTGATTGTTTACAACACACACAGGCCTATCTTTCGCTTTTGTTCTTTTAGTTGGAATGCCTTCTTTGTTTGTTTTTTCTTGGTTTAGGATTATTTTTTTTACTTAGAACTCTTAACTCCAACCCAATCTGTGACCCATCTCCGGGATTGGGCTGTTTATCCATGAATCGTGCCATGGCTGACGCCTTGCATAGCACGGATCCATACGTTAATTATGCAGACAAGGTCATCGCCATTTATGCCTACTATAAACATCCAATGCTGAAAGAGACAGCTTAGCAGCGAGGTTTTGATACGCGTGGATCCCCAGCTATTAGATAAAAAGACATAGATGTGAGAAACGAAAGAATTGGGAACCTACATTATGCAACGGGTCTATTTTATTCCAATAACTATTACATTTAATAATAATTAATAAAAACAAAACCAAGGAAACAAAAGCAAAATACAAAAAAAACTAGAACAAAAAACAAGAACAGCAAAACACGTATACAACAACAACAACCAAAAAACAAAACAAACAAACACACAAACAGAAAATAAAATAAAACAAAAAACAAAGCAGAAAACAAAAAAACTCACAAACCTTGGTTTTAAAATATAGTAAAGTAAAGAAAGACAACCCTCTCTGTAATTAACTCCCTTCACTGAAGTTATTTACGGCACCAAGTCGCCTAGCAAAGTATAGACAACAGCCACATTGAGACAGACCAAGGTTCATCGTCAAAAAAGGGTGACCCAGGCCTGCCTATGTGACCATCACTCATACAGTATACAATAACAGAGGTGAAGAGGATTGCTTACTTTTAAAAAGTTCGATAGAGTAAGTTTGTTAAAAATCATACTGCTGTATGATGCACCCCCCCCCTCTCTCTCTCTCTCTCTCTCTCTCTCTCTCTCTCTCTCTCTCTCTCTCTCTCTCTTTCACACACACACTCTCTCTCTCTCTCTCTCTCTCTCTCTCTCTCTCTCTCTCTCTCTCTCTCTCTCTCTCTCTCTCTCTCTCTCTCTCTCTCTCTCTCTCTCTCTCTCTCAGAATGAGCTTTCAGTATCGGTTTGCGATGTAAAAAAAAAATTGTGAACAGTAACCTCACATGCCACTGACAACAAAATGGGGAAGGGAGCTTCAGACTGTTCTAAATGGCACTTTGCTACAGAATCAGACCAAACGAAAGTAACTCCACTATCCAGTGCAGTGACAAAAGGCATTGGTCAGGGAGCTTATTGTCTACTGCAAAGAACACCTTTTGCAAGAGTGAATGCCCTTGGTGGGTGAAGATGGTTGAGCACTGACCAAACAAGGGAATAACTCTCGCCAATAACCCTATTTGAGGCCACTAAATGGCTGCCTTTCGCAAGAGTGAATGGCCTTTTCAGCACTGACCAACAAGGGATTCACTCTCACTGTCAAGGGCGTTAATAACCCTAGTTGCAGAGGCCAATAGCCCACAGTATGTTCTTAGTGACAATCTGAGGCAGATGATCGCTGCAGGTGTAATACGTGCCGGTCTCCCACTTTGTATTTAATGTGTTTATGTGCGAACACTTTGCAAATTCCTCTAATAACGCGCATATAGGTGACCCCCCACCCCTCTCTCTCTCTCTCTCCCTTTCTCTCTCCGCACGCGCGTGTGTGGTTGTGCGCTGGTGCATGTGTGTGTGTGCGTGTGCGTGTGCGTGTGCGTGTGCGTGCGTGCGTGCGTGCGTGCGTGCGTGCGTGCGTGCGTGTGCGTGCGTGCGTGCGTGCGTGCGTGCGTGCGCGCGCGCGCGTGTGTGTGTGCGTGTGCGTGTGCGTGTGTGTGTGTGCGTGCGTGCGTGCGTGCGTGCGTGCGTGCGTGCGTGCGTGCGTGCGTGCGTGCGTGCGTGCGTGCGTGCGTGCGTGCGTGTGTGTGTGTGTGTGCGCGCGCGCGCGTGTGCGCGCGAACAAACGTGCGACTGCAAACACATACACCTGCCTTTTTCTCTCTCGTGCAATGAATGCTTTCTTGCTTTGTTAATTACTCGTAAGTTTTTGTTACACAATGACTGTCATATTAAGTTTAATCTCTCTGTGACCGCGTTGTGTGTCAGTTCTGTGTGTTTTTTGCTTCCCAGACTGAGTGAGAGATGAAGACGAGTCTGCTGGGGCCCCTTCTGGTTGTTCTGCTGTGCTGGCAGCACGCCGAGGCAGGGAGCGCCCCGTTTCAAAACACCCCGTGCATCCACCTGACCAACCAGTTCTTCCGCAACTGCCTGCAACAACTCGACCTGTCCATCTTCTGCCAAGCCTTAGTCCAATGGCTGGAGGACGCGGGCTGTAGCCGTAAGTCCTGCTGTTTGGGGTCAAGTCATGAGCTGAGCTAAGGGCCAGCCACACTGCACACGAATTGACCCCAAAACGATGCGATTGTGACGATGTTTGTGAATCATGATCCACGTGAAAAACTTCCGTATAAAAATAACTGCTATTTTCGTTCACTTTATTCATGTAGACCGCGATACACGAATAAAATAAAATGTCCGATACAAAAAAATAAGATATTTTATCAGATTCGTGAACGGGAGACTACAACAGTAGGATTTCATCATATTTATTAAGAGAGTAGAATTTCACATCAATGAGTCATGCCTCACAAATGTCAAAATCGGATCGTAGTCCCGAAATCGAAACGTATGCAGTGTAGCAGGCTCTTTATAACATGTACAGGGTGTCCCCACAGTCTGAATCGAGAATTCTGATCGCTTCTCGGCCTTTTGGCTAAGACAGTGATTCAGGAACATACATTTTTGTTTATACCATGGTTGGTTTGTTCAGCCCGTCGTACATGGCGAAAGCCGATACGCGACGTTAAACTGAACTTCCATCTATCCCCACAGTCTGGACACACGGGCCGAATGCATATTTTCTTGTACGTCAGGGTACAGTGCTGTTTTGCTTCAGCTTACTGAAAGTATTTGAAGCCAATTTCTCAGTCCCTGCTAAAGCGTCTAGCAAATAAGCAAACAAATGGACTAGGTATCGAGAATGTACCATCACAAAAGAAACAAGTGAGTCGCCGAGCGGCGGCAAGTTCCCGAGCTCTTTCCCGAGTAAGGTCATGAATCTAAACAATACTCCGCACCACACATGACCTTGACCCTGTCTACCAGGCTGCCAAATTTGAAGTCTGTAATTGCACAAATATGAAAGATATAGCTAAAACACCAATTTCACACCTCCAAGCATTGGCCTTGACCTTGACCTTGGTCAGTACTAAAAAACCAGACTTACCATAAACTAAATGCACCTGCATATGAAGTTTGAACATTGTAAGTTCAATGATGTGAAATATATGGCCACAAAGAAGAAATGTCGGTTTTCAAGGTCAGACCTCAAAGTCAAGGTCAGCATGGCTATACTGTCTTTACAGAACCATCCTTGTGCTGTGATACAGCACCACACAAACGTTCAAGCGATTCTATGCACTGGTTCATTAGATACAGCTCAGAAATGAAATATATATCCCAAAGAAGGAAATGTTGGTTTTCAGGGCCAAACTTCAAGGTCAAGGTCAGCACAGTCACGAATATCGAAAGGAACCTTCCTTTTTAAGATGCCCACCCCTCTACCAAACTTGATTAAAACCCGTCCATTAGTTTGAGAGAAAATCGACTTGCAGAGAGACATACAGACAGACAGACAGACACACACACGCAGACACACGGACCCGATCACAATAGTTCCCACTCGGGAACTAATTAAGAAGGCTGATAGTACTCTCCAGCAAAGACACCCCCCGCCATATAGGCTTAAACTGGTGTTTTGGGGTTCTTTTTTTTTTGGGGGGGGGAGGGGTTCTTTGTAGCAGTATTTTTGAAAATTCAGAGACAGACATTACTTTATGGAAAACATTATTTTAGGGTAATTGAGAGTGTAGCACATTTCTGTGGATTTTAAAATGTCATTTTTGGCACTTAAGCCTACATTTTTGTTTCAGATTTTCTTTTCTTCCTTTTGATGTTATCACCCTCAATAACGCCATTATTTCCGTATCTTAAGATCTTTGTAAACGTAAACATTTTTCACTCTTTTACCGTGGCAACACAGTGATATGCAAGTCAATGCTGCTATGGAGAAAGAGTGAAACATGCTCACGTGTACGGAGACCTTTACTATCATCACCTTAAACAGGACTACAAAGCCAAAGTTTATGAATACAAAACTGATATTTCCTGTTATATTATAGCTGCAAAAGATTATCCAGCAACCTGTTCAGGCGATTTACTTCGAGAATTTGTAAAACTAGCGTGTGGATGACGAAACATATACTGTTCAATATAAGAAACGCAATAACCCATTACTTCGAACTTATCGTTGGACATTTATCTTTCATATCCGCAACATTACAGTTCATCTTTGCCATCTGGATGTTCATTATTGATTTTGAAAGAGGATAACCCTCCAGTGTCTTCAATACTGTCTACGCGCTCTAATCGTAAAAAAAAACCACTACAAAAATGGAAGAAGCGAGAAATGTCCAAACTTGTTGCACCTGAAAGGTTGTTTCTTCGACATTTCAACTTCCAAAGGTGCATTAACTGCACAATACCTATCCAATGTGACACGACCAGAATCAGTAGGGGGCATGATTTTACATTGACATTCTGTAGCGTTTTTTAAAACAGTATATTTTGATGAAATGTTGTGGAGCAGTAGTATATCACCCAGAGAACAGTCCATTGGGGAATTGGAGAAAACATCTTGATTCTGTGTGTGTGATTGGGGTTTAAACACAGGGGCGGATCAAATTAGTCATAAGGGGGGGGGGGAGGGGTCCGTGGGGAGTCCAGGGAGCAGCATATGTACTCGGTTAGTTAAGGTGTAGTGTCCTCGTGGGGGGCCCAGGCGGCAAAGCCCCCGGAAAGTTTTACAGCAAAAATTGAGCCATTTTCTTACTTTTTACACTTGTATAAGGTACATGCTTGGGGCAAAGGGGTGTTTCCAGAAACCTTGGAAACCCTCCCCAGATCCGCCCCTGAAACATGTACATTTTGAAACAGAAGCTTATAAGACTGCTCTATTATTGCCTTCTACCTTGTTCTTCTGTAAAAACTTATTGTACCTTCTTTTCAGATTAAAGTGTGGTTGTGTGGTTGTGTATGTACACTAGCGACCAAAAGTTAAGGCCCAGAAAGACAATCATCTCCGAAAACTCACAAACTCAATAAAACGCACCCAGCTCATAACAAAACTGAATTTATTCTTTTAACATTAAGTTCATTTCAAAAAATCGTTAATCAGAACGAGTTCAGTCAACAAAATGCCCCTTTCAACAACTTCCCCCTCCTCTTGAAAAGTCACACTCAGAATCAATGCACTTTGGAACAGTCAGTACACATTACTGAAATTTTTTTGCGCGGATGCCTTCCTCTCATGGTGACACATCACCACACAAAATTTGAAGCGATTCGGTTAAGCGGTTCGGGAGATATCCTTGGGACAGACAGAAAACACACCAAAAACCCCCACATTACTGACTGTTCCAAAGTGCATTGATTCTGAATGTGTGACTTTTCAAGAGGAGGGGGAAGTTGTTGAAAGGGGCATTTTGTTGACTGAACTCGTTCTGATTAATGATTTTTTGGAATGAACTTAATGCTAAAAGAATAAATTCAGTTTTGTTATGAGCTGGGTGCGTTTTATTGAGTTCGTGAGTTTTCGGAGATGATTGTCTTTCTGGGCCTTAACTTTTCCTTGTTCTAGCGTAGTCGGCCAACCATTTGTTTCGTTCTTCTGGAAGAGTGTGTCAGTGAGGTGACGCTTTTCATTCGATCACGTGGTTATCCAAGATCAAATGTGATTCGCGCTTCGAGATCACGTGATCGAATCGTGCGATTTTATCTGACGTATGCCTGGCCCTAAACAGTTGTATGGAGAAGTTGGCGACTGCACCAGTTTCTTTGGACTGGTGGGAAGAATTTCAATCGACTGATTTTTTTTTTTTAAACGAGGCTTTCTACTCACGCTGTCAAATCTTCAGGTGTGGAGCGTTCGCGTGTTCAAAATTTTATTTAACCAAATCGAATAGTGTGAGGCGGCTTTTAAAGGTGGACCCTGAGGGATGAATTTTTGCAAGAAACACGTCGAGATCACCAGAAAGACAGCCTTTGCTCTGGTTTCCTATAAATTAAACCGTAAAAACGGCGATTCCTCCTTGGCGGAGATGCCGGAGAGAGTAGCCATTTTGGATGGGGTGGGTGGAGGTCACTCATTGTGATTGAAGCGTTTTCTTTTTTTGTAATGCAGTAAAAAAAAATTTGAGCTATTTCCTTTGTTGTGAGCCAAACTCCTTTAGATAAACTGTATATAAGAAATAAAAATAAAAAGGCTTGTATTGCGAACATTTCGTGCAAACGATTTGGTCTAAACGCAGGCGGCCATTAGAAAAGAGACGGCACATGCCTTCTCTTTGGATGAAACAATTTGACTTCCAGCACCTCCACCAAGGAGGAATCGCCGATTTGACGGTTTGATTTATAGGAAACCAGAGCAAAGTGAGTGTTGCAATCTCTGTAAAGGGTGTTTCCCTGGTGATCTGGACGTGTTTCTTACAAAAACTCATCCATCATGGTGCCCCTTTAAGAGATTAACTATTCTCAATCTTTAATTGAGTGACCTATGAGAGGTAGCATACTCTATGACATTGCCTTCTCCTCTCTCCATTCTTGCCTCCTCCTCTTCCTCCTCCTCCTGCTCCTCTACGTCTTCTTCTTCTCATCCCTCTCCTTTCTGATGACATTTATTTGAAAACAGCTTTGACTCTTAATTCTAGCGCCATGTATTTTTTTGACGTTCTTGGTTGTCCGTTGCATCTCAACCAATAAGAGGGAAGTAATAACTATTGTTTTGAGCGCGCATGCAGCAGAAACAGTGACAAAAGCTCTAAAAAAAAAACACAGACAAACACATGACAGGGTACTTGGCAGTGAATGTCTATGCATTTTGGTGCGAGTGTAGAGTGATGTCTTGGGCGAATGAATTCGCCCACGGTTGCTTGAAGAGCTTAAAGCATTCACATGTTGTTGTTGCAGGTTTGTGCAACCCTCAAGACCACGAAAGATGCGTCATACAAACAGACGGTTGCACGGGCAACGGCAATGGCTGTCCTTTTTTCCACAAGTGCTGCCCCCTTACGACTACCACGCAGTACAACACTGACGCCACTACCATTGAGATGACTACCACCACTACTACAACTGAGCCTACAACAACTACTGCAACCACCACCGAACCTACAACCTCTACCACTGAACCTACAACCTCTACCACTGAACCTACAACCTCTACCACTGAACCTACAACCTCTACCACCGAACCTACAACCTCTACCACTGAACCTACAACCTCTACCACTGAACCTACAACCTCTACCACTGAACCTACAACCTCTACCACCGAACCTACAACCTCTACCACTGAACCTACAACCTCTACCACTGAACCCACAACCTCTACCACTGAACCTACAACCTCTACCACTGAACCTACAACCTCTACCACTGAACCTACAACCTCTACCACTGAACCTACTACTACTACGACTGAAATGACCACGACAGACAAGCCAGAAACGTGCACGAAGCAGGGCTTGAACTACGTGTGTCGGCACAAGTCCAGCCACGGCTGTGTGTTCGGCTATGTGGTCAAGGGAGAGACGTGCCACTACGGCGAGACCTGCTGCTACGAGGTAATCCCGGTGTTGCATAAAATATTTTGCCCATGAAATAAGTACTCTTTTTCCTCATTCAAATTGTTTGCTGTTTGGGAAAGATTCGCCCCTAAACACATTCAGAGGCGTCTTGTGGCATGCAGGAAGAACAGAAGATTCATCATTAAATACTGAGAAGTCGGGGATATTTTTTATAATATTTATTATTATTTATTTTTGTTTGCACGGACGGTTGTTTTTATCGTCCGCCATTTTGAAAAATACGAAACTAAGTGACATGGCTTTGTATGTCGATTTATCGGCAAAATTGTAGATTTACCCCCTCCCGCTCTATTTCTTGGTTCTTTCCGTGTAGATTGAGCACTTAAATATCTATATATTAAAAAATAGTTGACTTATTTATCACATGAAAGAAGAATGGCTATAGTGCGCTTTTGAAGGGTATTTATTTCACGGTAGGTACTTATTTCTCATGACACCGGGAGCAGGACAATTCCCCCTGGACAATTCGCACCCGGACGTTTTGCCCCCGCTATGCATGTGGTGGTATTTAGCACACACTCACACTATACTAAAGGGCCTGCTACACTACATACGATTCGCTGTGGATGCGATGCGATTGTGACGATGTGAGTCATGATTCACGTGAAGTTCACGTATTGGGTCTACTTGAGTATAATAGAGCAAAAGTAGCAGAATTATTTTGAGACGGAAGTATTTCACGTGAATCATGACTCGCATCGTCACAATCGCATCGCATTGACAGCGAATCGTATGTAGTGTAGCAGGCCCTTAAGAGAGACATACAGATAGACAGACAAACAGATTTTTTATTACTATGACTTGCTAAATCACAAGGGAACGTGCGCGCGTGCGCATGTGTGTGTGTGTGTGTGTGTGTGTGTGTGTGTGTGTGTGTGTGTGTGTGTGTGTGTGTGTGTGAGTGTGTTTGCGCGCGCATGCGTGTAGGTCTATCTCTCTGTTTGTCTCTAGCTCTCTCTGTCAATGTCTGTCTTTGTCTCTCTCGCTGTCTCTGTCTCTCTCTGTCTGTCTGTCGTCTAACTTCTATAGATCTGTTTGTCTCTCTCTGTCTCTGTCTCTCTCTTCCTCTATCTGCGTGTGTGTGCGAAGGGGAATTATGAGAATTTTACTGTTGTATTGTCCGTTGTATCAAGAAATATTGCATCGCGTCTGTTTGCTTCTATGTGCGTACACGCGCATGCGTGTGTGTGTGTGTGTGTGTGTGTGTGCGTGTGTGTGTGCGCGCGCGTGCGTGCGTGCGTGTGTGTGCGCGCGCGCGCGCGTGTGTGTATGTGTGTGTGTGTGTGTGTGATATACACGAATTGTCCCTTTTGGCGAATTGCCGTCCGGGGGCGAGTTGTCCTGGAGCCGGTAAGCCTTTATTATATCTGTTAACCCTTGCCAAACACACATAGACATAAAGGACAGGTCTGATTTATTCATACATTTTTGATAGACGCGTTTACTCATCCACAGTGTTAGTTTCTGTGTTTGTAATGGAAACTCTGACGCTTCCATTCAATGACGACTGAAGCCAAAACGTTTTTTTAGACCATCGCCGCAAAGTCCGTGACTTTTGAAATGGTCCATGGAGTTTTCCCAATAGACGATTTTTTGAGAAAAAAAACCTAGGGGAGAGCACTTCGTGAAAATTAGTTGTTTATCTCCATTACTCGGCCAAAAACCATAGCAACAATGCAACAATGGCGTCGAAGCTTGAAACCGCAGGAAACGAGTCAGCGACTTGCAAACATATTTTTAGAAAAATTAGGGGTGTCCAGTGGCCACAAACTGATAAAACTTGCGAAATGTGACGTAAAAATATAAATGACATCCATTTTTAGAATGACGCACGGTGTTCTAAGTGCTGTATGTCTGCTCAAACACACGTCTCTTTCCCATATGGCTTTGCCGAGAGGACGTAAAACTTTGACTTCGCAAACACACGAGTCGATAGGCTACGAGAGCTGATGGTAGAGTGACTTCCCCTGTTTGACCGATTGGATTAGGCAAGATCCCTCCCACGCACCATAAAATTACTCCCCTTAATTATTTCCGAACAATTCCTATTGTTCCGCTTCATGCACGGACTCGTGATAAAAATGTGGGCGCCTTAATCAAGCTAATAAATCTCATTCAAGCCATAGGCCTACAATGAAAAAACACATCCCCCCACCAATGTCTAGCCTATCTAATTTAGAGGGAATACCTATCATAGAAGTTTGTGTCGGCTATTCAAACTATTCCTTCTGAATTTCCATATAGGCTTATTCCATTGAAGAAAATGAGTAGGCCTACGGCGAATTAAAAAAAAAGAAACAACTAAAAACTATTCGGTTGAGTTCAGACACACACACTCACAGACACAGACACACACAGACACACACACAGACACACACACACACACACACACACACACACACACACACACACACACACACACACACACACACACACACACACACGCACACACACACACACACACACACACACACACACACACACACACACACACACACACACACACACACACACACACACACACACACACACACACACACACACACACACACACAGGAGAGAGAGAGAGAGAGAGAGAGAGAGAGAGAGAGAGAGAGAGAGAGAGAGAGAGAGAGAGAGAGGGATACGGATTTGTAGTCAAAAGGCCAAGGCCCCATATGATGTGGTTGCAATGAACAAACATACTGTAGGAAATAACAAATATATAGTATCAACATAGAAATAATTACTTATCAAATAACTAATCAATCATTCATTATACACATAAACATACATAGGCCTATAAACACATAATCAACACATTCAGCTGAACATTATGCTACGCATCTTAAAAGCCTTGCATAGGAATAGAGAAAATCGTTTAACAATAGTTTCATTGGTTGATGATATGAGCATAGTAAGTCTAAACATTGACGGATACCGATAATACTTAGAATGAATGAATCGTTCTTTAAGATCATTTAAAATAGGGCAGCAGAGCACAAAATGTACTTCGTTATTAACATTATTCTTGCACAGTGGACAAAGAAGATCACGATCATTATGTTTCTTGTATCTATAATAATGAGTAAATATATCAGAATCTGAATTTAGTCAAAACATATTTCAACTGTTTATCCATTTTAATTGATAAATACGTAGGAACACAATGAATATAATTAAACTGTCTATAAAACAAAAAGAAAAATCGATCACTACTCTCAACATGACTTGACCATTCCTGCCAACGACAATCAATCAATCAATCGATCTTCTACGAAGTGTTCGAACAAATTGTTGTGTATCGCCTACATTTTGTTGCAACCAAACATGCCCACATCCTAAAATAGATAATTTCATGTTTACATTTGAAACTCAATTTGATTTCCCTCTACCATCCAAATAATACAGCATATTATACGCTTCTTTTTTTTTTAAGGTAGTCTTACATTATCCATAACAGTTAACTTTATCCAGTAGCGAATACATCTTACCTCAGAGTTCAGACAAATGGGATGTCTGTTTGTTTCAGCGTACACTAAATCACTAGGTGTCTTCATACTTATTCTTAAAAATCTTTTAAGCGCAAATAAATGCACATTCTCACAATAGATTGCTGCACCATACTGAGTACGACAGGTTGTACTTGGGAATCAAATAGCATCATAAATAGTTCAAAAGACTAATATTCTAAACGAGAAAGTTTCTGCATAATAACTATCAAGGCTGTACTTGCAAGATCTGTACATGAGACTGTCAAAGAGAGAGAGAGAGAGAGAGAGAGAGAGAGAGAGAGAGAGAGAGAGAGAGAGAGAGAGAGAGAGAGAGAGAGAGAGAGAGAGAGAGAGTCAGTCAGTCATACAAAACCCCACAAACCCTCTATCAATCGCTAACAAAAAGATATGTGTGTCGTTTTTTGCCCAGAAATGTGACAGCACCTACGGTTACGACTGCATACCCATCTCTGGAAGCTGCGGCCACAACGGATACGGGCGCCGAAAGTACAGGCCTTGCTACAAGGACCACCTGTGCTGTGTCCCGGTGAGTAAGCACAACTAGGCGTTCAATACTGCACACGGTGTCCTCCAAATGTGGAACACTCAGTTTATAGAAAAGTTGTGTGTGTGTGTGTGTGTGTGTGTGTGTGTGTGTGTGTGTGTGTGTGTGTGTGTGTGTGTGTGTGTGTGTGTGTGTGTGTGTCTTTTGTGTATGTACATACTTTTATCATATGCATGTGTCCGAGTGTATTATGAGCGCACGCGCGCCGTGCACACTTGGGTGTTTAAGAATACCTTTTTTGTGTGTTTATTTAGCGCAATGATAGTGGTTGTTTGCTTAAGAATACCTTTTGTGAGTGTATACTTAGCGCAATGATAGTGGTCGTGTGCTTAATAATACCTTTTGTGCGTGCATACGTAGCAGAATGATAGTGGTTGTGTGCTTAAGAATACCTTTTGTGTGTGTATACTTAGCACAATGGTAGTGGTTGTGTACTTAAGAATACCTTTTGTGTGTGCATACTTAGCAGAATGATAGTAGTTGTGTGCTTAAGAATACCTTTTGTGTGTGTATACTTAGCGCAATGATACTGGTTGTGTGCTTAAAGAATACCTTTTGTGTGTGTATACTTAGCGCAGTGATAGTGGTTGTGCACTGAAGAATACCTTGTGTGTGTGTATACTTAGCGCAGTGATAGTGGTTGTGCACTGAAGAATACCTTGTGTGTGTGTATACTTAGCGCAATGATACTGGTTGTGCACTGAAGAATACCTTTTGTGTGTGTATACTTAGCGCAGTGATAGTGGTTGTGCACTGAAGAATACCTTTTGTGTGTGTATATTTAGCGCAGTGATAGTGGGTTGTGTGCTTAAAGAATACCTTTTGTGTGTGTATACTTAGCACAGTAATAGTGTTATTAGTCCTGTATTGCCATTGCAGGGATGTTTGCTTTGTGTGTGGCTCACAGTACAAGTACAGGTATGACGGACCTCAGTCCAAAGCGGACTGCTGCTTCACCAGAGAGCCCAAAAACGCCTATGAAGCTAGAATGTATAAGCGATGGATTAAAGCCAGGTGGGTTATATACTGTACTGTACAAATCCAGATAGACAGGTAGGTAGGTAGGTAGGTAGATAGATAGATAGACAGACAGACAGACAGACAGTCAGGTAGATAGATAGGTAGATAGATAGGTAGATAGATAGGTAGATATATAGATAGATCGATCGATAGACAGACAGATAGCTAGATAGATTAATAGATGGATGGATATATATGTCACGTGAAATTTTGGAATCCTGGAAAATTCGGAATTTTGCCGGGAAAATTCCGAATTTCCCCGAGTTGGGGAAAAATCGGAATCTTCCCGGGAAATTTTGGAATTCTGATTTTTCCCGGATTGGTCTCGGTAAAATTTAGAATTCTGATTTTCCCAGGGAAAATTCCGAATGTTCCCAAGCTTACAACGAAGTGAAATAAATTGTGTGTGAGAGAGACAAAAACTTGAAACTTTAAATGACGTGGATGAACTGAATAAGCATTACATCATCAAGAATGACGACAGTATTAATAACAAAGTAACAATTATATAATAATAATAATATAATAATAATGATGATAATAATGATAATAAACAGTAATATCCAAATGATTCATAATATCGTATATACTGTAACAGTCAAATGTAACAAAATTCAAACAATATAAAACATAAATCATAACACATGTTAGTAAATATATGCTTACATCCAACCATACGCACTTACGCATTTACGCACGTACACATACAGGCACGCACGCACGCACGCGCGCGCACGCACGCGCACGCACGCACGCACACACGCACGTGCACGCACACGCACGCACGCACACGCACGCACACGCACGCACGCACGCACGCACACACACACACACGCACACACACACACACACACACACACACACGACACACACACACACACACACACACACACGACCTATAACTAATATAAGAGAGAGAGAGAGAGAGAGAGAGAGAGAGAGAGAGAGAGAGAGAGAGAGAGAGAGAACTCGAACTCGAACTCGAACTCGAACTCGAAATGTTAAATGAACTGAATAAGTAACAACACTTCTTTTCATCAGGTCCTCTAAAATAAAAATGAACAAAAATCAGAACAAACAAACAAGTAGATCAATCAATCAATTATCAATAATCAACTACTACACAAAAACAAATTATGTAATGGTTCACACATTCATTACAATAAAATATAACAAAACTCCAAGACAAGAGATCATGTAACCTGAAACAACAACAACAAGAGAGAGAGAGAGAGAGAGAGAGAGAGAGAGAGAGAGAGAGAGAGAGAGAGAGAGAGAGAGAGAGAGAGAGAGAGAGAGAGAGAGAGAGAGAGAGCATGGGGAGGCAATCACATACTGTTAATAACATACTGTTGAAACAAGAAACAAGATAAACAACTATTACAATTGTTTGAATAAATAGTCATGATAACAGCTTTTGAATGATGCCAAGGTACTTTTTGTTTTAATATAGTCCGGAATTTCGTTCCATAGTTTACCGCCCGAGTATATCAGAGATGTCATATATAGATCAGTTCTCGGACGGGGCAGTTGTATTCTATTTTTATTTCGTATTTGGGTCACACACAACTTTTCACACAGGTACGATGGAGCGAGTCCGTTGACTATCTTATAAAGAAAGACTGCTTGAGAGAGAGAGAGAGAGAGAGAGAGAGAGAGAGAGAGAGAGAGTGATGTTTGTATTGTCTCGTAGTAGTGTGAAGCGAAGCAACACGACATTTTGACCCATATTGAAACAGATGAACCGGTGAGACAGACAGACAAACTGACAGGCAGCGAGGTAGATGAAAGAGATGTGCCCCAAAGACACTGAAAAGAAAAGACTAACATCCTGTCCCCTTTCCCTATATGAGTAGTGAGGACAGAAACACTGGTTATGTCCTTTTTAAACGTGACACATTTAGGTTAAAAACACGTCGATAGGCCAGTTGAATTCTCCGTTCAAATTCCAGTCTGAGTCTTTGGATAGCCGCCACTGTGAATGGTGTAACTACCCCACTAACGATAACTCTATCAGCCCGGCTCGCCGTAATTCTTAAGTAGTCCATCTTACCCTTTTAGAGTCTTTGTGTGCCCTCGCACGATTTTCATGTCCTGTCCTTTTTGTTATCAAATTAAACACTCATACGCCTTCACAAAATATTATGGAGCACCTGCAAATAACATGTCATGGAAAGGTATCGCTAAAATCTGATATAATTGACACACTATTTATATTCTATGCAGTAATTTACCAATAAAACATCTCTTTCTTAGCTGTATTTGATGTGGAATATTCGACATATAAGCTACAACTCCATAATTGATAATTAGGTATGTTTGTGCACGAGTTCCTAAAGTATTTGTGTTAAGTGCATTGTGATCACTACAAAATAATTTGAACTCTAAATGTTTTTGAATTGTAATTGAATCTTTTTTTATGGCATGCAGCTACTTGCTTGGGAAAATTCGGAATCTTCCCTGAAAATTCAAAATTTTCCCAAGGCTGGGAAGAATCTGAATCTTCCCAGCCTTGTGAAAATTCGGAATTTTCCCGGGAAAAATAAGAATTCCGATTTTCCCCGGGAAGATTCCGAATTTTCCCGGATTTCAGTGACATATATAAGCTTATATATATATGTCACGGGAAATTTTGGAATCCGGGAAAATTCCGAATTGTCCCGAGTTTGGGAAAATTCGGAATCTTCCCGGGAAAAGTTGGAATTCTGATTTCTCCCAGATTGGTCTCGGTAAAATTCAGAATTCTGATTTTCCCTGGGAAAATTCAGAATTTTCCCAAGCTTACATCGAAGTTATATGAATTGTGTGTGAGAGAGAAAAACTTGAAACTTGAAATGTTGAATGTGGATGAACTGAATAAGCATTACATCATCAAGAATGACGACAGGAATATTAACAAACAAAAGTAATAATTATATGATAATAATTATAATAATAATAATATACAAATGATTCATAATGCTGTATATAACAGTGAAATATAACAAAATCCAAATAATATAAAACATAAATCGTAACACGTTATAAATATAAGCTTACACCCAACTATACGCACCTACGCACGTGCACACAAGCGCGCACACTTACACACGCATACATGCACGCACTCAAGTATGTGCGCACACACATACACACACACACACACACGCGCGCGCGCATATGGCACGACCTATAACTAATATAAGAGAGAGAGAGAGAGAGAGAGAGAGAGAGAGAGAGAGAGAGAGAGCATAAGACATAAGACATTTTATGGACAAAACACATAGGTTCGTTTCAATATGAGATTTGGGAAGAAGGGGTATCGAGCACTGACACTAACCCAGGAAAACCAGCAGATGGGTGTACAAATCAAAATCGTCAGTTTTTTTAGTCAGGCAGCGAGGTAGATGAAAGAGATGTGCCCCAAAGACACTGAAAAGAAAAGACTAACGTCCTGTCCCCTTTCCCTATATGAGTAGTGAGGACAGAAACACTGGTTATGTCCTTTTTAAACGTGACACATTTAGGTTAAAAACACGTCGATAGGCCAGTTGAATTCTCCGTTCAAATTCCAGTCTGAGTCTTTGGATAGCCGCCACTGTGAATGGTGTAACTACCCCACTAACGATAACTCTATCAGCCCGGCTCGCCGTAATTCTTAAGTAGTCCATCTTACCCTTTTAGAGTCTTTGTGTGCCCTCGCACGATTTTCATGTCCTGTCCTTTTTGTTATCAAATTAAACACTCATACGCCTTCACAAAATATTATGGAGCACCTGCAAATAACATGTCATGGAAAGGTATCGCAAAAATCTGATATAATTGATACACTATTTATATTTCCAATAAAACATCTCTTTCTTAGCTGTATTTTATGTGGAATATTCAACATTATTAGGCACAAATCCATCATTGATAATTAGGTATGTTTGTGCACGAATTCCTAATGTATTTGTGTTAAGTGCATTGTGATCACTACAACATAATTTGGACTCTAAATGCTTTTGAATTGTTACTGAATCGTTTTATATGGCATACAGCTACTTGCTTGTGAAAATTCGTCGGAATCTTCCCGGGAAAATTCCGATTTTCCCCAAGGTTGGGAAGATTCGGAAATTTCCAGGGAAAATTCGAAATCTTCCCGGGAAGATTCGGATCTTCCCAGCCTTGGGAAAATTCGGAATTTTCCCGGGAAAAATCAGAATTCCGATTTTTCCAGGGAAGATTCCGAATTTCCCGGATTCCAAATTTTCCCGTGACATATATACTTTCTTGGGTTCACAAACACATACTTTGGACACAAAAAAAGTTTTATCAAAGCACTATATATAAGAGGAAAGTTTAATGGTTTATTTTTTTTTCTTCTTCAATTCTTGTACGTTTATATTATCATACTATGAAGAAGGAAAGCGCATCAGTCTACCTGATCCAAGCACAACTCTCTACATAAGTCAGAAGGCCAAACGTTGCTATCATTAAAAATCCGATGGCTAGGAAAGCGCATTGAATTTTTTTTTTGGGTAATTGTAGTTTGATATTTGTAGATTAAAGTTATATGGTCTAGAACTTGCGAACCTCTCGATATTATTGAAAAAAATCGCAAAAATTCGGCGAAAACACAAGTTACGAAAACGTCTTTTTACCCAACACTCATTATGAGTAGCGCCCCTTTATACACAAAACCTCATTGCGACGGAGTGTGTTGTTCATTGCTGCGAAGGCGAAATATCTGAGGATTTAGCATTATTTACTGATGCTCGATGGAACACAACAATAAACGCTTGTAATCAATGGTATGCCTTAGACGGTGAAGAGCAAGAGATCGCAAAAAAGCTTCTAACATACGATCAGCGGCCAGAAAATGCACGTTACCATGCTCAATGTTACATAACATGCGTTTCACCAGTAGGCGTAGAATTGATCAAGCACACGTGCGATTTGAGAAGAAAAAGACAACTCACGCACGCGCACACACATGCACGCACACACACACACACATGCACGCACAGACACACACACACTCACACACACGCATACACACACACGGTTGTAGACGGATTGATTCAACAGAACGAAACTGCGAACGAACGAACGAACGAACGAATCTTTTTTATTGTTGGAAAAGAATAAGCATATCAAACACACTTCTTTTCATCTTGCCAACAGTTAACAAATGTCAAGAAATTTTTTAAAAAATACAAAATAACAAAGTTATCCATATATGAAGACACAACACATGAATAATTACAAATTATCAGTACACACCCATACACACAGACACACACAGACGGACAGACAGACAGACAGAAGAGCGAAGAGCAAACTAGAACAGCCTTGGGCAAAATAATAGGCCTAGACTGAAAACTTCCATCTAAAAGTGATAGATATACAATTTCAGATTCAATATTTATTTTGACACTTTACATTTCTACTGATGTGATGACAATCTCGGATTTGAGTAATTATATACAATGTAACAAGCAAAAAGATTGTTTTTGCCAAAGATGGTAAATCACAAATTGTCATTGACTGTTAGGCCTAACATCAAAACACACCACAGAGCTATTTTTTTTTCTATTTCTGCATGCACACACACACACACAAATGTGCACACACACACACACACACACACACACAAATGTGACACACACACACACAAATGTGACATTTTGATATGACACTTGTCTGTAAATCACAAATTGTCATTGACTGTTAGGCCTAACATCAAAACACACCACAGAGCTATTTTTTTTCTATTTCTGCATGCACACACACACACACACACACACAAATGTGCACACACACACACACACACACACACACACACACACACACACACACACACACACACACACACACACACACACACACACAAATGTGACACACACACACACACAAATGTGACATTTTGATATGACACTTGTCTGTAAATCACAAATTGTCATTGACTGTTAGGCCTAACATAAAACACACCACAGAGCTATTTTTTTCTATTTCTGCATGCACACACACACACAAATGTGCACACACACACACACACACACACACAAATGTGACACACACACACAAATGTGACATTTTGATATGACATTTGTCTGTGTGAAAATTACAAGCCAAAAATACCTCGTGCAAGAGGGGAGGTGGGGTGGGGGTGGGAGTGCAAGGGTAAAGGAGAGGGGGGGGGGGGGGGGGGGGGTATTAAGACATATACACAGTGACATGATGTATTTTCCTTAAAAGGCAGATGTTCTGCAGATCATTTTGATATGACACTTGTCTGTGTGAAAATTACAAGCCAAAATACCTCGCACAAGAGGGGGGGAGGGGGGGGGGGGGGCATTAAGACATGTACTGCTCAGTGACATGAAAGATGATCACCTCAAAAGGTAGATCCTTGTTCTGCAGATCATTTTGATTAAAGATACTTGTCTGTGTGGAAAAAATACAAGCTGGAAATACCTGAAATAGGGGCGGGGCAACGGGTAAGGGGAGGTGAAGGGGGCAATTAAAACATTTAGAATCAATATGACATGACTTATTATCCCCTCATCTGGATCTGGATTAATACGTCGCAGACGCAACTTCTGACGATAAACGCGACGGAACTAGGAGGGCGCATTCCCTATTAGAATTAAAAGAGAGAAAAAAATAGAAAGGATAAAGACTCTTACTTACCCTGGGTTAAGACCATTAAACCCCCCAGTTCAGCCGGAAGGGCCCAGGCCCCACTTCCAGAAGTAAGCAAAAAAGGAAAATAAAGAAAACAAGAAAAAAACAAAAAAGAAAGCCTAATGATCTAGTGGTCAGTGGACGCAGGCTCAGATGGTGGTCTGGTCAGCTCTGATGTGAATGCGCTGACGGAGCCTGCGGTGACAGTAGCCTCACTCAGTTGGTTCCACTCCGTGGCAGTCCTGACGAAGAAGGAGCTACGATACTGCTCCGTTCTCCCTTCTCGGACACAAAATCCACGGGAATGGTTTACGGCCTGTCTTTCCAAGATGTTTGTGGTTTGGAACCCCTTGAATCTGGTCGGCTTGATCCTGCGACGATTAGTGGGGACCGGGGTAAGGAACTTGTCTGCTGGGAGAGCTGGAACAAGGCCCTCAGCAATCTTATAGAAGAGGCTGAGGCGTTGGTGCCTGCGTCTTTCCTCGGGGGGGGGGGGGGGGGGGGGGGGGGGGGGGGGGGGGGGGGGGGGGGGGGGGGGGGGGGGGGGGGGGGGGGGGGGGGGGGGGGGGGGCAGGTCTAGTGTCCTGAGCATGCCACTCACGCAGCCTGGTTTCATGGACTTGTAGTCCCTGGCTACAAAGCGTGCTGCTTGGCGCTGAACTCTCTCCAGCCTTTCAATGTCCTGTTTCTGGTACGGATCCCACACCGTCGCACTGTACTCCAGTCTGGATCGGACCAATACCATGTACGCTAGGCGTCTGCATTCCCTAGGTAGGTCTAGTCCTGCAGATCATTTTGATATAAGATGCTTGTCTGTGTGACCTTTACAAGCTGATATATGTTATTTTAACATGCTTTTTTTTTTATAATGATTTGCGCCCAAACAAAACTATGTCGAAACGAAGATTTTAGCATTTTTGGCGATACCATGCTCAAAACCTATGTTGAACATGTTCTTTAAAAAAATTCAGTGAATACAACCCACTGCTGGCAGCAGCTATATGCAATTTCAGACATGATAGATGCCAAACACCTTTGCTAGAGGCCCCCAAACTTGGCCCGTACGAGGGATTTGAACCGACGTAAAATACATACATAAAATCTTAACTTCCGTTCTAATTAACATAGATAAATTTTGTATCAATCTCTTCATTTTGAGTAGTTCTATTAGATTAGCTCATTAAAAATCAATTAAGTAAACATGAAACAATCACTTTTGACTACCTAAATGTAAGATCTTAAATGTATGCATTGTGTGCAAGGGAAGGAACTCTCCGTGAGAAAGTAATATTTTTGGATTTGTTCTTTTCTTTTCTTTTCTGTTTCTTCTCCTTTTTTTCATGCTTATTCCACTGGAAATTTGTGCTACCTTTCATGTGGAGTTTTCGTGGAATTTTTGTGCCCCATTCCACGGGACAGTAGTTTTCTATTGACTGACTGTGGGATATATCCAAGGGAAAGAACTCTTTGTGAGTAACAGATATGCTTGAATTATTTTCTTCTTCTTATGTCTTTTGGGGGTCTTTTTTGTGCATGATTTTCAACTAAAATCTCAGATCATACTTAAATTGATCATCTGATGTTGTCTATGTCATTTTTATCCAGTCATAAGAAGAATATTACACTTTATGCATTTGATAAAAATTACATGTGATTTGCTAAGAAATTCACTTAATTAATTGTAATTACTTAGACAAATAGATTGAGTTCAAAGTTCTACTATTTCAAAAATTAAAGTACTAACCACCCTCTTTCAATATCAGTTAAAGAATTTCAATGCGGGATACCTAGCCGACGAAATATTTTTCTAGGCCTTTTCTGCTGGTATGGCCTTCTTACTAACATTCCTCCTCACTGGGTGTTTGTTGGTGTTTACTACGATTTCTGTGACCTTTTTTTAATCCTTCACTGGATCCACCAACATGGCATCCCATCTCTTCTACTCTCTTCGAGGGATTGTAACTTTAGAACATTATTATTTTTGTTATTTTACATAAGATTTTTACCATTTCTTTTGAATTATGTGCTGGTTTGCTTTTATTGTGGACTTTCAATCTGGTGCAAAGAGGATAACCATTCTCTTGTAGAAAGTCTTCTAGCTCAGCTTGAACGTTCACTGTGGACATTCTTTGCATGCAGTATCTGCATAATTTCAAATGCCCCAAATGGCCCTTTGGCCCAGAAGGCGTAAAATCCTCTCTCGACATTCTTTGCAGGCCGACATGCAGACTGAAGAGTCTTTCTCAAGACGAAACAGCTGTCTTTGCATAGGCATTGTCTATCTCCCCCACTGGGAGAAAAAGTAAATCAGCACATTATTTTCTTTTCTTCTTTTCAGAACACAGAACTAATCGTAAAGCTAAAGTTGAAGTAATTGGGTTTCTTTCTTGGGTTCACAAACACATGCTTTGGACACAAAAAAAGTTTGATCAAAGCAACTATATATATAAGAGGAAAGTTTAATGGGGTTTTTTTTCTTCTTCTTCAATTCTTGTACGTTTATATATATATAGATAGATGGATGGATAGATAGATGGATGGATAGATAGACAGGTAGCTAGCTAGATATATTGTTTTTAGAATAGAATTTTAATCACTGCTTTTTAAGACTGCGACTTTTACCTTGTCATTTTATTGTGTTCCTGGACAAAGACTTACTAAAGTCGAAAATTTGGAAGAAAGTTTTTATCTGGTTTTGTTTGCGTTTTTGTCCTGAATGTTTTAGATAGATAGATAAAATGTGTTCCTTCGTCTTGTATTCTTTCAGGACCATCATCAGGATGAAGAACTACTACAGAAAACATTGATGATCACTGTACGCCACACACTGCCGCATGGACTGCTTCTGGAAACTTACCATTCTTTTAATTTAAATTTAGTTCTTTTCTGTGTCGTACTATTCTGTTGTACTTTGGTTCCAGCAAAATATTTTTAGAAAAAGACTCCTTTGTTTTGACGCATTTTTATGTTTGGTTTGAAGTATTCTGTCGAGAAACATCTAAAATCTACTAATGTGAATAATGTGTCCAGGAACTATTTCTGCCTTCATTTTGATGCAGACCTGCTCTGTAGGGTTACGGACGTGTTTGTAAGACAGACATGTTTTTTGTGGCCTAAAACGCAATGTAGATAGCCCAGATATTGCAGCATTTCGCAGTACATGGTTCATGTCATGGCGGTAAAAGTAACCTTTTGACCAGTGTTCATAATGCGTAATGCATTTCAATCGTTTTCCTTGGTGGAGGTTACGCTAGAACAGACTGTTGATTAGACTGACACAGAATAAGCAAATTCTATCATTGCGAGTACATCTGGGGAAAAAAATGAGTCTGATTGAGAAATGTGTTTCATGTTGCGAACTATTAGTCTTTTGCATTCCATCTAACAATAAATACTCCGTACTTTCTCTCTCTGTACTTTTCTCGTGTATCTTGGGCCTAAGTCTTGTGCACTTTTTCGTTTTCGTGCTTTTGTGGGCTTGAAGGTCGTTCTTGAGTCAAGTGGCTACATCGGTGTGCTTGTTACTTTTTTGAAACGATTTTTATGCAATTTTTGTTCTCCGGAAGACAACTGTACGGGGAGGGTCCGTTGGGACTAATCCCGCTCGGACTACTCTTTTGATCACACCGCTGACAGTCATGGCGGACATACCACATACCACTGGGACTAATCCCGTGTGGACTAACATTTTATCTGTACCGCTCTGACTACATACATACGTTTAGTGTAAGAAATAATAATAAACAGTAAAGTCATTTCGACGATTTTATTACAAAATAAAATAATAATAAAAAAAAAAATTAAATTCAAAATTTATCTTTTGTGTATGTCGACACTAAATGGACCCTAAACCTATCCCTAACCCTATTCCTAACCCTAAGCCTATCCCTAACCCTAACCCTATCCCTAACCCTATTCTTCACCCTAACCCTAACCCTATCCCTAACTCTACCCCTAAACTTATCCCTAACCTATTTGAAAAACAAGGAATACCTGGGTACGTACAAATGCAATGATACAAATGCTCAGCAGACATTAGACCGAATGGGAAAAGTTTTACAAATCAAAGCAATTAGGTCGAACGGCATTAGTCCGAATGGGATTAGTCCGACTGGGATTAGTCCGAGCGGGATTAGTCCGAGCGGGATTCGTCCCAATGGGACGCCCCCAACTGTACATAAACGTTTTCTGGAATGCAACCGTAATTTAGCGCAACTTATAGAGTTTGCATTGCTTGAGCATAATGCACGTAACAAAGTAACTATTTTGATGACAAAAAATATTGGAATCATTGGACATTATTTGGCCAGAAATGCACAGATTCTGTTATTAGGTGATATACGTGTCTTTTATTTGGTCCCAAAAACGTTTGTGTTATGAGCTACACAATAAATTATTTATCTGTATCTTCCATGTGAACGTACAGTTTGCACACGTCTTTTACGGGAAGACCCAGTCTTCAGGAACTTTGTCCTTAAGGGCTCTGCTGAAAGGAATTAAATATCATCATCTTCTACAGTTTGCACAGGCTCGTGTGTTCTAATTCTTTGCCATCCACTCGTAGACCGCTGTGGCCAAGACCTTGCTGGCTATTGTGCAGCAACATACTGTAAGCGGATGATTTCCAAGGAGCTCATAGATCTTTGTGAATGTCGAAGTCTGTTACTGCTCCTGTATTTTGTTGCCAAACATTATTTTGCCTTTTTCGGACAAGAGGACCATTCTACAGCGTCTGCAATGATGGAAAAATGAGACCAAAATGATTTTGATTCGTTTGGTTTGCTGGTGATACACGGCTGTGGGCATCAACATCATAGTGCAGATGGCTGGAGGTATACTGGCATTAAACACCATCTCTAGCAACAAGTTTGAACACTTCTTCATATGTCCAAAGCACTCGAGGCTAAGAGCCTGCATTTGGATGTGGTGCGCAGCAGCTGAAGTCATCCAAAGCAGGGCTAAAAGTCTGCCTTAGGAACAAAGCATTGAAGACCATCAATTGTGGGAAAAGGGGTGCTGCGTTTCACATCATTGTGGGTGATAATAAAAGTCTTTGAAAAGATTCTGTCCCTAGATATATCAATAGAAGAACTATAATTATCAGGCTTTTAGTTTTGATAGCTGTTCGACATCTGTTAATATCGTAAAAGTAAAACCCTCGAATCGTTGAGAAGAGAAGATGGTGCTCTGATACTTGATAAATCCAGGGTATCAAGATTACAAAACGAAGGCATT
Source organism: Phymorhynchus buccinoides (assembly GCA_017654935.2). Taxonomy (NCBI): domain Eukaryota; kingdom Metazoa; phylum Mollusca; class Gastropoda; order Neogastropoda; family Raphitomidae; genus Phymorhynchus; species Phymorhynchus buccinoides. The sequence continues at coordinate 32,090,284 of CM065680.1, read as the reverse complement.
ATTTTCATCCCCTATGTCCATTAATTTATTAGCAGCTCTCCGTAACCTGCGTTGTGTAAATATGTGACATGAAAGATAAGAAACGACAATAAAAATATATACATCGATTTTGTGTTGTCATGTATGAGAGCAGCTTGTGTGTCCTTTACTGAGTCTCTTTTCTGTCCCACGTGGGCATAAATAATTAACGTTCATATAAAAACAGGTGTTTTAACCTTTTCACGGTATGCCCCTGTCAAAATTTGAAATATGCTGAGTCTAACAATTACATTTGCGTTCATGTACTACTCACAAAATATTAACCCTTTCACCGCCAATGTCGCATTTATGCACACCAATGGTTTAACACCCACGTCACTAAAAGGCATCAAATCAGGGCCTGTTACCCAAAGACCCTATTTTCTTAATTTTGGGAGGTAAGGATAGGCCAAATGAGGAATTAGCAATATTGGAGATGTTTTTTCTTCTGTACCCAGTTAAGCGTAATGCGGGTATTTTTTGGCTGAAAAATGGCTGGCGGCGAAAGGGTTAAGGACCACCCGATTCTTTCGCGTGTACCATATTCTCTACTTGTACTTGCTTATTCAGGCAACCATTGCTGGAGTTTCTGTACGATACATCTATCTATGTTCACAGACACATTGTTCTTGCAAATGAATCTTGTCGTTTTCTTCAAAAGGGTCTCAACTTTGAAATAGAAGGGTTAAAATTGTGTGACGATCTGAGAAAAAACCCCAACCCACCTATTTTTTACAGTATCCGTAAAACACTCACCCAACTTTTAATGAAATGCAATAGTCGTAAAGCCATAATGAAAAGTGTTAAATAATGTTTTATGCAAGAACTAGACGTGATTTAAGGGCCAGCCACACGTCCACTAAAATCGCACGACTGTACGATACGATTCCATCACGTGGACTCGATGCGCCAATCACATTTGTTCTTGGAGATCACGTGATCGAATCGTATGGTACAGTCATGTGAGTTTAGTGGACGTGTGGCTGGCCCTTTACTTTGTTTACGTTCTCCTACTTTATTTATTTCACAGCTCATCAGTTTGCAAAGTCAAAGAGAGAGAGAGAGAGTGTTCCACATGCACGCCTCACAGGCAGCATGGCCATGAACTCCGATACTAAAAATGTGAGAAACTGCAGTGTGTGCTTCGTCTAGTAATGTTCTTTTTCAGTTTTTGTGACTGTTATTAGCATAGATGATTTGCTTGTTTAAAAAAAATCAATACTGTGTGTGTATGTGTATTTTCCCTTGAAATCATGTAACGTGTAAATAAGGGAAACTGCAGAGTGCGCTTTTTGTAGTGTTGCTCTCTTTGTGACCTTGTTACTTGTCTTACATGTTGGTACCTTTAACATTTTGTGACCACCTTTTTTTTCCCGCTCACGCACACATCACACACATGCGCACGTATGCATAAACACATTGGCTCGCCATAATCATATCAGAAAAGAAACAAATTAACAATTACACATTTAATAGTAAATGAGGCTCCAAGTTCTTGAATACACTTATCAGTTTCAGGCATCCTAGCAACTTTGTTTTCAATAATTGGAAGAGGCGGGTATGCACGTTGCCGTGTTTTGAGTTTACTCAACACGTCTGGAATCCTGAAATGGATTGAAACATGTTTCCAGTTTTGTTCAGAACACATTTTTAATGGGAACACAGATAGAGTGACAAGAGGGAAATGTTCTTAGTGGAAGCAAAGATACAGAACGTTCTTGGATGTAGACTCCCAGCCTCTGACATCTAACATTATTAGTGTTTCCCTTCAAAGATACAGAACGTTCTTGGATCTTGGATGTAGACTCCCAGTCTCTGGCATCTAATGCTATTAGTGTTTCCTTTCAAAGATACATAACGTTCTTGGATGTAGACTCCCAGTCTCTGGTATCTAATATTATTAGTGTTTCCCTTCAAAGATACAGAACGTTCTTGGATGTAGACTCCCAGCCTCTGACATCTAATACTATTAGTGTTTCTCTTCAAAGATACAGAACGTTCTTGGATGTAGACTCCCAGCCTCTGACATCTAACATTATTAGTGTTTCCCTTCAAAGATACAGAACGTTCTTGGATGTAGACTCCCAGCCTCTGACATCTAACATTATTAGTGTTTCCCTTTAAGGATACATAAAGTTCTTGGATGTAGACTCCCAGCCTCTGACATCTAACATTATTAGTGTTTCCCTTCAAAGATACAGAACGTTCTTGGATGTAGACTCCCAGTCTCTGGCATCTAATACTATTAGTGTTTCCCTTCAAAGATACAGAACGTTCTTGGATGTAGACTCCCAGCCTCTGACATCTAACATTATTAGTGTTTCCCTTTAAGGATACATAAAGTTCTTGGATGTAGACTCCCAGCCTCTGACATCTAACATTATTAGTGTTTCCCTTCAAAGATACAGAACGTTCTTGGATGTAGACTCCCAGTCTCTGGCATCTAATACTATTAGTGTTTCCCTTCAAAGATACAGAACGTTCTTGGATGTAGACTCCCAGTCTCTGGCATCTAATACTATTAGTGTTTCCCTTCAAAGATACAGAACGTTCTTGGATGTAGACCCCCAGTCTCTGGCATCTAACAATATTAGTGTTTCTCTTTAAAGATACAGAACGTTCTTGGATGTAGACCCCCAGTCTCTGGCATCTAACAATATTAGTGTTTCTCTTTAAAGATACAGAACGTTCTTGGATGTAGACCCCCAGTCTCTGGCATCTAACAATATTAGTGTTTCCCTTCAAAGATACAGAACGTTCTTGGATGTAGACCCCCAGTCTCTGGCATCTAACAATATTAGTGTTTCTCTTTAAAGATACAGAACGTTCTTGGATGTAGACTCCCAGTCTTTGACATCTAACAATATTAGTGTTTCCCTTCAAAGATACAGAACGTTCTTGGATGTAGACTCCCAGTCTTTGACATCTAACAATATTAGTGTTTCCCTTCAAAGATACAGAACGTTCTTGGATGTAGACTCCCAGTCTCTGGCATCTAACAATATTAGTGTTTCCCTTCAAAGATACAGAACGTTCTTGGATGTAGACTCCCAGTCTCTGGCATCTAACAATATTAGTGTTTCCCTTCAAAGATACAGAACGTTCTTGGATGTAGACCCCCAGTCTCTGGCATCTAACAATATTAGTGTTTCCCTTCAAAGATACAGAACGTTCTTGGATGTAGACTCCCAGTCTCTGGCATCTAACAATATTAGTGTTTCCCTTCAAAGATACAGAACGTTCTTGGATGTAGACCCCCAGTCTCTGGCATCTAACAATATTAGTGTTTCCCTTCAAAGATACAGAACGTTCTTGGATGTAGACTCCCAGTCTCTGGCATCTAACAATATTAGTGTTTCCCTTCAAAGATACAGAACGTTCTTGGATGTAGACCCCCAGTCTCTGGCATCTAA
>CM065680.1:32076853-32081853 GCA_017654935.2 Phymorhynchus buccinoides | reverse complement strand
CGACTATAAAGGAATGCCAGGGAAAGTCTATGGTCGCTTATACTACTACTTGTGGCGGTGCCATAGCCGATGAGGTTTAACCGAGGCGTGGTCACCGCTACACCTATCTGTAGTAATTAAAAAACATTCGGGGCTTTACTGGTTTCGTACTGCCTCCGGGCATTGCCTCCAGTATTGTTCCCACCATATTTGTATTTACAAATGTCCCATATGTGTCTGATTCAGACCAAGAGGACGTAAAACTCCATTTTCGTCGTCGTCTATGGTCACTGATTTCTTCCAGACAAGGGAGAAAACGCTGGAAGATAGGCCTAGAAAGTAGAGACTAGAGAGAGACACACTGCACTAAACCATGAAGAGAGTATGACGTATACTGTCGTCCCCTTTGTTGTTGCTGTGTCCGGTGGAATAGCCCTAGTTCTAGTAAGTACAGTACAACTACATTCATTTAGTTTGATGCTGTATTATGTGTTGTTTAAATAATCATTTCTATTGACCATTTTGATGTATGTATAACCATGAATTCAATTTAAATCCTACTTTGATTTTTAAATGCAATGTTTTGATTGTTGTTTGTGTTGCATGAAGTGACGTGTCTAGTTAGAAAAGTACAATTATTTTCTGGAGTTGAGCAAAAGATGATTTTGTCATAACTGCCCCGATTTTAGATCGGGCAAAGGAGTATGAGTTTGTTTCGTTAATATTACTTTGATTCATTTTTTTCTTTCACGTCAACTGTTGATGCAAGTCCAGTTTGGAGTGTTCAGTTGCTATTAGTCTGATGGCTGAAACTCTGTTTTGTTGGAATGTTTAGTACCTAGTGTCAATGTAAAAGATTAGGCTTAGCCTGATTGGGTTGGGTCCACTGGTCCTTCCCCACCCAGGAGTAAGCCTTATTCCACATGACATTCGGCACACCCTACTCCTGTTTTACAGCAGGGTATCCTGGTGGTTGGATGCATGGGCGCCAGATGATCACCCTGGCATCTGCAACCTGCACCTGCAACCCGGCTGGGAGACCGAAGCCACAGAGGATCTACATCACATCCTTCAGCAGTGAGAGGACACTCTGGATTGAGTCGCCCCTCCACTGAGCCCGTGTTCCTTCCACGTCTACCCCAAGCCTACATCATCCATCTATCGCAAACCCAGCGAAGCAAGAGGAGATATGGATCCCCTGCCTTAGCAGCTAAGTACTTTAGCTCCAGTGGGAAACGAACTGTCAAAGAACAAACTGCAGACAATAATATTCCCAGAACAGTGGCCCAGCCCAAGGCGGCCAAACTTTAGAAACTTTTTTTGTTGGATTTTGTGACTTAAAGTCATCCATTGTTTTACTTTTATTTTTGTTTGGCCATTCTCCTCGGATACCCATATTCTTTTTCTCTCTCTTGGTTTTCTATTGGTTCCTTGTGAACGTAAATAAAAGAGTGAATATAATTTTAATTTTTTGAGAGTCAGACAGTTCGATTTCAAAGCTTGTATTGTAATTCTATGTCATCTTCTTTTCACATGTCTGTCTCTTTTGGAAGCTTTTCACCTTTTTAGTGTCCATTTTCTTGCACATGAGCCATCTCTCATTCACTACCAAAGACCCGGAACAAATAAAAATGTATTAAATGTCAGGGAACGGGATAAGGAAGGAATTTTCTCATTGAAAATTTAAAGCAAAAAGATTTCTAAAAGTCTACCCCTACGGACTTCCACTTAATCCCGCCCCCTCGTCTCAATAGCAGAGGACGCAACAACCATTCTGGAAAACTGGGCTTGAATTTTTTTTATGGAGATTGTTTGTTGTTGTTAACATACCCTGGCTAAAAGACTCCAGGGGTCATCCCAAAAGCTGAAAGCACTTGAACACTATGATGCAAATGCATCAGCTAGGGATGAGAACATTACGTGTGTGATCGTTTTTGATTACCCCACCACGTGGGCAGCCACACTCCTTCTTCGGGGGATTTTGGAGTCTGATTATGTTATGCTAGGAGCTTGTCATGGATAAAGACAATCCCCACATAACTACGCATAGCATAATAACTTGATGTAGCCTTGATGTTCTAGCCTATGATGATTGGTCTGACATAGCCTTAAAGGGCCACCCTGACGGATGAGTTTTTGTAAGAAACACGTCCAGATCACCAGGGAAACAACCTTTACAGAGATTGCAACACTCACTTTGCTCTGGTTAACAAGAAATCAAACCGTCCAATCGGCGATTCCTCCTTGGCGGAGGTGCTGGAAGTCAAATTATTTCACCCAAAGAGAAACCGTGTGCCGTCTCTTTTTCAATGGCCGCCAGCGGTTAGACCAAATCGTTTGCACGAAATGTTTGCAATACAAGCCTTTTTCTTTCTTTAAAAAACACCCCCCAATTGCATACAGATTATCTAAAGGAGTTTCGCTCACAACAAAGGAAATAGCTCCATTTTTTTTATACTATGCTTCAACCACAATGAGTGACCTTCACCCACCCCATCCAAAATGGCTACTCTCTCCGGCATCTCCGCTAAGGAGAAATCGCCGTTTTGACGGTTTAATTTCTAGTCAACCAGAGAAAAGTGAGTGTTCCGATCCTTGAAAAGGCTGTCTTTCTGGTGATCTCGACGTGTTTCTTGCAAAAACTCATCCATCAGGGTCCACCTTTAAAACCCTTTCATCGCCACTGTCGCATCTTGGCACCACAATGATTTAACACCCATGTCACTGAAAGGCATCAAATGAGGGTCTGGTATCCAGTGACCTTTATGTTCTTAATTTTGGGAGGTAAGGATAGGCCCTATTCTATGCACATCACAGAGGAATCCCCAATATTGCAGACAGAATCTTCTCTTTAACCAGGAAAGTTTAATGGAAAGTTTTAGCTGAAAAATGGCTGGCGTTGAAAGGGTTTTTAAGCCAAGGCGGTATTGTGGATACAATTTTTTCCAGGCGACATCCCCACTATGACAGTTGGCGTTAGAGAGGCTGCAGCAGTAGGAGACAGAACAAATGCCTCCCAGTGATGACATCATAGATTTCCACAAAGGATTAAGCTGTAGAACTTCTTCCGTTGCTGTAGAAAGTTAATTTCCAAATAACAGTCATTACGGTAGCTTACTATTGACCCAAGCTGGAGGTGAATTAATATCAATGAATTTAGAAACAAAATCTATGAGCTCATATTATGTTTTTGTTCTCTATGCATATAATGATATTCTCCAGCAGAGAAAATACTTATTGAGGTGTCGTGTGTGTGTGTGTGTGTGTGTGTGGTGTGTGTGTGTGTGTGTGTGTGTATTATGTATGTGTGCATAAGGGGTTTTGTTTGTGTCTCTGTCTCTGTCTGTCTGTCTCTCTCTCTGTGACTGTGAGTGTATATATATATATATATATATATATATATATAAAACAACCACACCATTAAACTTTCCTCTTATATATATAGTTTGCTTGAAAAAAACTTGTTTTGTGTCCAATATTTAAGTTTGTGAGCCTACGAAAGAAACTGAATAACTTTAATTTTAACTTTACAATTTATTCTGTGTTCTGAAAAGAATAAAAGAAAATAATGTGCTGATTTACTTTTTTCTCCCAATGGGGGGAGATAGACAATGCCTATGCAAAGACAGCTGTTTCGTCTTTGAGAAAGACTCTTCAGTCTGCATATCGGCCTGCAAAGTATGTCCACAGTGAACATTCAAACTGAGCTAGAAGACTTTCTACAAGAGAAAGGTTGTCCTCTTTGCACCAGATTGAAAGTCCACAATAAAAGCAAACCAGCACTTAATTAAAAAGAAATGGTAACAATCTTGTGTAAAATAACAAAAATAATAATGTTCTAAAGTTACAATCCCTCGAAGAGAGTAGAAGAGATGGGATGCCATGTTGGTGGATCCAGTGAAGGATTCAATAAGGGAGGTCATAGAAATCGTAGTAAACACCAACATACTCCCAGTGAGGAGGAATGTAGAGAGGTGTGCCTGGATCAGGTAGACTGATGCGCTTTCCTTCTTCCAAGTATAATATAAACGTACAAGAATTGAAGAAGAAAAAACAACCACACCATTAAACTTTCCTCTTATATATATAGTTTGCTTGAAAAAAACTTGTTTTGTGTCCAATATTTAAGTTTGTGAGCCTACGAAAGAAACTGAATAACTTTAATTTTAACTTTACAATTTATTCTGTGTTCTGAAAAGAATAAAAGAAAATAATGTGCTGATTTACTTTTTCTCCCAATGGGGGAGATAGACAATGCCTATGCAAAGACAGCTGTTTCGTCTTTGAGAAAGACTCTTCAGTCTGCATATCGGCCTGCAAAGTATGTCCACAGTGAACATTCAAACTGAGCTAGAAGACTTTCTACAAGAGAAAGGTTGTCCTCTTTGCACCAGATTGAAAGTCCACAATAAAAGCAAACCAGCACTTAATTAAAAAGAAATGGTAACAATCTTGTGTAAAATAACAAAAATAATAATGTTCTAAAGTTACAATCCCTCGAAGAGAGTAGAAGAGATGGGATGCCATGTTGGTGGATCCAGTGAAGGATTCAATAAGGGAGGTCATAGAAATCGTAGTAAACACCAACATACTCCCAGTGAGGAGGAATGTAGAGAGGTGTGCCTGGATCAGGTAGACTGATGCGCTTTCCTTCTTCCAAGTATAATATAAACGTACAAGAATTGAAGAAGAAAAAACAACCACACCATTAAACTTTCCTCTTATATATATAGTTTGCTTGAAAAAAACTTGTTTTGTGTCCAATATTTACGTTTGTGAGCCTACGAAAGAAACTGAATAACTAATTTTAACTTTACAATTTATTCTGTGTTCTGAAAAGAATAAAAGAAAATAATGTGCTGATTTACTTTTTCTCCCAATGGGGGAGATAGACAATGCCTATGCAAAGACAGCTGTTTCGTCTTTGAGAAAGACTCTTCAGTCTGCATATCGGCCTGCAAAGTATGTCCACAGTGAACATTCAAACTGAGCTAGAAGACTTTATTTATATATATATATAT
>CM065680.1:32054353-32071853 GCA_017654935.2 Phymorhynchus buccinoides | reverse complement strand
TGCAAAGAAAAGTCCAGAAGAAAACAATCTCTAGATGGCCGACACGGGTTTGCATCTGTAAACAGTTATATCTTCATATTGATCAGGATAACAGAGGCGGTATATTATTACCATAACACTTCTTAAACATCACACTACCAATACCACTTAGACATTTCTGGCCGGTGAAAAAATTAACAATTTGAAAAATCTCGAAAAATATTATTTTCTAGGCAATTTAGAGACTTTCCTTCTGGACTAATAGCATTAATGTCAGGCATTTACGGTTTTAAAACGATTTAATAGTTATCAAAATTGATATAGGCCTAGCATTTGCATTTCAGGCCTGCTTAGGTCTCAGTTAGTTGTCAACTGTTTTGTCAAACTGTTTCTTACCTGAGGGAAACATTAGACACAAAATAATCACAATTGTATCATGGAATCCTCTTTAGAAGTCTTCTCACTATAATCCTATGGCGGCCGTTTTGGATATTACCCAATACAATGACTTAAAATGCCCATTATTTAGCCATAGCTTGTTGTGCAAGCCACGAGCCCGATTAGGCTTACTAGTGCCGAGCGATTAATTAATTAAACAAGTGTGCCTCCGAGGGGCAAATATGTCCTTTGCCCGTTCCGCTCCCCTCCCCCCTCCCTCCTCCCGATTCCCCCTCCCCCCTCCCCCCACGTCTTTTCTTCCTTTGGGTGATACACATCCACACACAATTTGAAGTGATTCGTTCTAGAGGTTCTCGATATATGGCCCGTGTTAATGTGGCAGCTGCTTCAAGTCAAATGTCAAGGTCAAGAGGCTTCAAATGTCCCGCACTGCATTATTCAGGTCATGCTGATCACGAATGTATGTGGTTATGTGGGTGTATGTCTACTGGTATTTGATGAACTGTAGCTACTGCTACAAGAGACATGGTCAAAAGTCAAGGTCAAGGTCATCAAGGTAATAAATATTTTCATCACACATAAACTTGAGCCAGTGTATGAACCTGCCGAATGTTAAGCCTTTGGCTTAAACACCAATTTGACACCTCCAAGGTCTATGTCCTTGACCTTGACCTTGATCTTCATCATTACCCACTATTCGGACTCATCATAAGTCAATGCACCCACACACCAAGTTTGAACATTGTAAGTCCAACGATGCTAAATATAATTATGGCCTCAAGAAGAAATTTCAGTTTTCAAGATCATACTCCAAGGGGGACCTTCCTCTCTTAGTGACACACAATCACAGAAAATTTAAAGTGATTGAATCCAGTGGTTCACGATACACATCTCGGACAAACAGAAAAATCAACAAACAAACCGCAACAAACTTATACCTTTGATGATCGTAGACCAGCCAAAGGACGAAGAAAAGAGTATGTCGCCGAGCGGCAGACATGTCCTTCACCAGTTCCAGTGGTGTTCGAACTATAGCCACTGCTAAAAGAAACAAGTTCAGAAGTCAAGGTCAATGTCATCAAGGTAATTAATACTTTGCACCACACATGACCTTGAGCCAGTTTACCAACATGCCAAATGGGAAACCACTAACCGCAAAAACGTGAAAGGTGTGGCTAAAACACCAATTCGATACTTCCAAGGTTGACCTTGACCTTGGTACCAAATATTCCGACGCGAATCACCATAAGCCAATGCACCCACATACCAAGTTTTAACATCATAAGTCCAACGATGTCAAAGGCATGGCCACAAGGAGACATTTCGATTTCCAATGTCAAACTTCTAGGTCGAGGTCAGCACCATTATAGCTTTTTCTACAGGATCATCTGCGTGTACCATGATACAGCACCACACGAAATTTGAAGGGATTCTGTCCTCCGGTTCATAAGATACAGCCCAGACTTTCAATGAAACGAAAATGAGGCCATTTCTGCCACATGGCGACACCCCAACCCCCGGGGCATAATGTATGCACTAATGTCTCTTGGTATTACACCCACACACAAACATTGAAGTGACGACATCTAGCAGTTCGCGAGACACCCTTGAAAAAGACAGACAGACACACACACACAAAGAAAGAAACAAACAAGCAGCCTGTTCCGCCCCCTTGCCTCCCCTCACCCTCTAAGCCCCCACCCTCGTTGCGTCCTTTGGGTGATACACCACTGCACAAATTTGAAGTGATTCTATCTAGCTGTTCACGAGATTCAGCCAGGACAGACAGGGGTTAAAGGTCAAGGTTAAGGCCAAGAAGCTTCAAAACGTCTCACACTGCATTCCATGAGGGATGCCGATCGAGAATCTATATGGCTATTTGGGTGTACGACAAACGGTTTTCATACAACAGCTTCAACATCAAATGTTAATGTCAAGGTCAAGAGGCTTCAAATGTCTTCCACTGCTTTCCTTAGGTGATGCTGATAAAGAATATATATGGTTATGTAGGTGTAGGCCCATTGGTGTTTGAAATTATTTTTTGAACTAGTTTTTAGCCACCACTAAAAAAGGCAAAGCCAAAAGTCAAAGTCATTAACGTAATCCATACTTTGCACAACACATGACCTTGAGCCAGTATACCAGCCTGTCAAATGTGAAGTCTGTAACTGCAAAACTGAATGATATGGCTAGAACACCAATTTGACACCTCCAAGGTCTACGTTCCTGGCCTTGACCTTGACATTGATCGGTACCCAATATTCATAATCACCATAAGCTGATGCACTCATATACCAAGCTTAAATATCGTAAGTCCAACGAGGTCAAAGATAGGGCACCAAGAAGAGATAATATTTTGGTTTTCAATGTTAAACGTCAAGGTGCAGGTCTATGGGGCTTTATACTACTACTTGCCGACACGAAAGGGTGATCATTTTAGGTCTGAACTGCCTATGCCACCTAGTGACGAGTCAGGAGCAGATAAGTTTCTGTGGTTATAAACTACTACTTCATGACAGGCAAGGACGATAATCTTATGTAGATGGCGTACGCATCTCAGTGCACGAGACAGGGGCAGATAATTTTCAGTATAATGCCTCACTGATGTCTTCTACTCCAGGTGGTACACCACCACACAACATTTGAAGGGATTATGTTCAGCCGTGCAAAAGATATCCCTGGGACAGACAGAAAAAACACACACACACACACAAAACAAACAAACAACCCCCCCCCCCCACCCCCGACTGTGATAAACATATCTGCCGACATGTGTCGGGCAATGGACAAAAACAAACAAACGACCGTAGTCGAGCAAAGGACAAACAATTCTACATGTACAGAATGACAATTTAGTTTTACTCCATAATTCAAAGACGTTTTAGAAGATACCCTATCCGAAACACAACTTGACATAAATCGATATATGCTTGTATTGCAGGGGCTAACACGACTACCACTGAACCTACTACTAGTACAACCGCTGAGCCTTCAACTACTACAACCTCTGAACCTTCAACTACTACAACCTCTGAACCTTCTACTACCACAACCCCTGAGCCTTCAACTACCACAATCTCTGATCCTTCAACTACTACAACCACTGGACCTTCACCTACCACAACTCCTGAGCTTTCAACTACTACAACCACTGAGCCTTTGACAACTACAAACTCTGAGCCTTCTACTACTACAACCTCCGAGCCTTCTACTACAACCTCTGAGCCTTGTACTTCTACAACCACCGAGCCTAGGCCTACCACTATTGCCCCTATATGCCCCACACTTGGGAAGAACTACCATTGCCGGTCCAGGTCCAGTAACTGTCTCTATGGTCACGTGGTTGATGGAGATACGTGCCATTATGGGGACGTGTGCTGCTTTGAGGTAAGGTCCACAAAACGGGCACTTCTTGGCACTTGAAGGGTTGAATGAAATAGATTTGAGTAAATCGTTCTTTGAAATAGATTTCAATCCTTTTTTTTGTTGCTGTTCCATCTTCTGGGTCACACAGTGGAGTTGCCCCCACGCCGCTGATTCTGACTCCCAACTAGCAGCTTGTTCAAGTTGCAAACACGTGGCCTTGTTCAAGCTGCAGAATCCGAAACCAGCAGTTCAAGCGGAGCGAATCTATGTTAAGCCGTCAGGAGGCAACCAACCGAGGAGACACTGCACTGCTGCTGAGTCACTTCAGTGGAGTTCAGTGGAGCCTGTACGCAGGACACCACCTACTAATCCCCCTACTGACGACAATAATGTCTTAGTCACGGATCTACCGTGAGTGAGGTCCTCCTCTGAGGGAGCCACCATCTCCGTCCATCGACAGCTCCCCAGAACATACTGATCTTCATGACTTTGACCCGAGCGCACCAAGGGCATAAACTGGATTGGTAATCGAAATTGAGGTCACCATGAGAGCAGGGCACTGCAAGGCCACCAAATTTGATAAATATTTTTCCTTTTTGATGATTGATGGAAATGAGGCAGATGACAATGATGATGATGATGCTATTGAGTTCCATATCGGTCTTAGACTACGTCACAGGGCTGTATTCTACGCGTCCTTTCATTATGATAATTTATCCCGGCGTCAAGCAGGCCGGAGAACTACAGACACCTGCAGTGTTGGTCATGAAATTAGAGCAACACTCTCATAATCGCATCCGTTTAGCGGATGAAGCTCGACTGCGTGGTTTCTGTCTTCCCATTGAGTCCATAGTCACTCACTCTGGGTAGGAGTCGGCCCAGGACAAAAAATCCAACCTCGCGTCTGTTGGGATGAGAGAGAGAGAGAGAGAGAGAGAGAGAGAGAGAGAGAGAGAGAGAGAGAGAGAGAGAGAGAGAGAGAGAGAGAGAGAGAGAGAGAGAGAGAGAGAGAGAGAGAGAGATTCACATTCAGATGTTTTGAAATGTTTTGGCCACAGACATACATACACATGTCAGACTTATATACACATGGGCTTAATCATTAAGTTAATGGGAATGGTTGGTGGGAAAAGGAAGTAAAAAAGTATGAAATAAACAAACAAACAAATAAATAAATAGATAACTAAATAAACAAATAACAAAATAAATAAAATAAAAATCTAAATAACTAAATAAATGACTAAGTAAAATTACTCTGACCTGAAGTCTTAACAATAACACAACAAAAATCCAAGAGAGAGAGAGAGAGAGAGAGAGAGAGAGAGAGAGAGAGAAATGATGACGAGGATTTTGAAGAACCAGACTTCATGATGAACTAAAGTAACTAAAGGTACAAACCTGCATGATTTTCGTTCAGAAATGTGACAGTTCCTACGGGTTCGCCTGCCTCCCCTTCGGTGGAAACTGTGGACACAGAGGGTACGACCCCCCGGGAAACAGGCCCTGCTTCAAGGACCACCTGTGCTGTATTCCCGTGAGTACCTCCACCATTGTACCTGTCATCCCCGTGGGGATACCGGGGGGGGGGGGGTCTTTCGTAAAAAAATATTTCCCCCACCTTCTGGAAGTTCTGTGCTCGTAACTTCCTCTAACCTGCCACTCTCTTTGACTCTGCCTTTTCCCTTTGCTTTCTGTCATCTACTATCTTTTATTGGTCCATTCTCCTGCCTTTTAAAAACAAATTCTTACTATTTTCTTTCTCCTTTGAGCTGCTCCGAAATCGGAATGTGTCGGCTGTGCGCAGTGGGGAGACCAGTGACAACTGAAAACCGGACATATAAGTGCGCTACCCATTATGGCCATATGGCTTGGGAACGAAGAAGAAGAAGAAGAAGAAGTACCTGTCATGACCCGAGACCAGTGCTACGTCCACGCTATTTAATCAACCATTTAATTTATATGGTTATTATAACCGGTGTGATTACTGTTGTTGTTAAAAGGAAGGACGGAAGGAAGGTTGCAGAGTGGTTCAGACGTTTGCATTCCAATTCAATGCGTAAGCGACCAGGGTTCGAATCCCAGCCTTCACCCTTTTTTTCCCCGGTTCGACGTTAAACTAGAACTGAGCGTCGAGTCCTTCGGATGGGGACTTTAAAGCAAGTCTGACCTGTGCGGTTTACGCGCGTAATTAAAAAAAAAAGAACGGCAGTTGAAAGTCGATAAGAGCAGGGAGAAATCTCGCTGCCTGGTATGAACCACATTGATAGCTAGGTTTCCCAAGTCCGCTCCCCCTTCTCCTCACCCCCCCCCCCTCCCAAAAAAAAAAGGCGCCGCTGCAGTAGCGGCGACCCGCTCTCCAGGTCGTAGCATTTTGACTGGAACATGTCTGTGATGCACTTCCGTCAGGCACAAGGCTGATCACATTGTTCTGTCTCTTTGGTAAGAGGGGGGGGGGGGGGGGGGGGGGGGGATTCACTCATTGACTGATTCATGAAGGGGCGTGAATGGGAATCGTACTGCCAACTGCTCCAATCACATTCTCACTTCTGTACTTACAGTTTGTGCCCTCAGTGCGTGCGCGCGTGTGTGTGCATGTGTGTGTGCGTGCGCGCGCATGAATGCTCGTGTGTGTGTGTGTGTGTGTGTGTGTGTGTGTGTGTGTGTGTGTGTGTGTGTGTGTGTGTGTGAGAGAGTCAAAGTCAAAGCAAAAACATTTTTTAATTGTTAGGCCTCAGGCCCATAGCAATACAGTTCACAGAGAGAGAGAGAGAGAGAGAGAGAGAGAGAGAGAGAGAGAGAGAGAGAGAGAGAGAGAGAGAGAGAGAGAGAGAGCATAAGTTTTAAAGGCTGTGGCTGTGAATATATGGCGAACGATCGTAAGGCCTAGTTTAAAACATTCTTTGCAAAAGGCAAAGGAAATACAGAGAACATCTCAGCGGACAATCGTGCTTCTATTGCGTTTTTATTCTGTAAGACTGCATTCAGTAAAACTTGCCTGAAATTAACTTACAGAAAATAAACTAGAAAGCACATAACATAGATCTCCACCAACTGGACGCAGTGCTGCTACTTTCTGAAAGTTCATATGTCAGTGTATCTCAGGTCATAAGTCATAAGTTTCTTTATTGTCCATTGTACAAACGCACATGGAAAAAGTGTCTTCCACCGTGTAAAATAAGACACAAAACATCAAAATAAAAATCATAATTATTAATTAAAAATACGAAACAGAATTTTACATTTAAACAAACAAATATGTAGCATGTAACTCTCACCACACCCAATCATTCATCTGCCCTCCGCTACCTTGCTCACTAATCCACTCATGTTATTATCACAAGTAGGACTTTGATCGTTTCTGGAGATGTAAACAGCATTATTCACAGGACGTCCAAGGCCAATCCAGACCCAGTTCCCAGGAGGATTGTTGCTTCATCCGAGAACCGAGGAACTCTCACGAAGCCCTTCTGTTCAGACAATGGATCCGAACCGGGTAAGACATACTGTACCGTTTCCATTACTATGCAAGCTCATGCTCCGTTCTAAGAAATACAACTTTTCAATAATATGTGTATTGTTAAAAAATCGGGACTTTCCTGGTGTTGCACTGCCTCCAGGATCATTCCCACCATCTTTATATCTACTAATGTCCCATATGTGTCTGTTTCAGACCGGATGACGTTAAGCAGATTTTTCTTCTAAGAAATGCAACTTGGCACATAAAAGGCCGTTCGTTGTTTTCCGATACATAAGTGCATTACTTTCGGACCTTTACTCAAATGACTTTTATCATTGGTTGACAGTAGGCTGTACAGGGTTCATAGGGGCCTTACCAGTCCTTATAAGTCGACCAATTGAAATCTCCAAGTAAGGCCTTACAAGTGCTTACATTCACTTCAAGGTCCTTACAAGTCCTGACAGCTGCCACAAACTGCCCTGAGCAGCAAGACCATACTCAAAATAGATTGCAGAAGCAGCACTTTTACACTTGAGAAACATCGCTCAGCACCTACTCCACCTTACTCCCCTCCCCCACCTTCCCGTTTCAACTGACCGCTTAGCAGACAAACGATGCACCGCGAGTTGTCGAGATAAATTGGACTGAAATCTCGTTCTTTATTCTGGTGTCGTTTTGCGAGAAAACCTGTATATCTGTGTCAGCCATAGTTTTTGTATCTGCTTAGACATTGTTCACAATGCTGGGAAAGTGTTCCTTTCAAGATCGTTGGCTAAAAGATGAACATTATCCTAAGGCATACAGGTCCTTACAAGGTCCTTACTTGGGGATGGCTGAAAGCCCTGGGAACCCTGCTGTAGTAGGAGCCAACAGTAAAGGGATAGATGGTTTTCTACAGTAATGGAAAGTCACGGTACAGTTTAGTCTTTTATGAAAGACTATCACCCTCGAACCAGGGGGTACTCGCTCTCAGTGCTGCTGCCAAAGTGAATGCTTAGCCTGTGGGGACCTTCCCCAACGCCAGCTGTTCTCGAGTCCCTTTGGCCGAGAGAGTGGGGATGTAGGGCTACTCTGGGCAAGGCATCTCCACTATAAACACATTTTAACCCATCTCGCCAGAATAGCATCTGCCCCTTCTGCTGTTGTCTGGCAGTCGGAAACGATAGGCTAGCACACTCAACTCAACCCAACGAAACTTTGTTGTCTAACGTGAGTAATCCGGTGTGGTAACACCCGCGATTTGAACAAATAAAGCATCACATACAATAATGTACAATTCCAAGACATGCGTAGAAGCAAAACAATGCACGAAGGTCTATTACGTAACACTTAAAATTCACACATTATTCTTAAAGTCAAATACATGGTTAAGATAACACATAAATGCAAAAGACGACATAGCATGTTTAAAACAACTTTTCTTTTTAGCCACACATACATAAATATATTATACATACAGGCACATGTATGCAGGCGAATGTCAGGTAACACACACACACACACACACACACGCACACACGCACACACACACACACACGCACACACACGCACACACACACACACACACACGCACGCACGCACACACGCACGCACACACGCACGCACGCACGCACGCACGCACGCACGCACGCACGCACGCACGCACACACGCACGCACGCACGCACGCACGCACGCACGCACAGCACACACCCACACCCACCACCCACCCACACCCACACCCACCCACACACCTTGTAGGTTTAAGAGGTAACTGCTGGCTTTAAAAATAATTATTGTCAGGTAGAAACAAAAATCAATTATTTGTTCATAAAAGAGATTGATACAGGGATAAAACTGTTTCCGCCTCTGAAAGTCTTAAACGATGGTGTACGAAAACGTCTGCCAGATGGTAAAAGCTCATACAATTTGCTCAGACCATGACTACACTCGCCGCTCATACAACACATTCATGCTTTCCTGTTTCACTCCGACAATCTTACCACAGACATTCATAATTCTACTCAGCACATTCTTGTTTTTCACACTCAGACTGCCATACCAACATACGCAAGAAAAGGTTACGACTGACTCAATAAAGCATCTGTAAAACTCCTGTAGTACTTTCTTAGTTGATATCAAGACTCCTGAGTTTTTGAAGGCAATAGATTCTGGATTGACATTTTATATGAAAAGTATCAACATTCTTAGTAAAAGTCAATTTGTCATCAATAGTCGTTCCCAGGTACTTATATTCATTCACACGCTCAACTTTCATCCATCAAATAAGATCTGGTACAGCAGTCGGGTTCTTCCCGAAATCAGTCAACATTTCTTTTGTCTTTTGGACATTAAGATCAAGGTAGTTGTCATCACACCAGGAAGCAAATGCATCCCCGCTGTCAAAATAAATCTGAGACAGTATTTAAGCAGAGGAGTAGTGTTAGTGCCAGAGCAGTCGTTAATATAGAGAGTAAAGAGGACAGGTGACAGGACAGTACCTTGGGAAGAGCCAGTGGAACAGAAGAAAGAGCTTTTTGAAAACGGACAGACTGGGACCTTTCAACAAGGAAACTGATAATCCATTTATTGAGATGTGGGGTAACACAGTGGGAATGAGTTTTTTCTTGGGAACAAATTGTAACGTATTCAGTAGGTCCTAAGGAACATTTCTAGCCTAATTTTATAGATTTTCAACATTATGAGATCAAGAGGGGGGAGGGGGGGCTACAAAAAGCTGGCCAAACTCACGAGGGAGGTATCTGGGTCGAAGCGCCACAGAAAACAGTTCAACGTCAGCTGCACATAACTGTTTCTTTACTGGCACGTGCACCCTGTCACACCAGCGTTCGTTAGCGTACAGGCACACGCCGCAACCCTGTTTTTGTTTGTGGCTCAAGCCACAAACCTATAACTCACTTTGTCGGTCGGTCGGTCCAAAATTGTCGCACATATTGTCAAAATTGTCGCACTTCAAATCGAGGCGAAAATGGTGTTTTACGTCCTCTTGGTCTGAATCAGACACATATGGGACATTTGTAAATACAAATATGGTGGGAACAATACTGGAGGCAATGCCCGGAGGCAGTACGAAACCAGTAAAGTCCCGATTTTTTTAATTAATACAGATAGGTGTAGCGGTAGCCACGCCTCGGTTAAACCTCATCGGCTATGGCACCGCTACAAGTATTTGTTGCATTCATAAAAATATTGAGGCCGCTCTTTAAAATGATGTATTTTAAAGCGTACAAAATAATAAACATACGTAATACAGACACTGCAACAGACACGACGAGTATGCGGTGCTTCTTTCGATGAGTATAAGTAGGATAAATAGTGTTAAATGTTTTCCAAAAGATATAAAAAGTTACGAAATGGTGCAGAGATAACATTCTGGTTTACAGATTAAAATTATTGAAAAGCCAGGGGAGGTGACTCATGATTGGAGTGGTAAAAATAGACCGCGTGCCACAAACTATTGCGAATTCGCGCTTGTTTATTTGTCGCCTCCCTGTCCCTGTCCATTCTGCATGGCACACCGAACCCATCCATAGCCGACATGTCATCAGAAATTAAACCACACGTTCAGGTTTCGGCAAAACACATCAGAGAGTGCTTTTCTTTGTGTTGTTGCAGGACCATCGTCAGAGCAGGGGCCCACCACTGAGCTCAGTGAAGATACAACTGTCCCACAACACTGGCTGGAGGGAACGATTCGGGAATCCTGCAGTTTCTCTGATTTAGTCCTATTCTGTTAGTTTAATTCTTTTTGGTGCGTTTTGACTCTAATTACAGTTACTCTATAGTTATCGGCCTGCTATTCCTGTTCAATCTGAATCATTTTAACGTGAACTGATGTAAGGGTTTAGGGATACTTTTATGATTTATGTAAATATACGTTTACATCAATATACAGACACAGAAACAAATATACAATTACAAACACATACAGACACGCTAACACGTTTTAAAACATTAACGAAGCAAAAACAAAAGCGTCCATTTACACTCATAATTATACACGGAATATGTGAGATACGCAACATTCACACACGCACATAACTTGCGGCTACAACTTTCTAAAAGAATCATAACATCAACTCGATTTATTATTTAATCGCATTTCTAACTTCCCTCGCATACGTTCGATACTTCTCTAGTTTTTTTCTCTCGTATTTTATATGTGGGCATAACATTTCAATGGAATTTATAATAAACAACTTAAGCCTCTAGATCTTTTCTTGGGATGATTAAAGAAATGAGTGATGTCTGCCCGTTTGTCTGTCTATCCCTTTATATCTATCTGTCTGTCTCTCTCCCTGTGTGGGCAGTACCCACCTTTATCTCTCTCCGTATATCTCTGTATCTCTCGCTTTCCCTCTCTGTTTGTATATGATTATCTCTCCGTCTGTCTGTCTTTATCTCTATAACTACATGATCACATATCTGTGTGTTTACATGTGTGTATGCATGTGTGTGGAGGGGTTCGATGGATGTGTGTGTATGTTGGCACGAGTGTACTCTTCTGTGCGAATGTAGGGGCTTATGGGAGAGAGAGTTAAAGGTGGACCCTGACGGATGAGTTTTTGCAAGAATCACGTCGAGATCACCAGAAAGACAGCCTTTTCAAGGATCGGAACATTCACTTTGCTCTGGTTTCCTAGAAATCAAACCGTCAAAACAGCGATTCCTCCTTGGCGGAGATGCCTGATAGAGAAGCCATTTTGGATAGGGTGGGTGGAGGTGGAGGTTGAAGCTGTTGAAGCTTTTTTTTCTTTGTAGGTTAGTAAAAAAAAAAGAAGCTATTTTCTTTTTTGTGAACGAAACTCCTTTTGGTAAACTGTATAGAATTAAAAGAAAAAAAGAAAAAAAAGGCTTGTATTGTGGAAATTTCGTGCAAACGGTCTGGTCAAGCTCAGGCGGCCATTAGAAAAGAGAAGGCACGTGCCTTCTCTTTCACTGAAAGAATTTGACTTCCTGCACCTCCGCCAAGGAGGAATCGCCGATTTGACGGTTTGATTTCCAGGAAACCGCAAAGTGAGTGTTGCGATCTCTGTAAATGGTGTTTTCTTGGTGATCTCGATGTGTTTCTTGCAAAAACTAATCCGTCAGGGTGCCCCTTTAAAGACAGTTTGTGTACGTACGCGTTGGCGTAGGTCAGTAAAGTTTATATAACTCTCTTGTATTTGTTTTGACAGATTCTGAACGATTTTTAAAATAAAATTTCTGCCTATTTTAAATTTCCCTTTTTTTAAAATCGTTATTTTCTTTTTCACATTTGAGATATCGCGTATCAATTAATTTTCTCTTTTGCATTTGATATTGCCCCTACCCCGTTGTTCCCTTTGACATGGGCAGATGGCCCGGCTCAGTAAATCATTGTTCATTGTTGCGCTCTCTCTTTGAGAGATTCCCCCTAATCGCGTGGTATGGGAGAGAGGGATACTCTTAAATATAAAATAGAGAAAAATATTCTAGAAGAGCACCCACACACCAATGACATGACAAAATGTACTTAGCTTGTAACGCGCGTTGTATTCATCGTTGGTGTTGAGCGTTTCAGGCGGAGTTGACAGTTCCCGCTGGAGGCCACGAGCTCAACATGGGGTGTGGAGTGTTGCTTAGTCTGTACATGCTGAAGCCCGGAACCGTGTCCCTGTAGTCTGGAGAAGTGTTCCCTCGCGAAGGTTGATGCGGAGAATCCCGAAAGTCGGGAAAGACGCCCAGCTGCAACATTCCCCACACGTATTGAAGGGGAACATCTAGCACTGTGCTGCAGTATAATTATTGTCTCCTATTGTACCGTCGTCACTGTCATCGTCATCGTCATGCTGTGTGGGCTGAACAGAAGACAGACACCCAGCTGCAACATTCCCCACACGTATTGAAGGGGAACATCTAGCACTGTGCTGCAGTATATCGTCTCCTATTGTACCGTCGTCACTGTCATCGTCATCGTCATGCTGTGTGGGCTGAACAGAAGACAGACACCAACATTCCCCACACGTATTGAAGGGGAACATCTAGCACTGTGCTGCAGTATATTGTCTCCTATTGTACCGTCGTCATTGTCATCGTCATCGTCATGCTGTGTGGGCTGAACAGAAGACAGACACCAACATTCCCCACACGTATTGAAGGGGAACATCTAGCACTGTGTTGCAGTATATCGTCTCCTATTGTACCGTCGTCATTGTCATCGTCATGCTGTGTGGGCTGAACAGAAGACAGACACCAACATTCCCCACACGTATTGAAGGGGAACATCTAGCACTGTGTTGCAGTATATCGTCTCCTATTGTACCGTCGTCATTGTCATCGTCATCGTCATGCTGTGTGGGCTGAACAGAAGACAGACACCCAGCTGCAACATTCCCCACACGTATTGAAGGGGAACATCTAGCACTGTGCTGCAGTATATTGTCTCCTATTGTACCGTCGTCACTGTCATCGTCATCGTCATGCTGTGTGGGCTGAACAGAAGACAGACACCCAGCTGCAACATTCCCCACACGTATTGAAGGGGAACATCTAGCACTGTGCTGCAGTATATCGTCTCCTATTGTACCGTCGTCACTGTCATCGTCATCGTCATGCTGTGTGGGGTGAACAGAAGACAGACACCAACATTCCCCACACGTATTGAAGGGGAACATCTAGCACTGTGCTGCAGTATATTGTCTCCTATTGTACCGTCGTCACTGTCATCGTCATCGTCATGCTGTGTGGGCTGAACAGAAGACAGACACCAACATTCCCCACACGTATTGAAGGGGAACATCTAGCACTGTGCTGCAGTATATCGTCTCCTATTGTACCGTCGTCACTGTCATCGTCATCGTCATGCTGTGTGGGCTGAACAGAAGACAGACACCAACATTCCCCACACGTATTGAAGGGGAACATCTAGCACTGTGCTGCAGTATATTGTCTCCTATTGTACCGTCGTCATTGTCATCGTCATCGTCATGCTGTGTGGGCTGAACAGAAGACAGACACCCAGCTGCAACATTCCCCACACGTATTGAAGGGGAACATCTAGCACTGTGCTGCAGTATATTGTCTCCTATTGTACCGTCGTCATTGTCATTGTCATGCTGTGTGGGCTGAACAGAAGACAGACACTAACATTCCCCACACGTATTGAAGGGGAACATCTAGCACTGTGTTGCAGTATATCGTCTCCTATTGTACCGTCGTCATTGTCATCGTCATGCTGTGTGGGCTGAACAGAAGACAGACACCAACATTCCCCACACGTATTGAAGGGGAACATCTAGCACTGTGTTGCAGTATATCGTCTCCTATTGTACCGTCGTCATTGTCATCGTCATCGTCATGCTGTGTGGGCTGAACAGAAGACAGACACCCAGCTGCAACATTCCCCACACGTATTGAAGGGGAACATCTAGCACTGTGCTGCAGTATATTGTCTCCTATTGTACCGTCGTCACTGTCATCGTCATCGTCATGCTGTGTGGGCTGAACAGAAGACAGACACCCAGCTGCAACATTCCCCACACGTATTGAAGGGGAACATCTAGCACTGTGCTGCAGTATATCGTCTCCTATTGTACCGTCGTCACTGTCATCGTCATGCTGTGTGGGCTGAACAGAAGACAGACACCAACATTTCCCACACGTATTGAAGGGGAACATCTAGCACTGTGCTGCAGTATATTGTCTCCTATTGTACCGTCGTCATCGTCATCGTCATGCTGTGTGGGCTGAACAGAAGACAGACACCAACATTCCCCACACGTATTGAAGGGGAACATCTAGCACTGTGCTGCAGTATAATTATTGTCTCCTATTGTACCGTCGTCACTGTCATCGTCATCGTCATGCCGTGTGGGCTGAACAGAAGATAGTCAAGCCACATGAACCACCCTATGCTATAGTGATCTTTACAACTTAAAATAAAGTACTTAGTGTAAAATTGCACGTATGCTTGAGTGAAATATATAAGTGCGAGTAAAAACTATGCTAGACATTCTTTTGGTTCATCTGAAGATAAATGGACAGTTGAAGGAAAAACGGAAAAACGAATGCTTATGCATTAGCCACAATGACATAAACCTAAATTCCGTCTGGTCATAATTACTGTCACTCAACGTTACCAAAACGACTTTTCTTTGAAAAATATGTGTTCAAGAATCACAAAATTAGTATCCATATTTTACTCTTCATACACGACAATTCGCAAACAAACATACAAACCAACGAACTTTATCCGGGAACAATCTGAAAGAATAATAATCACACGAATAGGACGATAAGCTTTCTTACATTACGTAGAACAAAACTTTAGTCAAAGGGAAACAACTGTACAAATGTGTCAGCTCTCTAACAACCAAAAACAAAAGAAAAGAAAACAAACCAAAAACTCTCGACGAGTCGGTTCCCGTTCCTCCGACACGACGCTGAACACACACGAACAAATCCTACATTTTAACCTTTTACCAGTCGACAACCTTCGTCATGATAAAGAGAAAACTCGACCAATGTAAAACAGACCAAACATAAACCGTACCTGTATCACGCCTTGACCCTGCGCACTAATATGACAATGAACGTATACTCATTAACACTAACTATTTACCTCAACTCTAGCTGGTGAACAACGAGAACGAAGACCCATGCCTCTCCATTCTTCCAAGGCCAACTCCCTTGGTGCAGCACGAACATTCAGAGGGTTGAATGCCCGAGGATTCGGTGCAGAGCGCTCCCCTCCTGCCAATCGCGACAACCAGCCGTCTTTTCCTTCGCACCTACGACGAATAGGCTTTCTTCTTTCTCCTGCAAGCCTTGAAGCTTTTAATTGAAACAGTTGAATGTTCAGCAATCTTCTAGAGAAAAGTCCCCCTGTTCTTCTCACTCTTTCGCCTCAGACCCGAACGAAAACCTTCACTATGCTTACTCCCAGTTGTCAGCAAAACTCGAGACTGAGTTGAATTTTCCCTATGACATCTATGAAATCGAGGCTCTGCATGCACGAAACCCGACAGAAAGTTCAGAAATTGACAACCTAGAAAACATGGAAGTCAGGCACGGGCGACACAGATTGAAGGGAGAGCGAAAGAAAAAATAACTTCATACCTCCCTCTTCCGCACCAACAGCGAAAAGGAAAAGAGGGTAAACTAAAGGAAATCACCTAAACAAAATCTGTGACACTATGCAAATTATACTATTAGCCATTAAAATCTTAAAGATCCTCCAGATCACGTGTCAAAATCACGGGTTTCACGTATTTTTCCTCTTATAGTTGGAAATAAATTTTGTTTTGACCAGGTCTCACTCCCATACAAATGCCCCCAAATTCAAACCGAAACATCATTTTAAAGAGCAGCCTCAATTTGAAGATGGGGACATGTGTATGTGGGTCACAGCTACCCAGAAAAAAACAAGGGACTTAATCGTGATGCGTCAGTGTATCTTTAAACTCTCACCCCACCCACACACCCCTCTCTCTCCTTTTTTGCTTGGTGGCTTGCTCAATTTGGTGTGTGTGGAGGGGGGTACAAGAAAGCACATCCACCCCCTTCTCCTCCAAGCCATAGGGTGGGGGGTGGGGGGGGTGGGCGGGAGCAGCTCACCCCTGACCCCCTGTTCCTACGTCGTTGTTTTTGTCTCTATCTGTCGACCTTTCTGTCCGTTTCTTTCCAGTTTCTCTCTCCTTCCTGTGTATATTTCTTTGCATATATTGTGTGTATGTTATTAGGTGCATGTGTGAGTTCACTGAACGAGCATGCATTTTTGTGTATGTGGCCGCACAATTGCGTGGGGTGAGAATATTTGTGTGCAATGTTTTGAATGTTCATGCACTGTCTTGCACTTCCAACATACACTTAAACGGCAGATAAGTGCACCCCTTTCTGTGAAAGTTTATGAACATAAATAAAACAAGCGCAAAATCGCAATAGTTTGTGGCGCGCGGTCTATTTTTACCACTCCAATCAGGAGTCATCTCCCCTGGCTTTTCAATAATTTTAATCTGTAAACCAGAATGTTATCTCTGCACCCTTTCGTAACTTTTTATATCTTTTGGAAAACATTTAAAACTATGTATCCTACTTATACTCATCAAAAGAAGCACCGCATACTCATCGTGTCTGTTGTAGTGTCTGTATTACGTATGTTTATTATTTTGTACGCTTTTAAAATACATCATTTTAAAGAGCGGCCTCAATTAATTTTGAAGTGTAGCCTCGATTTGAAGTGCGACAATTTTGTCAAAATGTGCGACAATTTTGGAACGACAGACCAACCGACCGACAAAGTGAGTTATAGGTTTGTGGCTTGAGCCGAGCCACAAACAAAA
>CM065680.1:32036853-32049353 GCA_017654935.2 Phymorhynchus buccinoides | reverse complement strand
TACTTTCTATTCCAAAGATGAAGCTACGAAGATTGTATTTATAAAGAATAAATGATTATAGAGATTAATGCATTGGTAGTTTACTGACACTAGGCCTTGGGTATTGAAAATGACTTAGTCCAGTATTTTTGTACTGCCTCATTTTATAACATTGTAGCCTACACCAGGCACATCGAGCATCCTACTCATGCTATAAGACGCATGCACCTTAAGGGCTTGTGTACATCATACGCGGAAGCACACGCGTATATCCGCAAATACGTAAAATAAAGTAAGAAATAGGCGGATGGGTTAACGCGTGACCGCACGCGCTTATCCCATCCGCTAAGGCATGCTGCCTATGTTTTGAGTATGTGGAGCTGATAGCGTAACTTGATATGGTATTAAAACAGTTTGTTTTTAATCGCACGGGTCGGACTAGCTTTAACTCCCCATCCGAAGGACTCGATGTTCAGTTCGATTTTCCCGTCGAACTAGAAAGAAAGGGCAAGACCCGGTATAGAACCCCAGTAATCCCCCACCCTCACCCCAGATCCGCCTCTGTTCTGAAACAATTCCTCGATCTGAAGGACTTTTGAAGTCCTTCAAAATGAGGTAAAATGTTATTTGAGAATCAAAATAACATGTATCATGCATCATCTCTCTCTCTCTCTCTCTCTCTCTCTCTCTCTCTCTCTCTCTCTCTCTCTCTCTCTCTCTCTCTCTCTCTCTCTCTCTCTCTCTCTCTCTCTCTCTCTCTCTCTCTCTCTCTCTCTCTCTCTCTCTCTCTCTCTCTCTCTCTCTCTCTCTCTCTCTCTCTCTCTCTCTCTCTCTCTCTCTCTCTCTCTCTCAATTCAATCAATCAATCAATCAATCTCTCTGTGTGTGTGTGTGCGTGTGTGTGTGCGTACGTGTGTGTGTGTGTGCGTGTGTGCGCGTGCGCGTGCATGCGAGGGCGCGCGCGTGTGTGTGTGTTTGTGTGTGTGCGTGTGTGTGTTTTTTTCCATTCATGTTTGCCTGTATTTCTAAATTCTGACAGCCGTGCCATGACAGCCGTTTATCTGACAGCCGCTCATTTAACAGTCCTTCATCTGAGAACAGCTCTTCTAAGAGCCGTGAATCTGACAGTCGTGATGCCCCACTCAAAGAACTATAGACACGCGTGATTTGTGCTTAATTTTATGAAGTTCTAATAAAGCTTAATAGGGAAACTAAGCGTTGTTACTTTCTAAATGAAGTGAACCGATTTACTTAATTTAGAAAGTAACAACCGATTTACTTAATTTAGAAAGTAACAACCGATTTACTTAATTTAGAAAGTAACAACCGATTTACTTAATTTAGAAAGTAACAACGTTTAGTTTCCCACTTAAGCTTTAGTAGAACTTAATAAAATTAAGCACTGAACTCAAGTTTTGGAAGCACTATTTTTGCTGAATTTTAACTGTATTTCTTTTAAGCAAACAAGCAAACACACCATGAAATGTATCCCTTTGTGCTATAGCTGTCTGTGTATCTTGTCACAATCTTTGCCTACCTTGTGACAGACTCCTAGTTTTCTGACTCCCACTGTTATGATAAATAAGTACCTGTTATTAAATATCTACCTCTCGCATGCGAACTGTACCCATCTAACCCTAACCCTATCCCTAACCCTAACCCTAACCCTATCCCTAACCACGGAAAGAACCAAGAAATAGAGCAGGAGGGTGTAAATCTACATATTTGCCGATAAATCGATGTACAAATCCATGCACTTAGTTTCGTAAAATTCACAATGGCGGACAAACAAACGATTCTGATTGGCTACGCTAGGACTACTTCCGGCTAGGACTACTTATCTCATAGAGGTAAAAATACACCGCCACACCACGACGGCGGAGTTTTTAATTAAGAAACTCTCAATACCGCTTCGTGGGAAGGAATTGAGATGAACATGAAACCCAACGCCTTTCTGCTGCATCCTGCGAGCGCATATATGTAGTTGCCTTGGTTGGCGGAATTGAGCCAATCGGTTTCAGCGAGAGAAAAGAAATATCTACTCACCCAGATTTTAGAATTGTTGAAGTTTTTGTAATTGCAAGTTTAGTCAGTTCGCTTTCGACTGGTCAAGGGAGAAGGGGAGAAGATTGCCCGCTAAAAAAGGTTCATACACATCATCGCCGACTGCTCTTAGACTTCGTTGTGAAAATGATAAACCTAAGCCTATGTTGCTTAACAAAAAGGTTTTGAGGGTAATATAATAAAATAATAAATATTATCTCTTTCAACGATTCCTACATACAAATAAAGATGAAAATTATCTTAATTATATAGAAGCAAGAAATAAATGTAATAAGGAAACAAAGTAAGCTCAAAGAGAACACGAAAAAGCATAGCTAAAGATTGCAAGTTGAATCCAAAGATGTTTTGGAAAATATGTTCAGTCAAAAAGCAAGATCAAATCCGGTATTAGTCCTCTATTGAAAGAAAATGGTGACATTGCTGTATCAAACATTGATAAAGCTAATACTCTAAATGATTATTTTTCTAGTGTATTCACGAGAGAGAACTTAAATAACTTACCACCAGAGAACCCAGGTATCTGGTCCGACGGTAAAACTGTTACTGGTATAATAGTTACACCAGAGGCAATAAAGAATAAACTAAAGGAATTAGATGTAAATAAGGCCCAAGGCCCGGATAATGTACCCCAAAAGTTTTAAAAGAACTTCATCAAGAATTATCACTTCCGCTAAGCATTCTTTTTAACAAGTCTATGGAACTTGAAACTATTACCTACAGAATGGAAAAATGCTAATGTAACTGCAATATTTAAAACAAAGGAACAAAAAGCGACCCTGTCAACTATAGGCCGGTAAGTTTGACATCTGTTACACTGCAAAATGTTTGTGTCTATAATAAGAGATGTTCTAGTAGATCATATATTTATAAATACATTGTGCACAGAATGTCAGCATGTTTTTCGTAGCCATAGGTCTTGTGTTACCCAACTCTTACATGTTATGGAAGATTTTACTAAATTCTTGGATAAAGAAAAAGACATTTATGTAATCTATTTAGATTTTCGTAAAGCTTTTGACTCGGTTCCTCATAAAAGACTGCTTATTAAATTACAGTATTATGGTGTAACTGGTAAGGTACTAGCTTGGATTAAAGATTTTTTTAAAGATAGAAAACAGTTTGTTTTTATTGGAGATGCATACTGGGTCCTATTTTTACGATTTTCATAACTGACTTACCCAACATGTAGACAGCTTTTGTAAGATATTTGCAGACGATACAAAATTTTACAATACATTGTCAAACCATTCAACTTTTCAAAGTGATTAAGATGCTTTAATCAAATGGTCTGAGAGATGGAAACTATATTTTAACACTTCGAAGTGTAAAATCATGCACTTAGAAAAAAAATCCATGTAAAGAATATATAATGACAAAAAATTGTGTAAAAATGTCTTAACAAAATGTACAAAAGAGAAAGATATTGGAGTAACTTTCGACGAAAAAACGTTTCACTGTTATATAGAAGCATATAATCCTACTACTACTACTACTACTACGATCCCTGAGTCTACTACTACTACTACAACCCCTGAGCCTACTACCACTACAACCCCTGAGCCTACAGATAAGATGCTTGGAATAATAAAACGGACTTTCTCATTTATCAACAAAGATACTTTTTTGTATTTGTATAAGGGCACGGTGAGACCGCATCTAAAGTATGCAGATGCTGTCTGGTGTCCACACTTAAAAAAGCAATCGACCCTGATAGAGAAAGTGCAGCGAAGAGCAACAAAGATAGTTTTAAGGAACTCAAAACTACTCTTATAGTGAAAGGTTAAAGTATCTGGGTTTGCCATCATAAGAAGGATAAGGGGTGACCTAGTTCAGTGCTATAAGATTTTCAATTCAAATGATGATATAAACTAACTGACTTGCTTAAACTATCTGATTACGACAAAACAAGAAACAGTACTAACGAAATAATGATTTAACATTGTTATACTAACACAAGAAAAATTTCATTTAGTAACAGAATTGCACCCTTATTGAATAAGATACCCGACTAACCTTAAACGAGCACCAAGTACTAATTCTTTCAAAAGTCTACTAGACAATTGGAATGACTAGAAAGAGATTTTATATGAATACGATGATTAATTCATGCACAAAAAAACTGAGCAATCGACGACCTTGTTATTAAACAAAATACCCGAAAATGTTGTGACTTTAAAAGCCTACTGGCTATCATCTTCTGTCCCTATTATCTGATCTGATCTGATCTTTATGTACGGTCCGTGTGAGAGTCCAGACAAGGTATTACGGTCTGTGTGAGAGTCCGGACAAGACAAATTCATGTGGTTGTGTTAAGGTCTGTGTGAAAGTCGGGACAATATAAATTCGTATGTAAACTTTATTAATATCGTTTGCAACTTTCCGAAGAATTTATTTCATTTTATTCGAAGGGAGTTAAATTAGGCGCACATTTCTTGAATCCGGTGTCACGATAAATAAGTAGTCGTATGAAATATTTACCTCTGCGCATGCGCATTAGAGCAGTTACTTATCTCACGTGATTACTACTAACCCTAACCCTAACCCTAACCCTATCCCTAACCACGGAAAGAACCAAGAAATAAAGCAGGAGGGTGTAAATCTACATATTTGCAGAGAAATCGATGTACAAAGCCATGCACTTAGTTTTGTAATGATTCACAATGGCGGACAAACAAACGATTCTGATTGGCTACGCGGCTAGAGGTAAAAATCTCATAGAGGTAAAAATACACCGCCACACCGGGCTCTTCCTGGGCTGCATCCCACGAGGAACCGCTTTCTACAGGCGCCACCTGGACTTCGCGCGAGACGTCAGTGCATGGCGCGAGGAGCTTCAGCTGCTGAAGCGATGTTTTCTGAGAGCTGGTCAAGCTCTAAACCCATGTCTTGAACGAACAGACTCGTTACGTGCCACCTCGTGTTTTGTAAAAGGGAGAGTGTGTGAGAACGAGAGCAATGACTGTTTGTCATCTTCCTTGGGTAGTATTGTTTGAAATTGTACTTTTTGGTTAGGTTGGCCCGTACTCTGGGTAAGGATGTTAGATTGTTGGATACCGGGAAGGAAGATAGGGGATTTAAGAAGTAAATATACGTTTTCAGTTCTAGCTAGGCCCATAGCTTTTCAGTTTCCTTTTATGTCTATTGCTTCAGGCTTGCACCAGTGTCAAGGAATAAATGTGTTTTGAGCTGTAAACTGGCCTCTGGTGTTGCTAGGGTGTGACTGGGAGTACATCGATTTCTCTGCAAATATGTAGATTTACACCCTCCTGCTCTATTTCTTGGTTCTTTCCGTGGTTAGGGATAGGGTTAGGGATAGGGTTAGGGTTAGGGATAGGGATAGGGTTAGTAGTAATCACGTGAGATAAGTATGAAAGTATGTGGACGCATCCCTACTTAGAACCAAACCCCTAGACCCTTTACATATATGATATTCTGAAACGATTTAACTGCCAATTTTGTTTTGATTTTTCGCCTTTCGTTTAGCTGGTTGTCTCAGGTGCTGGCATGATACGTAACATAATGTTTTCGAAAGACATTTTTAGAAACATTTCATCTGAAGCCATCTTCTTGTCTCTTAAAAGAAGTAGTGTACCATATGATAGGATTGAAATGGTTTCCAATTCAATAACATGGAAAAAAATCAATAAAAGCTTCTCCTGATTTTGTGTTTATGCAGGCACTTAGCAAAACCTTCGTTAATTATGCTATGCAACAAATTCATTGAGCACTTCAAATTTCTTCACTCATTTACATTCAGAGTCACTGGATTGTTTCTCATATAACGGTTTTCAGAAAGAAAGCTTTTCTGTAAAGAACTGCTTATGCGAGACATATACCCACATGTTAGAGTTGTTGTTATAACCATACTCTATCTTTCTATCTATTTATGGATTTATTGGTAAAGGTCAAGATGTGCCACCCCCTACATTTCTAGGTTAATTCAATTTTTCCGTTTTTGCCTTTCTTACCAAACATGAAGCTGTATTTTATGAACATTTTCAGCTAATTATCTTTGTTCAATAATTAATTAGTCATGACACATCTTTACCTTTACCGATTTAGTTATCTATCTATCCCGTCTTTAGGTCAAAATTGTAGGAAACACACACACATACACGCACACGCACACGCACACGCACACACACACGCACACACGCACACGCGCGCACGCACGCGCACGCACACGCACACGCACGCGCGCACGCACACACACACACACACACACACACACACACACACACACACACACACACACTGAATTGGGCGATATTCGTTACTACTAATAAACAAACCTTTGTGTGAAACTGGGCAAACACCGTTGTTGCAGGTACATTATGCATATCAGCCAATACGGACGAAATGTGCCAAGGTGGGTTCACCTGCCCAGAGGATTTCACTAAAAATGATAATATCTGCCCTGACGGAAGTGTATGCTGCGCCCCTGATCCAGTCCCTGCACCAAATCCACAAGATGCACTCACTACAACCCCTGAGCCTACTACTACAACTACAACCCCTGAGCCTACTACTACAACTACAACCCCTGAGCCTACTACTACAACTACAACCCCTGAGCCTACTACAACCCCTGAGCCTACAACTACCACTACAACCCCTGAGCCTACAACTACCACTACAACACCTGAGCCTACTACTACAACTACAACCCCTGAGCCTACTACTACCACTACAACCCCTGAGCCTACTACTACTACTACAACCCCTGAACCTACTACTACTACTACAACCCCTGAACCTACTACTACTACTACAACCCCTGAACCTACTACTACTACTACAACCCCAGAGCCTACAACCACTACTACAACCCCAGAGCCTACAACCACTACTACAACCCCTGAGCCTACTACTACAACCCCTGAGCCTACAACTACCACTACAACCCCTGAACCTACTACTACAGCTGGGCAAGGTGGACCAAATGCACAATTTCTACCGGCGATGTTCCAGGGGACTACCCAGGACCCAGGGTCGTGCCCTAGCCAGGGCGATAACTACCACTGCCGGCCCAGGTCCACTCACTGCATCTACGGCCAAGCTGTGGAAGGAGAGACCTGCCGCTACGGGGAAACGTGCTGTTATGAGGTGTGTTTTAATTGGAATATCAGACGAACCCCATTAGTGAGTTGAAGGTTTGTGTCCTGAAGTTCACCCTTTCATCGCCGGTGTAGTCGCTGGGCACCACACTGATTTAACACCCGTGTCACTTAAAGGCATATAATCCGGGTCTGGTATCCAAAGACCTTTTGTTCTTAATTTTGGAGATAAAGACAGACCTAGGGGAAGACGGGGTAAAAAGCGCATGGGCGGGTAAGAAGCCCACCCCAATTATCTCATGAAATGAAGCAAATTTCAGTCTCATTTTGCCCATGAGACGAGCGTTAATGTCTAGCATTCGTCTCATGGGCAAATTTGACTGAAAGTTTCTTTATTTCATGAGATAATTGGGGTGGGCTTCTTACCCGCCCATGCGCTTTTTACCCCGTCTTCCCCTACTGTTACACATATCTATCGTTGAATCTGCAGTATTGAAAAGTACATCCTTTCTATTCCCAGGGAAATCAGGGACATTTTTAGCTAAAAAATGGCCGGCGTTGAAAGGGTTTTAAGAGTTGTCAACTTGAAAGATATTGTAAGGAATAACAAAACAAAAATAAAATAAAGTAATAATAAAACCGGAGAGTTAACGAGTTTACCACCACAAAAAAAGGTATCCCCTTTTGTCTCCAAGGATACGGGTGCAAATGGGGTGTCATATTAAAGCGTGTTATGAGTTTATTGCACTGAAAATGTTAATGATATAGTAACGTAGATTACACAGGCATTTGGGTTTACCTCTACTCCAACAGAGAATGAAAAGAAAAACCAAAGTAAAATGTTTAACTACATGTAGTAATATTGCTTTAGTGTACATTGCATAGCTCTTCGATTTACATTTGCCCAAAAAGTTAATTATCCATAAAATTTCCTAATTAGGTATTGGTTTTGTACATGATGGTTTCGTTTACACTATGCCTTTTACAATTCTAGATTCGTCATCTTTTGGGTAGATTTTGAGAGAGCATTCAATATTTTTGCATTGCTTTTCATAAGAAAACGTTTCATGATGTTTTTCAAACCAAGGTTACCCCCCCCCCCCCCCCCCCCCCGATATAAACGTTTCGTAATAACAGTGCAGCATGAATGGTTGCAAATGGAGGCTAATGAAAGTTATTTTAGCTTTAGAGAGGCATACGTCAGAGAGAAACATGTTGATTTCAACAACAGCAAAAAACCCAACTATGTTATCTTATATGAAATAAACATTTATGAGTAATTGTGCACGTAAAGGCCCAGCCTGCCGGAATAGCATCTGCCCCCTCTGCTATTTGGTAGTTGGAAACGATTAACTGGCATACATAATAAAAGTATTTGCGTTCTTCAAAAACAATATCCTTAATAGAAGTTTGTGTTCACTTCAGTTGGTAGATTTAGCGACTGTCGCTGACATTTCTTGTAGGATTAGAAAGGCAATGGACTCGGAAAGTAAATTCGTTGTTAAAAAAACACCCCACATGGAACCAAACACTGAAGGCAATAGACATGCTTTATCTTCTGTGAAGATTTTTGACAGAAAGATAGTATTTAGAAAAGAATAATTGAAACAGAGCATGTGTAGGTGCAACGCCAAATCTTTTGGAGACGAATTAGCTGTAAGCATCGTGAGCAGATGAAACAATAGCTTCTGGATACGTCAGCAAAAAGCACCAGCCAAACTCCTGTAAATGAAAGATCACTTGAGAAGTCCTGGCAGGAAATAACAAAGAGGTGTATTGTGAGGTGCATTGACTCAATGTAGCTTGGAACGAAGGTCTGTATTCGTCTTCACTAATGCACTTTGGTTATTCCAAGGAAGTGATATCACTTAAGAGAAGACAGCTATTTGCTATTAATTGATTTTCACAGTAATGTTGTAAACTATTATTCATTATGATATTATTCTAAAAAATAAGTACAGTATCTCTTCTATGTTGTTTCTGTATTATAGTTTTCAGTTTGAAGCACTTTTTAAAATGACATACTTAGGAACATTTAAGACAGAAAGAAATGTGGAGAGACAGAGACAGGGAGAGAGAGAGAGAGAGAGAGAGAGAGAGAGAGAGAGAGAGAGAGAGAGAGAGAGAGAGAGAGAGAGACAGAGAGAGAGAGAAAGAAAGAGAGAGAGAGACACACACACATGCACACACACACACGCACACGCACACTCACACGCACACGCACACGCACACGCACGCACACGCACACGCACACGCGCACGCACGCACGCACGCACACACACACACACACACACACACACACACACACACACACACACACACACACACACACACACACACACACACACACACACACACACACACACACACACACACACACAGAAAGACAGAGATGCCGGTGATGGTAATGATGATAAATGACAACAATGAAGGATGAAATTTGCAGCAGCACAAAAATGCAATATTTTTCTTGTGTGTTCAGAAATGTGACAGTTCTTACGGGTTCCACTGCCTCCCCATCAGTGGAAACTGTGGACACAGAGGGTACGACCCCCCAGGAAACAGGGCCTGCTTCAATGACCATCTGTGCTGTCTCTCTGTGAGTATCACCATCATAATTCGGGTTTACCTCAACAATGTATTTCATGGACCGTGTTGTGTTCTTGTTCTTTGTCCATCCACAGGGGTGGTTAGGCCTATGCTAGTTATGATGCAGTCCTCTATGTTCTGACTGACGTTTTCATAGAAATGAGTATCGAAACCCGTAGTACTGTTCATTATTTTCAGGATTATTTAAACCAGAGACACAATAATATGGCAATTAGTTTTCTGTCCCTCAGATTTCAACGGAGTAATGTTAGAGCACAATTGGGTTGTTTGGTTAGCACAATGATGCAATTAAGTTATTTCCAGAATAAATCTTAAAGCTAATTGAAGTGGAGACAAACCGAAGATTAGGGTTTGTAAAGAGTAAAATTAATACGCAAAAAAGTGGTTGCAAGTTTCAGCAAGATAATTCAAATCCTTACCTTGGAGTCCAGATAGAAGAGAACTTGTCATGGTCAGAACACATCAACAGAATCGCAAAAAGAGCAAATGCTAGCCTTGAGCTCCTGAGGATGAATCTGCAGTTTTGTCCAGAGGAATGCAGGAAGGTGCAGGATACGTGCGATCTGTCCTGGAGTATAGCACAATTATATGGGACCCTTACCTTCAAGAGGATGTTGACAATCTGGAGGGAATATAGCGCCGCTCTACCCGATTCATCAAACAGGACTGCACCTCATGACACCCAGGCTGCGTTACCCAAATGCTACAAGATCTGCATCTGCCAGCACTCCAAGAGAGAAGGAAACACCAGCGTCTGTCTTTTCTATACAAGATTATAAGTGATAATTTCCCAGCAATCAAGGCAGAAGACTATAGAGCCCTGTAACACCAGCCAGAAACAAAAATCTCATTAGAACATGTAAAAAAACAATCCCAGAAGGTAAAGATGTGCCCCCCCCCCCCCCCCGCCCCTGCATTTCTCGGTTAATTCAATTTTTCCGTTTTTGCCTTTCTTACCAAACATAAAGCTGTATTTTATGAACCTTTTCAGCTAATTATCTTTTTGGAATAATAACCCTAACCCTAACCCTACCGCCCCCCCCCCCCCTATAAGACGAAAAAACACAATGAACCACGACTGTGACAAATGCCGCGGTGTACTGCAATACATAGGGGGGGGGGGGGGGGGGTCCTATTAGATAATGGCCTTTATCATGACTGCAATTAATTATTGAACAAAGATAATTAGCTGAAAATGTTCATAAAAAACAGCTTCATGTTTGGTAAGAAAGGCAAAAACGGAAAAATGGAATTAACCGAGAAATGTAGGGGGGGGGGGGGGGGGTGTAGCACATCTTGACCTTAACCAAAATTTGTTTGACATGATGGACGTTTCTCAACATTGTTCCTCGTCTCATTTTCATTTATTATCATATGCTATTCCTTTTATTGTTTTTATGCTCTCCCCTAAAGGTTCTGTTGGCTTTAAATTCCAGAAATGGTTGCTGCCAACATACTGGCTACAGATTCAGATAGAACCAGAGCCATTTAGTAGGCCTATCTAGGTGCCCTATAAAGTGAGTTTTTAATAATCTTGCAAACGCAATCCAGTTTTCCACAGACCAGCTTTCTGTCCATTCGAGTGACACCACTCCTGTTGAGTTCTTGCCTTCTGTTGTAACATTAAGATGATTTTGCATCATCATATTTAAAGGCTTTTAGGAATGCTACTTTGTAAATGCTACCACTAACTTAGCATAAGTGGTTGTCTGCAAAAGCAGCATTGACGAAGAACGGGTACGTGTCAAGTTGAAGCTTAGATAAATGTTCTCTCTTCATCATGAAAGGTTTCTACCTCGGCTTGGAGGACTTCGCATGGCGAAGAAGAACACCTTCTTTTGCGGTTCACACGCAGAATGAGATTGGTAGTTAGTGTGATCAAAGATTCTAAAAGGGTAAGATGGACTACTTAAGAGTTACAGCGAACCGGGCTGATAGAGTTATCGTTAGTGGGGTAGTTATACACCATTCACAGCGGCGGCTATCCAAAAAAACGCAGACTGGAATTTGAACGGAGAATTCAACTGGCCTATCGACGTGTAAATGTGTCACGTTTAAAAGGGACGCAACCAGTGTTTCTGTCCTCACTACTCATGTAGAGAAAAGAGACCGGATGCTTGTCTTCTCCCCTATACAGTCTTTGGTGTGATCGTCACAGAGGTTCACGCTGCCTGTTTTCATTTCACAGAACGCCGGTGCTCACGGCAGACCCAGGTCCCGAGAGGATTGCTGCTTCACCCTAGAACCGAGGAACTCTCGTGAAGCCAATCTTTACAGACAGTGGATCAGAAAAAGGTAGGCATAGGCCCGATGCTCTGCTACTTACACCCATTCCTCCTCGACTTGCTCGTGCTGCATAAGGGTGAAATGTGTGTTGTGTACCTGTAAGAAATGTATGTGTCCCGGAAAATTTTGGAATCCGGGAAAATTCGGAAACTTCCCGGGAAAATTTTGAAATCTGATTTTTACCGGGATAATTGAGAATTGTCCCAACCTCGTAAAAATTCGGATTTTTTTCAGCCTCGGGAAAATTCCGATTTTTCCTGGGAAGATTCTGAATTTTCCTGACCTTGGGAACATTAAAAAAGTTCACGGGAAGATTTCGATTTTCCCCAAGCAAGTAGCTGCATGCCTTAGACATCAAAATAAATAATCAGAGAGAGAGACCACAGACGTAATTACCTTGAAAGACTTGTACCAAGGAGTAGACTAGAGTTATACAGATTCTCATTCTTTCCCTCTGCAACTGTACTTTGGAACATTCTTCCTGATCATATTAAACAATGTGAT
>CM065680.1:32016853-32031853 GCA_017654935.2 Phymorhynchus buccinoides | reverse complement strand
AGTTGTTGGAAATCGCTCATCGAATCGGAATTGTCTATCTTTGCCGAGTAATAGACATAATAGATAATCAACGATGATCATCATGTTTAAATGCATGTAAAATAATTCAGAGCACGGCGGTGGTGACAGCCAGATATCGCCATTGCATCAGTGTATGGGCTGCTGAATTTACCTACCCACCTCCCTTCCACCCCAACCCCCCTTCTCCTTCTCACCCACCCACCCCCTCCATTCCTTACACATAGGAGCAGACAGACAAACCTCTAAGCTAAAAACAAAACCACACCTTGAATAAGCAATACATAATTGCCACTCCCCATTCCCAATAAATTAGAAAGTAGTTTCCAA
Organism: Phymorhynchus buccinoides; assembly: GCA_017654935.2. Taxonomy (NCBI): domain Eukaryota; kingdom Metazoa; phylum Mollusca; class Gastropoda; order Neogastropoda; family Raphitomidae; genus Phymorhynchus; species Phymorhynchus buccinoides. The sequence goes on along the minus strand of CM065680.1, from coordinate 32,031,505 downwards.
ACAATCTCTCCTCTGCAGTTTGACATAAGGCCTAGTTTTAGTTTTATGTGTCTGTGACCTCACTTTCAAAATCATTGAGTTCAATATAGATTTTTCTGTATCGTGATCTGTAATGAGATCTTAATTTGAACACTCGAAGACAGCATATTCAAGTTTTTTTCTTCTGTTAAGCCTAAAAAAACACCTGGACTTAGGTGTTTGTCCCTTTACTTTGCACGACACATGCTCCTCTTTTAGGCATAGAGAATTATCTTTTGTTTTCTTTGCGTGATAGGCCACTATAGGCATATTTATAACATTTAAAAAAACTATCTTCCAGCGGATCATGTGTAGAGTGGCACAGTGGTAACGCGTTCGCTTCGTGTCAAGTAAAAACCCGAGTTCGAACCTGGGTACAGGGGATTTTTTCCCTCTCACTTTGCACTAGGCCTTACGGTCTGAACGTGGAGTCTTTCGGATGAGACGATAAACCGAGGTTCCGTGTGCCCATGCACTTAGCACACGTTCAACCCAGTGGCGACGAAAAAGTTGTCATTTGGTCAAAATTTACCCCCCCCACTTTCCTTCCTCATCAGTCACACAAAAATCGCATGCCAAAAGAAAAAAATTGGGTGGCGCGCCTCTGGCTGCGACGCGCTCCCCAGGTGGGAGCAACCCGAATTCACAGAGACGCCTTTGTGACCATAAAGTACCCAATAACCTAATAACAACCTAATGTAACTTACAGGAGCCTCATCCCCAACCCCATCCCCTGAACTTGTTTTCGTCTTCTTTAGCTGACAAAACAGCTATTATGATCCTTAGGGGAAGACGGGGTAAAAAGCGCATGGGCGGGTAAGAAGCCCACCCCAATTATCTCATGAAATAAAGAAAATTTCAGTCAAATTTGCCCATGAGACGAATGCTAGAACGCTCGTCTCATGGGCAAAATGAGACTGAAATTTGCTTCATTTCATGAGATAATTGGGGTGGGCTTCTTACCCGCCCATGCGCTTTTTACCCCGTCTTCCCCTACATATAATATTATAAAAATGTTGTTAGTAGAACGTGAGTTGGCTTTTGGGTGAACTAAAGGACCAGCCACACGTCCACTAAATTCGCACGACTGTGCGATGCGATTCGATCACGTGATCTCGACGCGCCAATCACATTTGTTCTTGGAGACCACGTGGTCGAAACGTATCGTACAGTTGTGCGATTTTAGTGGACGTGTGGCTGCCCGTGCCATTTAGCTACAGCTGTGACGATAGCCAGGGAAACTATGGAAGTTAATCCAGGGGTCTGCAACGAACACCTTTCGCAAGAGTGAATGCCCTTGGTGGGTGGGGGAAGATGGTTCAGTACTGACCAGACAGGGGGATAACTCTCGCCAATAACCCTATTTGATGCCACTAAATGGCTGCCTTTCGCAAGAGTGAATGCCCTTGTCAGTACTGACCAGCAAGGGCATCACTCTCACTGTCAAGGGCGTTAATAACCCTAGTTGTAGAGGCCTATAGGGCGGAAAAGCAATGGTATTCTCAGGCAAACTTAAAGCAGGGAATAAAGAAGGGCGGCAGCGGCAAATGCGGCAGCGCCTCCCCTCTTTTATAGTCCGGCCGTGCCTTTAAACGAGGTATTCAGTTGATGTCCTCAGGCATTGGACAAATATATGCTTTAATCTAGAAAGACTATGACTGACGCCGTGCAAACCTACTACCGTCCACAAAGAGAACATGAACCTCAACTTACAAACAAAAGTTACCGAAAAAGAGAAGACAAAAACAACCTTTGTCTGATCACACTGTGGTAGTCATAATTTTCCACGACACCCTAATTGTCCCAAATGAAGGCAAGAAACCCTTTGTCTGATCACACTGTGGTAGTTATATTTTCCACGACACCCTAATTGTCCCAAATTAAGGCAAGAAACCCTTTGTCTGATCACACTGTGGTAGTTATATTTTCCACGACACCCTAATTGTCCCAAATGAAGGCAAGAAACCCTTTGTCTGATCACACTGTGGTAGTTATATTTTCCACGACACCCTAATTGTCCCAAATGAAGGCAAGAAACCCTTTGTCTGATCACACTGTGGTAGTTATATTTTCCACGACACCCTAATTGTCCCAAATTAAGGCAAGAAACCCTTTGTCTGGCCATACTGTGGTAGTTATATTTTCCACGACACCCTAATTGTCCCAAATTAAGGCAAGAAACCCTTTGTCTGATCACACTGTGGTAGTTATGTCTTCCACGACACCCTAATTGTCCCAAATGAAGGCAAGAAACCCTTTGTCTGATCACACTGTGGTAGTTATATTTTCCACGACACCCTAATTGTCCCAAATGAAGGCAAGAAACCCTTTGTCTGGCCACACTGTGGTAGTTATGTCTTCCACGACACCCTAATTGTCCCAAATGAAGGCAAGAAACCCTTTGTCTGATCACACTGTGGTAGTTATATTTTCCACGACACCCTAATTGTCCCAAATGAGGGCAAGAAACCCTTTGTCTGGCCTCACTGCGGTAGTTATGTCTTCCACGACACCCTAATTGTCCCAAATGAAGGCAAGAAACCCTTTGTCTGATCACACTGTGGTAGTTATATCTTCCACGACACCCTAATTGTCCCAAATGAGGGCAAGAAACCCTTTGTCTGATCACACTGTGGTAGTTATATCTTCCACGACACCCTAATTGTCCCAAATGAAGGCAAGAAACCCTTTGTCTGGCCTCACTGCGGTAGTTATGTCTTCCACGACACCCTATTGTCCCAAATTAAGGCAAGAAACCCTTTGTCTGGCCATACTGTGGTAGTTATATTTTCCACGACACCCTAATTGTCCCAAATGAAGGCAAGAAACCCTTTGTCTGGCCTCACTGCGGTAGTTATGTCTTCCACGACACCCTAATTGTCCCAAATGAAGGCAAGAAACCCTTTGTCTGATCATACTGGAATAGTCAACCAGTGAAGCCTCCCTTTTAAGACTTTCTCAGACTCCCTCTGACTCAGATTCTTCCATAAACATTTCACCTATTGTCCCCCTTCATATTCGGACTACTGACTGTCCACCTCCCTATTAAGACCCCTCCCTATAATGACCTTTTATTGGGCTGATTTTTCAAGGTCTCAATTGGGAGATTCCACTGCATCTTGCCATTAGAAGGCAAGAAACCCTTTATCTGATGGTAGGCTACTACAGTGGAACCTCCCTTATAAGACCTCCCATTATAAGACTCCCTCCCACATAAGACATACTTCTCTAAGACATTGCCCTTCTTTGTAAGTATTAAAATTACCTCCCTTATAAGACCCTTCCCTTATAAGACCTCATTTTGGATTATTTTTGAAGGTCGTATAAGGGAGGTTCCACTGTATAGCAGCTATCTTCCACGACACCTTAATTAATTGTCAAAAAAAGAAAGAACAAATCAAAACCCGCACATCGTCACATTTGCAGCAGTATCAATTCCAGCTCTACCACCACAACAACAACAAAGTGATAGATTCTAAACACTTTCATTGCTGTGCTGTGCTAGACTGACGCCCCCTCCATCTCCGTCAGTAACAAAAACTGAACGGTCACGTCAGTACTGGACAGACCCCCCCCCCCCCCCCCCCCCCCCCCCCCCCCCCCCCCCCCCCCTTCAAGTAATTTTCCATCGTACAAAATTTGAAGATCCCAGAAGTTCACAAGGTATTGCGCGTACAGACGGACAGGATCAAAACAAACGAACAAGGATCGCAATACCTCGCCGCTCCGGAGGGAGGAGAATAATAAATAATAATAATAATACTGGATACTTGTAAAGCGCTTTATTCCCGTGCAGGGAGCTCAAAGCGCTCTACAAAGAACTAAACACTAGAATACAAATGAGTAAGCATATATGCATTAAACACAATCCAAGAATAAGCGAATAATAATCATCAGCTTAAAAACAAGCATCAGTCAACACAAGCGTTCAAGAAACAGTAATTAGTAAATGAGTTATCAACATGAGAAGAAGCACCTATCGATACAAACATCAGTTAGAAACAATAATTATAATGAACACAAATAAATAAGGAGAAAGGCTAACGACACTCCAAAAGATAACAGCAACAACAGAAATAGAACTATGTTATTATTAACACGAGTATCAGTTATGCACACACACACGTACACAGAATCTCTCTCTCTCTCTCTCTCTCTCTCTCTCTCTCTCTCTCTCTCTCTCTCTCTCTCTCTCTCTCTCTCTCTCTCTCTCTCTCTCTCTCTCTCTCTCTCTCTCTCTCTCTCTCTCTCTCTCTCTCTCTCTCTCTCTCTCTCTCTCTCTCTCTCTCTCTCTCTCTCTCTCTCTCTCTCTCTCTCTCTCTCTCTCTCTCTCTCTCTCTCTCTCTCTCTCTCTCTCTCTCTCTCTCTCTCTCTCTCTCTCTCTCTCTCTCTCACTCTCTCTCTCTGTCTCTCTCTCTCTCTCTCTCTCTCTCTCTCTCTCTCTCTCTCTCTCTCTCTCTCTCTCTCTCTCTCTCTCTCTCTCTCTCTCTCTACATACTCTCTCTCTCTCTCTCTCTCTCTCTCTCTCTCTCTCTCTCACTCTCTCTCTCTCTCTCTCTCTCTCCCTCTCACTCTCCCTCTCTCTCTCTCTCTCTCTCTCTCTCACTCTCTCTCTCTCTCACTCTCTCTCTCTCTCTCTCTCTCTCTCTCTCTCTCTCTCTCTCTCTCTCTCTCTCTCTCTCTCTCTCTCTCTCTCTCTCTCTCTCTCTCTCTCTCTCTCTCTCTCTCTCTCTCTCTCTCTCTCTCTCTCTCTCTCTCTCTCTCTCTCTCTCTCTCTCATGGTTCCAACGTTCTCACAACGCCACGCTCTAGGGGCTGAGCTGAGTGTGGGAAAAGAAAGCCTCGGCATCACCACAGACTAGGCCTATTATAGTTTGTGAAACTATAGGCCTATATGCCTAGTCTGTGGCATCACTGACAGCAGAGAGTGCTTCCAGCCCCTACAGTTCGCAGCATGTCGATCCGTGGCACTAGGCCTAGGGCCTACTCGCACACACACACACACACACACACAGCGCGCATAGTTCAAGAGAAAGGACTTGAGAGGGACTAGGCGTTCAAGACTGCGCTTTGTCATCTCCAAACATGGAACACTCAATTTTTTGTAGTAAAGTCTTATTTGTTGTGTATTTGACGGTTTAGGGTTTTGGTTAGGGTTAGGGTTTAGGCTAGAGTCAGTTTAATTTCAGAGTGAATGGTTTAAAAAAAAGAAGATACAGATTCTAAAGTTTCGCTGAAAACCGAAATTGTCACGCGAATGGCGTCACTTTCGATATTTGGAGATGACCAAGCGCAGCATTGAACGTCTTGTGCTTGAGAGGGAGAGGGAGATAGGCTGAGTAGAGAAGGAAAGGAAACCTGAAACCCTGGGACAGGAGACAGAACACTCTGGGCTTACACACACACGGTGCCAGACTGCCACAATAAGAGATAGAGACAGTGCCTTAGTGTTTTAGGGCTGCCAACTGTGACCGTTGTAAATATGTAAGTACTCTAATCAATTCCTTTTGTGTGTTGCTATCTTGTTGTGTGTTTCTTTGTTGATGAAATCTCTGTAGGTGGGAAACTTCAACCATCAGTTCTAGGCTAACCATCTGTTCCCCTTCGCTGGGTCACTCAGTGGTTGTTTTAGCCTTGGTACAGTATTCAGCTTGTTGCTGTTCACCGCGAGTGTAAGAATGATGTTTCGGCCTATCTGTAGGCTACTGTCTGCTTATTATTCTGTTGCATCAATCATACTATTGTGCGTATTGTTTGGTTTCATCAATTCAAATTTGGACTGATGAGGTGGGGATATTCAAATTATTGTGTTGAAATGGAAAGAAAGAGGGTTAGCCTAAGGGCCAGCCACACGTCCACTAAAATCGCACGACTGTACGATACGATTCGATCACGTGGTCTCCAAGAACAAGTGTGATTGGCGCATCGAGATCACGCGATCCAACCGCATCGTACAGTCGTGCGATTTTAGTGGACGTGAGGCTGGCCCTTTAGACCAGGAATGCTCTATAGTATAACCCGGACGGACATTGAACTGCATTGAACCGCACGCTATAGAAATGTACATACTAAATATTAGGGCCTACACCTAGGCTACAGAAGCTGGTTCTGGTTTGGCCCTAATCATCAGTTGCTTCAGTGAAGGGCCGAGATGATTGTCGCTGGGATTCTAGCTCGGATCAGACATACTGAAACAAACAAACAAACACACAAACAAACACAATGCTTTAGATTGCTGATTGGGAAGAGCGTGCTGTTCCTTCAATATTTTATTTGTTTTACACTTTTTACGTTGCATACTATATTAATTTCACAGCTGGATGGTTTATTTCCATAATTTGTGAACCAATTCAGAGAGACTTAGGGTAAGACGGGGTAAAAAGCCCATGGGCAGGTAAGAAGCCCATGCCAATTATCTCATGAAATAAAGACAATTTCAGTCACATTTTGCCCAAGAGATGAGTGGTAATGTTTAGCATTTGCCTCATGGGCAAATTTGACTGAAATTTTCTTTATTTCATGAGATAATTGGCATGGGCTTCTTACCCGCCCATGGGCTTTTTTACCCCGTCTTCCCCTATGCTTCTCTCTCCGACAATACAATTATGATAACTTAACTAGTCATATCAGTTAGTCGCTTACCTACACCAAAATTACACCTCAATAGAATACTGTCTGAATCACTTTTTGTGGAAGGACGTTAAACTGAAGAACACACACAGACTCTCTATCTCCCTCCCTCCCTCCCTCCCGTCTCTCTCTTTCGTAGGCAAAGACGGGGTAATAAAGCGCATGGTCTCGGGTAAGAAGCCCACCCCAATTATCTCCTGAAATAAAGACTCCAGCCAGTCAAATTTGCCCATGAGACGAATGCTAGACATTAACACTCGTCTCATGGGCAAAATGAGACTGAAATTTGCTTCATTTCATGTGTGACCGGTGTTGGGTGGGCTTCTTACCCCGCCATGTGGGTTTTTACATTCCGTCTTCAGAGGATATTGAATAATAAAGAAATGTGAACAGTAAGCATACAAACGAAATTAGTGTAAGCCAGGCGGTCTAGTTCCATGGTTAGCCTTCAGGTCCGACCTGTTGATGTTATTATAATAATTAAAATGTCTACAAGCCTTATTTTACTGACGCATTGAGTTATGAAGTACTACCGACAACGCCGAGTACCACGCACACGCACGCGCGCGCACACACACACACTTGTACACGGTAACGCCAAACACTGGTAACGCTGAGTACAGCAAACACACACACATTCGGTTAACACAACACACACAGTTACACACACCCACACACACACCAATTGACGTTTAACTTTCAAGAGAGACGCACTCTGTCGAGCGTTTGTAATGCCTAGTAACCTAAGCCAAGTGGTTGTTTCCCTTGGATATAATAAGCCTTTTTTTCTTCTTTGCTGCTGTAGAAAATGTCTGAGGAAAAACCCAACACTACAAGCTTCAAGAAATAATGCTCTTCGCATCGTAGGTTATATATTTAAAAAAAAACCACCCTTAACGTGCAGTATTTGTAACCCGATGTACAACTGAATGGCAGTGCAATAACAACGATGAACCCAGTGATCGCGTTTACTGGTAATTATTAGCAAAATACTGATTGCCCGTTGAAAATACTGAAAAATGTTTTACGCTGGGACTGATTTTCTTTTGCTAGGCTGATAAATTGTTTGAACAGAGGCTTTGATATCATGGTTCTCACTGGGTTTTTTGTTTCACTGGTACGGTTTTGACACCGGCTGTTGGCGGGCATTGTCACGGATGGGACTGGTTTTCATCATGCTATGAACCTTTATGCGCCTAATAATTTTTATCGCTTTTATTTCAGGCCTTTCATTCTATTATCATCAAACCTGCCAAAAACAAAGGCAATGAATAAGCAATACCGGAGATACGGGCGCCCCAGGCACTGGCTTAATGACTCCGTTTCGCACTTTGTTAAAATGCGCAAATGACACGAGAACATTCGGTTGCCGTTGCCATCGCCCCGTTACGTGGGCAGCCAAATTGAAGCGATTCGGTCGATAAAACGGCGGAGTTATAAGGCAATAAACATGTTTCAGACAAACAAACAAACATTGAATCACTTATAAATTTACTATATCATGTGTGTGTTCCATGTGTTTACGCGTAATTCGTATATCTTGCGCATACAGGCACGCACGCACGCATATTGACGCACGCACGCACGCACGCAGACACACTCTTCTGGCGCACGCATCACGCAATTAACCCGCACACCGCACACACATATACACACACACACACACACACACACACACACACCACACACACACACACACACACACACACACGCAGCATTCACACACACACACACACACACACACACACTCACACACACACACTAACACAATACACACGCACGCATAATAGACACCCACACACACACACACACACACACACACACACACACACACACACACGCGCGCGCGCTCACACGCGCCCACGCACACACAACATTTAACTTTCAAGAGAGCAGCACTCTGTCGAGCGTTTGTAATGTTAACCTACGAATGGTTGTTTCCCTTGGATATAAGAAGCCTTTTTTATTCTTTGCTGCTGTAGAAAATGTCTGAGGAAAAACCCAACACTACAGCTTCAAGAAATAATATTTATATATTAAAAAAACACAACCCTTAGAGTGCAATATCTGTCCTGATGTACAACTGAATGGCAGTGCAATAACAACAATGAACCCAGTGATCGCGTTTACTGGTAATTATTAGCAAAATACTGATTGCAAACCGAAAATACTGAAAAATGTTTTACCTGGGACTGACAAAGTTTTGCTAGGATAGATAAATTGTTTGAACAGAGGCTTTGATATCATGGTTCTCTCTGGGTTTTTTGTTTCACTGGTACTGTTTTGACACCGGCTGTTGGCGGGCATTGTCACTGATGGGACTGGTTTTCACTGTGAACCTTTAATTTTTATAATTTTTATATTTTTATTTCAGGCCTTTCATTCTGTTATCTTCCAAAGAAAAATTAAAAAAATTATGGAATAAGCAAATGTTGTTTTTGTTGTCCCCAGGCACTGGCTTAAAGACTCCAGGGTACACTATGTTACAAATGCACCAGCTAGGGATGAGAACGATACGTGTGTGGCCGGTTTTTCACAAATGTCATATTAACAGCGTTCACTTGGGCAGCCATTATCCGACTTCGGAGGTGCGGAAGCACAGAAATGAACAACAAACATACAAACAAACATTGAATCAGATATAAATTTACTTTTCATTTGACATTGTTTCTGAGTTTATTCATATGTTCTCCATGAACAACACCGCGCGCGCGGGGATATTGTTCCTGGCTTTTCTTTCCTTTTCATCAAGCTCTTCTGGCAAAGACATGATCTTAAAAACAGTCAGTGCAATAATTTTTATAATAAGCAGTTTTCTGAAACTGAAGCGAACAGCCACGGTACTCTTGAAAATTCCGACAAAAAGCAGGCCAAGAACAGATAGTGGACGCATCATGGCTCCCAGGGACCCCCATTTGGGGGTCTATGAAGCACTAGAATTCTAAAGGACGCTCTAAAAGAATGTGCAAGGGGTCCCAGGGATGCACTATAACAAATTTTTTAGCATTCGCAATGTCATTGGTTACCCTCTATCCCACCTCTAGGACCCTCTATACTGTAAGTGAAGGAGTCTCCTAGGACCCCTTGTTCGGCGGGACGATTGGGAGCCCTGCGTATCCATGGTTTGATCAAAGGTTCGGATCAGTACAGGGGCTTTTGATTTCTCTATGCCAGGATATCTGTGGGAGGAAGGGAAAGGGGATAAAACAAGACGTTCAATGCTGCACTTGGTCATCTCCAAATATGGAAAGTGACGCCATTCGCGTGACAATGTCGGTTTTCAGCGAAACTTTAGAATGTGTATCTTTTAACCCTTTGATCTGAAATTAAACTGACTCTAGCCCTAACCCTAACTGGCCTAAGCCTATCCCTAACCCTAACCAAAACCTTAAACCGTCAAATACACAAAAAATAAAACTTTACTAAAAATTGAGTGTTCCGTGTTTGGAGATGACCATGTGCAGTCTTGAACGCCTAGTGGGGATGAACGTGGGGTGGGGGTTAGGGAGAAGGCTCTCTTTCAAATTCAAGGCCATCATTGTTGAAGTGTCTGTCGCCCGTGTGGCAGGGTTCTTTATCGTTCCACGACACCTGATTTACCCAAGAAAAACAGCGGTTCTATGACGTCTTCCGGGCCGATGATCACCGCCTTGGAGACCCCCAAAGCTCCCCGTGCGGACTCTTGTTAGCTTCACGCTGTGCTGGGTGGTAGGTAGTTCAATCCCAAGCTTCCCCCGGCCGCTATGTCAAAGGCCCTTGTCAGGTCAATGTCCACCACACCTTTTCACCTGCTCTCTCCCTGCTTCTGCAGAGACACTTCAGTAAATGAATGAATGAAAAGGGGAGGGGAATTTGAATGCCTTCACTTCTATACTGTACTGTCAACGAAATTGACAAGAGTCCTTTTATGAATTGAGAGAGAGAGAGAGAGAGAGAGAGAGAGAGAGAGAGAGAGAGAGAGAGAGAGAGAGAGAGAGAGAGAGAGATGGTCGGATAATCGGGAACGCCACGACTGTCACTATCACGACTCTCCGAATCTTTGCTTTTTGGCGGCTCCGTATCAGTGACGTCATAATGACCAAACTATCACGTCTTGTAGAATCATAGCCTTAGGGCTGTCAAGGTTCAAGTTTTTTATTTCCAAAAAAGCCCCTTCAGAATACACTGAAACGTTTGCAGTGTGTGTATTATATTTGTATATGTATGAGCCTCTCTCTCTCTCTCTCTCTCTCTCTCTCTCTCTCTCTCTCTCTCTCTCTCTCTCTCTCTCTCTCTCTCTCTCTCTCTCTCTCTCTCTCTCTCTCTCTCTCTCTCTCTCTCTCTCTCTGTGTGCGTGCGTGTGCGTGTCTATCTTTGTGTCTGCCTGTCTTTCTAAATTCTGACAGCCGTGCTCTGACAGTCGTTCATCTGACAGCCGTTCATCTGACAGCCGTTCATCTGACAGCCGTTCATCTGAGAGCCGTGATTCCGACAGCCGTGATTCTGACAGTCGTTCATCTGACAGCCGTTCATCTGACAGCCGTTCATCTGAGAGCCGAGATTCTGACAGCCGTTCATCTGACAGCCGTTCATCTGAGAGCCGTGATTCTGACAGCCGTTCATCTGAGAGCCGTGATTCTGACAGTCGTTCATCTGACAGCCGTTTATCTGACAGCCGTTCATCTGACAGCCGTTCATCTGAGAGCCGTGATTCTGACAGTCGTTCATCTGACAGCCGTTCATCTGACAGCCGTTCATCTGAGAGCGTGATTCTGACAGCCGTGCTCTGACAGTCGTTCATCTGACAGCCGTTCATCTGACAGCCGTTCACCTGACAGCCGTGATTCTGATAGTCGTGGTGCTCCGTGATAATCTGGGCACCCAGTACGTTGCTGAGTGTGCTTATTCCGTTTTTTCATAGGTGGGGTTTTGTTCCTTGGACAGCCAAAGTCTTATGCGATTTGAACACCGCTTCTTGGCTCGTGGTTTTTTTGTGGTTAAGGCAAGCTGAAGATGGAAAACAAAGGAGGAAAAAGAAAGTAGGAAAGAGTGGGAGGGTGTGTGGGCAAAATATAATAGAGACACAGCTAGGGATTAGATCAAAATTGAAAATGAAAAAAAAGGATGGAGAAAAACTAGGAAAGCATTAGAATTGTGATGATCAAAAACATGCTTAGAAAATATATTATGAAGAAAAACGTCAAAAGAAATATCTTGCGTTGGGGCTTGAAAAAATTTAGCGCTAACTTTTTTAAAAAAAAAAAAGAAGAAAAGAAAAACGTATAAAAGAAAAGACGATCTTTTATTTAGCAAGAAGGACTGAAAACTGCTGACAAGAAAGGGAAATAACAATAGACAGCTTTGAAGGAAAAGAAAGGCTGGGATTGAGGGACTTCTATTCACCCATTCCGTGTCTGTGGTGTCCCTGGTTGGAGTTAATTCTTTCACCGTGGGAACCTCATTTATTTGGCTCCTTTTGACCCCAAGCAGGCCTACCTGAGCTGGGGGTGGGGGTGGTTGTAGTTGAAGGTAGTGAGAGAGAGAGAGAGAGAGAGAGAGAGAGAGAGAGAGAGAGAGAGAGAGAGAGAGAGAGAGAGAGAGAATACGAATGCGAATATTTTGCGAATGCGAATGTTAATTCAGATCAGGCCTAGGCCCCTCACTGAAGGGGTGTCAAGTTATAGGGGAAGACGGGGTAAAAAGCGCATGGGCGGGTAAGAAGCCCACCCCAATTATCTCATGAAATGAAGCAAATTTCAGTCTCATTTTGCCCATGAGACGAGCGTTAATGTCTAGCATTCGTCTCATGGGCAAATTGGACTGAAATTTTCTTTATTTCATGAGATAATTGGGGTGGGCTTCTTACCCGCCCATGCGCTTTTTACCCCGTCTTCCCCTACAGAGAGAGAGAGAGAGAGAGAGAGAGAGAGAGAGAGAGAGAGAGAGAGAGAGAGAGAGAGAGTTGCTCTAAGGACAGGCGAAAGAATACTACAACTACAACGACTACTGTTGCTGTTGCTGCTGCTACTACTACTACTACTACTACTACTACTACTACTACTACTACTACTACTACTACTACTACTACTACTACTACTACTACTACTACTACTACTACTACTATTAGTACTACTGCTGCTGCTGCTGCTACAACTGCTGCTGCTGCTGCTACTACTACTAGGGTAAGACGGGGTGAAAAGCTCATGGGCGGGTAAGAAGCCCATGCCAATTATCTCATGAAATAAAGCAAATTTCAGTCACATTTTGCCCATGAGACGAGTGTTAATGTGTAGCATTCGTCTCATGGGCAAATATGACTGACATTTGCTGTATTTCATGAGATAATGAGGCTTTATACTGCTTCTTCGTGTTGCCCAAGGGCGATAATTTTATGTAGGTGGCACTTTCACGTGAGGCCCTCTGTTCACTTGAGAGAGAGAGAGAGAGAGAGAGAGAGAGAGAGAGAGAGAGAGAGAGAGAGAGAGAGAGAGAGAGAGAGAGAGAGAGAGAGAGAGAGAGAGAGACAGAGAGAGAGAGGAGGGAGAGAGAGAGAAGGAGGGAGGGAGAGACAGAGAGAGAGACAGAGATAGACAGAGAGAGAGGGCTTCTTACCCGCCCATGGGCTTTTTACCCCGTCTTCACCTACTACTGCTGCTGCTGCTGCTGCTGCTGCTGCTGTTGCTACTACTACTACTACTACTACTACTACTACTACTACTACTACTACTACTACTACTACTACTACTACTACTACTACTACTACTACTACTACTACTACTACTGATGCTGCTACTACTACTACTATTACTACCTACTACTACTACTACAACGACGACGACAAGGGCAACTATTTCTACGACTACTACTACTATTATTACTACTACTACCACCAGCACCCTACTGCAACAACAACGACAACTACTACTACTACTACTACTGCTACTACTACTACTACTACTGCTGCTACTACTACTACTACTACTACTACTACTACTACTACTACTACTACTACTACTACTACTACTACTACTACTACTACTACTACATGCTGACATCGCGCAGACTTTCAGCAAGGGAGACTATTCATGCACAGAGGCACAAAGTAACCCACTCAACTTCTTCTTCTTCTTTATTTTAGTCAAGCAGTGTTTGTGTGTGTACGTGTCTGTGTTGGTTTGTCAGTCAAACCCCCTTATCCATGATAGTTCCCTTATTACTCTTACTAGCGCAACGCCTAGTACCGGTAACGCCAAGTACCGGTAACACTGAGTACCGGTTTCGCCGGGTCCGCAAAATATTATATTATTACCTTTGTCTCTCTCCCTCCTTCCATCTTCTTATCTCATCCCGTTCCACTAAAGTAATCTCCGCTCTCACTCGGTGAATAGTGGGATATTGTACCTCCCTAATGTAATCTCCGCTCTCCAACCATTTTGGTGCCCGAGCGCGTGCAGTACTAAGTTCTTTCTGTTTAAACTGTTTGTTGTGGACGGCTTGAAATGCCGGGTCTGTGCAAATGTAAATTGGCTCATATCGCACGTGTTTATGAATGGATGGTGTTGAAGTCACTATCACTGGTCATGCATGTTCGAAATTTCGAGTCAATGTCGGGTCTCGTTTGGCAGCGGTTTGTGAAAAGGTCAAGCGGCGCATATCGCGCGCGTTTATAAATCAATTCGCTTCCAGTTTGGCACACAGATAGTCACTGCCCCCGGTCATCTACCTTCCAAATTGGAAGGCAATCTGTCCAGAAATACCGGCGATACGGGCGCCCAGATGCCGGTGGATACGCGTTTCGCGCATTTGCTAAACTGCGCATATGCATATGACACGGCCGCCTTGGTTGCCGTTGCCTTCGCCACGTTAGGGCTGATAGAAAATTTGAAGCTATTCGGTCGAAAAACGGCGGAGTTATAAGGCCCGTTCTGTGTTTTGGACGGAAAGACGGACAGTTGCCTTTTAATAATATGATGATGTAGGCCTACGTCTTAATGAAGGCTTTTGTCAAAGACTGTCACTCTAGAA
>CM065680.1:31999353-32011853 GCA_017654935.2 Phymorhynchus buccinoides | reverse complement strand
GTGTGTGTGTGTGTGTGTGTGTGTGTGTGTGTGTGTGTGTGTGTGTGTGTGTGTGTGTGTGTGTGTGACTGTGTGTGTGTGTGTGTGTGTGTGTGTGTTGTGTGTGTGTGTGTGTGTGTGTGTGCATGTGAATGTGTGTGTATGCAATATAAATAATAAAAAAGTTGATTCATTACTTATTCAGGAAGAAAAGCACGACCTGTTTGTTGTAGAAAATGTGTGTGTGTGTGTGTGTGTGTGTGTGTGTGTGTGTGTGTGTGTGTGTGTGTGTGTGTGTGTGTGTGTGTGTGTGTGTGTGTGTGTGTGTGTGTGTGTGTGTGTGTGTGCATGTGACTGTGTGTGTATGCAATATAAATAAAAAAAAGTTGATTCATTACTTATTCAGGAAGAAAAGCACGACCTGTTTGTTGTAGAAAATGTGCGTGCGTGCGTGCGTGCGTGCGTGTGTGTGTGTGTGTGTGTGTGTGTGTGTGTGTGTGTGTGTGTGTGTGTGTGTGTGTGTGTGTGTGTGTGTGTGTGTGTGTGTGTGTGTGTGTGTGCATGTGACTGTGTGTGTATAATATAAATACAAAAAAGTATATATATATATATATATACACGCGCGCGCGCGTACGCATACACGTGCACACACCCACACAGTCACACACATAAGCTTACACACACACACACAGTAACATACACAGTAACACACCCACACTGTCACTTTTTTTTAATTCAATCACATCAGAGAGAGAGAGAGAGAGAGAGAGAGAGAGGAGAGAGAGAGAGACCCTCGACATTGTTGCATAGCTCATATAATGCATGGTAACAGCACGTAGACCGCTGTAGCAGAGTGTACACTACTGGAGTTTCTCTGGTGTACACCAGCCTGGCTTGATGTCCTCCAAACCAGTCAGTGATTCATTATTTGATCTCTGTCTTAGTTGCCAGTTGAGTAGGTTTAGTGAAGGCGGTAGGGGGAAGACGGGGTAAAAATGATCAGCAAATTTCAGTCACATTTTGCCCATGAGACGAGTGTTAATAATGTTTAGCATTCGTCTCATGGGCAAATTTGACTGAAATTTTCATGAGATAATTGGCATGGGCTTCTTACCCGCCCATGGGCTTTTTACCCCGTCTTCCCCATACGTGTTTCCAGAGATGTTTCCAATTAATTTGCTGAAGAAAAAGCCCTACAAAGAACAAAAAAACTAAACAAAAACAAACAACAACGAACGTAATAGGAGACACATGTCTTAGAGAGAGAATACGAATATGAATACGAATGTTCATTACTATTATTGTTATTATTATTATTATTATTATTATTATTATTATTCATGTGATAATGTTGTTCATCCCTTTTTTTTCTTCTTTTTGAAACTCCTAACTTGCTCAAATCATATATTGGTGTATCTAAATGCTGATTGGAAATGTTTGGAAAATGTTTATGTGCTGTTTATGTTCGGTCTCATAAATTTAAATTGTATAATGTGTACGGGCACGATATAAGCCGAAGGCTTGTTGCTGCCCTTTATTCTCATATTTATTATTTTGTTACGTTATAAGGAAGAAATAAAGAAGTTTAAACCAATGTTCATTGAGGGTCAATAGATAAGCATAGTTTTATTTTACACCATGCCCTCGAAAAAACAAATGAACGAAAAAATATCAAAAGTCAAATGACATGAAAAGAATGAAAAGAACAAAAAAACAGGGAGAGAGAGGGAGAGAGAAAGACAGAGAGATAGAGAGAGAGAAGGAGGGAGAGAGAGAGAGAGAGAGAGAGAGAGAGGAGAGAGAGAGAGAGAGAGAGAGAGAGAGAGGGTTTGTGTCCGCGTCTGTCTGATTCTTCTTCAATGAAAAACCGTTTAACGTTCTCCGGTCTGAAACAGACACACATGGGACATTAGTAGATATACAGATGGTGGGAACGATCATGGAGGCAATGCCCGGAGGCAGTGCAACTCCAGGAAAGTCCCGATTTTTTAACGAAACAGATGTAGGGGAAGACGGGGTAAAAAGCGCATGGGCGGGTAAGAAGCCCACCCCAATTATCTCATGAAATAAAGAAAATTTCAGTCAAATTTGCCCATGAGACGAATGCTAGACATTAACGCTCGTCTCATGGGCAAAATGAGACTGAAATTTGCTTCATTTCATGAGATAATTGGGGTGGGCTTCTTACCCGCCCATGCGCTTTTTACCCCGTCTTCCCCTATTAATGTTATTAACATTAGTGGTTCTTCAATGGGCTAATTCAAAGCTTTTATAGGCCTAGGCTTTAGGAATGTCAGAGTGCACGCTAGATTTTGAAACACTTATGCTTTATGCGTTCAAATAGGCCTATTACCGAAAGATCGTGACACCAACACGACCCCTTATCTCTCTCTCCCCCTCCCCTCCCCCCCACACACACACATGCACTCACTCATTCACAAGCTACATGATATTGTGACGAGGTAATGGGTTAAAAGGCTAAGTCTCTAGGGAAGACTTTTAGTGTGTTAATAGAAAATTTGCCTTTAACCCACTTCTCTAGGGTATGGGAGATGAGCAACTTTCCCGGCCCCTTTTCATCTAATAAATTTATATTTGTGCCCGGGTTCTGGCTCGTATGATTGTAAGAAATACAAGTGGTTGAATTGCTCTAAATGGCAGACAGAGAGAAGTAGGGTTTTACATGAAATTACAAGACTTCCACTCTCATCAGTCTGACCAAAGGGTTCAGAATTATTTGACACTTGTATTTTATTTACTCACAAAATCTGCATAAGATTATGCAACAATAATAATAAAGCAGCTCAATGGCGCCAAAACAAAATATGAATGAAAAAACAATGAAATCCGAAAGGATTTACAAGACTTTTGTCTTTCTAGAAGGTTAGCCCCAAGCGGGAAGGGTCACTAATTATCTTCATTGTCCGGAGGAAAGTTCAAATGATTGGCGCGGTCCTGTGGACTTAGCTGTTGTCAAGTTCCTCCGTAGGGATCGGCGAGTGCTGGGTTGACTCGGCTTGCTCGTCAGGTGAGAGTAACTCCCAGTCGTTCCGGTTACGGCTTCGCGGGATGGCACGGTTCAGGCGTGGTCTCCTCGCGGATTCTGGGTGCGGGGCGTCTTGGCGGCGGTTCCCGTCTTGGTGCTTGTGAGTCAGGGATGATCTTCCTGCCCACGATGCCCTGCTGATAATCACAGGAGAAGGTGGATGTAGATCTCTATGGCTTAGAGACAAGGGGCTTCAGTCGGCAGGGAATTAGTGGATCCCAACCGGCTAGAAGGCTGCCCTTGTACAATAGCACTAGTAATAAATAAACTGAATTTCAGTTAACAAACTGAGATCAGTAAAACATAAAAGGTGTCAAGGAATCAACACTATCCATTCAGTACCTGGAAAGGCTAGATCAAAGTCTATGATCAAGCCAACGTCACTCTCCATCCAACACCTGGAAAGGAATGTTATAAAGTACAAGATTGCAACCCACAGGCTTCCTACTAAAAATATACAAAAGGGTTAGTAGGCATCAAAAAAGTCAAAAAACACACACACAAATAATCAGTGCACATAATTAGAACAGAATGTTTACCACTTCTTTTCAATAACATATCTACTCCTTATTCATCATTGAACATAGGATCTAGATCAAAAATAGGATATAACCAAACAAATCTCAATCACCAGCCATCAATAATACTCACTAGTTGGGCTATTAGGACTGGCTGGGAGAGAGGTTAAGTCTGCAATGTTGCTTCGCCAGGTTTTGGGAGGTATTGTGAGAGAGAATGTGTAGGCTAACTTTCCTCACTACTCAAATTTCCCCCTCCAATTTCAAACACCCGAGAGCCTGTCATTGGTTCATAGCAGTCGACAAGTCACAAGATGATGTTATAATATTATGCATAGTAGTACAGAACGATCACGAGCTGGTTACATCACTGGCACGTGTCACATTCCTCCTTCTCTGTTTGATGTTGTGATCGGGAAAGGAGATACGGGGAACAAAGGGAAACCGTACTGGTTCTGTAGCGAAAGGAATTGATTGGCCTTTGGGGACCTTCACTAACGCCAGTTGTCCTAAACTCCTTTGGCCAAGAGTGGCGATGTAAACACATTCTAGCCCAGTCTTCTAGAATTGTAGAATGCCTCATTTGATGTCTGTTATACGCTATCTATTTACTATCTTCAGATGCGGATTTGTTGTTGCTGGGTGGGGGGGGGGGGGGGGGGTGAGGGGTACATGGGTACGTTCCGGATACCCACCCACCCTTCAAAAAAAGAAGAAGAAAGAAGAAAAAAAAGAGGAAGTAATGCAATCTATTGCCGTAGTTTCAGCTTCTTATCCCAGGAGAGGCCTTCTTTTCACATTAAATTAATGAGATTCATCCTCAACCTTTTCGCCCCCCCCCCCTTCCCCCCGATAGAGCACTTGTACCCCCCCCCCCTCCTTCGTGACTAACTGATCCGCCCGTGCTAAAGGCACAAAACTCAGTCATGATGACCCTCGCGGATATCAGCGTGGAATGCAAAGCTGTTTGACAGTGTTATCAGATAGCTAAAGTCTAATGTCGTTCAATAAATTCCAAATCTCCAGAGCAAACACTCTGGACTCTTCCTGCCCATAACTGACCTTTCCTGTTTGGGCGGATTTTGGCCCCTTGATGGGTCAAGCTGGTCCCAGCAGGGTGTCTGAAGGGAGTGTCTGAATAAAGTAGGATGTTCAGGGACAAAAGAAAATTAAAGAAGATCATTGAAAAAACCAAAATAACTTGAAATAAGAAGACGTAAGTTTTGCTGCTACAGGAAATTAGTCACACTAGTATAATACAAATCTTGTCATTTCAGCTAAGATGTAAACACCGGACTCAAAAACAAGGACGTTTAGGCCTATTGTCCTGTTTTTCTTGTGTTTATGCAAAAAGCGAGTTCCTATTGGGTTCAACTTCTAGTTTTAGTTCTAGCCTGCGTCGATAGTTCTAGCTTACCAATAGCATCGCGCATCCTATTGGCAGGCTAGAAAGAAAATATCGACCTGGTAGGTTGCCATGGCAAAAGAGTTTTGTTTTAATACAGCTGTGTCATGGAATGCACTGACGTTTCGAGAGCTCACAGGGAGGAACAGAACGTAAAATTCGACAAGGACAGAATTCCTTACATGTTATTCACTACAGTGATTTCTTTTGTTCCTAACATATTTTCTTCTTCTTCTTTATTTAGGCCCCCTATTTCAATGACAAAGTGTTTGGTTTCTATGTCGCCCCAGCTCCATGCATGACTATTTTTCAACAACCCTGTAGTCATGATGAAGGCCAATTCAACTTAGGCCTATGTGTGCGCAAGGCTTTCAAATCAATCACTATCAGTTCCAGACAGGCCCACTTACTTTCACCAAGAAGACTAAACCATTCTAGTCTTCTTGCTTTCACCCACACCTGTCTTATCTAATCTTTCTTTTAACTGACGGGGCCATTTTGAGGACCTTTCGCTAGCCACACATTCGAGAACGTGTTGCGACATGCTGGTTTTCAATTTAAAAGTACTGACCCTATGCAAACCTCAAATTAGAAAACTTATGCTAGTGCTGTTCTACTATGAAGTAGTAATAATAACTGCTTCTTAAATCGAGGGGGCACCCTTCCTTCTGGAAGTTCTGTGCTAACAAAACAATATGAATGAATCCGTCTCTCTGTGTTTCTGCTTTTTCCTTTGGTTATAATCATTTACTATTTTTGCTTTGGCTTATTTGGCCCATTTTCCTGTATTTTCGGGTACCTCTCCCCCTTCAGACTCTTTAAGTTTAAGAATAGGCCTAAGCCTAGGTTTTTAAAGTATGTAAAGTTTTAATAATTTTGTTTAAATGACAATTACCACACACAGACACACACACAAACGTCGCACGCACGCACTTGCACAGGGTCTATCTCTCTCTGTGTCTCCCCCCCCCCTCTCTCTCTCTCTCTCTCTCTCTCTCTCTCACACACACACACACACACACACACACACACACACACACACACACACACACACACACACACACACACACACAAGCGCACACACACACACTCGCGCGGATGTGCCACCCTCCCTGCATTTCTCGGTTAATTGTATTTTTCCGTTTTTACCTTTCTTACCATACATAAAGCTGTATTTTAGGAACCTTTTTAGCTAATAACCTTTTTGGAATACTAACCCTAGCCCTAACCCTAACCCTACCCCCCACCCTATAAGACGGAAAAACGCAACGAACCACAACTGTGACAAATCGCGGTGTACTGCAGTAGGCTACATAGTGGGGGGTAGGGTTAGGTTTAGGGATAGGGTTAGGGTTAGGGTTAGTATTCCAAAAAGACTATTAGCTGGAAATGTTCGTAAAATACAGCTTTATGTATGGTAAGAAAGGCAACAACGGAAAAATACAATAAACCGAGAAATGCAGGGGGGGGGGGGGGGGGGGGTGGCACATCTTTACCTTTGCCTAGAGTTGGGCAATTCCCACTGCCTGATATGAACCAAAAAGGGTGGCGCTGCACTAGTCTAGATGTGACGCGCTGTGCATGTGGTAGCAGCCCGAAATTCAGAGAGATGAGCGAGTCTCTGTGACTATAGATCATAATACCAACACAAACACACACACACACACACACACACATACGCGCGCGGATGCGCACGTTGGAAAGCACATATTTGCTTATACACATGCGCATACATACACAAAATCGCACAGGAATTCTATCTGACCCCCTTCCCTCTCCCCCCACCCATCTCAAGTACATACACACACACACACACACACACACACACACACACACACACACACACACACACACACGCACGCACACACGCACACACACACACACACACACACACACACACACGTACACACACACACACACACACACACACACACACACCCTTTCCCTCTCTCCGTCCGGTACACGCCATCCTTCCTTTCTCGTCACTTTATTCACTCCGAACATCTCCCCGTTGAGACATCTAGGCCTACAATAATGCAAATGAATTGTTAAGTAGATAGCTAAGTCTCCCCAGGATCTGTGTAGTGGTGGTATGTCATGTCTGGTTACGACACAGGTACAGAACGTGTGCTAATGCACATACTTCGTCAAACGTCCCAGACATTTATAATAGCCACGCCCACAAAGGAGCGGTGGCCGAAAAGATTGAGCAATTTTCAACTCTGGAAATTGTCTTTAAAGTGTAGGTAACCAAAATGTTTGTGCTGCTGGTTTAGAAAGGACAACAAAATTCAGTATGCATCCTTCCATACGTTTGACTTTTTCGAATTTAATTAAAACTGGTGTCCATTGAAAGAAAAGTCAGGTGATCAGTATCCCTTTCAAGGCCTCAAGGATTCCCCTCTCGTGTTTGAAGTTTCTGCGAGGGTCAACTCTGATCTGTTTAACTTAGTTTGATCTTGTTATTTGTGTTTTGGTTTTGAGTCGGTTACCCGAATAGGGTACATGATTGACCACAAATTTCTTTGGTACTGTTTGTGATTTCAGGGAGGACTAAAGGCGAAAGACCATAGGGCCTGCCTTGGGTGTTTACAATCAGTGGGTCTATTTTTGGAGTGTTCACCCCCCTCCTCCTCCGTTTGAAAGCGAGGCTTCGTACTGTGACAGTCTACCAAGGGTGTGAATTTCTGAGGACTTTGTCGAGTGTGACTGCTGCGAAACGAACTTAGGAAACTTTCGTCACTTTTGTTTCGACACAAGTTTATTTCAAAGAGGAGTACAGAGGAGCAAGAAACCAACGACCCACAATGTAAGTCTTGATTTTTGTTCTGTTAATTATTTGTGTGTATGTGGCAAAGGAAAACGACGGACAATAAATTTGAGAGCCGCCAGTCTTGGCTTCAAGGCTTGGCGATTAGAATCCGAATGGCGTCTGTTTTCGCCATTCAGTTTAGGGTTTATGTGTCTTGACTGGTGGCTTCGGCAGAAGTGTACCAGCTGTTGTTGGGGTTTTGCTTCTCACTTTGAAAACTTTTTTTCTCGCAAACCCTTGTATGATTTTGATTCCTCGCCATGTAATGTTATACTGGTGGACTCCATCGCGGATTAAAAGACTGGAGAGAGAGAGAGAGAGAGAGAGAGAGAGAGAGAGAGAGAGAGACGGTACCAGAGGCAGAGAGAGAGATGGTTTTGTCATGTCTCTGAGAATCAATGGTGTTTAGGGTTTTAGGAGTATTCATGGATTTAATTTTTTTTAAATTTAAGTAGGTGTTGTGATCTAGAGGAGTCCTTCACTCTTTGAAGCAAAAGACCATTGTCAACTCTTTTAAAAAAAATTTGTAACCAGCAGCAGCCCATTTGAATTTAATAAATAATACCATAAATTGACTGATGGAAATGGGCATCAGGAAGGGGAGAAGTCTACTCTTACTCTTAGAGATAAATGTCAGCACAGGAAAAGATACACCCTCGTTATTCTTTTTTCCTAGCCATATCCACATTTTTATCCACAAGGGATTTACTTAAACATGGGTGCAACTTTGGTAAAGGTCAAGATGTGCTACCCCCCCTACATTTCTCGGTTAATTGTATTTTTCCGTTTTTGCCTTTCTTACCATACATAAAGCTGTATTTTACTATTTTTAGGAACATTTTTAGCTAATAACCTTTTTGGAATACCAACCCTATCCCGAACCCTAGCCCTAACCCTAATCCTACCCCCCACCTATAAGACGGAAAAATGCAACGAACCACAACTGTGACAAATCGCGGTGTACTGCAGTACATAGTGGGGGGTAGGGTTATGTTTAGGGATAGGGTTAGTATTCCAAAAAGATTATTAGCTAAAAATGTTCCTAAAATACAGCTTTATGCATGGTAAGAAAGGCAAAAACGGAAAAATAGAATTAACCGAGAAATGCAGGGGGGATGGCACATCTTTACCTTTACCGCAACTTTTCCTGGTATATTCCTGTTTTTTGATTTTTACCAGAAAAGGAATGTCTTTTTAAAAAAATTGTCTAAAGATATTTGTGTGTCTACTGTATTTTTCAAACACTTTAAAATAAGCATTGGAATTGTGGACAAAGCAAACTAAAATACCTTCATAAATATTTTTTTTCTTCAGCTGCAGGGGGACATTACCCCTAGACCCCAGCCTTTGACTGTTTCATTTGTTTTTCATTTTTTAAGTGAGACTTCTCTCTTTATTGCAATATCAATAGATTACAAAAATGTGGATTTTGCCCCTATTTTTTTTTACATTGGAACATCATACTTCATAGTAGGGCCTACAGCTAGTTTTTCATGAAAGACTAGTATGATTCTAACTAGGGGGCATTTGCAATGCAGGCAATGGGATGCCTTTAATAAAGGATTTATGGGTTGGCCTTTGGGGACCTTCCCCAACGCCAACTTTTGTCCTCAATCCCTTTGACCGAGAGAGTGGAGATTCAACCTTGGCAAGGCTTTTCCACTTTAAACAAATGTTAGCCCAGCCCGCCGGAATAGCAGCTGCCCTAACTGTACTCTGGCTGTCATTGTCGGAAAAGGAGACAGGCAACATGATCTCTGTGTGTGTGTGTGTGTTTCACATTTGTTTGTGAGTGGTGTGTGTGCACCAATGCATGTGTTTTTTGTGGTGTGTGTGTTTCACATTTGTTTGTATTTGTGAGTGGTGTGTGTGTGCGCCAATGTTTTTTGCCGGTGTGTGTGTGTGTGTGTTTCACATTTGTTTGTGACTGTGAGTGGTGTGTGTGTGTGTGCCAATGCATAGATGTGTTTTTGGCTCTGTGTGTGTGTGTCACCAACTCACTGTGTGTTTCACATAAATTTGTTTGTGAGTGGCATGTGTGTGTGCCAATGCAGTGTGTGTGTGTGTGAGAGAGAGAGAGAGAGAGAGAGAGAGAGAGAGAGAGAGAGAGAGAGAGACAGACTGACAGACTGAGAGAGAGAGAGAACAAAAATATTAGCTAAGTGACAGAGAAAGAGAGAGAGAGAGAGGGTGAGCACTCAGTGTTGTAATTACGTGCAATTATGCATGCAGTGTATGTCCGGAAAACCCCCGCTCCATATCGAATGTATTCATACCAATAGCATGCATTGTTTTTGTATTTCATAATACTTTAATAGTTAATAATGCATAGCTTTCAGTCATAATTGTTCATTTTGCCAGGACATAAATTTATTTAAAAAAGATCTGTTTACCTTGAAATTTGCAAGTTGAAGAAAGTCAGTCATTGTGATTTCCAGTTTCACTCAGATAACTTGGACCTAAAAGAAGCAGACATACAAAACAATATCATCACAAATAGTTTGAAGAAAATGTTTCAGTCTGTATACAATGTAACTTATAATTTTCTTTATAAACAAATATCAAGCCTGTGCAATTTCACAAAGTAGCTGATTTTGAATGTTTGAAATCTTGACATTGCAAGAACTGGAATACATACCACTGTTTCACTGTTAATTTCTGTAACCTTAAGGTTTGCGATACTACAGCTAATTTTGACTTTTGAAAATGTACAAGATTGCACCCAAACACCCTTTCCTCCATGCCCGCTAATTTGATGCTGTTCACTGCTTACATTTGATTATGAGTATTACAGTGGAACCTCCCTTATAACTAAAAATATAAGACCTCCCATTATAAGACTCCCTCCCATATAAGACCTACTTCTCTGAGACATTGCCCTTCTTTCTAAGTATTAAAATTACCTCCCTTATAAGACCCCTCCATAATAAGACCTCATTTTAGATGATTTTTGAAGGTTTTATAAGGGAGGTTCCACCGTATCACAGTTTTTGTTCACAAACATTAATTGTCTTGACTTTAGTCACACACACACCCCTCCATATTTTGCATTGAAAATTTTATTTGAGAAGCAAAATTCTGCCATTTTTGGGTAAGGAATAGGGTTAGGATCAGTCTAGGATGACTTTCATAAACCTGAAAGAAGCATAGATATGATTGAGGGTCATAAATAGAGGTGGGGGGAAAAACCGGTTTGAACCGAAAAACCGGTGCTAATCTTTCATGGTTCGAAAAACCGGTTCGAGTTGCTGTGAACCGTTTTTTTAACTGCAAACTGAAAGTAAGTTTTTCTTAGAATAACGCATTCTTTTCGAAAACAACACTGATTCTCAGTGCAGATTGGGTGTTTGTAATAATGTAAACCAATAGTAGCTGTTTCTAGTTTGTGTTGGTGTATGGCTTTGACTTTGACTGAGTGTTGTGTTGAGTGTGTGCGTCATAAGTCATAAGTTTCTTTATTGTGTGCATGTGTGCGCGTGCGTACGTGTATGTGAATATATTCTGACATAGGTGAAACTAGTGATGTGAGTACTGGTTAAAAAACCCGGTTTGGTAATACTGTACTGGTTTGAATATGAAAAAACGGTTTAGAGTTTTGAACCGGTTCTCAACTCTAGTCGTAAACATGAAGGGGTGACTAATGTACAAGATTACCTATTACTAGTATTAGTATTAATTTGTTTTATTGTTTAGTGCTTCAACATGATTTTTGTTGTATGTCTTTATTTTGCTAATATTTTCATGGCATGAACACATTTTGCAATGGTACAAAATTGTTCCATTTTACTTTTAGCTGCCATGCTGTACATATTATTAAGCACCAAATATTTGATAGAGCGTGAAAATGATAGATCATGCAGCTGCGCTGCAGCATTTTCAGCTCCAGTGACCATGACTGGGGCTTGACCTTTGACCGATGACCTTCATGTTCAAACTTGGCTTAGATATCCTAACTACCTATCCGCATGCAACATTTTAGAGTCCTAGGTCCCTCCGTTCAACGCTATTTGGTATTTTGTAGCTTGGTTTAAGATACATACATACATGACACATAGTATGCGTATTCAGGAACAAACAGACAGACTCCACTGAAAATATGATTAAGCAGCTTTTAGCTTCGCACCTGCTTAACAAGAATCATATCTATGTTTAAAGCTGACAAGGTATCAAGCTTTTATCATACATCATGCAGATGTCAGTGTCACCCAAATTATTAATTACCCCCCCCCCCCCACACACACACACACCAAAAACACATTTTCACCAATCATAATTAAAAAAACAACAACAATTTAAACATGTGCTCTAAATCAGAATCTAAGCACATTGTCTATAAATACTTGTCCTATCATAAGCATCTAAATATAGGGATTAAAAAGTGGATTTGTAGGTTATCAGTAAATGTATAAGTCATAACAAACAAGGTCATAGCATAATGGACGACTCTAATGCCATGGAATGATAAAAATGCCTTTTAAAACAACAACACAAAGCATCTACATTCTTTACCAGATAAAAATAAAATTGGTAGAAACAGAAAGAAACAACTTTCCAACTTACGAAGTGTTCACACACATAGTGGAAGGCCTACACGCATAGATAGAGCACACACACACAAACAAACACACACACACACACACACACACACACACACACACACACACACACACACCACACCACACCACACCCAGTGATATGCACAAGTTGTATGTACACACACATGCATACAGAGTCACACAC
>CM065680.1:31979353-31996853 GCA_017654935.2 Phymorhynchus buccinoides | reverse complement strand
CTGCAATGAAAAAAAGAGAGGTGCTTATGGGCTCTATAGTCTATGTCTTACAGTTTCTTAAGCCACTTTTTAGTCCGTCACCAAGACTGACTATTGCGATGGGCTGGTTTGTATTTTTTTCTTCTTTTGTCTGTCCCAAGGATATCTCCCGAACCGCTTGACCGAATCGCGTCAAATTTTGTGTGAAGGTGTGCCTCCTTAATAGGAAGAGATCGGCGCAAACCATTTTGCCGTCGTGACCTTGACCTTGACGTACGACCTTGAAAACCGAAAATCTATTTTTAGCCATATCTCGGGCACCGATCAACATAGGATGTTGAAACTTGGTATGAAGGTGGTTTGGCTTATGCCCGTTCTGATGATGGCATACCGATCAAGGTCAAGGTCAAGGTCAAAAAGATCGCTGGAGCCTGAAAATCGGAGGGTCATTTTTTTCTCCTTCTGTCTGTCCCAAGGATATCTTTCGAACGGGTTGACAGAATCACGTCAAATTGTGTGTGCTGGTGTGTCACCATGAGAGGAAGGCATCCGCGCAAACCATATTGCCGTCGTGACCTTGACCTTGGCGTACGACCTTGAAAACAGAAAATCTTTCAGGGGCCATAACTCCCACACCGTTAGTGTTAGAGTCTTCAAATTTGGCATGAAGGTACTTTGGCTTATGCCCGTTCTGATGGTGGCATACCGATCAAGGTCAAGGTCACGGTCCGGGCGATCCGTAGGCCTTGAAAGTGGTAGGGGTCTACACATTGGGTTTTAAGCCATATTTTCCACATTGGTACTTGACAAAAGCGCTTCAGATTGTGTGTGGTACTGTATACCCTAGAGAAGAAAACATCCGAGCATAAATTATCACCATGCTGACCTTGACCTTGAAGTGTGACCTTGGAAACCGAAATTTCCTTCTTTGCGCTATATGTTTCTTCTTCAAGCTGTATCTCGTGAACTAGAAGACAGAATCCCTTCCAATTTTGTGTCAGGATATGACACTCTACGGGGTGTCGCAAGTGCGTGGCATTGCTGGTGATGGACATGTCTGCCGCTCGGCGACGCCCTTGTTAATACTGGTTTTATTATATGTATGTCTAATTGGCCTATGTTCTTAACAAGACTTGCAAAAAAATGAGACCCTTTTGGCTATGAACGACATCTTGACACCATGGAATAGAATTAATGCCTTGAAATTATTTCGTTGTATCTTTTTTTTTGCCCACGCTATATTTAGAGATTATGAGATCGGGGAGGTGGCGATTATGCAAAGTTGTAGTTTAAACACCCCCCATCAAAGTTCCACCTGATTGTGTTTTTTCACCGAGAAGCAACATTCTGCCGTTCTCGGGAAAGGGATAAGGTTAGGAAGGGCCAGCTGAAAGAATCCGACTTTGAGATCGAGAGCCGTAAGTATGAGAGGGGTGTCTAAGCTACCACTTAGCCATCGAGAGCTGTAAATATGAGAGGGGTGTCTAAGCTACCATTAGCCATCGAGAGCTGTAAATATGAGAGGGGTGTCTAAGCTACCACTTACTGACTTAGCCGGGATTATAAGTCTATTGTCGAAACTTTCACGGACTTGCATTGTAGGATGTAACATTTGTTTCAATATCTTGAAAGCTAAATGGCAACTGATATTTGGCCTATCCTTACATGTTACACTTGTACAATGTACGGTCAAATCATTCTACTGGTTCTTTATAATTTAGAAGGCAATTAAACAGGAAAAGAGAAAATACTCACATTTTAGAGCAACGGTGGAGACTGAATATATTATTTTTACTTTAACTAGATAAATGATTCCGGAAGTTGCAGGGAGTAGCTACTTGACACACAACACTGATAACCATTTTGGGGGCTCACGACTGTCCTGTACCGTCGGTTTAAAGAAGCTTTAACCCCCTCGGGTCTTTTTCTCTAAGCAAAAAATATATAGTAGTATAATTTTATATAATATGGACATGGTAGTATTTAGTAGATTTTTTGGCGTTGACAGTGTAATTAGTCTTCGAACCATGACGACCCGTGGATTATGGCTCTGTAGGCCTAGGAACCCCCTTTTAGTAGATTACGTGATTGGAAGCGCCTTACTGTGTGTTTGAAAGACTTACAGATTTACGTCCATGTTGGTGTTGAAAGAGTTTAGATGAACACGATGGTGGTGTTTTTATGGGGATTGTAAAAGTTAAGACCTCGGGATTAAATGATAAGATTTACTAATATTGCTGAAAATAAGAGCTCTTACTCTTAGCAGGAATGGTATAGTACTATAGGATTCCTGCTCTTAGGCACACGCACACACACATGCACGCACGCACACGCACGCACACGCACGCACACACGCACACGCACACACACACACACACACACACGCACGCACGCGCACGCACGCACACGCACACGCACACGCACACGCACACACACACACACACACACACACACTCTCTCTCTCTCTCTCTCTCTCTCTCTCTCTCTCTCTCTCTCTCTCTCTCTCTCTCTCTCTCTCTCTCTCTCTCTCTCCAAAACCTATTACATAGCTGCCAACTATCAGGAATTTTTCAGGAATGTCCAGATTTCTAAAGTCTGTCAGGAAAATCCAGAAAACGGTCTGATTTTCCTGAATTTGACATTTCCAAGGAAGGAAGGATAGGGGTACTGAAGGATTTCTTAATGCATTTTCTTAGTTTTAAGTTGCACATGCAGCTAGTTGAACTTGAAAAGTAGGATTGTTCAGAACTCTCTTTATAGACTTTTTTTTATATACAAGATAATTATTGATTCAACTTTGATACCTTTATTTATCAAAGTGTAGTTTTAAAAACACACACACGAAGAGTCAATTTTTGCTTCATTTCATAGAAAACCTTCAGCTTCAGGGACGTTGCCCTCACACCCCCACCATGGGCGTTGATCCTGGATCCTACAGGGGGCCGATGAAGGACCCCAAATCCCCTTACTTTTGGTCAGGAATTTCATTTTTCCAAGGTTGGCAGCTATGCTATTATTGTATTAACAACAAAAGTGAACCAGCCAACCTCGGAGAAAAGAGAGGATCCACGGAGGTGTAGTTTGTAATTGTATGCCTACATTTAACAAACCATCAAAACAACACTTTGTAAGATGCTTCGGACATGGTTTTTGTTTGTGTTGACCGGAAGTGGACTTGCTTGCATAATGTGACTGACTACATTTTCATTAATTGTTTGCTAGTTTGCTAACCAGTGTTTGTTTGTTCAATAAAAAGTGTACTTGGAACGTTGGCTGTCCATTTAAATGCTGCTAACCATATTATTTAAATGTACGGGTTCCCTTTCATGTCGAGTCATATAATAATGCAAATCATAATCGCAGTCATTGTGATAAGAAGCAGGGAAAATTGCGTGCACTTTTCCCAAGAAATGAGCCTCTTGGCGCATGCGCACGATGTATAGGGGACGCACACTCACACGCACACACACTCACACACACACACACACACACACACACACACACACACACACACACACACGCACACGCACACGCACACACACACACATCCAAATATTCTCAGACCTCTTTAGTTATCATTGCTGTTACTGTTAGGGAAGATCGTTAAAAAGTGATTAGCTTGTGTCAGTAGCAAAGAAGCCCTCGTATAATTGTACATGTGCAAAGCATCTAGTAGGGCATCTCGTACAACAAAAAGAAAGTGTCAGCATGGGAGAAGACAAAGACGACACAAAGTCCAAGTAAGAACAATTTGTGTTTTTGCGGCAAACACCCGTGTTTCCGTGTTTCCCGACGCAGGTGAATGTAGATTGGTATGGATACGAAAATCTGACGTGTTGCAGGAATGTAATATCTGTTCTGCCCAGGGAAGTCTTCAGCAGATTTTTAGAGAGCCATTTATTCATAATCTTAAATTGTCTTAGTGTGTGGCTATTGGTTTCAGTTATTATTTCCATTGTCGTCCCCTTGTTCATGTGATTCAGTCGACATAGCTGCCAACTGTCAGGAATTTATCAGGAATGTCCAGATTTCTAAAGTCTATCATGAAAATCCAGAAAACTATCTGATCTGTTCTGATTTTGACATTTCCAAGGAAGGATAGGGGCACTGAAGGATTTTTTTTAATGCATTTTCTTTATTTTAAGTTGAACATGCAGCCAGTTGAACTTTAAAAGTAGGATTTTTCATAGACTTTTTACTATAAAGGATATTGGTTCAAATTTGATACCTTGTTCTATCAAAGTGTAGTTTAAAAAACAAAAAACAAACGAAGAGTCGATGTTCGCAGCTTCAGTTCATAGAAAACCTTCAACTTCAGGGACGTTGCCCCACCATAGGCGTTGCTCCTGGATCCTACCGGGGGCCGCTGAAGGCCCCCGAATCCCCATACTTTTTGTCAGGACTTTCATTTCTCCAAGGTTGGCAGCTATGAGTCGATCGCTGGCTGCCGATAGGATCTGGATGGCATTGGGATTTTTGTGTGTGATACACTTAATCTTTACGGTAACGTACAGTACCCCACAGTGGATATCAGTTATATGCCTACCACCCATATAAGTGATTCTGTATCGTGGTTCACGAATTAAATTAACGGGGGAAATGTGTCTGAGTACTTGCTGCCGTATTCGGTGACACCATTTGTATAGCTACTCCAGTGAACTCCTCAGCTTCAGATGATGTACCACTGTACAACTACCCCCCCCCCCCCCCCCCCCCCCTACGTACTGCAGTACTCCGCGGCATTTGTCACAGTCTTGGTTCATTGCGTTTTCCCGTCTTATAGGGGTGGGGGTGGGGTAGGGTTAGGGTTATTATTCCAAAAAGATAATTGGCTGAAAAGGTTCATAAAATACAGCTTTATGTTTGGTAAGAAAGGCAAAAACGGGAAAATTGAATTAACCGAGAAATG
The DNA here is from genome assembly GCA_017654935.2 of Phymorhynchus buccinoides. Taxonomy (NCBI): domain Eukaryota; kingdom Metazoa; phylum Mollusca; class Gastropoda; order Neogastropoda; family Raphitomidae; genus Phymorhynchus; species Phymorhynchus buccinoides. Next base: position 31,991,965 of record CM065680.1, on the reverse strand, counting down.
TAGGGGGGGGGGGGGGGGGGCACATCTTGACCTTTACCTAAAATTTTAAATGAATTTTGTGCTATGGTCCACAAGATATTTTTGGAACAGACATAGAAAAAAAGACACACAAACGGCCACAGTACCCCTTCACTCCGCATGGTTCGATGGGCTAAAAGTAAAACGAACAGAAGTGTCTTTCTGATCAGTACGCAATGGATGGGGCTAAAACATGTTTTCGCTGGCAGGCCATGTGTGAAGAGAAATAGTGTTTAGATGGTAAAGAGGATAGTAGGAATAGGATAGAGCTACCGATGAGAAAGGAGGAAAGAGCATTGAGCAATAAGCGATATGCTGTATTTTCTAGCTAGAATGGAACTGAAAGGAAAGAGCATAGAGATTCAAATCCATGTGGCGTCTTCACTGCTAGAATAGGATTCGAAAAGAAAATGTATGTAGATTCATAGATATACAGGTACCACAATGGCTCCCGTCCGCACCCGTTGTTGACCCGGATGCTGAGATAAATGTGTTGTCTGTGTCTCCGTTTGTTGTTGTTGAACTGACGCAACAGACCACTGAGGCGGACCTACCGTTGTGGGAGTGGCCTGGGAGTGGGGGTATGGGAAGGAATGGGTCACTCTTTGCTCTTAAAAGGCATGGAATGAATATGTTTCAATATAGGAGTGGGAATGAGAAAGAGGAGGAAGTAAGCGCAGTGGCTACAACTGGAAGCCTGTTTGAAAGTTGTAAAGAAAGGCAGATACCTAGGTAGTTTCACTCGGTGGCTAAAAAATCGCCATCAATTTCCCCCAAACCCATCACACCTGCCAAGGACAGAATTCAATAAGAGAGAAAGTGGGGAACGGGTGCTGATGAGGGACTGGGTGTCAGAAAACGGGGATCTGTCAGTTGGATCAGGGGAACAGAGAAAATTAATTTTAGTCAGTCTTATGACAAAAATCATATTCAGGACACTCGTGTTGTTTCCTTTAATACTTGCCTATTCAGGGTTTTTTATATCATATAAACGTCATTTGCGTTTAAAAAGAGTCAGTATAGATTAAGATTAAAATTATAGCCCCGTCAACAACTAAGGCCATGTCAGGGCTGTCACCACGTTGAATCTTACCACGTATTAAAGTAGAGAAGGGGGAGGAATGGAATACATCCCTAATAGTAATACACTCTCCTAATACTTTTACTCGCTCTCTATTCTCTGGATATAGAACTAGAGGGGAAACACGGAACTCAGAATACAACAATGAACACTAATAGGACAACGGGAACAGTGGACAAGGAAATAAGGGGTGTTTGGGTGACCCAGACTCTACTCTATTGTATACCCCCCCCCCCTCCCATGTATGCTCATATCCCACCTTTCTTTGTGGAGGAGCTCTTATGAGCTGAGCTCCTTGGAGTGTTTCCAAACCATACCTAACAATTCAATGACTTGTGTCTTGGGGGTGGGGGTGAGGTTCCCGTAGAGTCTGAGACTGTTTGAGGGGGTGGGGGTGTTGTCCTTCCAAGGGTAACATAGGCAGTGGAGTAGGAGGGCTAAGCCTGATCCGTTGTTCCGCCTGGACCGATTAGTTTGCTTTGGCACAATGCCAATTGTGTGTGTGGTGGTTTTTTTGGTTTTGCTCCGCCATATTTGAGTGAGAGAGAGAGAGAGAGAGAGAGAGAGAGAGAGAGAGAGAGAGAGAGAGAGAGAGAGAGAGAGAGAGAGAGAGAGAGAGAGAGATTCGGGTGGGTGCACTGCAGAGGATATTACTCCAAACTAGCTTCCCCCTACTCATTGTAGATTGTTTAGGACATAATGGCATAAGATTGTTCAACGAATGCCTTTGTGTTCATATTCCAGTTAATTCCTTCAAAGGTCTTTACCCTTCCCATCCCTTTCTTTTCTGAAGCTTCGGCCTTCCCAACACAATGTAAAGCATGTGCCCACGCTTAATTACACTTACAGTGAATTATTTTCAAGACGCACACATGCTTTTGCATATTATGCAGACACGCGTATTGTCCTCACGCTAGAAAACGGAGGATTGAAAGAGGTTCAGAGGGAGTTTAGCGTAGAGACGGAAAAAGGGCAAGATTAGATGACCTCAATTTGAATGTGTTGCCTGGGAACAATAGACATAATTCCATGGGTCTATGAAGTACTAAAATTCTAAAGGACCATCGAAAAGATTGTGCAGGGTGTCCCAGGGGGATGCACTAGAAAAATTCTTTTTAACATTCGCAGTGCCACTGGGACCTTCTATCCCGTCTTTAGGACTCTCTATACTGTAAGTGAAGGAGTCCCTGGGACCCCTTGTTTTGCGGGACGATTGGGAACCCAGCTATATAAGATATTCCTGGGTTTATAATTTCATCAATCCTCTTCCTTATTAGAAGATAGTACCCCAAAAAGGTGAACACAAAACTCCCAAAGAAGAAACCGTTTGAAGGTGGGCGTGAAGCTCAAAGCTAGGTAAAAACCCATGTTTCTTGAAGTCTTGCCAGCAGCACAGGTAAAGCTTAGCCTTGCTTTTGGACTTCATACCTGTGGCTATGCTAAGGGTATCAAGGGGTTTATGACACATAACGCACGCAATCACCTGAGATTGGGTCTAGATTAGAACTAAGAATTTATTTTACTTTAGTGTGTCACCACTTGCTGTGATTTGTTTTCAGTGGCTGGTGTAGCTTACACCCACGTTCAGTTGATTGGATTTGAATAATAATATTGTAGAGGTCCTTATAAGTTATGTGGCATTGGTTGTGTATCTTAAAAGATTATGTAACGATTATTTATCAGGGAATACCAAATAGCAAGGGAATCATGCGCCTCAGCAACAGCAAAAGTACCCGAAAGCATTATTGTCTTAATCAGCGGGATTATCATTAGCTTTGTTTTCATAACCACCATAACGACGGGCCACCACAGTCCATTATCATCGATACCATGATCATCATCGACATCATCATCATCGTAGACATCGTCATCATCGTCGTCATCTGACAAAGAAATATTGTTATTTAATACTGAGTAGTTGTCTTAACAGTCTTAACCCTAATTTTGTTCTCTCTCACACAGTCTTGTGAATATGTGTGTGTGTGAAACTGAAAGTGTTCCTCTTGTTTGTTGATGTTTAGATCAGAAATTGTCCATATCATACAGGGGGACAAAATTAAAACGCTTTTATGAAATGACAGTGTTATCAGCAGAAGCTTTTGAAGTAGTACATAACCGTGCACGAAAAATATATTAACTACCCAAGTACAGAAGACGGAGCTGCTGTATACTATCCACTTTGTCTTACAACCTGTGTCCAATACGTGACCAACGGGTCCAAGCCTTGGAACATTATTTTCATTTCCCTAAGTGCGCACACCTGTATTGTCTTAAGCCTACCGGTAGCAATGTGACCTACAGTCTATGGATATCAGAGCTAGGCTTTGACCTGAGGAAATATTAAGGGTCAAGAGTAATGCATTTTCGTATTATTCTTATTCTTCATGACCTCTTAATAGGCAGAAAGACAGTAGATGCTAGTAACCAAAGGAAAAAGAGTGAGAGTGAAGTTACAAGCACAGAACATCCAGAAGGTGGAGGAACTGTTTGTATCAAAGACTCCCCGGTATCCCCACGGGGGTATTTTCGAATATATATAGTAAGTGCCTCCGATCAGTTGTAAAGTGTTACAGTAAGCCACCCTTGGCTTGCTATGAAGACTTGTCGGCACGAAACTTGCTAAGAAATTAGGATGTTTCAAAGTTGAAGCGATCAAAACCGCACGGCCACCTTTTTCTTCAGAAAACGCCCGCCACTTCTTGAGATGTATGCTTATCAAATAAAGACATGTAATAATTTTTAACCAGGAATGGTTTAAAACAAGATAGAAAGGAAAAACAACACCAGCACACCTTTAGCACATAACAGAAGCCTATTATCCTTCTTAAAACGGAATATTGCTGCGTTTTTGAAATGTTTCTACAGAGCTTCAGATTGTCAGCGGGCCAGGGTCATTGACCCGTATTGATGATGATTTGGCCCCTCAATTTGTGCAGCCAGGGGTCATCTGACCCATTAAGTCTGGAGTCAAATTTAAGTTTAATACTACAGTGACACATAATTGGCCAATTGTTTTGGAAATTGACCCATCGTTTTCTGTAATCAGGGGTCATGTTACGGTAATAAAATGCCCATGAATTTAGAAAACAATCTGAAGCTTTAAAAAATCAAAATCAAACTCAAGTAGTTGTATCGCATTCTTGGTAAAAACTGATCTTAGCATGCACGGCATGTGCAGCCCAGATTGTTAGGAAAAGCTGACCCTGAAAGGTATATGTGTAGGTATCTAGGTATTAGGCACTAGTGTGTATAGGCCATGAAGCCTATAAACGTCCCCGTCATTGTTTTAAATAATCAATGGTTTGTCAGGGTTTGCTGCTTGCGCGAGTTTTAGTCACTCGTCAAAGTCGAGTGAATCTACACTTTTCGTTGGATCATCATCCAGAAAACTCTTAAATTTTGTGAAAGCTGTATATGAATTAATTAAGGATTAGTCTGAGATCAGTTATTGTCGTTGGCACCGATTTGTTTAAATCCTTACTACTCCCTCGCGCTGCTGATTATACCAATACCATTTATCGTCGAAATAGACCTACTGACGTAATGGAATTATGAAAGATACATGATTATCTGCGTCCTTAAAACTCATTTTTACAGACAGACAACAACAATATGAGTGAAAGTAGGCGTGTGTTCGTTGGAGGTAAAACCTGGTGTGAACCCTCCACGAAGCTGTATAAATTATACAGCTGTGAACGATCATCAATGTCAGCTGAAGTAGTCGACTTGTCCCTATTAGCACAGTCAGGTTGTCCTAATAGGTGCTGATTCAAAACGCAGCGGGAACGCGTGGAAAGAAGATACGTATGAGCTGCATAATCTATGTAGTGAAAAAGAAAACGTGACATGTAGATAAAGGCGTCGATTTTAGCCAGGTAAAGGTTTGGCGAAGTATGTAGGGTCATTGAAGGGATTGAATCAAAATCTGACGGCAATATTGTGTGACAAATGTGTGTCCCTGCGGATTTCGAAAAAAGCACACCCGAAAGTAAAACGTGTGCATGCGTGCACGTGCAAACGAGTGTGTTTGTATGTGTGTGTGTGTGGTTGGGGGTGGGGGCGTGTACGCATGAAAGCACACACATACACACTCACACACACAATGACACACATACACAATCCTTCCGTACCTTCCTACACGCACACCCACAAACCCCCTTAAATGGACATTTGCACATAATCATACACACATTTTTGGGGGGTGTTTGTGTGTGTGTGTGTGTCTAAGATCACTGTAAGGTGGATAGACGTTAAATTAAAGAACGAACACTCACACACACACACACACACACACACGCACGCACGCACGCACGCACGCGCGCGCGCGCGCGTCATGGCCTGTTCATTTCACATGTTTTTGTTTTGTTCATCTCACCTGTATACAACACGCATCAGAAATGTTAGAGGATTTCAGAGGATTTCAGAGGATTAAGAATTTCTGACAGAGGATTGGCTTCTCTTGTCAGAGGTTTTGCCTTGTTATTGAGTATTATCCATTGTGTCAAATAGCAATTTAGAGTGATTTCTCACTATATTAAGCCTTTTTTGTGGTATTCGGAATTCATTTCAGTGTTGTCCCTCTTTAGTCTAGGGCCTTGGTGGCCTTTTTACAGCAGTTTTCCCTTCAGACTATTATGATGCCTGATACAAGCGTTTGTGAACATGAATAGACTGGGATTCAGACCTATTAGTTAAACTAAGCGTGTCGCTCATTCTGTTAATATATATTTAATTGCGGTGAAAAGAGATGGGAAGACATGAATCTGAATGGGTGAAAACAGTTGGGTGGGAAAGGATGAGAAAGGCTGGGGTAAAATGGAAAGAAAAGGAGAACAGAAAGTGTTTGCCTTGTTCCTCGTTTCTGCATGTAATTTCCACTAAGTGTTCTCAACATTGGGAACGCACGACGCCCCTTCACGAATGTGACGTACTTGAAAAGAAAGCCACTGAATTGGTAGAACTACGCATGGCTACGTGTCACAAGCCCAATACAAGACACAATTACTAAATGTGGCTAGTTTAAAGACGCACACACACTCTCTCACGCACGCCCACGCGCGCACACACACGCACGCACACACAGTGACACACACATACAATCATACGCACACACACACGCACACACACTGATACACACGCACACGACACGCACGGAGAGAGAGAGAGAGAGAGAGAGAGAGAGAGAGAGAGAGAGAGAGAGAGAGAGAGAGAGAGAGAGAGAGAGAGAGAGAGAGAGAGAGAGAGAGAGAGAGAGAGAGAGAGAGAGTGAGTGAGTGAGTGAGTGAGTGAGTGAGTGAGTGTATCTGTAGGCAAACCATACAACCGTGAGTGTATCTGTAGGCAAACCATACAACCTCCAACATTTGTTATGAACCAGGACATGACATTAAAAGGCTTTACGGCCTATTAAATCCTTAAGACATCACATATCACTCCAACTTCCATACTGGTATAGACCCCCCCGACCCTGTTTGTAAAACAACAACTGATGATGATGATAACATAGAAGAAACCCCGTTAATAGCGGGTCGTTGCTGTCATACGTTGACTAGGATCTTGAATTGTCTGGTCTGCATTGGCGAAAGGATCTTAACTGCTTGCTTTCTTTACTAACATGCTGATTATAAGTGTAGATACCTAGCCGTTCATTAGTATGCACAATCCACAGGCATGGTTGATTAAACTTGTCCCTGACTAACCTAACGTAAAACAAACAACCGTAATGCCAATGCTTTCTTAGACAAAATACGAAATGCTCGGAAACGAAGGCCCCTATTTATAAATTTATTGGACATGTATATCACACTCTTTGCAAATGGATGATGATGCTGTGTTGAATTGCTAACGAATAAAGGACAAACTGCCCCATAAATTGAATAAAGGACAAACTGCCCCATACATTGAATAAAGGACACTGTAGACACAACAACACATGTACACACTCCACCAGAAAACACTTGCCCGCCCCCCTTTTTGTCCCCCCCCCCCCAGGCGCCTACACATACACGCACGCACACACGCACACGCACACACACACACACACGCACGCGCGCGCGCGCGCAGAGAGAGAGAGAGAGAGAGAGAGAGAGAGAGAGGGAGGGAGAGAGAGAGAGAGAGAGAGAGAGGGGGGGGGAGGAGAGAGAGAGAGAGAGAGAGAGAGAACGAACGAACGAAACTTTTTTATTGAGGGAAAAGACTAAGCACTATTCAGGCTTGTTTACATCCAGCCCTCATAAAAAATGAAAAAGGAGAAGAAAAAACAATAACCACCATTAACAATAAATGGAACATTTAAAAAAAAAATGAAAGTGAAAAAGCATGCACATACAAAATTCATACTTATCAAATAACCATGAAAAAACATCAAACACATTGAAATTAAAGTTACCCATTAGAAGCACGCACACACACACACGCACGCACGTTACAAATGCACGCACGCACACGCACACACACACGCACGCGCGCACACGCACGCACACGCACACACACACACACACACACATTTGATCTCTCTCTCCCTCTCTCTCTCTCCCCTCCCTCCCTCCCTCCCTCTCTCTCTCTCTCTCTCTCTCTTTACACACACACACACACACACGCGCGCGCGCGCGCGTGCGCGCAAATTCCTGTCAAGAAGTAAAAGGGACAAAAGCAAAGTTACATTCACATCGGGTATCTTGAGGAAACAGGTGGTGGAATCTGGGAGAAGGTTTAATAATATGAACAACATGTTATAGAATTGAATTATAAAATTCGGTCATTAGAAATGTTCGATAGTTTTTTTTGGAAAGAATTAAAGCTTGTTGCAATTGCGAGATTGCCCAATATGGCATTCCACAAGGCCCCGCCAGAATAAGCTAAGCATGTTTTGAAAAGGTCGATTCTAGGCAAAGGCAGCATGAGTTTGTGAACATGGCGTTGATCATTGACAACAAACCTATTGGTAAGTGATGGTGGGGCATTGCCTGATAAAATTTTGAACATGAAAACAGCTTTGTTGAATTTTAGTTTTAGCTTGAAAGGTAGTATGTCCAAGGCTTTGTAATCATTAGCTGTTAATGTAAAAGATTTAAGAAGAACTAACTTTAATGCCCGTCTATGAAGACTAGAGAGGGGTTTTAAAGTATTGTCACTTGCACCATCCCAGATAGTTGAAGCATAGTTAATGTGGGATTCAATAAACGAGTGAAAGAATATCTTACGCGAGTGGAGGTTTAGGAAGTGTTTTATTTTGGACAACTGATAGATCTTTTTTGAAACAGACTTACATACCTTAGATACATGATCTGACCAAGAAAGATTATTGTCAATGACAACGCCAAGTATTTTATGACTGCTTACTTCCTCAACAATGTTACCATTAATAGAGAGAGTTAAAGAGCCGAGAGGAAGATTCTGACGTTTTTGTCTAGTTGTTACCATCATAAATTTAGTTTTTATAGGATGCAGGCTCATGTGGTTTAATTCTGCCCAGTTTATGAGTTCGTTGATGCTGTTCTGTAAATTTCGTAATACTACTTCATAGTTAGAGTGATTAGTGTGTAACGTTGTATCGTCAGCAAACAAATCGCACAACGTACTTAGAACTAGAGGCAAATCGTTGATATAAACGGAGAAAAGCAAAGGTCCTAAGACGGAACCCTGAGGAATGCCATACTTTGTTGTTCTAGATGAAGACACGTGGCCGTTAACAGCCACCACCTGTTTCCTCTCCATTAAAAATGATGATATAAGTTCTATTGTATTACAAGACAATCCATATAATGTTAGTTTTTTAAGCAGAAGAGAATGGTCTACAACATCAAATGCTTTAACAAAGTCAACTATTAGAGCACCAGTTATTTCATTATTATTGATATTAGTAAGCCATTTATCAACAAGAGTTGTAAGAGCTGTTTGACAAGAGTGTTTCGTTCGAAAACCAGACTGACACGGATGGAAAAGATGAAAGTGGTCAAAATGATTAAGGATGTGTTTGTTCATGTGACTTTCTAATGGTTTTGATAAGACAGACACGATGGAAATGGGTCTATAATTACAAGGGTCAGAACGATCTCCTGATTTAAATATGGGTGTGATTCTCGCTGTCTTAAAAGCTTTAGGAAAATGTTTTTTTAGAAATACACAAATTATATATGTAAGTGAGTGATTCGGATATGACTGGAGCTGATAGTTTAAGAATTTTGCCATCTATATCGTCTAGGCCTCTGGTGTTTGTTTGTTTTAAATGAACAAGATAATTAAAGACTTCGTATACCGTTAAATAAGGTATAGTTAGTTCGGATGAAATTTCTTTACACAAACAAAAGTCATGAAGATATTTAAGATCATTTTCCTCGGATCTATTGTTTTGTATAATAGTGTTGGCTATTTCAGAGAAATAAACGTTAAAGGTTTCTGGAGATAGTTCATTTGTAAAAAAAATTTGTGAACTGGATTTTTTGTTATTTAGCTGGTTAATGGCTGACCATATGGATCTACTGTCTGATTTGTTAGTTATTAAGTCTTGAAAATAATTGCTTTTTGACTTTCTCTTCAAGTGATTTACATAATTTCTTTGCTTGCGAGCACCTCCCTCATCCCCCATAGCAAAAAGTGAGTCTCTTACATTCATAGCTTGTCTTACATTATCCGTTAACCATGGCTTTTTGGGGGTATTTTTTACACGTTTGGTTTTTAATGGCGCATGTTTATTATAGACATTTAAAAAGTTGTGGTAGAAAATTTCAAAGGCTTCATCTGGATTCGTAAATTGATATACCAAAGACAAAAACGAGTTATTAAGATCAACTAGGAATTGGTCAGTATCAAAGTTAGAAAAGTTTCTATATGTTATGAATGTATGACAGTGTTTTGGAATTTTGACACCCTTTTTTGACCACGTGAAGCAGACAGGGAGATGATCGCTGCAATAAAAGCTAGGTGAGCAGACTTCGACTAAATGTTCTGGTTGGGATGTGTAAATATGATCGATCAGGGTTTGGGAATTAGCTGTAATTCTTGTAGGCTTGTCAATAACTTGAGTCAAAAGGGATAATTCAAAGGAACGCTTCCATGTTTGGTTCGGTTTTAGTAAATCGATATTGAAGTCACCTAACAAGCAAGTCTCATTAGATATTAAAGAAATTTCATCCATTAAAAGTGTAAAGTTATTAATCCAGTCTACATGTTCAGCGGGGTTTCTATAAATAAATCCTAAAGTAAGGGGAGAAGATCTTTTGAAGTTAACTTTAATAAACAAACATTCTATGTTATATTTACCAGAGAGTGTAATGCAGTTGTAATTTAAACTTTCATGCACGTACACTATGATGCCAGTCTCTCGTGGCCGCTTAGGGTCTGAACGAATAAAGTTATAACCAGATAATTCTACCTCAGAATCAGAAATGCGGTCGTTTAACCGTGATTCTGCAAAACAGAAAACATGGAAATGCTTACCTGAATTATTTAGGATTTCTGAAACATCAATTTTGCTGTATATATGATTAATATTTAAAAATCCAACTCTAAGTCCGTCCTTAGAGGGCCAGGAATCTTGCGTAACAGGCATAATAATATAATATAATGTTATTACATAGAAAACAATTATCGAAAAAGGAGCAATAATGACAGACACACACAATCAACAAGAAATGCGCAATATAATGAAAATACAACCGTTACAAACGATTCTCAAGTCACATGTAAGGTCAAATAATAAACGTTATCAAGTAAAGTTGCCGCCAAAACGCATTAAACTTTCCCCAACGGCACAAAATCCTAGTACACAACCTCTTTAGAGGGGTAAACCAGGAAGAAAACACACGCACAAATAAGCAATATATCTCAAAACTCCAATCAATCGAGCGGCGTCCCTTGTCCGAGCATGATTACATCAGAAGGCCATGTGCTTTGAGGATTCTAATTATGATTATTAAAAAGAAAGTACAATGAAAATGAAAAACACAGAAAGAATAACAAGCGAATATTCATCATTCATACAATAAAATGTGGTCATAACAAGAACCATGGGTGACTCAATGTTAAGCCTGCATCCAATTGGGAGGCAGCCCTGGCTGTTCACGCTGCGTTGCCAGCTGTGAGGCTAGGGCCATCAGTTGCTGGCACACTGACCAAGGGCAATGGGGGGAGGCCAGCTCTGGCTGCCAGCGTGCCTCTCATGAATGAAAGAGTTAATAGCTGGGGCTGTTGAAACCGGGGGAAATTGGAATTGCAGCTGACCAAAGCTTCTGCCTTGATAGGCATTGTGAATGGGGAAGGGGTAAGGGGCTCTTAGGGTAAGAAGTGTCAGGAGCCATGATATTATTAGAGTAAGAGGTATGGGGCGGGAACTGGGGAGGAATATTGGGAGGGGGACGTGAAAAAACACTGTTTTGTGGGTGGGTCTGTGCAGTGATTGGTTCAGTGGACTGATCTGACCTGACAGTGTCAGACTGAGTTACAAGAATCTGGCGATTAGCTTGAGAACTTAGTTGGGGAAAGTCAGCTATAGATGACATGGGTGGTGGTCTAGAATTGACTGGGCCGTCTTGGTCATGAGAAGTTGTATTCATTACATTATTTCTCATGTTCTGCCTTTTGTCATATCGGGACACAGAAAGATCACTTTGGGCAAAGTAGGAGTTACCAGCATTGCTGACACGGTCGTCCACAAATGAACGCCCAGACTGAGGGAGAACCATCTTGAAGTTTATGGCCAGGCATGCTGTGCCTCTAGGACTGGGGTGGATGTGGTCATTGTACAATGCTTTTCGAGGGAGGCCTTTAAGTGTGACAAAGGAATTGTGGTTGTCAATCAAATCAACCTGCATATTTGTACAAATGGTGTAGAGATTTTTGTTGGAGGGGGCGATAGAGTTATTCAATTGATGCCTACCATAGGCAGGGACAATAGAGCTCATTGCTATATAGGCAGATGGGAATCGTTTTTTGCATAGACCAATGAGTTCACACCACTCCTTTGTAGTAATGGGCCCAGAGAGAGAGAGAGAGAGACTGAAGTGTGGCAAACACAGCCTATTTTCATTTAGTCCATGATTGTGTTTGATAAAGGGAAGTCAATACATTTCCGAAATATTACCAGCAACAACGTGGGCGTTCGGGTTTTTGTTCATCAGAGAGTTATGTAAGCTGCAGTTTTGACTTCCACTCACGTGCAGCACGAAAAAACAAACAGAAGCTGCGTAATAATTGCCCCCCCATCATGTATAATGAGGATGCTAATATTTCCAGCATTAAACTGGTTGGTAATCATGGCAGATCAGTTGAGCTGTGCCAAAACAAATTATGCAGTAGGGAGGGCCTGGATGCATTCTGACTGACCGCAATTGTTACCATTTAGAGCCATTTAGTCATTTTTGTCTCACTCGTGTTAACGAAGTCGAAGTGAGTCTATAGTATGATAGTTGTTCGGTTGTGTGTGTGCGTGTGCGTGCGTGCGTGCGTGGCGTGCGTGCGTGCGTGCGTGCGTGCGTGCGTGCTCGCGTGCGTGCTCTAATCTCCAAACTTTAGCG
>CM065680.1:31968796-31971353 GCA_017654935.2 Phymorhynchus buccinoides | reverse complement strand
AGTAGGTGGCGAACCCCGCCACCAGAGCGGTGATGCTGACAGCGGGGAACCAAGTCAGAGAGAGAATGAAATGATGTGTGCCCGTGCGCACAGGCGCACAAGCATGCACGCATATGAGCATGGGGGTAGACACATACACACGTGCGCGTACACACACACACACACACACACACACACACACACACACACACACACACACACACACACACACACAGAGAGATGCGCACTTGCCTGCACACACCACCGCGTGCGCGCACGCACATGCACGCGCACATAGGCTATGCATGCGTGCGTATACACGCAGACACAAACACACGGACACACACACACACACAGTGACACACACACACACACACACACACACACACACACACACACACACACACACACACACACACACACACACACACACACAGAGCACTGCATGCTCGTGATACTAAAGAAATAAGTCAGATCCTATTAAGAACTATGTAATGTGCAGGAATCAATCATATGCCACCCAAAACTTTCGAATCAAAGCATAAAATTTGTTCTTCTTATTGTTGTTGTTGTCGTTCCCTGGCTTAAAGACTCCAGGGACCATCCCAACAGCCGAAGCAATAGAACACTATGGTACAAATGCACCAGCTAGGGATGAGAACATTACGTGTGACCGTTTTTGATTAGCCCGCCACGTGGGCAGCCGACTCCGACTTCGGAGGATTTTAGACTGATGATGTTATGCTAGGAGCTTGCCATGGCTAAAGACAATCCTCGCAGAACATAACAACATTTTGATGTAGCCTTGGTGTTCTATCTTATGTCAATTGATCTCACACAGCCTTATGCCAAGGCGAAAATTTCGGTCTGAAATGGATTAAACTTGCTGCTTAATCGCAGTAAATATTCTTGAGCATCATCACAGTAAGTGTTAACATTTCATAACCCTGAACACAGTGGGGAAAAACAGTAAGATCAAATCGATAAGTCACAATAATTATTCTTCTGCATCTTCGCAGTGTTAACATTTCATAAACTGCATACAGTGGAAATAAACCAGAAAGATTAAATCGATAGTTAAAAAGCTATGAATCAAAGTTATTTGGTTAAAATTAAGTTCACCCATGACATTATCCACAGATGTCTTGGAGGATGCAGATAATGCTTCGCCTCCTTGCAATGTGCCAACAGTAGAACAAATTCATCCCATATTTGTAGTAAATGGCCGTTTCAATTCACACTTAAAAATATTTTAAGGATCAGTGTAATTTCAAATCGCACATACCCTCGAATTAAAAAAAAAAAAGAGTAAAAATTCTGTTTAAAAACAAGCAAAACAGTAACAAAGCAATTGGAAACAATGGAAAATGAACAGTTAGTAACAAATAAAGGAACAACGCCAAAGTCTGTTAAATAGAAGCCAATTTAAAAGAAAATTAACAGCGATTAACAAAAGGATAAACAGATTCATACTTACCTGAAGAAATCGATCTTTCGTACGTCTGTCTGTATGGTGATCTCAAATGGTGTCTTGTGGGTTTAAGAGTGTGTGTTGTCGCATAGTAACGGTAAAATGTCCTCGTGAAAAACAACTTGCAAAGATACCGGGAACGATATCACATAGGTTTGATCATATTTATTCGGTGCCTTTGTTGTTCTGTCTCTCCGTGTAAGCCTACATTCATAAAAAGTTTTGCTCCTCCCCCCCCCCCCTCTCCCCCCCCCCCCCCCCCCCCCCCCCCCCCCCCCCCCCCCCCCCCCCTTAAAAAATGACATTCATACAATTTTGGTTTTCACCGAGACCATGAATTTTTACTTAGCCCTAAAAGGGAGCTAATCTTTAACAGAACACATCCTAGCTTCCATATTGTTTTCTTCATAAACAAAATATGTTGTAATATTGATATAAAAACAAAATGTCTTTTAATAATTATTGAAGTTAACATTAGAATCTAACAAGCTTGTTTTAAAATATCACGTTTAATGGAACAGTGTGTTTCAAAGACTCGACTAGAAATAGGTCGGGGTTGGCCGGCCTTAATTCGTTTATTTATTAGTTTTTTTTACTTAGTTACTGATATATTTTATGTTGTTTTATTTCTACTAATTTGCTAAACACAATAAGTGCAAGAATTCTTTAATTCTGTCTGTGGTGTAAAGAAAACTATCTGGACCTCAATGTCCTCAAAACAAAGGAAATGTTAATAGACATTAGGACAGATCCACCCCCTGTGCCAAAGGTAGAAATTGATGGTGAAACAGTGGAAAGAGTTTCAGAATACAAATATTTAGGTACCATTTTGGACGACAAACTGACTTTCGACAAGAACACACAGAACATACATAATAAATGTCAATCAAGATTGTTTATTTTGCACAGACTGAGAAATATTGGTATTAATTCAAACATTCTGCATACGTACTATAGTAGCTGCATTGAGTCTGTGCTTACTGTTTCCTTTACGTGTTGGTTTGGAAGTCTGTGTTTGAAGAATAAGCGTGTGTTGGATGATGTGGTGAATGTGTGTAGTAAAGTTGTTGGAAAGAGAGAGATGGGTTTGAATGAGATGTACGAAAG
>CM065680.1:31936296-31966296 GCA_017654935.2 Phymorhynchus buccinoides | reverse complement strand
CAAAAGACAACTGACAATGAAAATACACACACAGAGAAATATGATGGCAACCATACGTGACAATGAGTCAAATCTGACGATGATCAATCAACTAATCAATTCGATTAATCAAGAAGATGAAATCATGGAAGGTAAAGGCACAGGTTTTGGATATAGTTACAGGCGCTGGTCAAAGGCAAAATGTGCGTACGTTTGATAACAAGAGATGGACAATAAACTCTGATGTAACTATAGGCACAAACAACTGCAGCAGTTTAATCACTAGTAAGTAGTTTTCGTTGCTAAATCAGTTGGGTGACTTACAAATTACATGGGTCATTTTCTATTTTGATGGCAACATTTTGAAAGGCAATTGTTAAAAAACCCCACTGGAAAAGAGTTTACATTCTGAGAACAAATGATCTACTGAAACTTTTCATAATTATACTACATAATAATCATGACACAAACTGAAAACTCGATGGCTTATATCCTGCTTCGTAACTTGAATTAAATAATCCAGTTTGACAAAATTAAGGATCTACTGAATAAATAAATTAGCATTTTAATATATAAAATAATAATGAATTAAGCTTAAAACTCGAGGGCTCACACTCTTGCTTCGTAACTTAGACAAAACAATCCAGTTTAGTTTTTTCCACTTGTCAGCTGGCTTGTGCAATAATAATCTAAGAATGTGCGGTTGGAGTGGGAAGGCTGAGATTGCACAAAGCACAACTTTAACCAACTGCATGTCAACAAAAGGTAGTATTACTTGATCTGATTTTATCTACAGAGGACCAATTTTGTATGAACCTGCATCACAGAATCGCCCAAACACTCTACCAGCCCGGTGTGTGTGTGTGTGTGTGTGTGTGTGTGTGTGTGTGTGTGTGTGTGTGTGTGTGTGTGTGTGCGTGCGTGTGCGTGTGCGTGCGTGCGTGCGTGCGTGTGTGCGTGTGCGTGTGCGTGTGCGTGTGTGTGTGTGTGCGTGTGTGTGTGTGTGTGCGTGTGTTTGTGTGTGTGTTTTCATTTGTTTGTCAAACAATAACGAGACAACAATGCCCCAGTCTCCGCTTTTGCCCCCACACTTCAGACCTCAGCTGAATATCAACAAGACGTGTGGGAAGAAACGTAGTGGCCAAGCTGGTCCCATAAACTAAAACTGTAAAGGGCATGTAGTCTAGTTACGACACGATAGTTCCCGTCCTCTAGCTATAAAAAATATCACCCGCCGCTTGTGAAGTGACAGCAAAACGAGGAGGGGAAAGGTTGAAAGAGGAAGTGAGCATTTGATATAATTAAAAAAATGAAACCTCCTCCGATAGAACCCATGCTCAAAGTAGAGTCGTGTAGACAGTCCCCCACCCTAACTCTGATCCCTGTCGCTACCATTACATCTTGGACCTTGCATTGCGGTCTTTGATCAGAGTGTTAGGAGAGGGTAACATTTATGGGGAAATGTCTCGGTTATTTAAAATGTATTTTTAAAATGAAATGAACACGAAACGAGCTATAACATTGACATAAGTTTTGTCTAGCTTGTCTGTCTAAATATCATACCACCATTCAAATCACAATGAGCCAGTTATGAATTAATTTACATATGCAAAGTAGTTTTCTCCTGTCTAAAAAGTTTAATATTCTACGTGATAAATGCAAGATGGCAATGAAAAAAACCCCCACTAGAATATATTATAACCTCCTGGGTAGATTGTAAAAATCGTGCATCACACACAAAAAATATATATAGAAAAAAATGGATTAAAAAGACACCCTACCATGATGTAAAAGCAGGTGATGCATACTCAGAATGAATGTACAGTGGAACCTCCCTTATAAGACCTTCAACAACCATCCAAAATGAGGTCTTATAAGGAAGGGGTCTTATAAGGGAGGCAATTTCAATACTTACAAAGAAGGGCAATGTCTCAGAGAAGTAGGTCTTATGTGGGAGGGGGGTCTTATAATGGGAGGTCTTTTAAGGGAGGTTCCACTGTATAAGCTATCGATGATCAAAGTTTGCGTTCATTGTCAACGTTTCATGGAAGACTTTGTGAGTTGTGAGACCTCTCTCTCAGAGACTACCACGGAAATACAAACTTCAAAACGGGAAAAGTACGACTAAAGCACTCGATCAACAGAATGCAACCCGACCCTCAATAGAAGTTAAACGAATGTAAAATGACACATTATGTGCATTTAGTCATGATTTGCATGATTGAACAAGATGATAATAAACACACAACGCAAGACATTTTTGCATGTAACTTCCATCTCGAACAATTAACGTCTGAATAGAAGGCACATCCGAGAATGATAATCATCATCGCAAACAAATGGTGACATTATTGGACAAGGGACATAAAAAGTGGGCAATACTATTAGCAAGGCACCTTTTTCATTTAGCCTTTGTGTAGATGAGATCAACCTCTAGAAAATAAAAGAATGCTTTGTCCCGCTTACATGTTATGATTGTTAAACTTCGTGAATTAGAAAAGTTTATTCGCTGATCAATGAAAGTCAAAACGGTTTTTTTAAAGACAATATTGATAAAACCCCTTCCCATTGGTTGATTCTGAATCAAAAAGATTAAAGGCAATTTCGGCAATGTTAAATTACCTAAGAAATGGACCAAGTACCCACAGAAATAACACTAGCCAATGTCTATCGTTACCGCCTGAAGTGCTCAAATGTCTTCGATTGAACGTGGATTTCTTGTTCCAGTTTAAGCTTTTGTAGGCATAGTAGAAACTGCTTTTCCTAAATAACCTTTTTTTCCCTATTCCAGCCAGCCCACAAACATGGTCTTTCTTTGCCTACGCTACGCCTAACAGCCAATGAACACCCAAAACCGCAACAACAACAAAAAGCAAAAAGACTGGAGGACGAAGACTCAAAAGGCTGATGACAAGTATACAATACACTACCGTAACTAGACAAACAGCTTCAATAATCTAATTGGGAAGAAAAAAAGTACGAATATCAAACCTCGCCAGTCACAAATTTAACAAGGCAACTCTATCGATATTACTTATAAGGCACTTGAATGCAACATTGTTCAAAGGCTGAACTCGATTGAGCGCGATGGAATGGCAAGGCAAGGTGGAGAGAGATGGCAACTATGGCTTTGTGGCAAAATAGGGAAATCAAATATAGATTGGACGGGGAGGATCAGAAGACATTTGTGATTTTTTAAAGGAAAAAACCACACCAAACAAACATCAGAACACACACATACACAAAGATGAAGAGGGGGCCAGGGGGTATTTCTGTAGAAGGAAAGAAGACTAGTCTAGTCCTGAAAGAGGGCTCTCAACGTGGCGATAGTGGAACACCCACAGCTGACAGGATTCAACGGATATGCACGAGAGACGAACGGAATGGGGCAAACCACAGGGGAATGTTTTCATCAACTAGGAACTGGAAGAAAAAAAGATTATGAAGTTCTACAAATTGATGGAATTCGTTTGTCTTTCCAGCCAGAGACAAACGAACAGAAAGACAACAACGGCGTGTTTTTACAAATGAACATTAAAAAAAAAAACCACGAAAGAAGACAACAAAATAACAGTAAGACCCCTTCTACACCCTCCTTTATTTACTCTCTTTTTGTATATTCGATGATGAATCCCCCTCCACTTTCCACACAGACCCCCCTTCAACCATACCCCCCCCCCCCCACCACCCCTCACGGACACCCCTTCACGACCCCCCCCCCCCCCCCCCCCCCTCCTCATATGGGTCATCCCTGTAGCTGGCAATCGATGGCTAGCTGTCAACACAAATCATAGGACCTGACTGTCAGCAGACCATCAGACAACACGACACAACACATACCCTGGACGACATCATCATATAGCTGTGTTTAGTACGGCATACATGACGTCGTCAGACAGCAGTCAACAGACACGACACAACACATACCCTGGACTATATCAGATAGCTGTTTTTAGTACATCATAGCTGACGTCGTCAGACAGCAGTCAACAGACACGACACACATACCATGGTTTACAAGCAGCAAAGTTCAAAGTTCAAAGGTTTATTTCCGAAAGACCCTTGGGGGTACATGGAAAAAATAAAAATAAAATGAACTGAAAAAAATTCGAACAGACAAAATGAAAAGAAAAAAAAAGAAAAATACAAATTAAACAGAAAGGGCACGACACATAATAAATGACTGATGTCACTAAACAGCACACTCACACGATACACATAAATGTGTTACGGTTGACTCGAGTCACACAGAGACCAACACATAACACAACGTTAGTCCGCACTAGAAAACATTACTCACGTCACGGAGTGAAAAGTATGACACCGTAATCAACACACAATATGCACACAGACTACAGTAGTAGAAAAAGGGTAGATTGACCATTGATTGTCGCTGCTTTTGGTTAGATTACAATCATTCTGCTCCAACGACGCCATGCTCTGTTGATTATATGCATACTGTTACTAGTATTACACGGCAAAGGTCTTCCTTAACAAATGGACAAAGTCACAAACGCACGAGCGTAATCCGCCATCAGGCTTCAAACAACAACCATAAGTCTTATATCTCCGGAATTTATAAAGTTGTAAAGAAACTTTGGAGGGGGGGAAAAGGCAACGATTCCCTCAATGTTTGTTTGTGAAATAAAAGTGATGTAACAGCCTGATTTATGTTAAGTTTACCTATCATTTGTTCCTAAAATATCGCTTAATTAAAAGATTTACTAAAAAAAAGTTTTGTTTTGTTTTTCGCTGTTATCGTTGGTAAAAGGTTCCGGTAAAAAGTAAAGCAGCATTAAAAAGGGGGGGGGGGGGGGAAGGGGGTGGGGGGGCGGGGAGCGGGGGGGGCGTGGTATGAAGCTTACACCCCCCACTACGTTATAGATTATAATTAAAGTTCTATCTTCCATCATTGATCAACATAACCGATAGAATGCATGCAGTTGTCTCGATCATTCGACTTCGGGTTTTTTCGGGGGTTTTAATGTAGAAAAGGCGCTTGAGCATTTCACAAATTTATTGCATATTACTGATTAAAACCGACCCACAAAGAAGAACACAAGTACGCTTGACTCGTGTCAATAAGGGACGTGGGAGCAGCACGTGCACACAGACCTATAGTTCAACCAACAGTGTGTGTTCTCCAGTTTAAGGTCTATTCACATAAGTGATTTTAGACAATCATACCAATAGTCCGGCAACGTTGGTGATCACACCTTTCACGCAGATTCACAGGAACTCTATCCACCCCCCCCCCCCCTCCCCCACACCCAGACCAGCACATGAACATGAAAACAATGGCAGCGTTTGGTCCTGGGAGAGCGACACGTTCACTGTATCGGGCGACACCAACCATGCCCCAATGAAGGTCACTCTTCTTTTGATTGATTTTGATCCAAAGTTCAATAATAATAATAATCACACGCATTCACAGCTTTCTTTTTTGTATTTCATAAATGACACATAGGAGCTTGTTGGCATTTTAAAAAAAAGTTACAGATTCTTAAGTCTAATCTAAGAAACACACACAAATACTTTGGTGGGTGGTGGGGGTGTGGTGGTGTGTGGAAACTGAGGGGCGGGGAGGGGGGGGGGGGGGGGGGGGGGGGGGGGGGGGGGGTGAGGGGGGGGGGTGGGGAGCACAAAACAAACTTTCCTATTTTGATATTGATAATCCCAAATTGGATTTTTAAAATCAGAACAAAAGAAATTTTAAAAAATACTACACAATAAAACTTCTGCAATTAAGATTCTGTTTCAACCACAGCACTACAACACACATTATATTATTGTCACCACCATTACAATTCTAGGCATCGCTTGCTTTTTAAATCAAAGTCGTTTAAACTCTTAATTAACATCTAGCTGAATAGCAGGTAAGAAAACGTTGTGGGGGGAGGGTTGGGGTTGGGAAAGAGGCATATGTTAAAATTAAATAAACTAATATACCCAGATTTAGAGTGACTTAATTTAGCTATTAAAGTAATCAATGAAAATGGCAAGTTTAAATGCACTGTACCGAAGAAAATTTTGAATTGCATCCTCGGACAACAAAACTGAAGTCCAAATATGAAAGCCAATTTGGACATTACTCAGTTTTATTAATCCTGTACTCAGTTTAAGCCTTAATAAACAAGCGATGTTCTAAAGCAAAAGAAAAGTATTCATAAGCTAAAACACACAAAGAAAAAAGAAACACAGCCCACTCCAAAAAAATGAAAAGTAAAGAAAAACGATAAACAAACACACAAACTACATTAAACACACAAAAAAACATTAAGAAATTAACTAAAATGTGTGTGTGTGTGTGTGTGTGTGTGTGTGTGTGTGTGTGTGTGTGTGCGTGCGTGTGCGTGCGTGTGCGTGTGTGTTTGTGTGTATGTGTGCGCGTGCGTGCGTGTGGTTCCTGTGCTTTGTTATACTTAATGCAGTACATTTTGTCGTCTGCTCCACAGCAGATCAGAAGAAAATACGTTTGGAATGTTCAGATTGTTTATATCATCTTACTTTTTGTTTATCTATTAGATAATGTTCATGAATTATCTCGCAAAAATAAAACTTAAGTTTAAAAGCATTTGGTAAGGTCATAAAAACACATAGCTCAATTTGCAAGTAATGTCAAAGTAAACGTTCATATTATCTCAATGTTCTTAACTTTACGTCCGTTTATGTATTTCTTCTTCCTTTATGTCTTGATCTGGTAATGATGTCATTGCTTGCAGACAGTTGCAATAATTGAGCATGAAATTGACTTCAAAATTCTTTACTGTTTTTTTCATTCCAGTTTGTTTTTCTTTCTCAAACATTCTCATTTCTTACGTACAAGTGAACATGAAATTTATTTAAAAAAATCCTTTAGTTGCTACAATACTTTTCTGAATCTATAACATATAAACTAAGCACAATAAAAATTTAAAAAAATTCTGCCAGATTCGATTTTTTAACAGAAAGAGCAGCTTCATTTCTTTCCAAGGACATCTATGTGACCTTCACCGAGGGCACGGGCACACTGAAGACGGGGTGCACGTGCTTATGCCGGGGACTCGTCCTTGTAGTCGTCAGCGGTGAGGGTGCTGTTCTGGATCATGGGCTTGTTCTTGAACCTCCTCCACAGCTCGCCGATCAGGTCGGACAGCAGGATGTCGTTGGAGTTCTTGGCCACCAGGCGCAGCACGAAGATGCCGTCGTCACGCAGGTAATCAGCAAACTTCTTGGCAAACTTCTTGTCCTCGACCCCTTTGATCTCGTTCAGGATGCGCAGGTACTTCTTGATGTAGGCCACACGGTTGAACCGGAACAGGGCTCGCCACAGCCAGAAGATGAAATTGCCCGTGGTGGCGATGGACACTAAGCAGATCCAGAACCAGAGGAAGATGAAGATCTTCTCGTTGAACAGGTTGATGGGCAGCACGCACTGCACGGTGTAGCGCTGGATGTTCTGCAGCTGGCGGATGTCAAAGTCACACAGTGTGACCTTAGGGAAACGGGCCGACTCTCTCCACGTATGGTCCTCCATGATCCCTCCCAAGACCTCAAAGCCGTACAAGTTGTACCACCCGCCCAGGAATCCGTTCAGGATGAAGAACTGGGAAATAACATTTGCTACGTAAAGCATCTTGATAAAGATGTAGAGGCCGGTGAGATATGTGCCGTCACGCTTGGCGCACAGGAAGCAAAAGACCTTGGAGAAGCGCTGACGGAAGCGGATAAGGGCGTTGAAGTGGTACTGTCGGTGAGCCTCCAGCCAGCGGTCCATATAGGCGGCGATGTGATTGATGGTCTCCATTCGCTTCTCCCCAGAGCCGATCTGCGTGGCGCTGGTCATGGTGACGATCTTGTCCAGGTTGATGGCAGAGCCTCCGTTGAACATCCTCCAGAGGAGGCAGGGGAACTTGAAGAGGAAGGCCTGGAACATGAGGATGATGGGCACCCACTGGTAGTAGGTCAGCTCCTCAGAGTCCCGGCGCACGTGCTCCACGGGGATGGTGTCGCCCATGGGGATGTAGTAGGTGTTCTTCACCCAGCAGTAGGACTTGGTGTACGATACAAAGGCTCCCGTGAAGTGGGCGGGGGTCCAGCACTCAATGGGGTTGCCCACATACTGGCCGCCTGATATGAACACGGCGAAGATGACCAGGAGGATGACCGTGTACAGGTGATTCAAACGATCCACCCAGTCGTCGTCTGCATTGCCGGTCAGCTTCGAGAACGAAGCCAACCCCAAAAGGGCTGAAACTCTGGAAAACAAAAAGCAGATCTCAAGTTAGACACGGTTTGACCAGAAATGAAATAGCTCCGCCTATGTTCAAAGAATATTTGTTTTTAAAATAAGGAAACAATGCAGAATTCAAAAGTGTTATTGTCAGGATTTTTAAATTTTAGAATTATAAAAAAAGACTGTCGCTTCTTTTCTTTAACCTTCCTTAGACAAGTAGCGCTCTGCAACCCCAATCTCTATTTCTCCGACCAAATTACTTATAATACTATAATCTCCACTTCTCCCATTCACAAATAAGTCTTTTCCAAATGGGAAACAAGCAAAAACCCATACACCTCCCGTCTATAGATTCGATTTCTTGTTGCAATCTAGTTTTAGCTTAATGAACAGTTTTACGGTTAAAACTATATTCAATAATAATTTTATTCTACGCAAATGCTTTACAAAGGGACGTGCATGTGTGTGACATAGAGGGGAGAGGGAGTAGGTTTAGACAGAAGGGGAGAAAGGAGGAAACAGAAGCGAGACAGACAAAGCAGACTGACATATAGACAGCATGGACGTCAAAAGAGATGTGGATTTTATGTGACGTGGATCCATCAATCAAACCAGATGCCGTGCATCATTAATATGTCAACCTCCATCGATTCGACATTCCGCTACCCCGGCTCACTTCACTCTCAAAACACCCATAAACACCCACCCCCCCCCCCCCCCCCCCCCCCTCAGAACACTCCCCGAAACATGGAACGATGCGTCTACAAAACAGCTAAATGAAAGATCCATCAATCTGTCTGCTTCATTGGGACATGAGTCATGATACGACATTAGCTGTAGCTCATTGTTTCTATATTACACATTTGCCCAGTATCCCTTGACAAACAATCAAGATTATAAGTTTTGATTCTTCAATAACACAAAACGCATGCGTGGACGCTTTTTTTTTTATAGTTTATAGGCGGACATAACTGAACAAAACAAATCTTAAAAGATTAGGATGAATTTCAGAAAGTGGGTGGGGTTATATTACTTAGCTACAAGTTATCGCAGGGACACGTAAGCGAGAGGATGAGTTGAAAGAGTAGATTAAATTTACAGCAAAGCACGTATTACTTTTATAGGATACATAACTCTGCCAAAGTGTTACATTTTAACTTTCCTAACCTATCCTTCGGTGTTCTGACAAGACACAAGTTGACAACGACAGCTGAGGCTTGGCTGTTTCCGCTGTCAGGTAAAGGGGGCATTAATGGTAGGTAAGTTATGGTTTGTGTAAGGAAAAATAGCAGGTTAACATAACATTGAATGGCTTTAGGTTTAGTGACGTAACTTGCACGCACTCACACCCACCATACTGCGAGTCACGGATACGAGGGGGAAAAGGAGGTGAATGGTGGAAAGCTGTCCTTTAAACCTCCATCATGTTTGAAAAAGGTGAATGAATAAGCTATTCATTCGCTTCAACGCAGATGGTGGCGTGATCGTGACAGCTAACACGACGACGCTAATTAATTGTTACTAGTAAGGACAGATTGTAAGAATAGGCATCGCCTAAAATGTTTATCCTTGTTAAATAAAGTTTTTCAGTGTTCAGTGTCTTCCTTCCCATAGTCTGGCAGCCATTTTATACCCTGTTTGGAACTAACGTATCCTTGGTTATTCCTTCAGCACCCCTTCCTCTCTGTCTGTCTGTCTGTCCTTATTAACCATCTCCATGCCCCATCCTCAGGACTACACACAATAATGTATAGTGTAGCATTGTAAGTTCAACCACCTCAACACAGGGGACGGTAGTGTTTGATTAAACTAGGGGTCTGGGCTAAGAACACCAAGCTGACGAAGACCGCATCGTCAAGAAGTCGTGATGTTGGTTAAAGAGGCTGTGGTTGAAACAACGGTCAATAAGGAACATTCGCAAGAAGAGTGGAAGGAAGTAGGAAGACAGCACAGAGAGAGAGAGAGAGAGAGAGAGAGAGAGAGAGAGAGAGAGAGAGAGAGAGAGAGAGAGAGAGAGAGAGAGAGAGAGGCAGGCGGGTAGACAGACAGACAGACAGAGACAGGGAGACTGAGACACAGAGAGAGAATGCTTGCACATAGCCTTGGATACTGTAACAGAGGATGTTTGAGCAGACAGTGTTTGCCCCATGCTTTGTGTGTTTTGGCTGGGGTCCACTCGCTTTGTGAGCACAAACGGCAGAGAAACGTGGGACGGCCAACTGTGGACAGAAGAAGGTGTTTCTGGCGGGGAATGGTGGTCAACATGCACTAAACAAGAAGGACTCGGTCGGTTATGAAGAAAGTTGGGGAGACGGGAATAGTCTGGGTTCGAAAGTAAATCACTGGCAGCGGTCATTAGGAACATGTACACAGGATAAATCCAGTTCCCTGAGGACATTCCCCTACCCCCCTACCCCCCCCCCCCCCCCCCCCCCCTCACACATATACACACACTTTGTCGCTGGACAGAGAATTGTCCTTCTAAACGATCCTCTCTGTCCATTTGTCCGGCAATTCGAAAATCTTTAATTCAACCAAACAAATATGGTGGTTTCAGTGAAGACTGACACAGGCAAGCAAGCAAACACGCTCGTGATTGCGTAACGATAAAATAATATTTTTGTTTGTAACCAACAAGACCTAATAAACAGAAGATACAGTCATGAGTGTGTTCCGATCATCATTGTGACTAATCCCCTGATTCTACCCCCACCACTCTTGTTCTCCACAATGTCAAATCCATGGGTCTATCAGTTGTCCTCTTCAAAATAGGAATCAGTTCAACTTTGATAAGCAAAACCGTAATTATCTTTGGATAGATCACCTGGTTCCTTCGGTAATATTATTAGGCTATACTAACACTATTATACTAAGGGGACGCATGGTCCAGAAAAAGGTAACGAACTAAAATATCTCTCTCTCTCTCTCTCTCTCTCTCTCTCTCTCTCTCTCTCTCTCTCTCTCTCTCTCTCTCTCTCTCTCATACACACACACACACACACACATGCACGCGCGCACACACACGCACACGCACACACACACACAATCATCTTCATCCTTCCCTTCTTTCCATTTTTCATCAGCTCATCTCTACCCGCTACCAATTCTTTCTCCCCCTCCCCGCTCCACCGCTTGTTACTATTATTAGTTATTACCAACGATAAAACCGTCGATGGTTACTACTCCAACCAGCTGACTATCGTTCCTCCCCCCCATTACACCATGTGCCAAGGGACTGAACCAAACGACGCTATGTTACCCTAACCCACTGCTGTCACAGCCCCCTAGATTGTCTGCCCATCAGCCCACTAGGGGGCGCCTAGTCAGTTCCCGCCAAATGATGCAACGTCCGGCCAGACAACCAATCGCGTTCAATCCACGATTCTCCGATTATATCACAAAATGATGGCAGGCCCAACGCCGCCCAGATGGTCAGAAGTTGGGTTTGACCTACAAACCGCCCGACTGTCAGCGGTTAGTACTGGCAAGGGAGCAGGCTGCCTGGGGTGAGGAAACCGGCTGGCTTGGAACGAGAGAATAATTTGATTTATATCTACCTGATGGGAGAACAGCAGGGTCAGAGACAATTCTATGCACTACACGCTTTTTGAGACAGTCAGTCCTGGGTTGTCCTGAGAAAATCTAACCAGCTACTGTTTTAGCGGATTAGTTAGTGATGTGACCACCCCAAAAAGGCCGTACTCCATACACCCAACTACAGTCGTACGGCCATCCAGCAGTGACATAATCAAATGTGAGGCAGGAATCTGGTGAAACACTACTGCGAAAATGAATCTGATGAAATCCAACATGTTTTTGTCACTATAGTTGTAGACCCTCGTGAACGAAACCAGTAGAATTTCATCAGATTGTTTAACAGTAGAATTTCATCAGTTTGTTAACAGTAGAATGTCATCAGTTTCACGCTTCACAGACGTCGCTAGCTATAGCTGAATAGCGGCCTTCTCCTGTCCAAACTCCTCCGTTACATACAGTGGCCATACTCTGGCCTGAACTTTCTTGCCCAAACACCGATGTTCAAAAGTTAATTTCATATTGAAGAGACATCTTTTTCAGGCAGCCTGAAACTGCACCCAATTGCCTGAAGTCATGTGCATCTATTTGCACCCTTGATTTGGGATCTAATCACACACACTGTCACATACACACACACATAGTCACACACATTATCTCTCTCTCTCTCTCTCTCTCTCTCTCTCTCTCTCTCTCTCTCTCTCTCTCTCTCTCTCTCTCTCTCTCTTCTCTTTACAATGTTGGTTTTCTTGTACTGTATATTATCTAAGAGAAGGGGGGGGGGGGGTGGGAGGAGGAGGGAGAGGAGAGAGAGAGAGAGAGAGAGAGAGAGAGAGAGAGAGAGAGAGAGAGAGAGAGAGAGAGAGAGAGAGATGTATGTGTTCAAATGCGTTTCTTGTAGTGATTTGTTTCTTCACATTTCTATCAATTTAATTGTTTTCTTTTATCTAAGGACAGATTGTAAGAATAGGCATCGCCTAAAATCTTTATCCTTGCTAAATAAAGTTTTTCAGTGCTCTCTCTCTCTCTCTCTCTCTCTCTCTCTCTCTCTCTCTCTCTCTCTCTCTCTCTCTCTCTCTCTCTCTCTCTCTCTCTCTCTCTCTCTCTCTCTCTCTCTCTCTCTCTCTCTCTCTCTCTCTCTCTCTCTCTCTCTCTCTCTCACACACACACACACACACACACACACACACACACACACACACATACACACACGCGCGCGCGCGCGCATACACACACGAGCGCGTGAGACAGAAGGGGGGGGGAGGCTTAGCTAGCAGGTTCAGAAATTTAATAAGATACGACAGGCACAGCATAAAACTGATATAGAGCTGCTGTTAAACGTTTCCATAGTGCACCGCTAAAATAAAACTTCTAAATTCGGACGACACTCGACTGAATCACCCTTACACTAGACAAGGGCGAACAGGACCCCGCGGGCAAGGCAATAAATCATGCTGAGAAGACTGAAGTTCACATCCTGTCACATACACATAGATCTTACTGTACGGGGTCGCTGTGTTCTCTTTGGGGCTATCTTGTACTTAAGTCACCCCCCCCCCCCCCCCCTTCAAATTTACGCATTGAAAACGTTCGCTGAGAAGCAGCACATACCATTTTTTGGGAAGGGGATAGGGTGATCATGTACTTAAGTCCCCCCCCCCCCCCCCCCCCCCCCCAAATTTTCCATTGAAAATAGGAGAAGCAACATTATTTTGGGAAGGGGATAGGGTAAGGATCCGCCTAGGATTATTTGCATTAAACTGACAGAAGCAGACTATAAGCGGATAGAGAGTTGTAAACATGGGGGGGGGGGGGGGGGTGTTGTCTAAAGCACAAGATTGCCCTCTTTTGCTTACTGTACCTTGTGCAGTACCAGTCTTACGGGGAACGGGAAGATGGATAAAATTGTTGTAATAAATACATACGTACACGATCGATCACGCACATACACACACAACACACACACACACACACACACACACACACACACACTGTGACACACAAACACACACACACATTGATATACACACACAAACACACACACACACACACACACACACACACACACACACACACACATTGATACACACACGCGCGCGCGCGCGCACGCACGCACACGCACACGCACACACACACACACACTGTGACACACACACACACTGTACCCCAAACCGTTGAACCTGTTCACACGCCATAATATTACCTCCAGAAAAGAGCCTAGTTTTTAGCCTTATCTGATCGACTTAATTCAGGGGCTTGCTCACAATAGTCCCATATGGCTTCGGCCGAGAGGACGTAAAACACAACTTTCGCTCACAATGGACACTTTGTTCATTGATTTTAATGAGGATTATGGGTACCAAGCCAAGGAACAATAGAAGGAACAAAGGAAAGAATTAAGTCTCAAGTCGACACTGTTTACATCATGTGTGGTATTAAATCCCCATTTCAAAGACTTTCTGCTCTGTTAACTACTTTGTGGTTCTAACGGTTGACTACTTCTGGTCAAGCAGACTCGTTTATTATTTTACAAGTCCCAACTAAAGACCCACTTCTTCAGGAAAGCTTTCTCTCTGCAAAGTCTATGATCCTTTCCCCACTCTTGTTTTCGAGCTCATTGAAGACGTTGAGTATGAGGTTAACGCATGCGCGTGTACGTGTGTGTGTGTATGGGGTGGGGTGGGGAGTAGGGGGGGCAGGGGTGGGGGTGGGAGTGGGGGGATGGTTGGGGGGGGGGGGGTTGAAGGGAGGTGGGTGTTAGTGTGTTGTGTTATGATTATATGCAATGCATTCTCTAATATGTATTCATTTCCATAGAGATATGTGTTGTGAGGATGCGTGGGCCAGTTTGTTAGAAATGTTTGTACGAATGGTGAGTGAGAAGCGCATTGAGTTACATTCCCACTCCCACCACCCACGACCTCCCTAGTACAAGCTATAGTCTTTCCCACGTTTCCTTCCCTAGAACTTCCCCAAACTTTATTGTCGACTTTCAAAGGCAACAACCGATAATACTGTATCCCGATCTGCGGCTTGCTCTTATTAACTGTGTTAACAAACAGTTGACATTATTCAGATTTTCAGTCTCCAAAAAAATCAAATTCTTTTCAAAAACATGAAATAGCAAGATACGTTCATGAATGCTTTGATGTCCGCAGTAAATGATTACTGCGAGTATAAAAATGTTTTATTATTAATTATTATCTTTATTTTGCAGCATTTACTTCGTCAGCAACTATACCTTGTGTTTTTTTGCTTTATTTTATTTCGTGGTATGTGCTTACCACTTGTGTGTCAATAATTCCTTTGATGGTGTTTTTACGACAAATAAAGGAGTGAGTTTTGAGGGAGGTTTTAGTGCTGGCGTTCGCTGCTAGCAGTACTGTTACACGACGTCAACACTGCGTTGACGGTTAGATACAAGTTCTCTGGTTATTGGCCACTGCAACAACCATGTTTTGCTAGAGTGAATGCCTTTGGTAGAATCTACTAGATGCTCGAGTACTGACCAAACAAGGGTATAACTCTCGCCAATAATCCTATTTGAGGCCACTAAATGGCTGCCTTTCGCAAGAGTGAAATGGCATGCCCTTTTCAGCACTGACCAACAAGGGATTCACCATCACTGTCAAGGGCGTTAATAACCCTAGTTGCAGTGGCCAATCAGTGACCCTTCCCCTATTGTTAGCTTTGACAAGGATGATTACTGATGATGCTTTGCTGTGTGGTGGACTTGCTGGGTCAACATACTGGTCTTTCCCATGCTGGCTGTGTCCAGTCCATTGTTAGCTGGGTCATTGTGTGATGTCCATCTTCATGGTCACAACAATCCTCGTAGCAGTTCATTCACTGGGCCTCGGTCACTCTGGCTCACAATGCACACGCTAAGCTAGATGCCGCACGCATTTCATTGATTAGGAGGATTATCTACATGCCTTTGCAGCTTAACGGTTTGCGTGCATTTTCATTAATTGGTCCTAAATACCTTACCCCGTTATCACAATCCACTGAAACGCATACACCCACATTCAAAAAATGACAAGCACACACACACAAGCGCGCGCACACACACATGTGCGCGCACAGAGAGTGAGAGAGAGAGAGAGAGAGAGAGAGAGAGAGAGAGAGAGAGAGAGAGAGAGAGAGAGAGAGAGAGAGAGAGAGAGAGAGAGAGAGAGAGAGAGAGAGACAAAGACGGAGTGGGAGAGAGAGGCTTGAAGGTGGTGTGAATGTGTGAATGCATAAGAAAACTGTCCTTGGTGTTAATACCATTGATTATTCATTCTTGGTCACATGATTCTCACAAGACACTCAACAAAACTACGGACTGTACACTTAAAGTGCTGTTCTGCCGTTCGTACTGAATAATGATGTGTTTGAACCAGGCAACCCTGATATTAGCAGTTGTTCAACGTGCTCCAAACTATCGCTACACCTCTTCTTCTAGCCCCCTCTCTCTTTCTACCCCCGCAACCCCACCCCACCCCACCCCCACCTCTCTCTCTCTCTCTCTGTGTGTGGTCGGTTGGTTTCTGTGTTGCTTGTTCTTATTACTGATGTTGATGTTTTGCGTACCATGTCATTGTTATATTACTGTGGCACTGTAGTAGTAGTAGTAGTAGTAGTAGTAGTAGTAGTAGTAGTAGTAGTAGTAGTAGTAGTAGTGGTAGTAGTAGTGAGGTGGTGAGGAGGTAGTAGTAGTAGTAGTAGTAGTAGTAGTAGGTAGTAGTAGTAGTGATGGAGAAATCTTTATTATCTCTAGAGAAATTGCATTCGGGTAGTAGAACACAACATATTATTTAAGGGCTTAAAAGTCACAAGAACTAATACGTCAACCATATTGCCACAAATTTAACAATTCATATACTACGATCGCATTGCACCAACAAACACTCAAACCATATTGCACACACAAAATGGCTTATATACCAGGTAAGAATATACATTAAATAGTAAATCATTTTAGGATTCACAAACACATTACTTTCTTTTAAGAGAAGGTACATTAAGAGCAGATTAAGTTTAAAGTTAAATGGCTTATATACCAGGTAAGAATATACATTAATAGTAAATCATTTTAGGATTCACAAACACATAAAGAGAAGGTACATTAAGAGCAGATATGTTTAAAGTTAATAAACATATAAATATTAATAACATAGTAGTTACTTTCTTTTAAAAAGAAGATACATAATACTGATTAAGACTTTAAAAAAAGTAGTACATAATTCACCCCCCCCCCCCAGACACTAACACACACACACACCTACCCCCCCCCCCCCCCCCCCCCCCCCCCCACACCCAACACACACACACACACATGCACGTTCACTTCCAATGGACGGACATAGTCATCAGAGAACCATTTCACAGAATAAATCATGAATTTAAAAGCTTGATTGATCTGGGGTAAACGTTTTCTGTGCTCTAGCTTTCAGCTTCAACGTCCTGGTGGGTGGCGATGGTGGTGATGGTGGTAGTAGTAGTAATAGTAGTATAGTAGTAGTAGTAGTAGTAGTAGTGGTGAGGTGGCGATGGTGGTGATGGTGGTAGTAATAGTAGTAGTAGTAGGAGTAGTAATTGTAGTAGGAGAAGTAAATTGTAGTGACATTGTTTTTTTATTTATTTTGTTTTGTTTATTCGGTTGGTTAGTTTTCAGTTTTGTTTGTTTTTCTTGCTGATTGTTGATGCTCTGCCTACCATGTCGTTGCTATATTACTGTTAATCGTTGTTTCTGTTGGCGATGTTCCTGTGTCTCAATGTTCATTTATAGTATTAGTTATGCATTACATTCTCAGAACCAAGGACAGAATGGAAGAATAGGCCCAGCCTAAATTCTTATCCTTGTAAAATAAAGTTTCTGAAGTCTGAATTTTATGTTGATATTGTTTATAGCCCCGTCGACTGCTACGGCCATTTCAGGGCTGTCACCAGTCTCTCTCTCTCTCTCTCTCTCTCTCTCTCTCTCTCTCTCTCTCTCTCTCTCTCTCTCTCTCTCTCTCTCTCATGTGTTTCATGAATGTGTGTACGTGCATGTGCGCGCATGTATGCGTGCGTGTCCCACGGTATGTGTACACAGTGATTTGACATAAAACTCCCAAAAGACGGAGATAAACGATTCACGGGCTGACATGACTCACAAACACCGAGCCAAGCAGCGAGGGGGTCCAGACAAGCCAGACAAAGAACCAGGGCACAGTCCTACGGCCAGAGTCCAGTGGTCAGTTTGTAGTACGTGATGTTTGCCGCGTCTTGTCCCCTAGCGATACCGTAACCCCCCCCCCCCCCCCCCCTCCCCTCCCCCAACGTTATCCTTCCCATTTCCCCCCCCCCCCCCCTTTACCTTCCTAAAACCTTACGCAAGAGGAGCCTTCTACAAAGATTCCATCCACTCTCCCCCCCCCCCCCCCTCCCCGGGCCGTCTACCCCTTCCCCTCTGCCTTTCATCAGTAGCCAATTTTTGCGTAATTCTCTCTGATCCTGTGCTAGGCCTAGTGCCCATGTTCCAGTAGTGACAGAATATATATACCTCTCTCTTTCTCTCACACATGCACACACACGCATGCACACACACATACACGCACTAACATACACGCACGCTCGCACACGCACGCACGCGCACACACACACACACACACACACACACACACCCTCCCGTACACTCGTCTGTGCGCGCACAAATCACTGGTTGTCATGATTGTTGTCCATGTACACACACACACGCACATGCATACGCACACGCACGCACACGCACGCGCACGCACGCACACACGTAATTCTCTCTGATCCTGTGCTAGGCCTAGTGCCCATGTTCCAGTAGTGACAGAATATATATACCTCTCTCTTTCTCTCACACATGCACACACACGCATGCACACACACATACACGCACTAACATACACGCACGCTCGCACACGCACGCACGCACACACACACACACACACACACACACACACACACACACACACCTCCCGTACACTCGTCTGTGCGCGCACAAATCACTGGTTGTCATGATTGTTGTCCTTGTACACACACACACGCACATGCATACGCACACGCGCGCGCACGCGCGCGCACACACGCACACACACACACACACGCACGCACGCACGCACGCACGCACGCACACACACACACACACACACACACACACACACACACACACACACCCTAGAAACTGAAAGTGCGAGTTGGCCTTTTGACATTTTTGTCGACAATTACCCCCACCGTATTTCAACCTGACCCGCTTGACTCGTCCAATCATCAATAACACGACTCCCAATTTTTTAATGGTTAAAGAGATTGCTTTGAATACAACACAACAATCGCAATACATTACAATCTGCGCTTCGTATACAATGTATTTGTTCGAGTTTTCCGAATTACTGTCGACCAAAGACCAGTCCAAGAAACGTGTACAACAACCAAGGCCAATGTAGCCAAATACAACTGAGTGTAGAGCTCTCCGAGTGAACCGTTAAACACAGTATCAGTATCATTGGAGGCCCCCCATGGGGGTCTTTCTTTCTGTAGACCCTGAAATAAATGTGTCTAGACAGAGCCTGGTCCAAACTGATCCCTATTTGCCACGTTCTGGGACCTTTGGTAGTCCCATTGGGAAAGTTTTGTTATTATCAGCTTATTATCGGATTCATTGAAATGGGCGGCAAGCCATGTAAAGGGTAAAAACTTAGAGGGGGGGGGGGGGGGGGGGGGGGGGGGGTGAACAGAAGTGGTAAGGGGAAGGAGCTGCAGGGGAAGGAGCCGGGAACTCGCTTTGAATTCAACTTGGTTCCAGTTTGAATTAAATGTAGGTACTAAGGTAGCGTCCTAGCTGACACAATTCCTTCGTATCCATGTTTGGTAGTAGGTGGATGTTGAACTCTTCGTTGATCTGGCTCGACATTGTTATTTGACCTTAACGGTTAAAGACCCACTGCACTGACTCAGCAGATTTACGTCCTTTGTTTTTTCTGGGTAGGTGTGACCCCCACACACATTCCCCCAAGTTCAAAATGAGGCTGCTCTTCAAAGTCTCTATCTCGTTTTTAATTTGGGGGCATTTGTATGGCAGCCACACCTGGTCAAAATAAGATTTCTTACCAGCGAGAGGGAGAGAGAAACACGCGAAACACGTGATTTTCACTAATGGATGTGGTGTGTCTTTAACACATTCAGCTGGTTGAAAGCAGAGGTCACTACAAGAGCTTGAAAGATTATTATTTCCCTTCATAAATGGGCACAGAAGCCTGATCAAGCAGCATTACTCCAAAATACAACAACAACAAACACAAAAAGTGACCAACAAAGTGCAAAGCTCACGAAGCAGATTACTCTAAATTTCCTATGACCGCTAAAGCAAGTTGTTTTTTCTTTTCTTTAGTTTGTTACTCTGCTTAATATGTGTACATAAGTCTGCCTGGCTGTATTGACGTTTGTCTGCCTGCTTAAATAAGTGTGCAATCTTATGTATGCATGCGTGAGTCTATTACTATTAGCATGCGTGTGTGCACACGCGTGTGCGGATTTCAAATCAATCCAGTAGACCGTGGATGGAAGTTCAGTTTAACGTCGCGCATCGGCTTTCGCCATGCACGACGGGCTGAACAAACCAACCAGGGTATAAACAAAAATTTATGTTCCTGAATCACTGTCTTAGCCAAAAGGCCGGCGATCAGAAGTTGAGTAGACCGTTGAAAAGCTTTTGCTTTAATAGTGTCAAAAAATGTTTTCAACAGGCCTGTTCCACTTGATTTACTCCAATTCCAACATCCCCCAAAGCATTTACACGTGTTTTTCTCCCCTATCTTTGACCAATTTGTCGATGGAAGTTCAGTGTAACGTCGCGTATCGGCTTTCGCCATGTACGACGGGCTGAACAAACCAACCAAGGTATAAACAAAAATGCATGTTCCTGAATCACTGTCTTAGCTAAAAGGCCGAGAAGCGATCATAATTAACCAATTTGTCTTATCACTATATTACCTAGTATAAAATTTAATGCAAACATTCAACATCCTCTGTCAGTCTGTCTGTCAGTCTCACTGACTGACTGACTGTCTCTCTCTCTCTCTCTCTCTCTCTCTCTCTCTCTCTCTCTCTCTCTCTCTCTCTCTCTCTCTCTCTCTCTCTCTCTCTCTCTCTCTCTCTCTCTCTCTTTCTCTCTCAGCAGCAGCAATGAACTATAATGAAGGCCACATACATTAATTATGCTAGAGTAATGACCGATGCCAACATTTATTCCATTGCTCGTTCGTCAATTTATGCTATAACTTTTCTCCTCCATTAGTTTACCTTCATCTTCTCCTTCTTCTACGATCGCTCAGACAGTTCAGTTTCATGTTATAATATGAGCGCAGATGCATCATGCTGTCGTTATGCACCAAACTAAGAAATAGTTAGGCCCATCATGTCCGTCTTCGGCTGGAGAAAATCTTTGTTAAGAGTTGTTTGAAAAAAGGCAGGAGAATGGACCAATAAAGCAGAAAGATAGTATTATATGACAGTAAGCAAAGGGAAAAGGCAGAGTCAAAGAGAGTGACAGAGCGCTTAGAGCTTAAAACCCTTTCAACGCTAGCCATTCCTCAGCCAAAATTTAACATTAAACTTACCTGGGTAGAGAAAAGATTTTGTCTGGAATACTGGGGATTCCTCTGTGACATGCATAAAATAGGGTCAATCCTTACCTCCCAAAATTAAGTACATAAGGTCACTGGATACCAGACCCCCATTGATGCATTTTAGTGACATGGGTGTTAAATCATTGTGGTGCCAAGAGGCGACAGAGGCGATGAAAGGGTTTTAAAGGTTAAGCGCTGTAGAAGTTATCTTAAAAAATAAAGTAGAGGAAGTTACAAGCACAGAACTTCCAGAAGGTGGGGGAACTATTTGTACAAAAGACCCCCTCTTCATCGGTGGGGGGCGCTTCACCTTAATCGCATAGCCTCAACAACCCCCCCCCCCCCCCCCCGCGCTTCAACTCTCTCTCTCTGTCTCTCTCTCTCTCTGTCTCTCTCTCTCTCTCTCTCTCTCTCTCTCTCTCTCTCTCTCTCTCTCTCTCTCTCTCTCTCTCTCTCTCTCTTGCTGTGGCATGAATAAGCGTACTAACACATATAAGAAACGACTCCCCCCCCCCCCCCCCCCCTGCCCATTACTGTTATAGCATTACTATCTGTTTTCCCCCTTAATACAGTTTTAACAAACTGCACAAGCTGTTACGCGGCTCAAATCTGCCGTCTTTATTGATCTACAAGTTTCATTTTACGAGTGCGTCTGTGATATCTCAAGGCTGGGCCTTTTACCTATTACTTATCTACACACGACGGTAGTAACGACCGGGCAAAAACACAAAAATTACAGACCAAAAAAACAAATGTGTTCGTTGTATACATATCAGAATGGTGTGACACATACTTGTATGAATATCATGCATGTTATGTATCTGGTCAAGTGCGTAACCAGGGGCACACACCTTGACAAAACACATCGTCATGCACATGTACGTGCTTGCACAAGTTAAGCTCGACAGTCTCTACATACAGACGCGCACGGGTGTAAAGTAGCACAGAGGTTTCGCGTTCGCCTCGTGTCAAGTAAACCCGAGTTCGAACCTGGGTACAGGGGATTTTTCCTCTCACTTTACACTAGGCCTTAATATGGTCTAGACGTAGAGTCTTTTGGGTGAGACGATAAATCGAGGTCCTGTGTGCCCATGCGCTTAGCACACGTTAAACCCAGTGGCAACGAAAAAGTTGTCATTTGGTCAAAATTTACCTCCCTCCCTTTCTTTCCTCGTCAGTCACACAAAAATCGCTTGTAGAAATAAATGGGTGGCGCGCCTCTGGCTGCGACGCCTTCTCCAGGTGGGAGCAACCCGAATTTAACAGAGACGCCTCTGTGACTACAAAGTACCAATACTAATGCTAATACATATATACATACAGTGACATACACAACAAACGCATGTACGTGCGGGTGCGCACACACTAACTTCCGTCGCAATTCGATAATTGTTGTGTACATTTAGAACTGCTTATGTTTAAAACAAAACAAAATCAGGGCAGGTGATAGTGAAAAGTCACGTGATCTGAACTAAATCACTTGTCATAGAAAGTGTGACAACTGATTGGTGGTTTTTTTTATATAGCTCTGCCTCATCAATATACATTATCATTGATCATCTGCATAAAACGAACTACTTAGTTCGACGCGTTTAACATTTCGATAGATCATGAATACAACATATTCATGTACATTCCTTGCCACAAATACAACATTGACAGATAATTACGTACCTACGTCTATCAACTATACTTGACTGTTAATAGCCACAAAATGTATTCCTATGTATGTATCTGGGATCTCTCTATCACTGACATCTCATCAAGAATTCGGACACCATTAATCCCGTCTAATCTGTCAAATTCTTCACCGGTCAGTCAAAGTAGTAATGATAGCTTCACGGATTTTAAGTAATATTCAAGGAATGAAATCCAAAAGAAACGCTTGAGTCAGCGACCTGAAGCTTTCACGGTTATTTTGTTAGTTTGTTAACCCTATGCCTACCAACATTATTATCAAAAGTGGTAAAAAAAAGAGGGTATACATGAACAATTAAACCCACCAATCAATAAAATAACAACAGTCACAAAATAATGACTTTTCTAAATTTAGCTAATACGTGTACAAGTCAATTAGACAGGGCAAATATTTTACATCGATTCCCTTGTCTTGATTTCCTCCGATTTGTAGTTTGTAATTTAGCTATCAAATCCATTAACGATGGATGTGTTCATGAATCCAGTTGTCTGGCCTCTCTTCCCATAAACATCGGATGCCATGGTTGATGAAATTTTTTAAAATAGAAAATTGTCACTCTGGTCGTTTCGTTAGAGTAGGCTGTGGTGGCTAGGGAAACATATCCTTTTGTAAGACACTGAAAAAGAACCAGGAATTTTTTTTATTATAGCAAAACCCTTTTTATAAAGAGGACCGGAGTGAGGAGGACGGGGTGACGTGGGTGGGGGGTGGGGGAGGACAAGATATTGAAAGTTGGTAGGGAAAAAAGGAGGGATCATGGGGAAAGAAGATAGGAAAAGCAGAAGTAAAACGAATTGTGGGTTTTGACAAGTAAAGGGTTAACCACCCTCAAAAGTACATGCTCAGCGGGTTAGTGGGTGTCTCCTTGACTATTTTCCCGAGGCCACTGAATCCTCATTTCCATCATCAATCTCCTGTCAAGGGCGAGATGGAAACGGTCCCCAGCATCTAAAAAAAAAAAAAGCCTGGGGCTGACTGCTCACTTGAGCGTGGAAAAATCTTGAATAATGCTCCCTCGCCACCGCTAATTCAACTCCATCCACCAAACCAAGCCTCCCTAACCCTAGCGACCCCCACATATCCTCCTTAGACACATAATTATAACACACTACTCTCCTGCTGATCTCTATCCCCACCAGGGCAAATAAAGGTGACACACATTGAATCCCCATCTGAAGCAGAATTTCTATTCAGTATCACTTCTATGGTAAACTTGGTCCACACATTCAATCGGTCATTTTGGGCCATTTGTTTCCTACCCTTCGAGACGAGGCGTTCGGCATTGACAGATCGAGGTGTCAACATCACTAATCAACATGCGCAGTGCTGTCCGAAGGCACTAGATCTACTCGTCACTCGTTCCCAGAAAACCATAGTGTATCAATTTGAATCGACTTATCGATCACTCAATAGAAGCTGATCGTCTTGCTCATGCTAGCTTCTTTCAAACCTCAAATGACATTCATTTAAGACTCTCCCCTCCCCTCTCCAATTTTTCTTTTTTGCTTAAATTATTGGCAACATTAACCCTTTCACCGCCAAAGTCGCATTTTAGCACCACAGTAATTTAACGCCTATGTCACTAAAAAGCATCAAATTGGGGTCTATTATCCAAAGACCCTATTGTTTTAGTTTTGGGAAGGAAAGATAGACCTTATTTTATGTATGTCACAGAAGAATCCCCAATACTACAAATGGATTTTGTTCTCTACACAGGTAAAGTTAATGGACATTTTTGGCTGAAATATGGCTGGCGGTGAAAGGGTTAAAATGTCAACATGGAGTGAGTGGCGGGAGGCTGAAGTGAAGTCCATGAAAGGGCATCCGAGGGCGAACTGGTTGGATGGAGGTTTTGTGCAAGTGTTCTTTCTCACGGGTGCAACTACACAAAATCATAAAACCTGAAAGGTCGGGGTCTAGGGGTAATGTCCCCCTGCAGCTGAAGAAAAAAATGATTTTTGAAGGTATTTTAGTTTGCTTTTTCCACAATTTATGCAAATTGCTCATTTTAAAGTGTTTGAAAAATACAGTAGACACACAAAGATCTTGTTTGACAAATTTAAAAAAAAAGGAAATTCCTGTTCTGGTAAAATTCAAAAACAGGAAACCCTTGTATACCAGGAAAAGTTGCACCCATGCTTTCTTGGTGTACCTTTCTCTCTCTCGATGTTGTGGAAAGCAAAGGAATCTACCTACACCTGTAAGTTGATATTCAACGGAAGGATGTCGGAACGCTGGATGGGACGGGTGGTAACGGCGTGTGCTATTAGATGGAAGGTGTGTGTTATGTGAAGCGAGTAGGAAAACCACGGGGGTAGGCTGGTATCTAACTTTTTAAAGACCCACCAGGTCCGTGAGTGAAAATCACGGGTTTCCCTCTCTCGCTGGTAAGAAATCTTATTTTGACCAAGTGTGGCTCGCTCCCATACAAATTTCTTCATGCACGAAAACGAGACATCACTTTAAAGAGCAGCCTCGATCGTATATGAGGAAAGTCTGTATGTGGGCCACACCGACCCACATACGAATTTCCCCATATTCAAATTGAGGCTGCTCTTTGAATTGATGTGTCGGTTTGAATTTGGGGCCATTTATATGGGAGTCAGACTTCTTTCCAGTTATAAGAGGGAAAACACGTGAAACCCGTGATTTTGACACGTGATCTCGTGGATCTTTAAGGCAAGAGGAACTGCTTTCAGTAGTGTCAGGGAAGGGAAGGGGACTGGCACGAAAGGAGAGGGTGTCTAAGTAGGAGCGAGAAGAGATGACACCACGAACCGTCCTTTCTTTTTCTTATAGTCCCTCTCTTAACCCTTTCACCGCCAAAGTCGCATTTTAGCACCACAGTGATTTAACACCTATGTCACTAAAAGGCATCACATCGGGGTCTATTATCCAAACACCCTATTGTCTTAGGTTTGGGAAGTAAGGATAGACCTTATTTTATATATGTCACAGGAGAATCCCCAATACTGCAGATGGACTTTGTTCTCTACCCAGGTAAATGGAAATGTTTGACTGAAATATGGCTGGCGGTGAAACGGTTAAAAGCCACGAGGGGTTATTTGTCGGTGTCCGGATGTCAACTAGGCCAGTGTCCTTTCGCTCCCGTTCCCCTCGTCAGAATCCCTCAAAATACGAGAAGGAATTTGAAAG
Organism: Phymorhynchus buccinoides; assembly: GCA_017654935.2. Classification (NCBI taxonomy): domain Eukaryota; kingdom Metazoa; phylum Mollusca; class Gastropoda; order Neogastropoda; family Raphitomidae; genus Phymorhynchus; species Phymorhynchus buccinoides. The sequence continues at coordinate 31,940,093 of CM065680.1, read as the reverse complement.
CTAAAGACAGATGCATGTTGGATGATTCACAGCCTCGCGCGTGCGTGCGTGTGCGTGTGCGTGTGCGTGTGTGCAGTTGTCTGTGTGTGCGTCCGTGCAACCTAGTGTGCTGAATGTGAAATAAAGATTGTCTATGTGTGTGTGTATGTATGTGTATGCATGCTTGCATGCGCCCGCGTGTGTGTGTCACTGTGTGTATGTGGGGGTGTCTGTGTATCTGTGTCTGTTGCTATGTGCATGTGTTGTTGCTGGCTGTGTCATTCTTGAATACTATTTTTGTTGTCTGCTTATTGCCTTAAACACTTGGTTGTAAAGCGCTTTGGGCTCATTTGAGGTAAAGTGCCATATATATTTAATATTATTATAATTATTAAAGGTCTGGCTCACACTTTTTGTTCTTACAAATGCAAAGCCAAGAAGTCGCATAGCATCGACATTTGAAGGACAAGAGCTGCTTATGCCGGGCCCTTTCTGTGTAATTTGTGGGGTTTTTTAATTTCTTTTGTTTGAATTTTGTTTCTTTTCCGTTCATTTTCTTCCAATTTTTCTTTTTATTCCATGTATCCCCAAGGGGCTTTCAGAAATAAACCTTGAAACTTTAAACTAGCTAGCGGGCTACGCCTCGCTTGCTTCGCCCTCACTATTATTGGCGCCTTACCTTGAAATTGTCAAAATAAGATTTTAAAAAATTGTCAACTCTCTCTCTCTCTCTCTCTCTCTCTCTCTCTCTCTCTCTCCGTCTCTCCCTCCCTCCATCCCTCTCTCTTTCTCTCTCCCCTCTCTCTCTCTCCCCCTCTCTCTCCTCTCTCTCTCTCTCTGTCCTTTCCTCTGCCCATCCCCATCTTTCTCCACAGCTTCTTCTTCTTCTTCTTCTCTTGCTGTACCCAAGTCATTGCTGATTTATTGCATTTTGATCAGGTGTTTTATTTGGCCGTAGGCTTTTTGGCACACGTTATCTCCATGTTTATCTTTGTATGGGCCTTTTTTTCTTTCGCCTTACTGTTTTAGCATGTAAGCAGGTAATAGCCTACCTCTCAAAATTGGAAAACCCAAACTGAATGACGAGATATTTCACTACACTTTGTTTCTGGGGAAAACAGGCCCCTCTTGAAGCTTGTGCTTCACGTAACTTTTTAAATACATCAGGTTTTAGCAAGTTCCAAACAGTCCCGAGAATCGTAAAACAAAAATAACATTAAAAAAAAAGAACCTAATCACCCCACCAACACCCCCCACCCCCCGAATCTGTTTACGTGATATATTCCAGACAAAGGTGAACCGATATCACGGTGGTATAATTATTATGCATGTGCATGGTGGGATGATAAACTAAGTCATTATCTGGCGCCACAGCTATGAACACCGTGACAAGAAAGGGGGGGGGGGGGGGGGGGGGGGGGGGGAACAGTGGAAAGGGGGGGGGGGGGGGCATAATAATGTATGTACTATATATAACACTGATTACATTTACCACACACAATTTTTGATGGGGCACTTGCCAAAAAACACATACAAAAAAACATCATAATAATAATAAATAATAATTAATAATGCTTATAGTTATATTGCGCATAATTTTGCTAAGCAACTCAACGCGCTTTTCACTCACCATTCGTACAAACATTTCTAAGGATGGAAGTTCAGTTTAACGTCGCGTATCGGCTTTCGCTATGTACGACGGGCTGAACAAACCAACCAGGGTATAAACAAAAATTTGAACATTTCTAAAAGACTGACTCTGTTATATACACTCCAAATAGCGTGCACTTTTATGCTGACACACTCGAGAGGGGGTGCACTTAACACTCATCACCAGCATAAACCAATTTAAAGTGTTGTATCTATTAGGCTCATAGCTTACATTGTTTCATAGTGGCATACCACTTGTAAGGTCTTTTTCTACCACTAACCACAATCAACGAAAAGAATATGTGCCTCTGTTTAAAGGACATGACTTGAAACGATTAGCTTTCTGTGGAAAACTAAAAAGAGTCAGAATGTGGGGAATTCGTCTGCTGTGGGTGGAGGGGGGAGGGGGAGATATATAGACGGACAAAGAGACAGACTGACAGCTCTAGACAAGACAGTCGTTAGTATGAGGGACAGATTACAAAGAGTACCACTCTATAATACAGTACCAAGCCAGCCAAAAATAAAAGAATCGTCAATTGGACGAGTCATGACGAATGACTAATGTCCTCGGATAGTAGACCAAAGAATACAATGGCATTGCCCCTGCCAGCAACCAAAAGGAACTTATATTATGTGTTATTATGAGTACCGGGGTAAATGAGATAAAGGTGACCAAAATGCCAACATACTTAGTGGTTCAGGTTGAAGGGGGGGGGGGGGGGGGGGGGGGGGAGAGAAAAAAAAAAGAACAGTCGAGCTCGGTGGGGAGTGGTGCAGATGGGACAAGTAAAAGCGAGGCGAGGCATAAGCACACAAATGTACTCTCAGTAGTGAAAATACACTACATTCGGTCAATGATGCTACGTCATGTATACTGCCAGGGCTCACAATCGTCCCGCAAAACAAGGGGTCCCAGGGGGGAGGGGGGGTGGGGGCAGGCAATAAAGTCGTCAATATTGTATGTGTATGTACATTGAAATACCGGGTGTCATCATTGGCACCAAGAGGGGGCCATCCTGCAAATTTTCACTACATTCAGTTCAACAGTTTGGGCTGTGGCTCTCTGGGGATAAACTTTTACTAACACATAGACGGGCAGGCAGACAAACAAAAACATACATTTATTTGGAGTGTAGGGTACTCTCTTTTAGAATGGGGAGTGTAACAAAAAGACAAAGACAGCCAGATGGAAGTTCAGTTTAACGTCGCGTATCGGCTTTCGCCATGTACGACGGGCTGAACAAACCAACCAGGATATAAACAAAAATTTATGTTCCTGAATCACTGTCTTAGCCAAAAGGCCGAGAAGCGATCAGAATTTGAACATTCGCCAGACACACGTAATGAGGATTTATACTGACAATTCTCTGCCCCTGTCTCGTGCACTGCGATGCGAACGCTATGGCGCGCCAAAGATACAAAACTCTATCTAGCAGTTCGATAGTTTAAAAACCCTATTGAACTGTTAGATACAGTTTCTAAACTATAGCTAGCAGTTCGATAGAGTTTCAAAACTCTGTCGAACTGCTAGATAGAGTTTCTCGTCGTAAAACTCTATCGAACGCGCCATTTTGATACTTTTTTTTAAACGAAGCATTTCATTGGTAGATAGGACTACTATCTTTGACTGTGACCTACACCTAGCCTAATAGGTGGCATTCTACGAACTCGTTTAGCGGCTTCAATTACAGATGAAACGCCGGGAAGATTCGCTCGTTGAAATCGTTCAGCTGCCATGTTTGTTTGACTACATGTAGGGGCCTAGGCCTATCGTCTTATTCAAATTCACTAATAGGTGGCATTCTACGAACTCGTTTAGCGGCTTCAATTACAGATGAAACGCCGGGAAGATTCGCTCGTTGAAATCGTTCAGCTGCCATGTTTGTTTGACTACATGTAGGGGCCTAGGCCTATCGTCTTATTCAAATTCACGGGTCACTGCCCTGCCAAGGCCACAAACTTGTCGCTGAAGCCATGTACCAATCAGAAATCGCGATAGAAAAACTATATCTCGATAGGGTTATTTTGTGGAAACCCTATCTAGCTGTTCGACAGAGTTTTAAAACTCTATCGAACAGCTAGATAGGGTTTTCAAACTCTATCGAACTGATAGATACAGTTTCGAAACTCTATCGAACAGCTAGATAGAGTTTTGTATCTTTGGC
>CM065680.1:31921296-31933796 GCA_017654935.2 Phymorhynchus buccinoides | reverse complement strand
AGAGTAATCGACAAGCATACAATACAACATGGCCATTGCCAACATCAAAACAAGACTAGTATTGTCACATTGAGCATAAAATATCTCAAACAGATATACTACCATTCTCAAAATAAGAAATTTTATGTTCACATATTTTCTTGAAAATAAATACGCAAGATTTTGATAACAAAGTTTTGGCATAGTGTGCATTTTTACTTAACAGAATTGAATTATTTTCACAACATTGTGAATTCGCAAGATTTTGAGAATAAAGTTTTCAAATTGGCATGTGTACACATTTTACTGTTTGTACATGAATTAAACGATTTTTTGTTACAACATATTGTCCTAATTAATCACAAGATCTCGTGTTGGCACTAGACTAGATGGAATAATGATCCACCGTGCATTCCTTCACGGTCACTCAGTCACCGCATGACGCATGCGCCAAGTCACTGATTATGATAGATGTAGCCAATGAGCAGCTATTATGGGGAGGGGGGTGCAAAGCACAATAAGGGTAATGAAAATGATGGCGGCGATGATGATGACGACGACGTGCGCGCGTGTGTGTGTGTGTGCGTGCGTGCGCGTGTGTGCGTGCGCGTGCGTACCAGTGCGTGTGTGTATGTCTGTGTGTGTGGGAACGTGTGTGTGCACGTAATAGCCAGTTTTCTGTTGTTAAGCATCTATTAATTCAGTTTGATCCGGGCAACATATTCGGTATTCTTAACATCACAAACGAATCACTTCTTTCAAAGCGTTTGGACTTGCTTTTCAAATGAATACTTCCTGCATACACTTTTTTACAATTACGTTTGTATCATATCTCACCAACTAATCTTTTTAAAGGATGATGCAGACCTGTTTACCCCTACACAAGTCTTGAGTAGTCTGGATAGCTGAAATGAGTACTTTGGGCTCAAAATGTGTAGTTTTATTCATTAAACCATCAAACAATGTCAGTTCACTGAAAATTTAGTAATTAGAGCATTATTTTCAATTTTGAAGAGTAGTAGAGGTCCAAATTGAGTAGAATACTACTCGAAAAGAGGTCTGATGATGTTGTGACGAGGTAATGGGGTAAAAGGCTAAGTCTCTAGGGAAGACTTTAGATAATTTGCCTTTAGCCCACTTCTCTAGGGTATGGGAGATGAGCAACTTTCCCGGTCCCTTTTCATCTAATAAATTTATATTTGTGCCCGGGTTCTGGCTCGTCAGATGGTTGTAAGAAATACAAGTGGTTGAATTGCTCTAAATGGCAGACAGAGAGAAGTAGGGTTTTACATGAAATTACAAGACTCCCACTCTCATCAGTCTGACCAAAGGGTTCAGGATTATTTGACACTTGTATTTTATTTACTCCCAAAATCTGCATAAGATTATGCAACAATAATAATAAAGCAGCTCAATGGCGCCAAAACAAAATATGGATAAAACACAATGAAATCCGAAAGGATTCACAAGACTTTTGTCTTTCTATAAGGTTCGCCCCATGCCGGAAGGGTTACTAATTATCATCGGTGTCCGTAGGAAAGTTCAAATGATTGGCGCAGTCAGGTAGACTTAGCTGTTTGAAGTTCTGGGCTTGCTCGTCAGGTGAGAGTAGCTCCCAGTCGTTCCTATTACGGCTTCGCGGGATGGCACGGTTCAAGCGTGGTCTCCTCGCGGATTCTGGGTGCAGGTTGTCTTGGCGACGGACCCGTCTTGGTGCTTGGTGGAGTCCGGGATGATCGTCCGGCCCACGATGCCCTGCTGATAATCACAGGAGAAGGTGGATGTAGATCTCTATGGCTTAGAGACAAGGGGCTTCAGTCGGCAGGGAATTAGTGAATCCCAACCGGCTTGAAGGCTTCCCTTGTACAATAGCACTACATGTAGTTAATAAATAAACTGAATTTCAGTTAACAAACTGAGATCAGTAAAACATAAAAGGTGATCAAGACAACATCACTCTCCATCCAACACCTGGAAAGGAATGGTATCATAAAGTGCAAGATTGCGGCCCATAGGTTTCCTACTAAAAATAGTGCAAGATTGCGGCCCATAGGTTTCCTACTAAAAATAGACAAAAGGGTTAGTAGGCATAAACTCCGGTTCTGGTACCAAAAGTGTTCAAGTCAAAAACACACACACACACAAATAATCAGTGCACATAAATAGAATAGAATGTTTACCACTTCTTTTCTATAACATATCTATCTACTCCTTATTCATCATTGAACATAGGATCTAGATCAAAACTAGAGTCAAACAAACAAGATCTCAATCACCTGCCATCAATAATACTTACTAGTGGGCTTATGATGACTGGTTGTGAGTGTTGCTCTAGCTACGTTTCAGCATCTTGTGTGACAACTTTTTCTCACCACTCCAATTATAGCCTTCACTTTCAAACAATGAAAGCCTGCTATTGGTGTATTACAGTCCACACGTCACAAGATTGCTGTTCTAAATGTACCGAACAATCACGCGCCTATTCCATCCTTATCACATTCCTGACATTCCTAACCTTGTGATTCAAAAGCAAAACCATCTTCAAAGGGAAATAACCTCGGTTGTCACTTTCTTGTGATGAGCCGGTAGAAAGGGGGGGGGGGGGGGGGTGAAGGGAGATAACCTCGGTAGATGGTACGTGCCGACCAGGGAGAAAGAGATAACGCCCTTCCGCGGCGTTCGTTTGAAGCAGCGGGGCAATTAACGTGGCGGCTGGACAGAGAAATGTAAAGGCGAGGGGGGGGAGGGGAGAAGGGGGGGGGGGGTGTAGATAAGAAATAAAGAAAGTGGGTCGCGCGGGACACTTACGTCACAGAGGCCCCCCGAAGAAAAGATTCTGGTACCGGAATCTTCCTGTGGAACGCCGACTCCACTTTCGACTTGGGCGACAGGGACAAATTAGTGGGGAGACTGGGTCGGCTGGAATGGTGGAACATCTGGTCGCAACACAGAGTTCAAAGGAGCAGGTGGGTTAGAGATCAGTGGAATGGATTCCGACTGAGGTTGGTGCGGCAATCCTGTGTTGAGTTGTCCCAAGGTTGATTGCAGAATAGCAAACACCTCTTGCCTGAGTTTCCCCTTTAGCCTGGATTCATCATTGCTGATGATGTGGTTTGGTAGGCCGATTCGGGCGAAAATGGCTTTGAGTGCCGCAGCTATCTGACTAGCATCAAGTGAGGAGATTGGGGCGGCATCGCACTGCATGGTACATATGTCGACCACGGTGACTATATACCGGAATTTCTTCTTCCGTTTAGGTAGAGGCCCGACCAAGTCGACTGCCACTCGCTGAAAGGGAGGGGTAGGTGACGGCTGTACGTGCGGCGGCCTGTCCCGATAGTACCTTCGGTGGGTGTTTGCGGGTACAGTGCTGCCTTTCACCTGAGGTACCTGTGGCGAGTGGTCTTGGGTCGTTAGGCGGACATTCCTTGGGAAGGATTTTCCAAGTTGTGGCGGACTTGGGGACTTGGGACAATCTGGATTGGCTCGCGCGGCAATTTGGTTTGCCGCGTTGAGAGGTTTCTTCCCTGCTGAGGGAGATTTGCTCTTTGGGAAGGAGGGAGGGAGTTGGTTTGTGGATTGGGGAGAAGGGAATCCTGCTGAAACAATAGCAGGTTGAGAGGGGTGCCCTAAAAACACATACTGTGATCCCAGTATGAGGTCATAGACAGGACTGTCCATGAGCACTGCCTTGATGGGTCCCTTAACATATCTGGTGTCGACATTGATTATGGCGACTGGCAAAGTGGATGGGGGGATTGCAGCATCAGGGCCCTGCAGAGAGATGAAGTCTCCCGTGTATGCTGACGCGGGGACTAAGGATCCGCAGACAATGGCGTCGCATGACAGTCCAGTGTCATAGAGACACTGAACAGGGATGTTGTTGACAGTCGCCTGTCCAACGACTGACGGTGTGCCTGGACACTGTACTGGGGAGGGGTTTGTGCAATTCTGCGAAGTCGAGACGACTTGCATAGTTGCAACATTTTGCCGCTTGTAAGCAAGTTTCCTGCAGTCATCCCGATTGTGGGTGTTCGACTTGCAGTATGAGCAGAATAAGGGTTGCCCCAGTGGTTGTCGTTCATGGGTAGAACCGTTTGACCCACTGTTGGAGTTGGGGTTAAACCTGCTCTGCTGTGAAGCAGTGGACCCAACTACTTGCTGTAGTTTTGGCCTTTTAGGGGCGCTAGGTTCATCATGGGCTAGAGTGTACCTATCACTTAGCTGGATGAGGTCAGCCAGAGTTGTGGCACCTTGTTCGGCAGTAAAGGTGCGTAACTCTGGGGACATGGTTTCGCGCAGTTGCTCGCCAACCATCAGTTCCCGGAGATCCTCATAGGACTCTGATTTGGCAGAAAGGGACACCCATTTAGTCAGATAGTTCCCCAGTCTATCTGAAAATTGGGCATAGGACTCTCCCCTACCTTTTCTGGTTGACCGGAACTTTTTCCGGTAGGCGTCCGCTGTCAACTCGTATCTGTTGAGCAGGGCTTCTTTCAAAGCTGGGTAGTCGGTAATTTGGCTTGACGGAAGTTTGCTGTACACCTCATAAGCCACACCCCTGAGACTTTGGGCAAGCTTGAGGTTGAACTTTTCCGGAGCAAGCTCAAATTCCTGGGCCAGTCTTTCAAATCTATCGAGGAATGCATCGATAGACTCGGTTGCCTCATTGAATGCCTCCAATGTGAAGGTCATGGCTGAGGTATGAATGGGAGGGGGAAAATTTTGAGGGGCAGCAGTCTCAGAGTCTGCTGAGTTTTCAAGCTGCTTCATAGCTAGCTCATGGTCTCGCGCCTTTTCTCGCTCAGTGGCCTCAAGTTCGAGTTCTTTATTTTTGGCATCCTGCACTAGTTGTCTCTGCCTTAACTCATGAGTACGGATTTGCTCTTGCTCCTGAGCGTCGCGATCTTTATCTGCCTCTTGAGCCTCATGAGCTCTCTGTTTGTCTTTCTCAGCCTCATGAGCTCCCGAGCTTTATCAGCCTCTTGAGCCTCATGAGCTCTCTGTTTGTCTTTCTCGGCCTCCTGAGCCTCCCGAGCTTTGTCAGCCTCTTGAGCCTCCTGAGCTCTCTGTTTGTCTTTCTCGGCCTCCTCGCGAGTTTTCTCTTTGTCATATTCAGATATGACAAAATTTGCTAACTCTTGGCCTGACAATCCTAGAGATTCTCCCCATTCTTTAAGTTCCCTCCTAAGTTTAACAATCTCAGCCATGGTTGTAAATACAACTATTCAAAATAAAAACAAAGCTGCTGAGTTGAATGTATCAAACAACACTTAACTATTTCAGCATAAACAGAAATAGCATGCACATCAAAATAAAGTCATAAATAGCATTCAAACAAATCAAATCAAAACACAGTGAACCAAATCACAATAACTTTCCCAGTGGACACAAGATAAGTTTTGAAAAGGAACTACCGTTTGAATTGAAATTTGTTAGACTTTATGAAAAAAAATATCCCGGACGCGAGCCCCCAATTAGATGTGACGAGGTAATGGGTTAAAAGGCTAAGTCTCTAGGGAAGACTTTAGATAATTTGCCTTTAGCCCACTTCTCTAGGGTATGGGAGATGAGCAACTTTCCCGGCCCCTTTTCATCTAATAAATTTATATTTGTGCCCGGGTTCTGGCTCGTCAGATGGTTGTAAGAAATACAAGTGGTTGAATTGCTCTAAATGGCAGACAGAGAGAAGTAGGGTTTTACATGAAATTACAAGACTTCCACTCTCATCAGTCTGACCAAAGGGTTCAGGATTATTTGACACTTGTATTTTATTTACTCCCAAAATCTGCATAAGATTATGCAACAATAATAATAAAGCAGCTCAATGGCGCCAAAACAAAATATGGATAAAACACAATGAAATCCGAAAGGATTCACAAGACTTTTGTCTTTCTATAAGGTTCGCCCCATGCCGGAAGGGTTACTAATTATCTTCGGTGTCCGTAGGAAAGTTCAAATGATTGGCGCAGTCAGGTAGACTTAGCTGTTTGAAGTTCTGGGCTTGCTCGTCAGGTGAGAGTAGCTCCCAGTCGTTCCTATTACGGCTTCGCGGGATGGCACGGTTCAAGCGTGGTCTCCTCGCGGATTCTGGGTGCAGGTTGTCTTGGCGACGGACCCGTCTTGGTGCTTGGTGGAGTCCGGGATGATCGTCCGGCCCACGATGCCCTGCTGATAATCACAGGAGAAGGTGGATGTAGATCTCTATGGCTTAGAGACAAGGGGCTTCAGTCGGCAGGGAATTAGTGAATCCCAACCGGCTTGAAGGCTTCCCTTGTACAATAGCACTACATGTAGTTAATAAATAAACTGAATTTCAGTTAACAAACTGAGATCAGTAAAACATAAAAGGTGATCAAGACAACATCATTCTCCATCCAACACCTGGAAAGGAATGGTATCATAAAGTGCAAGATTGCGGCCCATAGGTTTCCTACTAAAAATAGTGCAAGATTGCGGCCCATAGGTTTCCTACTAAAAATAGACAAAAGGGTTAGTAGGCATAAACTCCGGTTCTGGTACCAAAAGTGTTCAAGTCAAAAACACACACACAAATAATCAGTGCACATAAATAGAATAGAATGTTTACCACTTCTTTTCTATAACATATCTATCTACTCCTTATTCATCATTGAACATAGGATCTAGATCAAAACTAGAGTCAAACACACAAGATCTCAATCACCTGCCATCAATAATACTTACTAGTGGGCTTATGATGACTGGTTGTGAGTGTTGCTCTAGCTACGTTTCAGCATCTTGTGTGACAACTTGAAGATGGTGAGATTTGCGTCCAATTGACCGTAGGTCCTTATGGACGTTCTGCTTGAAGGCTGGGTAGTCTTCTCGTTGGATGATGATGATGATGGTGGGCCGTTGAATGATGAAAGTGGAGTTCGTGACGTGGCATACGTCGTCTTTCGATGACACGGAACACATTGCGCACCCTGGAATCGCGGATAACGCTGTCGGTTGCGGGAACATCTCGGACGGGATCCGAGTCTGGAACTGTTGCGTGATGCTGATGTTAGCATCGTTGAATTTTGGTGCATAGATGCGAGCATCTGATGAAGCTTGTCGCTGCCGTTGGCGTTGGCGTCAAAAATAGCTCCTGCTGTAGATGGTCTTCTTCCTCCTAAGGCCGTCGTCAGGACCACAGGGCGACCTGCTCCATACCGGGGAGTCGATGTCGTTGCGGGCGGGCTGGTAGACACGCAGCCAAGTCGAGCCCTCTCTGCAGGCGGATGTGAATACTCCCAGTAGACAGGCGGTAGCTGCCCAAGTTCTCCCGCCCGTAACGTCCACTGGGCATCGGCATACTGCAGAGACGGTCCAAGTTGCTGCCCGTCGATCCATCCCGTCAGCAAGTCGTTCAACTCCCATGGTGAGGGAGGAGATCCGGCGTCGCCCTTCTCGCTGGCTGCCACACAGCAAGACTTCGATGCAACTGCCACCATTGCATCGGTGTCATCGCGTAGCGAGAGAGAGAGACCCTCTCGCTACGGACTCCCGGTTGGGAATGTGACAACTTTTTCTCACCACTCCAATTATAGCCTTCACTTTCAAACAATGAAAGCCTGCTATTGGTGTATTACAGTCCATACGTCACAAGATTGCTGTTCTAAATGTACCGAACAATCACGCGCCTATTCCATCCTTATCACATTCCTGACATTCCTAACCTTGTGATTCAAAAGCAAAACCATCTTCAAAGGGAAATAACCTCGGTTGTCACTTTCTTGTGATGAGACGGTAGAAAAGAGGGGGGGGGGGGGGGGGGTGTGAAGGGAGATAACCTCGGTAGATGGTACGTGCCGACCGGGGGAGAAAGAGATAACGCCCTTCCGCGGCGTTCGTTTGAAGCAGCGGGGCAATTAACGTGGCGGCTGGACAGAGAAATGTAAAGGCGAGGGGGGGGGAGGGGAGAAGGGGGGGGGGGGGGGTAGTGTAGATAAGAAAATAAAGAAAAGTGGGTCGCGCGGGACACTTACGTCACAGATGTTAAGGTGTAAGATGCTAAGTTTGTTACAGAATCTTTCAGTTTCAATTTCTCCTTCGACATAAGAATGTCATTATTCCTCTAATAATTCAGAGTTTGACCGACGACCACACACGTTTTAACCAAGAACCAAGCAAGGCAAAAGGCGAGCTGAAGCTGAGAGCAAACAGTTCTTCAAGGAGACACGATTTAGGCTAATCTCTGTGGGTTTACTGGTTAGTGGTGTCCAGTAGCCGTTTACGACAAACTATTTCAGGTCATCACCCGGATTAGCCATAAACCCCTCTAGTCGTCTCAGGTTGGAGAGGAAGCTTTTGTTACCACAGTCTGCTTGTCCCACATTGGTATACTCATACACACAAGCCCTTCCAGAATATAACTACTTGTTCGTTACATACACGCACAAACAACGGTGTATGGGACTAGCGGTATGTGGTAACAAAAGTACGTTTCCGTTTGAGACTTGTCCGTCCCTTTCACTTGTGTGAAATATTAATGTGGTTAGTAGGCTCGAATCATGTATGTACACAATGAAAACAGCAACAACAAAATAATCAGGGTGAAGGCGAGGAGCAGACGAGTGTGTGTGTGTGTGTGTGTGTGTGTGTGTGTGTGTGTGTGGCAGTGTGTGTCTGTGGTGGGGGAGACAAAAAGAAGAGGTCATAGGTGCTGAGAACGACAGAAATTCGTTGATGGAAGAGAGGGGGGGGGGGGGGGGACGTTTTCAAGTGTTTTTGTTTCTAATTAGTCCCACAAACACACGCATTTATAATTTGTTGCAGCACCTTTTCGTGCTGCTGCTACTCCTGCTACTATGTTCACATTTCCTACGGCTAATACTGCAGCTGGAAATGTTACGCCTATTGCTGCTGAAAGGACTGCTGTCGCAGCTTCCCCACCTAGGCCAACCAGTATTATTATTACTGCTTCTACTAAGACAGACTAGGCGTTCAAGACTGCACATGTTCATCTCCAAGTATGGAACACTCCATTTTTAGTAAAGTTTCATTTGCTGTGTTTGACGGTTTAAGGTTTGGGTTAGGGTTAGGGTTAGGGTTAGGGTTATGGATACGGTTAGAGTCAGTTTCATTTCAGATTGAAAGGTTAAAAGATACAAATTCTAAACTTTCGCTGAAAACCGACATTGTCATGTCGCGCGAATGGCGTCATTTTCCATATTTGGAGATGAGCAAATGCAGTGTTGAACGTCTTGTCTAAGACAGTACTGTTCTACTACTGTTCTTCTAAGCGTATAATTGTGATGGGTGTGTTTTGTTTCCAACTGGTCAGACGCCAATTGCGTGCAATCTCACCAGATACATTGACTGAGACTCGTGTCACGATACGATCATAAAATGATTGCATGTCGAACTCCTTTTGGGGGTGGATGGCACACACTGGGGCACGTTATGAGAAGGGTACATCGACAGTGGAGACAAAAACAGTTGTGTGCAGGTGTCTGGGAGGTTTGGGAGGTACAAGAAGGTACGGAGTCGATTGGGGTTAGAGGTTCTTAGGTAGTAGGGGGCCTAGTGAAGGAGGGTACGTCTAAGCTTTCTTGTACGTGCCATGCGCTTTTTACTCTTCGTTCAATAAGAATGGGAGTACTTTAAACCAAAACGATAGCCTGAGCCTTTATCAGTTGACTATGTTCTAAATCGCCACAACTTTTTGCTTACGAGAGAGAGAGAGATGCCATGGGGGTAGGGGGTGGAGTATGACAAGGATAAGACTTCTATCGCATAATTGTTCAGACTCAAAGTGCTACCTTTCAATGTGCTACATTGCATGTGGAATTCTCTTTGAATCTGGTTTATTTATGCGAGTTTAGAAAATACTATTCATGCAGTTGTTAATAACAACATTTAAGTATTTGCTTTCTAGATGTCACAGGATTACCGTGCATGGGATATCTATGGGATATTTAAGGCATTTGCTTTCTAGATGTCACAGGATTACCGTGAATGGGATATCTATGGGATATTTAAGGCATTTGCTTTCTAGATGTCACAGGATTACCGTGAATGGGATATCTATGGGATATTTAAGGCATTTGCTTTCTAGATGTCACAGGATTACCGTGCATGGGATATCTATGGGATATTTAAGGCATTTGCTTTCTAGATGTCACAGGATTACCGTGAATGGGATATCTATGGGATATTTAAGGCATTTGCTTTCTAGATGTCACAGGATTACCGTGCATGGGATATCTATAGGATATTTAAGGCATTTGCTTTCTAGATGTCACAGGATTACCGTGCCGCTGGGATATATATGGGATATTTAAGGCATTTGCTTTCTAGATGTCACAGGATTACCGTGCATGGGATATCTATGGGATATTTAAGGCATTTGCTTTCTATATGTCACAGGATTACCGTGCATGGGATATCTATGGGATATTTAAGGCATTTGCTTTCTAGATGTCACAGGATTACCGTGCATGGGATATCTATAGGATATTTAAGGCATTTGCTTTCTAGATGTCACAGGATTACCGTGCCGCTGGGATATATATGGGATATTTAAGGCATTTGCTTTCTCTATGTCACAGGATTACCGTGCATGGGATATCTATGTCAGGCATTTGCTTTCTATATGTCACAGGATTACCGTGCATGGGATATCTATAGGATATTTAAGGCATTTGCTTTCTCTATGTCACAGGATTACCGTGCATGGGATATCTATGGGATATTTAAGGCATTTGCTTTCTCTATGTCACAGGATTACCGTGCATGGGATATCTATGGGATATTTAAGACATTGCTTTCTAGATGTCACAGGATTACCGTGCATGGGATGTCCATGGGATATTTAACCCTTTCACCGCCAATGTCGCATTTTTGCACAACAATTACTTAATACCCATGTCATTAAAACCCTAGAAATCAGGGTCTGTTATTCAATAATATTGTGTTCCTAAATTTGGGCAGTAAGGATTGACCCTATTCTAAATGTGTCACAGACAAATCCAACAATATTGCAGACGAAATATTTTCTGTAGCCAAGTAAGTCTAATGGAAATGTTTGGCTCAAAGATGGCTGGCGGTGAAAGGGTTAAGGGGAATGCGTCAGACTGTTCTCTCTTTAAAAAAAAAAAGATTGGAATACGTCTTTTCGTGACCTTCTGTTGGATGGAAGTTCAGTTTAACGTCGCGTATCGGCTTTCGCCATGTACGACGGGCTGAACAAACCAACCAGGGTATAAACAAAAAATTATGTTCCTGAATCACTGTCTTAGCCAAAAGGCCGAGAAGCGATCATGAAGTTTTCAAAGTAAAACTTTGAAATGAATAGGCGTAAAAGTGACCTTCTGTTCTCCCACCCCGTTCCTTTTATTTACTACCTGTGTCGTTTTCTCTCTCGCAAAGTCGTCGACTATCTAGTTCACCAAAATTACATTTGGTTATGTCTTGTAACAGTTTTCGTATCAGATGAGACACTAACCAGCAGGAATCCTACCCTCCAGTATGTACACGACCCAGTGACAAAATGGTGTACAAGTGTGTACAACTGTACAGACTACACTGTCACAATGACGGAAGTTCAGTTTAACGTCGCGTATTGGCTTTCGCCATGTACGACGGGCTGAACAAACCAACCAAGGTATAAACAAAAATGTATGTTCCTGAATCACTGTCTTAGCCAAAAGGCCGAGAAGCGATCAGAATTACAACAAGCTGCCGTGTTTTTATACTCTCTCTCTCTCTCTCTTCTCTCTCTCTCTCTCTCTCTCTCTCTCTCTCTCTCTCCCTCTCTCTCTCCCTCTCTCTCTCTCTCTCTCTCCCTCTCTCCCTCTCTCTCTCTCTCTCTCTCTCTCTCTCTCTCTCTCTCTCTCTCTCTCTCTCTCTCTCTCTCTCTCTCTCTCTCTCTCTCTCTCTCTCCCTCTCTCCCTCTCTCCCTCTCTGTCTTTCTTTCTTCTTTTCTCTTCAACACAACTTTAATTGAGGGCCTCGCATTAAACTCAGTCTTGACTGAGTCTAAGAGTCTTGGATTTATGTGTCTTTTAATAAGTTAAGAGTTCTCTACGTTTCTTCATTGCATTGGTCTAGTGGACCTTGAGAAAGAAATTTAAGTCATTACAATTTCGGCACATCTAACTTATAAGAGATAAATGTGCACAGTCCAAATACTTCTTATCGGAAGGGCTTGTATTATGTTGACTTAGGTGTAACACTTTATAATGCATTGCGTGTCATGAAGAACTAAGTGTTGCGAAGTAATTAAAGTGTGTAAAGGTAGTATATTAATATACTTCAGGTAGCCGTTTACGGAAGCCTTTGACTTACAAGGATTGCACATAAAGCTTACAGACCACCCAATACACCAACGTCTGTCTCTCTCTCTCTCTCTCTCTCTCTCTCTCTCTCTCCACCTCTCTCTCTCCCTCCCTCCCTCTATCTACCCCCTCCTTTCCTCTTACTTCTTTCTCAATCTGTCATTATAACTCCACCACCCTTCCACTTCCTAAAGCTGCTCCACCACCACTACACAGCTGACCAGATGGTCAAAGATG
>CM065680.1:31908796-31916296 GCA_017654935.2 Phymorhynchus buccinoides | reverse complement strand
AAGTGAGCATGCCGGATAGTGGCAGTGTGTTCAAATGGGTCACTAGTGAATATGATAGCTAGTGCTATGTTCAAATGGGTCACTAGTGAGCATGCCGGATAGTTACAATGTGTTCAAATGGGTCACTAGTGAATATGATAGCTAGTGCTATGTTCAAATGGGTCACTAGTGAGCATGCCGGATAGTGGCAATGCCATGGGTCACTAGTGAATATGATAGCTAGTGCTATGTTCAAATGGGTCACTAGTGAGCATGCCGGATAGTGGCAATGTGTTCAAATGGGTCACTAGTGAATATAACTAGTGCTAAATTATGTTAAAAAAGATCACAAGGGAGCATGCTGGATAGTGGCAATGTGTTCAAATATAGCAAGTTTATTTCCCCCCTCCTTTCTTATACGGGGAATGGGGTGGAATAGAATAGCTTTTTAGTTTTCTATAAGGATTGATCTACGATGACTATCGTTCATCTAAGAGGACAGACATACGATTATAAATTGGCAGGCACACAAACACACAAAACCAGCAGTGAGACAAATCAATTTGTGAAGGGGAGTTAATTAAAAGAGTTATCTACCCGTTAAACCAGCAGTGAGACAAATCAATTTGGTGAAGGGGAGTTAATTAAAAGAGAGTTTTCTATCCGTTAACTGTCTTGCATCAACCTACCCAATCTACCCTTTGTCTTAGTAATTCAACTCTATTGTTTCCCACTGCCAGAAACCACTGAATATGTGAGCAACACTAGTTGCAATAAAGACTTTTAAAGTTACCAATTGAACAGACAGAAACAAAACCCGAAATTGCCTGAACCCCTTTTGCCCAACTTTTGTACAAGTTTCATCGGGTTAGAATCAGTTCAGGGCTATTTTCGTCAGAATCGAATCAAAGATTATTGTACTCATAATATAAGAACATAAACAGCTGCTCAAAGTGTTACCGTATATATAAAAGACAAAACTGTCAAATGATTTTCCATTGAATTAGAAAATCAATAATTATACTGAGCTTTCCTTCTCACGTTTACGTAACACTCAGTTAAGGCTACTGTTAACCAATGTTAAAAGCTATGAATAAAGGGCCCCAAACGGACCCTTTTGTAAGTCACCTAATATGATAATGCAACGATAAATCAATCAATCAGTCAATCTCTCTCTCTCTCTCTCTCTCTCTCTTTCTTTTTTTAAAAAGTTTACACCTAATATGATAATGCAACGATAAATCAATCAATCAATCAATCAGTCAATCTCCCTCTCTCTCTCTCTCTCTCTCTCTCTCTCTCTTTGTAAGTTTCCACCTAATATGATAATGCAACGATAAATCAATCAATCAATCAATCAATCTCTCTCTCTCTCTCTCTCTCTCTCTCTCTCTCTCTCTCTCTCTCTCTCTCTCTCTCTCTCTCTCTCTCTCTCTCTCAAAACTTCTAACAAAACTGCATAAGTTCGTAGTCTCAACTGCATCAAGGCATCAACAAGTGAACAGCGTCAATACCTGTGTTCATTTTTTTTAAAGTCATTTAATTAAATAATACAAATGCGAGCTCACGCACAAAAACACAAACATACACTCTCTCACACACACATGCGCACGCACGCACGCACGCACGCACACATACACATACATACAATTACTATATCAATAAATATTAGCGTTTCACTACATATGTAAAGCATTGTAAGCTAACAGTCATGCTTGCAAATATAAGATAGCATCACAGGTTTCAATGCCAATAAATAAAACAAGAACGAAGGAAAACAAAGAAGAAGAAAAACATTTAAAAAACAAAGTCATGCACTTTAAAACACATATATACAACAACAAAAAGGTACTTACGACATGATGCTTTGATGATGTTGCTAGACGACGACACCAAAACAAATCGAACTCGGCTTTGCCCAAAAAAAATCCAGTCCCGCAACAACAACAAAAAGTTGTGGTCGAAACCTCGGGTGTAGTGTGAACTGCAAGTCTCACAGATCTCACCCCACCATCCGAAACGCACGCTCGTCACCTCTCAACCAAGCGTATCCCTCCAAATGACCCGACCACCACTGCGCTACCCACTGCCTCTTCAGGTCGTTCCTCTCTCGCTCCCTCCTCTCCGTCCCTCCCTCGTCCACGTCACGTCACGTGGGGGTAGGGGCTCATCCAATCACGGCCAGCTCCCTGGGAAAGAAGACGCCACAATGCAAGTCAAGACAGTGAAGGTTTAAAAAAAAAAAAAAGTGTCTTGTTATTACTTCGTCGCTTTAAAGGGGCACCCTGACGGATGAATGTTTGTAAGAAACACGTCCAGATCACCAGGAAAACATCTTGTTTTCTTTTCACATGCACACATGAGAAGGGTAGCAAGGGTAGATTAAGAATGGGAACTAGGACAAAGATCGCTACTACATACATCAAGTGCAAAACTTGAGTATCTTCAGCATTCACTTGTGGTGGATGGATTTTAGGGTCTAATCAGAGTGAGAAGGACTACAGAGGCTGTCTCTGTCCCAGGACTCGTCACAAGGCTAAAAGCCGATATGTAGTGTTTGCTCTTGGCCCAAAATCTGATTATACTGCTTGGCAATGCCCCTCGCCTAATCTGTTAGGAAGATAAGAAAGAGGGGGAGAGGAGAAGGCAAAGGGCAAGAGGTATGGGGATTAGGAGGGAAGACACAGGGAGGGAGAACAGTGTGTGCGAAACAGGATGGAAAGGACGACGGGGGGGGGGGGGGGGGGGGGATGGAGGATGAAAATACACTACGTTCCCAGGGATTAACAGTTGTGTACACTGACACAAAAGAAATGTCTGTCAACATAAAGAAGAGTGATAATCATGATAGTTCTTTTCGTTGACACTAGGGATAATGCCTCTCCCGCTGAGAGATAATCACTTCTATGGATTTGTACAAACTTTGTACTAACAAAGGATGGCAACAATCTTTTGCAACGAAATTTAAAAAAATAACCACACCAAATCGAAACTTTGACAATCAGTATAATTTTAATTTTCATGATCATTTCAAAATAAAACCATACTTGAACATTATGAAAAATCTATCAACTTTTTTGCACTCACACTCACATATGTAAAAACAAAGCCAACAGCAAATTGTTAAAGACCCACCAGATCACGTGTCAAAATCACGTGTTTCATGTGTTTCCCTCTTGTAGCTGGTAAGAAATCTTGTTTTGACCAGGTTTGACTCCCATACAAATGTCCCCAAATTGAAAACGAAACATCATTTTAAAGCGCAGCCTCAATTTGAAGTTGGGGACATGTGTATGTGGGTCACAGCTACCCAGAAAAAACCAAGGGACTTAATCGTGGTGCGTCAGTGTATTTTTAAAATGCATTATGAAAAAAGAATCACACAGCTTAGTTCATTTGCTACACGAAGAGGGGCAGCACAATAGTGATTCTTTTTACAAGTCCCTGAAAACTCTTCCAGTGTTTGTTGTTTTTCCCCAAAACCGTTACTTTCAGTTGATTTGTAGTAGAAAGAGAATTTCAACACTATTGGTGATTAAAAGATTGAATATCATATAAATACGATTGTGTCTACACTATTTCAAGAAACACATTAATTGCATAATTTAAGAAAGCGAGTGTTTTATTTTCAATTTCACTATATATTTCAAGTTGGAACACTAATAATTTGGAAATCTAATCTAATGATAGGTTGGAGAGCGAAGATCTCATTTGGTGGAGCAAAGATTAAAGCACTTGACGAAAACGGGTTTTCATGTGAAAGAGAGCGCTAATCCCAAGCTTATCAGTTAATTCTCCATAATATAAGGATCGCCTTCCTTCCTCGGTGTAATCGATCACGCGCGCTGATTTGATTCAAACCAGAATGGCAACAATCGTTCATTATCCAGTATTGATATGAATTTTAATGACCCTAGCATTATTACATAGGGATAAATCTCTAAAATAAAATAAAAATCAACTATTATTCGTGTCGTCATACTGGGATTATAGTTGGAATGCCGGATATGTATGCTGCCGTGTGGGTTTACTCGTGTCGCGGGAGTTTGCGAGTTTACATGTGCGTGTATGTGAGCATGCATTTTTGAGTGGCGTGTAAGTGTGATGAGAGAGAAGGGGGGGGGGGGGGAGAGAGAGAGAGAGAGAGAGAGAGAGAGAGAGAGAGAGAGAGAGAGAGAGAGAGAGAGAGAGAGAGAGAGAACTCGGAACTCGGAATGTCTAAAGACTTAGGCCAACAGCCCCTTACAATAGCACAAAGTAATGCATCAATGTTTTCATACACCCCCTCCTCACCACCCACACCCACACCCCTACACACACATGCTTACACACGCGCGCACGCACACACGCACGCATTCAAACGCGCACATACACAAACGCACATACACACATACACACACACACTCTCTCTCTCTCTCTCTCTCTCTCTCTCTCTCTCTCCTCTCTCTCTCTCTCTCTCTCTCTCT
The DNA here is from genome assembly GCA_017654935.2 of Phymorhynchus buccinoides. NCBI lineage: Eukaryota > Metazoa > Mollusca > Gastropoda > Neogastropoda > Raphitomidae > Phymorhynchus > Phymorhynchus buccinoides. The sequence continues at coordinate 31,911,851 of CM065680.1, read as the reverse complement.
CCCTCCCCTCCTCTCTCTCATCACAGAGAGAGAGAGAGAGAGAGAGAGAGAGAGAGAGAGAGAGAGAGAGAGAGAGAGAGAGAGAGAGAGAGAGAGAGAGAGAGAGAGAGAGAGAGAGAGAGAGAGAGAGAGAGATTGATTGATTGATTGAATTTTTATTTATAGAGGGTAATAGAGTAAGCAATAACATGCTTTTTTACATCCAGCCCTCTGGACAGAATACATATATAAAAGTAGAAAATGGAAAACGAAAATAAACACATACAAAGTAATATAAAGCATGCAAAAAACATCCCTATATTGTAACACATCAATAACAAAATCAAACCTATTATTATTAACTATAGAGAGAGAGAGTGAGAGAGAGAGAGAGAGAGAGAGAGAGAGAGAGAGAGAGAGAGAGAGAGAGAGAGAGAGAGAGAGAGAGAATGAGAGAGAGAGAGAGAGAGAGAGAGAGTGACAGAGAGAGAGTGACAGAGAGAGAGAGAGAGAGAGAGAGAGAGAGAGAGAGAGAGAGAGAGAGAGAGAGAGAGAGAGAGAGAGAGAGAGAGAGAGAATGACAAATGACGAATTAATTAGTTTAATATCATCAGCAAGATGTTACCTAACATAAGGGTACACAATGGTGCAAGAAAATAAAGAGATAAAAGAGAGAGAGAGAGAGAGAGAGAGAGAGAGAGAGAGAGAGAGAGAGAGAGAGAGAGAGAGAGAGAGAGAGAGAGAGAGAGAGAGAGAGAGCGTGCGTGCGTGCGTGCGTGCGTGCGTGCATAGAAAATGTGTGTGTGCGTGTATGTTTGCATGCGTGCGTGCGCGCGCATGTGTGTATCTGTGTGCGTGTTCGTGTGCACACGTGTGCACGCTCGCAGACGTGTATTGTCAAAAGAGAGAATCATTATAAGCCTACACTTAAATCCTACGCGACTCGTCAAAGCACAAGCGACAGTGTTGTGATGGAAGCTTGACAAGCCCTCGGACTGTGTTTAGAGACACCCAGCAACAAGACACCCCCCCCCCCCCCCCCCCCCACCCCCCCCCCCCCTAACACTCGCCACCACTCATCACACCATAATACAGTATTATGCCAGGCAAATTATTAACAGGTGTTCAGCATCTGCGTGAAAACGGTAAACAGCACTTTGTTGTGATTTGTTTATCAAATTAATATAAACATCCAACACGCAGTAATCCTCTACCACTCCCATTCCTCACCCTTACACTTTACACACACGTATCTGCGCGTGTGTGCAACAATGCATGCACGCTATGTTGCACATCGCTTTGCGCTATTGTGTGGTGTGGAAACTTCGTCAAAGCTTCAGAAAGTGATCAACGATAGGTGCATAAGTCTTATTTATTGTTCATAAAAATCATGTTGTTGTTGTTGTCGTACCCTGGCTAAAAGACTCCAGGGATCATCCCAACAGCCGAAGCACTTCAACACTATGGTACAAAATTAATGCATCAGCTAGGGATGAGAACATTACGTGTGTGACCGTTTTTGATTACCCCGCCACATGGGCAGCCACACTCCGACTTCGGGGGAATAAAAATCATTCTAGCCCTAAAACAATCTACCTTTTTAGTTTTCGCACACAGAGTATCTAGTTGTAGACCTGAACTGCAGTTTAAAAAAGGCGAGAATCGTGTTGTTTTCTGGTAGACTGGTTTGGCTGGTAGGCTGGTTGTTTGATTCAACTAATAAAGATGACGTAACAAACTTATGAAGATGTACCTGAACGGGGGAAACTATCGAGGCAGGTGTTGGGAGTAAAACAAGGTAATATGAGTAAAAGACTTAAGAGAGAGGGGAGGGGAGGAAGTGAGAGGCAAGTTCAACACGGTCTAGCCCATCAAGATTGGTATTCTTCAACGTTTAAAAGCGCATGCTAAAGTGACAGGCCACGTGCTGCTCAGACAGAAACTAAAAAGCGCTATCACTACTCTTGGTAATGAGTTGGCAATGGGATCAAGATATGAATTATGTTCATTAAACAATGGAGCAAACGTTGACGAATTGGCAATAACTCTGAAGTACGGTGCATACGTGCATGTTGCATGCGTGCGCGCACGCGCACATACACACGCGCGCGTGTGCCTACATGCACACAAAAAGATAGAAAGGGATAAATAAAAAATAAACAAGGTCAAGGTCACGACGGCAAAATGGTTTGCGCGGATCTCTTCCTATTAAGGTGGCACACCTCCACACAAAATTTGACGCGATTCGGTCAAGCGGTTCGGGAGATATCCTTGGGACAGACAGGGAAAAAAACAAAGAAACAAACAAAAACAAAACAAACAAACAAACATACAAACCAGCCCATCGCAATAGTCCGATCACCTTTGGTGACGGACTCAGACACGATGGGCATGTAACAGCTACCCAGCCGGTAAGGGTATGGAGACAGGATAAATACGAGAGAGAGAGAGAGAGAGAGAGAGAGAGAGAGAGAGAGAGAGAGAGAGAGCGAATACGAATACGAATACGAATACGAATGTTTTTATTGAGGGTAAAACAGATAAGCTGGGTAGCTTTTTTACACTATTGCCCTCAAGCAAATAAACAATTATTGAAGAAAATGATTAACAGAAACGTAAAAACAACAACAAAACTGGCAACAATAGTGACAAAAATATACATGTAATATAATACAAGGCAAAAATGGCCACACAACAGCAATTCAAAATTAAAGACCCCCACCCCACCCCACAAAAAACCCACCAAGAAACAACAAAAAAAACACCTCCCAGTCTCTACCCCCTCCCCCCCGCACTCACTCCCACAAGCACCCCCCACATACCCCACCCCCACAAACCTATGCACACATACATACATGCATACAAATTCTTATATTATGTACATGTACATGTATATCAGTTCACATAAAATCTTAAATGTTCTCTACACCTTGTAATATCATTTGAATGTATATATAAACATAATTAAACGTGTATTGTGAACATATGTATTGTAATTCGTAAGGTAAAATAAGACTAAACAGATTTATAATTGGTCCATCAAGTATTTATGATATGCCTTTCTGAAAGATGACAA
>CM065680.1:31901296-31903796 GCA_017654935.2 Phymorhynchus buccinoides | reverse complement strand
GAGGGTCCTAGAGGCGGGATAGAGGGTCCCAGTGGCATAGCGAATGCTAAAAAGAATGTTTCTAGTGCATCCCTGGGACCCCCTGCACATTCTTTTAGAGGGTCCTGTAGAATTTTAGTGCTTCATAGACCCCCAAATGGGGATCCCTGGGAGCCCTGGTATTGTTTTGCCTTGTTGTTTTCTATGTTGTATGGTTGATAAAGGAATGGTTGCTGAAATATCACATGCTTTGCTTTGTCTTTCGTTAATGAAATAACGTCACTCATGACTTGTTGGGCGTTATCTTCATCGAGTACCGTAGGCATTGGTTTGTTCCCAAATGGTCCAAGACGGCGGAAGAAAGAGCTAGGCCAGACTACGGTGCTCGGTCACGATATTGCCACTTGTGTATTTGCTTGTATGGCGTTTTAAAATGTAATAACTTACTTCATTTCTATTTATTCTCCTATGGTTGATTGATTGATTTAATGTAAAGTCTGTTCACACAATGGTGATATTAGACTTTAAAATTTAAAAAAATTAAGTGTGTGCGTGTGCGTGTGCGCGCGTGTGTGTATGTGTGTGCGTGTGTGTGTATGTGAATATGTGAAAGTGTGTATGAGTAAGTGTATCTATGCATATGCTTTTATGTCTGTTAATGGGAGGGGGGGGGGGGGGGGGGGGGGAACAAATTAATAGCCCAAAAAAAAGTGAAAAAAAAAATTAAAGTTAATTAACTCATGAACAAGGCCTATAGTAATCTTGTAATTCCAGAATTCTCCAATAAATGTGTATCAGTAGGCCTACTCTCAAAGGTTATTTAAACAAGCATCTGCTAGCTTAAAAATCCGCATAAAGCTTGTTTACAGACAACCACATGCTGCACATGCAACACACCGCTTTTGTCAGTGATTGACATTGGCGTAATATAACACCAACAGCAACATGTAGAACTGCATGGATAATGATTTTTCAAACTTCAATGAGAAATCGATGCTACAAGTTAATCCCTTGTAAAGGGTTTTGCCTCTCAAGCTAAACGTGTGTTACACCACATTGCGCAGGATCCGTGCAATAGTTTCAGGAGTTGTAGTTGGCCGTCGAATGATAGCCATTGCCCTGAAGTATTGAACAAACAAATGGGGACGTAGCCCATTACGGGGAACATTTTTTCGCACACTTTCTAGGAGTAACTGTTGCGCCTTCTGCTATATTAATAATATAGTGGTCATGTTTGTTCACCGTAGAAAACTACCATTTGCTTCTTCTTCTTCTTCTTCTTCTTCTTCTCTTTGGGGCCCACGATAATTTTATTGGTCATTCTGGCACCCTCAGAGAAAGAAAAAGCCCCGAAAAACGGGGGATTTATTCCATTTGCTAAAGGGCCTAATCTGCTGCATGAACATAGGGGTATTTATGTTTTAGTGACCCAGCCAGCTTGCGCCCGCTGATCAGGTTTGATGCCGCGTCCTGGAAACAGGGTGTGGAGGGGATGAGGGAGGGGGGGAGGGGGGGAGAGGGGGAGGCTGATGGGTTTATTGATGATTCACCTGCACCGCCTACACACTGGGGGTAACAGCACTGAAGGAGCAGAGGTCGTCCTGCCGCAGATCATTCCACTCCCTGATGGTCATTGGGAGGAAAGCATTTGATTGATATTTAGTGCAGCATTGTAATCTTTTGAATTGAAGGCTATGGCCATGTCGCTGCCGAGGAGGAAGAGACTCCAGATTGGATTGGAGGCCGGGGCAGTGCACAGCGCGGGTGTTTATCGTGTGCGGCATGGAGAGCCTGGTCCTCTGTCGTCTGCTCTCCAGCGAGTCCCAGCCCATGTTTTTTAGCATGGCGTTTACACTGCACGTTGGCCTGAACTGGTTGAGCACGAAGCGAGCTGCCATGCGCTGAACTGCTTCCAGCCTTCCAATGTTCTCCTCCGTGTATGGATCCCAGACGGAGCACGCATACTCGAGCAAGGGAAGTGCAAGGGACGTACAAAGGTGCTACCGATCTTTAAGTTCCGCCTGAGGAATCCTGAGGTCTTATTAGCCTTGGTGCAGATGTTTACGTGGCTGTCTTAGGTGATCTCAGTGGTGATGTTCAGGCCGAGGTATTTTACTTATTTGACGTCCTCAAGAGTGTATCCATGCAGGACATACGAGAACTGTATGCTTTTGTTGATTGTCATTCAGAAAGACATCTGAAGAATGTAAAAAGTTATGCAGAGGCTCGGGGTACGGGCCCGTATTTCATATTCTCCAGGCTACGGGTACGGCCCTCAATCACGGGACGCATAAATTGTGCGCAAATGTCTCAAAAACTACTAATATTAACTCTGACATGTTCCTAAACCTATCCCTAACCCTATTCCTTACCAAGATGCGTTAAATATACGAAATAAGAAAATTAATTTGTTGACGAAAAATTCGACTAGGAAGAATTACTATCACTGAACATGGTCTGAGTGTTGCAGCAACGTCGTACCCGTAGTCACTGTGAAAAGGTTAAAGAAAAAAACCCAGAC
>CM065680.1:31893796-31896296 GCA_017654935.2 Phymorhynchus buccinoides | reverse complement strand
CCACAATTTACCATTAAACTTACCTGGGTGGAGAAAAGACTTCGTCGGGAATACTGGGGATTCGTCTGTGACATGCATAAAATAGGGCCTATCCTTACCTCCCAAACTTAAGAGCATAAGGTCACTGGATACCAGACCCCCATTGATGCATTTTAGTGACATGGGTGTTAAATCATTGTGGTGCCAAGAGGCGACAATGGCGATGAAAGGGTCTTAAACGTTTCGGGTCTAAAACTATGCTACCATCTGAAAATCAGTTGTGGTTTTTTTGTAAGGCCTACTGAAGATGAAATAGGGTTGATCAGAAAAAAGCGGTATGAAGAAGAACATTATGATGATATGTCTTTTAACTTTCATCCAGAAATCTTACCATCCACTCACCAGTTATGCTTCAGTTATGTCATAGTTGTTGTTCATGTTGATTTGGAAAATAAAACATTTAAACCAGTCACCAGATCAATTATCTAAATAAAATCCATGCACATAGCCCAGTCATATAGACAACCGCCTGATCGTACAAGCCCCCACCCCACCCCACACATATAGACACACACACACACACACACACACACACACACACACACACACAGACGCGCGTGCACGAAATATAAGAAGAGTAAGAAGAAATAACATTGCCAGGGGGTGTCACGTTGATTGTAGGCCTAAGGAATAAGGATAATGATGTTTTTCATGAAAACAGGCAAACATAAAACAAAATCATCTCGTGGATGTAAAATAGTTATACACACACACACACACACACACACACACACACACACACACACACACACACACACACACACACACACACACACACACACAAATAATCCTTAGCCAATAATGTCATGCATATTAGGTGAGGTGATTTGTAAAATTTCTAAAAACGTTTTGTAACAATTATAACGGCCATTCACCTGGGCCTGTATTCACGTTGAGATAGCATGAGACTTAGCATGATGTTAACTTAGAAGCTCTTCCAATGTCCTATAGGATTTAATAGGACTTTTGGAAGAGCTTCTAAGTTAGCATGATGCTAAGTCTCATGCTATCTCAACGTGAATACAGGCCCTGATGATTATTATCCAGAGAGACGAGTGCAAAAGACAATGCCATTTTGTTGGATCAACTCGGCCCCCGCGACCTGCTAAGAATTTCTGCTTGGCCAGTTATGCTCATTAGCAGTTAGATAACTCACAATTATGGCTTCTGACGCACACTTGCCATGACCTGTTGGCTAGTCAGAGAATGTCAGTAGTCTGTCTGCTTGCTCCTTTGTTCCAGATCCCATGCTTTAACGCGGGGCTGTCGTTCAATTTGTTGATAGATCCCAGATTTGTGTCCTGTCTCCCAATTCTTGTCTCCATATCTCCCACCGCCCACACTCCAACCCCACTTCCCACCACACATACACACGCCGTTCTGACTAGCTCAACGCACTTCACCCTCCCCCCCTTGTTCCCCCCCCCCACACACACAACACACACACACACACACACACACACACACACACACACACACACACACACACACACACACACACACACACACACTGAATTTACATCTGATCGTGAATATATAGAATGTGGACCGTTGATGTATTTTTTATTTATTTTCATGATAGCAGACCGTGTCCCGTGTGTTGTTGTTTTTCAAATTATTTCAACACACAGTAACCCGTACACATATCGAGACCCCGACTGTAAAATCGTGAATGGAGCGTGTACAGACACCACTGGCCTTTTTTTAATGCAGTTTTTGCAAGTATCTTTACCTTTGTTAATGTCTGCAGGCGAAATAATAACAATATTATACGATTTGGAAAAAAAGAAGAAGACAAAAATACTTTTTTTCTTTGATACATTTTGGGGACCACTGCCTTTTTATCAAATAAAAAATAAAACAACATAAAAACAAAAAAGGAAGAATACGAACAGAAAAGAAAGAAAAAATGAAAGAAATTTAAAACTGTTCGGCCTCAGAGATAATTTTATCGATGATAATAATATCTACGGTATTAAACACATTATCAAAATTATAACAAGAATGATGATGATCAGTGATGTCCCAAGGCCCTGTCATAGGCCATTGACCTATTAAAATTGAAAATGTCCTATTGGGTTCTCCCCTGTCAGGACAAATGTCTGATTTACTTTTGTAACACTGCCATGCTTTGTCTTACTGATTTCTGCAAGAGCTAGGACATTGTCCTGTTGATTTATCTTATCTCTGGACAGTTTGTCCTATCACTTTTCGATCCTCGGTACATCACTGGATGATGATCTTGTTGTTGATGATGATGAAGTTGTTGTTGTTGATGATGATGAAGTTGTTGTTGTTGATGATGATGATGATGATGATGATGATGATGATGATGATGATGTTGTTGATGATGATGATGATGATGATGTTGATGATGATGATGATGATGATGATGATGATGATGATGACGGACAAGGCCAAGGAGGAATAGGAAGAGCAAGAGAAGGAGGATGAGATGTAC
>CM065680.1:31873796-31891296 GCA_017654935.2 Phymorhynchus buccinoides | reverse complement strand
CTGCGAAAACCACACGCTTTCAATTAAACAAATAATCAGACTATAATTTATCATATATGTCAAAAGAAAAACTCTGTTGTTGTTTTTTAGCACAATCATTCAGTGAAAAGTTGCATAGCGTACACTCAAAACCTAGCGATGCAAGTTGTATGTATATAATTGGACGTGAGATCAAGATATGGGTGAATGATAAGCATCAATTCAATGACGCTTTATGTTGAAATCAGAAACCGCATTTCGTCAGAAACATTCACTTCCAGACTTCAACTCTGTTGGATCTGTTGTGTTCACAGCAGTCGAGATCACAATATCGTTCTCCACACCACTGTCACTAACTGGGATGCTGGGTTCCTCTTGATTTTGAACACAAACGAAATTACTCCAAATGAAATCCAATAAATTAACACTTGGAAATCAGCCTACTAAGCAAGGAATTACAAAAACAATTTTTTTTTTTTAAACGCAGTCATAAAAATGTGACACTGACAGACTCTGTCATTAAAACAGTAGACGTATGAGGTTACACCATACCGCCACTTAAATGTTTTTCCTACACCGTGTAAAATGACGAGTAGTTGATTGGCAAAGTGACAGAGCCGATGACAATGATGTCAGGGATCACATGGCGACAAATCTGTTGACATCTGTGCTCAAGCACTCGTCAGAAATAATCCCCATGGCAATGCCTTCAGTTAGTGAGTGAATAATATGCCACATCAAAGTTGCTCGTGGAGATCTATAGTTTGGACCATGTCACTTTTCACTGGCTGCAGGTAACGGACGGCTACTACTACGTATCTATGGTACTTCAGACAAAAGCATACTTTTGCTAGTAAGGGTGAGCAATGGTGCCAAACTGGCAAAGTCCACTCCAGTCACGGCACTACGGGCTTGCTTCACTTCTAATATTTAGCCTGAGTGCTGGTCTGGCATGCATTCATGTCTCTCCCATCATCATCTTGGTTTGGGATCTTTGCAGACTTTTGGCTGCTGCCTCTACTGCTGTGTCACTGCAACCAACGCAGTGCCAATGTTCTGCCTTGATTAATCAGCGAGACCGGTTAGTGTGGAATCACTTCGCAGTACTAATTGGTAACTTCATACATGTACAAAAAGCTGGCGCATCAGCTTTTACCTACCACTGTCAAAATATCACTACCTCCACCTAAGCCCACCTTGTATTAGAGACCTACCTGGTGCTTTTTAATTGTTAAGTATAACGGTATTAACATACATGCACGTGTGTCGCATGTGTCGAAGTGACCGCATGAGAGTACGAGGGGGAGAGCGGGGGAGACAGAGGGAGAGAGAGAGGGAGGAAGGGAGGGAGGGAGGGAGGGAGAGAGAGAGGGAGAGAGAGAGAGAGAGAGAGAGAGAGAGAGAGAGAGAGAGAGAGGAGGCAGGCAAACAGACACACAGAGACAGACAAACACAGAGAGACACAGTCAGACAAGAGAGGCAGACAAACAGACACACAGAGACAGACAAACACAGAGAGACACAGTCAGACAAACAGACAAACAGACAAATACGCAGACAGACAGGTGAGACAAGTAGACAGGCAGACAGACAGGATAGACAGACACGCAGACTGGAAGATAGGTAGACAGAACGTGTGTGTCCGTTCTTTAAATTAAAAAAAAAGTCGAACTGGGAACACCAGACAGGTGCAATTAACTTGAACGAATTAAACTGTTGCGTGGTTTACACCACGGGCCCGGAGAAAATACAAATTAGTGTCATAACATTGTTACCTTGTGTTTCTGACTTCTGTTATTTCACTTTCAATTTGCCCAATCGAGGTCTAGTGCGCTTCCTGGTTAGACCCAAAATGGGATGCCTTTGGCTACAATAATATTAAAACAAACTAGCTTTTAACCAGATCTAAAATTAATAATAACTCGACTATTTTGCTGTATCTAAACAAATAGGGACTGTCAATTTCTCTGATCAATAATCCTATTAGCTTACATATAATTCAGCAAAAGGAACTATCGCTGATTAATCTGTTCGTTTTTAGATCTAAAATCAATATCTAGTCGACTAGGACTAGATGATCACGATGAGGAACAAGATGTCAGCTCCTCGTATCGAACATAATAATTCTCCTGACACTGGTCCTGACAATTCCTCTTGGAATCCAACATTACAGAGAAACACTGCTAGGGCAATGTAATGCATATGATGTCAATAGTTTTAGAATTATAACATTACCAAGCACTGTGCAATCTTTCGCAAAACTGAAATCGCCTCCCGTGATGAAAGCAAGGGCACCCAGGGCACATTGGCTCTCGTCAACCGGAAGTGGTGTTGAAAAGATAGACAACTCACTAAGACAAATGAACGCGCGCGCGCACGTGTAACTGTGTGTGTGTGTGTGTGTGTGTGCGCGCGTGCGCGCGTGCGTGCGTGCATGCGTGTGTTTGTGTGTGTGTGTGTGTGTGTGTGCGCGCGCGCGCGTGAGAGAGAGAGAGACTTCAGACTATTTTACTAGGATGAGCCTATGAGAGAGAGACAGCTCTAGACAGAGAGAGAGAGAGCGCACAATATAAAAAAAATAACGAGCCTCTTATGGCTCCAACCCACCTGCGTGTGCATCTCGACCATTCCAACGGAAGTGTCGCCATCTTAGTCCTTATTTGTGTGTAAACAAAGTGAAAATGTTATATAAATGTGTAAAGAAAACATCCAGATGTTATAAATACAGTTTAGATAAGTTTCGAATTGGAACAGCCAAATACGCAGCATCGATCAGGGACGGTATTCATGTCGAGATAGCATGAGACTTAGCATGATGCTAACTTAGAAGCTCTTCCAATGTCCTATAGGATTTAATAGGACTTTTGGAAGAGCTTCTAAGTTAGCATCATGCTAAGTCTCATGCTATCTCGACATGAATACCGTCCCTGGCTTCTTTTTTTAAAAAGTAAGGACTAAGATGGCGGTCTCCCATAATATGGCGCTCCTTGTGGCCGGATATGACGACACGTGGGTACCAGCAATACATAACAGACTTTTATAATAATTAAAAAAACATGTTATCACTACACGTCATGGCATACCACAACGCAACAGAACACAACAAATATTATGAATACAACACAACTGAGGCAATCGAACACAAACCCCTCCCCCACATCTTCACATTTCATTCGACCATACTAAAACGCAAAGTAGGCCTATAACAAGACAAGATCCTAAAGCATTAAACCGATACAACACAACGCACGCACGCACGCACGCACGCACGCACGCACGCACGCACACACACACACCACACACACACACACACACACACACATACACACACGAGTGCACTTCACAACCCCCGTCAGAAAGATCTAAAAGAGTTGTGGACAGCACTGATGGACCTCTCGGCACAAACACATTTAGTCCTGCAGTGGGTCCCAGCACACTGTGGGATCCATGGCAATGAGCAGGCGGACAGGCTGGCAAAGGAGGGAGGGCAGCTGGAACAAGAGGACAGACAGGTCTCCTATTCCGAGGAAAAGACTGTCATCGAAGCCCTGTCCCATAAGACATGGAAACAGCGCCACCCAAAATGTATCCCGGCTGATCCCTACCACAAGCTCAGCAGAACGGACCAGGTCATCCTGATCAGGCTGAGAACAGGGCACAACAGGCTTCGCGCCCACGTGTGCATAAAACAGAGACATGTATGGACAACCTACACAATCATTTAAAGCCAAGAATATCTGAAACAATGTATGTCTCTGCTAAACAAAATCCACAAAACCGGGACACATTTCCTAGTGGACTGATTATTGCGGCAGACAGGCGCAGAAAGAACCTCGGTGAAATAATTCAGCCCACGGTCCCGGACAGGTTCCCACAGTATGGTCCCAAGGAAATGCCAGGCTTCCACCCCTGCGGACGATGTGACACCTGCAAACATTCAAAAGAAACCTCTTCCTTTAAATCACTTTGGGATGGCAGAATCTGGAACATCAGGCAGTCCCTCAACTGCAAGACCCCAAATGTAATCTATTGCATGACATGCAGGGACCACCCAGACTTCTTGTACATTGGCTCGACGGTCAACCTGCGCTACCGCTGGGCCAACCACAAGTCGGATTGCAAGCTGGGTAAAGGCCACAAGTGTCACGTGGCCCAGCACTTCAAAGACAAGCACCACCCTGTGGACCCTCAATTCAACTGCCTCCGGATATTCGCCATAGAGGCTGTGCAAAGAAAAGAAAACTTGGGAAAGAGAGAGACATGGTGGCAAGTGAATGTGGGCACCATTTTTATCGGCTTCAATGTGAGATCGGACCTGAGTGCTCTGGTCAGAAACAAGAAACGAGTTCAGTACTGAGGGTCCTGTGGAACAAACGCTTCCAGGGAGACAGCAGCATCAACCCCTGCCCCCTCCCTCCCTTTCTTTTACCACTTTCCATCTCTCCCTCTCGTCTGTCTCTTCCTTCCCCTTCTCTCTCTTCCCCATCCCTGTGAATGTGCTTGTGTTTGCGTGCGCGCGCGCGCGCGCGCGCGTGTGTGTGTGTGTGTGTGTGTGTGTGTGTGTGCGTGCGCGTGTGTGCGTGCGTGTGCGTGCGTGCGTGTGCGTGCGTGTGTGCGCGTGCGTGTGTGTGTGTGTGTGTGTATGCGTGCGTGCGTGTGTGTATGGTGTGTGTGGGGGTGAGAGAGTGTGAGTACTGCTCCTTCCCTCCCCCACCCAACCTCCCCCCTCCCTTATTTCCCTTCAACTTTATGAGTTGGTTCAGTGAGCTGGTCTTCACATTTTGTTTTAGAATCCTATGAACTTTTAGTAATTTTTTGTTAGCCTTCAGTGGACATAGACAGACATAGGCCCCTTCTTGGCCTCTAGTAGGTATGTTGATTGTTGTTGCTGTTGTGCATGTTTGTGTGTGTGTGTGTGTGTGTGTGTGTGTGTGTGTGTGTGTGTGTGTGTGTGTGTGTGTGTGTGTGTGTGTGTGTGTGTGTGTGTGTGTGTGTGTGTGGAGTGTTTGTGTGTGTGTGTGTGTGTGTGTGTTTGTGTGTGTGTGTGCGTGCGTGCGTGTGTGTATGTATATATATATATATAGCTTGTAACTTAGAATGTAGATCGATAAAGCTGTAAAGCGAAACGTCTCGTCCAAGTTTTGTTGTTGTTTTGATTTTTTCAATTAATATTTATATATATATATATATATATATATATATATATATATATATATATAAAAGTAAATCAGCACAATTTATATAACTTTTTAATTTTTTAATTTTTTTTTTTTATTTTATTTTATTTTTTGAACACGAACATTACTCAAAGTTAACATTAACTGGTTTTGTTTCTGAGGTTCACAAATAAAGACATTGGACACAGAAAAGCTTTATCAAAGCAAACTATTCTGCATTTCAAATGCACTCACTTTTCAGTCCTTCAGAGTAGGGGTACGGAGCTGGCTATTCACTGAGATTTTTCTTTCATGCTATATATATATATATATTATATATATATGTGTGTGTGTGTGTGTGTGTGGGTGGGTGGGTGGGTGGGTGTGGGTGGGTGGGTGGGTGGGTGGGTGTGGGTGTGGGTGGGTGTGTGTGTGTGTACAGTGTGTGTGTGCGTGTGTGTGTGTGTGTGCGTATTTGTGTGCGCGCATTTTTAATGAGCATTTTTAATATGTCTTGTTGGTCGATTTTAAGTATAGTCCTTTTGTGGTTTTTCAGTCCCCGAAAAAGCCCGCCAGGGCGAAACGTTGGACATTTTAGAAAATAAAGTGGAGAAATCCTCGAGTTTGTTTGTCGTTCTATATATATATATATATATATAGAGAGAGAGAGAGAGAGAGAGAGAGAGAGAGGAGAGAGAGAGAGAGAGAGAGAGAGAGAGAGAGAGAGAGTCTGAGAGAGAGAGAGAGAGAGAGAGAGAGAGAGAGAGAGAGAGAGAGAGAGAGAGAGAGAGAGAGAGAGATTGCGTGCTTACATCACCGTCTTGAAGAAGGGCAAGCAACCTGGGGCTGTGCTGATTTTTTGCACGTGCAACTGGAGCTCGGGTGACCCACATATCAGGGATTATTGTTGTACTGTGAAAGCTCCTACAGAGACTGGTGGAGCAAATAGCACTGTGAGTGACCGCATTGTTTGTTAACCCAGCGTTGCAAAAGGTAGCCACGAACGTGATCTACGGTGGTAGCAGACTGGGGTCACTCTAGGCAGATTTATTGACCACGATCAGAGTCGTACGTCTGTTTGCGTATGCATTTCTTCCTGTTTTTATACGTGTGAGATCAGTCATACGCAAACAGACATGTCGTTTTCTTCTTCTTGTTTTGGGGGCCCCTTGCAAAGAAGGTTCTCTTCTTCCATATTGCATGTTACAACAAGACAATATTCTTTTAAAGAACTAAGTAACACAGTGATTAACTCAATCATACCGAATAGCCATTATTTTCAAATAAGCAAATCAGCATAATTATACATTAGCAGCAATTGAAAATAAATCTCCTCTAAAGAATCCACTAGTTTATCATAAAACCAGCTTCACAAGGGTTTATAGGCACATGTCTTTGTTTGTGTATCCATTAATTCTTCCTGTTTTTATAAGCTTACGTGTGAGATCAGAGTCATACGCAAACAGACATAATATACACACATCTATGTTTTTTGTGTACATTTCTTCCTGTTTTTATATGTGTGTGTGTCTGTCGCATTCTCTGTCTCTCTTTTTCAGCTGTCTTGTCGTAAGGGCCTGCTACGCTACATGCGATTCGCTGTCAATGCGATGCGATTGTGACGATGTGAGTCATGATTCACGTGAAGTTCACGTATTGGGTCTATTTGAGTATATAGAACCAAAGTAGTAGAATTATTTTTTAGACGGAATTATTTCACGAGAATCATGACTCGCATCGTCACAATCACATCGCATTGACAGCGAATCGTATGTAGTGTAGCAGACCCCATGAACATGAGGGGGTTGTCTAAAGTACACCTCTGCCCTCTTTTTCAGTCAACCAATCAGACGATCAGTCATGTTGTTTAACATCCCGTCGACTCCTATAGACATTTCAGATCTATCACCGTGTAAAATCTGTTTCTCTTTCCCTTTTTAGTCCGTCACCAAGACGGACTATTGCGATGGGCTGGTTTGTATTTTTTTTTTTTTTAATTTCTCTGTCTGTCCCAAGGATATCTCCCGAACCGCTTGACCGAATCGCGTCAAATTTTGTGTGAAGGTGTGCCTCCTTAATAGGAAGAGATCGGCGCAAACCATTTTGCCGTCGTGACCTTGACCTTGACGTACGACCTTGAAAACCGAAAATCTATTTTTAGCCATATCTTGGGCACCGATCAATGTGTCGGCTGTACACACAGCGGGGATACCATTGAGAACTGAAAACAGGACGCACGCACGGACGGATGGACGGCCGGAAAGAAGTGGGACATAGCGGGCCTGTGACACAAAGGGCCTAGGGCACAGCGGGTAATGTAAAACTAAATACATCAGTGGATAGCTTGCATCTTGGCAAACTAGTATACCAAATTTGATGATGATAGACTGAATAGTTTTTGAGAAAAACGGACGAATAGCCGGACGCCGGACGCCGGACGGACGGACGGACGGACCAGACAAAAACAATAGTTCCCCGAACCTTCGGCTCGGGGACTAATCAAAGACATAGTCTAAACTACAAGCACTGAGGCAGAGAGAGCAGGCCTAGCCCAAGCCAAGATCCACAACGGCAAACACGTTAACCAAGCGAAAAGGTCTAAGGGATAGATACCAACTGTGTTGGCCTATATCCAAGGCAACATTACGCCTGCGTATTTGCCCTCAGTCCATTTAATCCAGAAAGTGGGTAACTTCGGCGCTCCTTGCCCTCAGAATACCACGAAACCTTTGCCTTATGGTAAGAATTAGCATAGGGCCTTAGATTTCAGTTGCGCAAGTGCATGACTGAAGCCTGGTCTATGTTTATTACTCATCTCAGGGCCAGATCCAGAGAGGTGGGGGGGGGGGGGGGTTACCTGGCTTCCGTACCTCCCCCCCCCCCCCCCCCCGCCAGAGAGAGAGAGAGAGAGAGAGAGAGAGAGAGAGAGAGAGAGAGAGAGAGAGAGAGAGAGAGAGAGAGAGAGATTGATTGATTGATTGACTTTTATTTATAGAGGGTAATAGAGTAAGCAATAACATGCTTTTTTACATCCAGCCCTCTGGACAAAATACATATATAAAAGTAGAAAATGAAAAACGAAAATAAACGCATACAAAGTAATATAAAGCATGCAAAGAGAGAGAGAGAGGGAGAGAGAGAGAGAGAGAGAGAGAGAGAGAGAGAGAGAGAGAGAGAGAGAGAGAGAGAGAGAGAGAGAGAGAGAGAGAGAGAGAGAGAGAGAGAGAGAGAGAGAGAGAGAGAGAGGCTGATTGGCTGATTTAAGCCAAATTACTAGCAATCCTACTTACAGTTTTATTGTTCTTAGGTACAATTTTAACGAGGTTTTGGGGACTTTATTTTGTTAAAAGTCCTTTGCTCCTATGGGGGCCTACGCCGGCCCCGGCGAGTTTATGTTTTACGTCCTCTCGACCGAAGTCATATGGAAAAGACTCCCGCCCTCTTTGTAGCACCCTCTAATGTATCCCATATCCGGCCCTGTATTTGGTTACGCTGGAATCATTTAGGTAAACCTTAATTAAACGCATGTGTTGAAAATGGCAGGTCTGATCTGATGGTAAGCTGAGTTTCATAAAAAAAAATCGTTGATATGTTAAGTACAATCACTGTATCATGCGGTCAGACCGAATCTGTCAAGTACACCAGTTTCAGTAACGGTAAAGAAAGGGTTCTTAATAAACCAGATCGATCCAAGTGAGCAAAACCTGTTAGTAGGCCTAGTAAGCAAATGATATCCAAATGGGTAAGCGTCATTTATCTTGACCTTTACCTTTATTTTAACCATAAAATAAGTCATTCAAATCATCCACAAAAACTAACCTTTTCAAATTTCCTTAACTTAAACTTGTCCTGTATCCCGACCCGGATTCCCTAAATTTGGGGAAATTTTTGGGATCTTCCTGGTAATGTCTGTGTGGAGAATGGGCTTGCTTTTGTACCTGGATGCGTGCGCTCTAGGGTTGTTTATTTCCGTGCATGCACGCGCACGCGCGTGTGTGTGCTCGCGCGGGTGCGCGCGTGTGTGTGTGTGTGTGTGTGTGTGTGTGTTCATGCGTCTGGGTGGGTGGGCGTGCGTGTTGGTGGGTGGGCGTGGGCGTCTGTCTGTGTGTGCAATCGCGTGTGCGCGTGTGCATCCTGACAGTGTGTGTTGTGGGTGTGGGTGTGCAAGGCTACTTCGCGTTAGCTCTTTGGTTGTTTGTTTTCTTGCTTAATATTTCTTGTTTATTGTTTTATTTTTAATCAATGTAAATATGTTTTGCAAAGCGCTTAGAGCCCTTACTGAGAATAGGCGCAACAAAAATACGCATTATTATTATTATTATTATTATTATTATTATTATTGTTATTGTTGTTGTTGTTGTTGTTGTTGTTGTTGTTGCTGTTATTATTATTATTATTATTATTATTATTATTATTATTATTATTATTATTATAATTATTATTATAAACTAAACGTCCTTTTCTTTTAGGTGTCATGATTCGAGTGTTAGACATTGACGCATAGGCTCCCTTCCCACACACCTGCTTCATGCTGCCAAGGGTTAACCCTTCCCATACACCTTTCATGCTTCATGCTGCCAAGGGTTAACCCTTCCTACACACCTTTCATGCTTCATGCTGCCAAGGGTTAACCCTTCCCACACACCTTTAATGCTTCATGCTGCCAAGGGTTAACCCTTCCCATACACCTTTCATGCTTCATGCTGCCAAGGGTTAACCCTTCCTACACACCTTTCATGCTTCATGCTGCCAAGGGTTAACCCTTCCCACACACCTTTAATGCTTCATGCTGCCAAGGGTTAACCCTTCCCATACACCTTTCATGCTTCATGCTGCCAAGGGTTAACCCTTCCTACACACCTTTCATGCTTCATGCTGCCAAGGGTTAACCCTTCCCATACACCTTTCATGCTTCATGCTGCCAAGGGTTAACCCTTCCCACACACCTTTAATGCTTCATGCTGCCAAGGGTTAACCCTTCCCATACACCTTTCATGCTTCATGCTGCCAAGGGTTAACCCTTCCCACACACCTTTAATGCTTCATGCTGCCAAGGGTTAACCCTTCCCACACACCTTTAATGCTTCATGCTGCCAAGGGTTAACCCTTCCCACACACCTTTAATGCTTCATGCTGCCAAGGGTTAACCCTTCCCACACACCTTTCATGCTTCATGCTGCCAAGGGTTAACCCTTCCCACACACCTTTAATGCTTCATGCTGCCAAGGGTTAACCCTTCCCATACACCTTTCATGCTTCATGCTGCCAAGGGTTAACCCTTCACACACACCTTTAATGCTTCATGCTGCCAAGGGTTAACCCTTCCCACACACCTTTAATGATTCATGCTGCCAAGGGTTAACCCTTCCTACACACCTTTAATGCTTCATGCTGCCAAGGGTTAACCCTTCACACACACCTTTAATGCTTCATGCTGCCAAGGGTTAACCCTTCCCACGCACCTTTAATGATTCATGCCGCCAAGGGTTAACCCTTCCTACACACCTTTAATGATTCATGCTGCCAAGGGTTAACCCTTCCCACACACCTTTAATGATTCATGCTGCCAAGGGTTAACCCTTCCTACACACCTTTAATGCTTCATGCTGCCAAGGGTTAACCCTTCCTACACACCTTTAATGCTTCATGCTGCCAAGGGTTAACCCTTCCTACACACCTTTAATGATTCATGCTGCCAAGGGTTAACCCTTCCTACACACCTTTAATGCTTCATGCTGCCAAGGGTTAACCCTTCCTACACACCTTTAATGATTCATGCTGCCAAGGGTTAACCCTTCCTACACACCTTTAATGCTTCATGCTGCCAAGGATTAACCCTTCCTACACACCTTTAATGCTTCATGCTGCCAAGGGTTAACCCTTCCTACACACCTTTAATGCTTCATGCTGCCAAGGGTTAACCCTTCCCACACACCTTTAATGCTTCATGCTGCCAAGGATTAACCCTTCCCACGCACCTTTAATGATTCATGCCGCCAAGGGTTAACCCTTCCTACACACCTTTAATGCTTCATGCTGCCAAGGGTTAACCCTTCCTACACACCTTTAATGCTTCATGCTGCCAAGGATTAACCCTTCCTACACACCTTTAATGATTCATGCTGCCAAGGGTTAACCCTTCCTACACACCTTTAATGCTTCATGCTGCCAAGGGTTAACCCTTCCTACACACCTTTAATGCTTCATGCTGCCAAGGATTAACCCTTCCCACGCACCTTTAATGATTCATGCCGCCAAGGGTTAACCCTTCCTACACACCTTTAATGCTTCATGCTGCCAAGGGTTAACCCTTCCTACACACCTTTAATGCTTCATGCTGCCAAGGATTAACCCTTCCTACACACCTTTAATGCTTCATGCTGCCAAGGGTTAACCCTTCCTACACACCTTTAATGCTTCATGCTGCCAAGGATTAACCCTTCCTACACACCTTCATTGCTTCATGCTTCCAAGGGTTAACCCTTCCCACACACCTTCACTGCTTCATGCTTCCATGGGTTAACCCTTCGCACACACCTTTAATGATTCATGCTGCCAAGGGTTAACCCTTCCTACACACCTTCATTGCTTCATGCTTCCAAGGGTTAACCCTTCCCACACACCTTCACTGCTTCATGCTTCCAAGGGTTAACCCTTCGCACACACCTTTAATGCTTCATGCTGCCAAGGGTTAACCCTTCCCACACACCTTCATTGCTTCATGCTGCCAAGGGTTAACCCTTCCCACACACCTTTTAATATTTCATGTTGTCATGGGTTAACCCTTCGCACGCACCTTTAAAGACCCATCACGTCACGTGTCAAAAACCTGATTTTCACGTGTTTTCCCTCTTACAGCTGGTAAGAAATCTTCCAAGCATAAGAGGGAATGTGACACGTGACGTGTGGGGTCTTTAATGCTTCATGTTTCCATGACTATTCATACAATCTTGTTGAAGCTTTATGACTTTGTCAGTTAAAGATTTGAGCATAAATGTAAGCAAAGCTTGGGTGTTGTTGATGAACATGCAAATGCATGGATGGGCTTCAAAAAAGCTTGTACTTGCCAGCAAACCCTACCAAGGAGTTGGCCTGTCTAGTAGGTCTATAGTTACAGGACTCTAACACAGCACCGGGGCATAATGAGTATCTATTAAGATATGGAATTGACACTGACAGGTGCCAGAACTACAATGCCAAGCTCTGCATGTTGGCACCTCGGTCCATTTAGCCAGACAGCAGCGCGGGGAAGGAATCCCAGTAACAAGGAGGACCGTCCCTTGTTGTAGTCAGTAAGGTCCTCCAAGGACGTACCTTATGTGTTGTCTTTCTTTGTTTGTCCATCTGTCCTTGAGTGTATGCTTCGATCCAGATCTGTGCTTTCCCCAGATAAGCAGCGGAGAAGATGCAATGGTATTACACAAGGAATTGTGTGACACAGGAAACTAAAATAATAGAATGACCAAGCCAAAACATATGTGACCCAGCACCACGAAAGGAATATTAAGTGTCAAAATGACCATTCTGAGAAAATGGTAGTTAGAAACGTCAGACAATTCTCATTCAAATGATATAAGAACCATTCTTGTAACTTGTTCTGTTTTAGAGTTATGAGCATTTAAAGTTGTTACGGTGACTGTCGGCCATTGTGAGAAATCACAGTCTAAAGTTTAGCCTAGCTGAAGAAAATGCATCAACCTACTCATTTTAAAGCACTTTTTGGAGTAGGTAGAGACCTTAACAAAGATTGTCGTTTACAAATATGAAAGATGAGGTGTCGAAGAGCATGAAAATACCCACAACTCAAAAATTGATAAAAATGGCAGATTTTTGACTTTGCAAGCCTGTTGTGAGAAACTAGCCCAGCGACTTAATGTCCCTTTCGTGGTGCTGGGTCACATATATTGTTGCACACGCATACACGAGGGATGTTTGAGCCAGCTCAAGTGAACTATTTCCTTAGAACTGTATTACAAAGTATATTTATGGGTGCTTTTTTTCCTATATTGCACGACTGTTAGTGTATGGAATCAGTTAAAGTATCATCCGTAAGTGCCGCCACACAGGAAGGCAGGGTGAGGGAGGGTGGAGAGGCGAATCCTCCCATGTTTGCTCTGAAAGGCAAACATAGGCCCCCTAAACAAAGTTTGTTCCTTTATATCTACAGATTTTAATTCTCAGTATCCACCATCATCGCCATCATCATCGTCGTCGTCGTTGTCGTCGTTGTAGCAGTAGAAGTCGTAGCTGTTGTACTTGTTGCAGGAGCAGCAGTAGCAGCAGTAGTAGTAGTAGTAGTAGTAGTAGTAGTAGTAGTAGTAGTAGTAGTAGTAGCAGCAGCAGCAGCAGCAGCAGCAGCAGCAGCAGCAGCAGCAGCAGCAGCAGCAGCAGCAGCAGCAGCAGCAGCAGCAGCAGCAGCAGCAGCAGCAGCAGTAGTAGTAGTAGTAGTAGTGTGACGAGGTAATGGGTTAAAAGGCTAAGTCTCTAGGGAAGACTTTAGATAATTTGCCTTTAGCCCACTTCTCTAGGGTATGGGAGATGAGCAACTTTCCCGGCCCCTTTTCATCTAATAAATTTATATTTGTGCCCGGGTTCTGGCTCGTCAGATGGTTGTAAGAAATACAAGTGGTTGAATTGCTCTAAATGGCAGACAGAGAGAAGTAGGGTTTTACATGAAATTACAAGACTCCCACTCTCATCAGTCTGACCAAAGGGTTCAGGATTATTTGACACTTGTATTTTATTTACTCCCAAAATCTGCATAAGATTATGCAACAATAATAATAAAGCAGCTCAATGGCGCCAAAACAAAATATGGTTAAAACACAATGAAATCCGAAAGGATTCACAAGACTTTTGTCTTTCTATAAGGTTCGCCCCATGCCGGAAGGGTTACTAATTATCATCGGTGTCCGTAGGAAAGTTCAAATGATTGGCGCAGTCAGGTAGACTTAGCTGTTTGAAGTTCTGGGCTTGCTCGTCAGGTGAGAGTAGCTCCCAGTCGTTCCTATTACGGCTTCGCGGGATGGCACGGTTCAGGCGTGGTCTCCTCGCGGATTCTGGGTGCGGGTTGTCTTGGCGACGGACCCGTCTTGGTGCTTGGTGGAGTCCGGGATGATCGTCCGGCCCACGATGCCCTGCTGATAATCACAGGAGAAGGTGGATGTAGATCTCTATGGCTTAGAGACAAGGGGCTTCAGTCGGCAGGGAATTAGTGAATCCCAACCGGCTTGAAGGCTTCCCTTGTACAATAGCACTACATGTAGTTAATAAATAAACTGAATTTCAGTTAACAAACTGAGATCAGTAAAACATAAAAGGTGATCAATCCATCATCACTCTCCATCCAACACCTGGAAAGGAATGGTATCATAAAGTGCAAGATTGCGGCCCATAGGTTTCCTACTAAAAATAGTGCAAGATTGCGGCCCATAGGTTTCCTACTAAAAATAGACAAAAGGGTTAGTAGGCATAAACTCCGGTTCTGGTACCAAAAGTGTTCAAGTCAAAAACACACACACACAAATAATCAGTGCACATAAATAGAATAGAATGTTTACCACTTCTTTTCTATAACATATCTATCTACTCCTTATTCATCATTGAACATAGGATCTAGATCAAAACTAGAGTCAAACACACAAGATCTCAATCACCTGCCATCAATAATACTTACTAGTGGGCTTATTATGACTGGTTGTGAGTGTTGCTCTAGCTACGTTTCAGCATCTTGTGTGACAACTTTTTCTCACCACTCCAATTATAGCCTTCACTTTCAAACAATGAAAGCCTGCTATTGGTGTATTACAGTCCACACGTCACAAGATTGCTGTTCTAAATGTACCGAACAATCACGCGCCTATTCCATCCTTAGCACATTCCTGACATTCCTAACCTTGTGATTCAAACAGCAAAACCATCTTCAAAGGGAAATAACCTCGGTTGTCACTTTCTTGTGATGAGCCGGTAGAAAAGGGGGGGGGGGGGGTGAAGGGAGATAACCTCGGTAGATGGTACGTGCCGACCAGGGAGAAAGAGATAACGCCCTTCCGCGGCGTTCGTTTGAAGCAGCGGGGCAATTAACGTGGCGGCTGGACAGAGAAATGTAAAGGCGAGGGGGGGGAGGGGAGAAGGGGGGGGGGGGGTGTAGATAAGAAATAAAGAAAGTGGGTCGCGCGGGACACTTACGTCACAGAGGCCCCCCGAAGAAAAGATTCTGGTACCGGAATCTTCCTGTGGAACGCCGACTCCACTTTCGACTTGGGCGACAGGGACAAATTAGTGGGGAGACTGGGTCGGCTGGAATGGTGGAACATCTGGTCGCAACACAGAGTTCAAAGGAGCAGGTGGGTTAGAGATCAGTGGAATGGATTCCGACTGAGGTTGGTGCGGCAATCCTGTGTTGAGTTGTCCCAAGGTTGATTGCAGAATAGCAAACACCTCTTGCCTGAGTTTCCCCTTTAGCCTGGATTCATCATTGCTGATGATGTGGTTTGGTAGGCCGATTCGGGCGAAAATGGCTTTGAGTGCCGCAGCTATCTGACTAGCATCAAGTGAGGAGATTGGGGCGGCATCGCACTGCATGGTACATATGTCGACCACGGTGACTATGTACCGGAATTTCTTCTTCCGTTTAGGTAGAGGCCCGACCAAGTCGACTGCCACTCGCTGAAAGGGAGGGGTAGGTGACGGCTGTACGTGCGGCGGCCTGTCCCGATAGTACCTTCGGTGGGTGTTTGCGGGTACAGTGCTGCCTTTCACCTGAGGTACCTGTGGCGAGTGGTCTTGGGTCGTTAGGCGGACATTCCTTGGGAAGGATTTTCCAAGTTGTGGCGGACTTGGGGACTTGGGACAATCTGGATTGGCTCGCGCGGCAATTTGGTTTGCCGCGTTGAGAGGTTTCTTCCCTGCTGAGGGAGATTTGCTCTTTGGGAAGGAGGGAGGGAGTTGGTTTGTGGTTTGGGGAGAAGGGAATCCTGCTGAAACTATAGCAGGTTGAGAGGGGTGCCCTAAAAACACATACTGTGATCCCAGTATGAGGTCATAGACAGGACTGTCCATGAGCACTGCCTTGATGGGTCCCTTAACATATCTGGTGTCGACATTGATTATGGCGACTGGCAAAGTGGAAGGGGGGATTGCAGCATCAGGGCCTTGCAGAGAGATGAAGTCTCCCGTGTATGCTGACGCGGGGACTAAGGATCCGCAGACAATGGCGTCGCATGACAGTCCAGTGTCATAGAGACACTGAACAGGGATGTTGTTGACAGTCGCCTGTCCAACGACTGACGGTGTGCCTGGACACTGTACTGGGGAGGGGTTTGTGCAATTCTGCGAAGTCGAGACGACTTGCATAGTTGCAACATTTTGCCGCTTGTAAGCAAGTTTCCTGCAGTCATCCCGATTGTGGGTGTTCGACTTGCAGTATGAGCAGAATAAGGGTTGTCCCAGTGGTTGTCGTTCATGGGTAGAACCGTTTGACCCACTGTTGGAGTTGGGGTTAAACCTGCTCTGCTGTGAAGCAGTGGACCCAACTACTTGCTGTAGTTTTGGCCTTTTAGGGGCGCTAGGTTCATCATGGGCTAGAGTGTACCTATCACTTAGCTGGATGAGGTCAGCCAGAGTTGTGGCACCTTGTTCGGCAGTAAAGGTGCGTAACTCTGGGGACATGGTTTCGCGCAGTTGCTCGCCAACCATCAGTTCCCGGAGATCCTCATAGGACTCTGATTTGGCAGAAAGGGACACCCATTTAGTCAGATAGTTCCCCAGTCTATCTGAAAATTGGGCATAGGACTCTCCCCTACCTTTTCTGGTTGACCGGAACTTTTTCCGGTAGGCATCAGCTGTCAACTCGTATCTGTTGAGCAGGGCTTCTTTCAAAGCTGGGTAGTCGGTAATTTGGCTTGACGGAAGTTTACTGTACACCTCATAAGCCACACCCCTGAGACTTTGGGCAAGCTTGAGGTTGAACTTTTCCGGAGCAAGCTCAAATTCCTGGGCCAGTCTTTCAAATCTATCGAGGAATGCATCGATAGACTCTGTTGCCTCATTGAATGCCTCCAATGTGAAGGTCATGGCTGAGGTATGAATGGGAGGGGGAAAATTTTGAGGGGCAGCAGTCTCAGAGTCTGCTGAGTTTTCAAGCTGCTTCATAGCTAGCTCATGGTCTCGCGCCTTTTCTCGCTCAGTGGCCTCAAGTTCGAGTTCTTTATTTTTGGCATCCTGCACTAGTTGTCTCTGCCTTAACTCATGAGTACGGATTTGCTCTCGTCGCGATCTTTATCTGCTTGTTGAGCCTCGCGATCTTTATCTGCTTGTTGAGCCTCGCGAGCTTTATCAGCCTCTTGAGCCTCATGAGCTCTCTG
>CM065680.1:31861296-31868796 GCA_017654935.2 Phymorhynchus buccinoides | reverse complement strand
TTGGCTTCTTACAGCACGAAACGACGACGCGTAGGACGATTGTTTTGTTGTTGTTGTAATAACTAATAAGTAATGTCAATGTACAATTCACAAGCGCGACGTTATTTCACTGATATGACGTGGAAAAACCACAAGCAATGTCTTTGTGTTGGATTCGTGATTTATATGCAAGCAATGCAAGTGTCACACACTATCGTGTGTTGCTTCTGTCACGTCGGTGCAGGACTGACATGTTGGGGGGGGGGGGGGGTTCGGGGCTAAAAACGCGTGTCCTCGCGACGCTAAAAACGCGTGTCCTACGCCGAGAGAGAGAGAGAGAGAGAGAGAGAGAGAGAGAGAGAGAGAGAGAGAGAGAGAGAGAGGCAGGTGTTTAAGTACACTTGACACAGCCCACTGTATTTGTCAACAGTTGTTTTATTTTGTTGAAATGTTATTGAAACTCTTTTTTCTGATTTATACTGTAGGCCTACATTTCTATTTCTTTTTTTATTATAATTATTATTATTATTACTCATTTTTTATTTCAACCCAGTCACCTTGACTTTATTTTTTTATTTTTTTTGTGTGTGTATAAAACTACTGTTTCACATTTTACAGTTGTGACATGTAAACCTACTGCTGTCTAAAATTGTTTTTTGTTTGTTCTTTCTTTGTGTGTGTGGTGTGTGTTTTTTACCTACCGCATTATGTTTCATAATGTCTAAAATAGGATGCAAATTATTCATATAGTAAAAAGCCAAGTGTCCGTGTGTGTGTGTGTGTGTGTGTGTGTGTGTGTGTGTGTGTGTGTGTGTGTGTGTGTGTGTGTGTGTGTGTGTGTGTGTGTGTGTGTGTGTGTGTGTGTGTCTGTCTGTCTTTCTGAAACACAAAACGGGCCTTATAACTCCGCCGTTTTTTGACCGAATCGCTTCAAATTTGCTGTGAGCCCTAACTGGGCGATGGCAACGGCAACCGGGGTGGCCGTGTCATTTGCGCGGTTTCGCAAATGCGCGAAACGCGTATCCGCCGGACTCTCGGTGCCGTATCTCCGGCATTTCTGGACAGATTACCTTCCCATTTGGTAGGTAGATGACCGGTGACGGTGACTATCGGTGTGCCAAACCGGAAGCGAATCGCTTCACAAACGCATGCGCTATACGCCGCTTCACCTTTTCACGAATAACTCCGCCGTTTCTTAACCGAATCGCCTCAAATTTGCTGTCAGGCTTGCTATGGCCCGGGCAAAGCCTAGCAGCAAATGGGAAGAGAATCGGGAGAGCGCGTCACTCTCAGAGCAGCGCCAACGTGAAACGGGGCCTTATAACTCCGCCGTTTCTTAACCAGAATCGCTTCAAATTTGCTGTACTCACCGTTACCAGTACTTGGCGTTACCGTTACTAGGCGTTACCAGTACGGTGCATTGCCAGTACTAGGCGTTGCGCTAGTTTCATTAAAAAGGATGGGTATCTAGTAAAAAGCAGAGAAAAAAACACATTTTATATTCGCATATCCGTTTTCAGTAATTGTACAGGTGAACACGATTGGGATGGTCGAGTAGGTGCAGGTGTTTCTATGTTTCTGTTGTTGTTGTTCTTTGATTTAACGTCTTTTCACCTAAAAGTTATATTAAACATATGTGACCCACCACCACGAAATGGACATTAAGTCGCTGGGCTAGTTTCTCATAACAGGCTTGCAAAGTCAAAAATCTCATTTTTATCAATTTTGAGTAATGGTTTGTTTCGTGCTCTCTAACATCTCATTTTTCATATTGACAAAGGATAATCTGTATCATGGTCCCTAAATAGGGTAAGACGGGGTAAAAAGCCCATGGGCGGGTAAGAAGCCCATGCCAATTATCTCATGAAATATAGCAAATTTCAGTCACATTTTGCCCATGAGACGAGTGTTAATGTTTAGCATTCGTCTCATGGACAAATTTGACTGAAATTTGCTTTATTTCATGAGATAATTGGCATGGGCTTCTTACCCGCCCATGGGCTTTTTACCCCGTCTTCCCCTACTCCAAAAAGTGCTTTCAAATGTGTAGGTTGATGCATTTTCTTCAGCTAGGATACACTTTAGACTGTGATTTCTCAAAATGGCCGACAGTCACGTTGAATTTTCATAACTCTAAAACGAAAATGGTTACTAGAATGGTTCTTATATCATTTGAAAAAGAATTGCCTGCAGTTTTTAACTGGACCATTGTCTCAGAATGGTCATTTTGACACTTAATGTCCCTTTCGTGGTGCTGGGTCACATATAGGTTTCTGTCTCTGGTAGTTTGTGCGTGAGCGTATTTTCCCCATGTGCATTTGTGGTTTATTTAGCATAGTCTTAACGTTAGGTGCTACTGCACACGTACCTGTTCAATATTCATTAATGTGTGTGTGTGTGTGTGTGTGTGTGTGTGTGTGTGTGTGTGTGTGTGTGTGTGTGTGTGTGTGTGTGTGTGTGTGTGTGTGTGTGTGTGTGTGTGTGTGTGTGTGTATGTGTGTGTGTGTGTATGCATGTGTGTGTGTGTGTCTGTGTGTGTGTGTGTGTGTGTGTGTGTGTGTGTGTGTGTGTGTGTGTGTGTGTGTGTGTGTGTGTGTGTGTGTGTGTGTGTGTGTGTGTGTGTGTGTGTGTGTGTGTGTGTGTGTGTGTGTGTGTGTGTGTGTATGTGTGTGTGTGTGTGTGCATGTGTATGTGTGAGCGTGTGTGCGCGCGCGTACGTGTGTGTGTGTGTGTGTGTGTGTGTATATATATGTATGAGTGTGCTTGTGTGTGTGTGTGTGTGTGTGTGTGTGTGTGTGTGTGTGTGTGTGTGTGTGTGTGTGTGTGTGTGTGTGTGTGTGTGTGTGTGTGTGTGTGTGTGTGTGTGAGTGTGTGTGTGTGTGTGTGTGTGTGCGCGTGCGTGTGTGTGTGCGTGCTTGCATACATACGTGCGTGTATGTATGCGTAGCTGTGTCTGCGTGTATATGTGTTTGATTCAAGCTTTATATTTTAAGCCATCATCATCATCATATAGTAATAAGCCAACTGTCCGTGTGTGTGAGTGTGTGACTGTCTGAAACACAAAACGGGCCTTATAACTCCGCCGTTTTTCGACCGAATCTCTTCAAATTTGCTGTGAGCCCTAACGGGGCGATGGCAACAGCAACCGAGGCGGCAGTGTCATTTGCGCGGTTCGGCAAATGCGCGAAACGCGCATCTGCCGGCCTCTCGGGGCCCGTATCTCCGGTATTTCTGGGCCGATTGCCTTCGCATTTGGCAGGAAGATGACCGGGGACAATTACTATCCGTGTACCAAACCGGAAGCGAATCGATTTAGAAACGCGCGCGATATACGCCGCTTCACCTTTTCACACATAACTCCGCCGTTTCTTAACCGAATCGCTTCAAATTTGCTATCATGCTTGCTGTGGACGGGGAGAGCCGTTACTAGGGAGAGCGTGTCACTCTCAGAGCAGCGCCAACGGGAACGGGGCCTTATAACTCTGCCGTTTCTTAACCGAATCGCTTCAAATTTGTTGTACTCAGCGTTACCAGTACTTGGCGTTACCGTTACTAAGCGTTACCATTACTAGGCATTACCAGTACTAGGCGTTGCGATAGTACATCATAAACTACCGAACAAACCATGATGATCATTATCACAACGATGATGGCGACGACGACGATAATGAAATCCATTTTCAATGCACGAAAAAATAGACAAACAAGGAAAGATTCAAATAACTTCTTTGACCTTTTACTTCTCTATATAGAAAAAGAGGCAGGGAGACAGAAAGAAGGAGAGGGAGACAGACAGAAAGAGAAAGACAGTAACAACGAGACAGATAGATGCAGTGTATATGAATATTTAATGAGATGTGCGAAAAGAAAATGACGGGTAAAGGTGTATTTACCACGGCTGTTTTTAGGACAGTGGAAGCCTAATATAGAAAAGTGTACGTCGGACAGTCGTAATTCGGATAGTCGTGAATCGGACAGTTGTGTGGCGTACTCTGGGGCACATTTAATTACCTGTTTAAACAGAGACCCTCTTTAGCCGATGAGGTTTAACCGAGGCGTGGTTACCGCTACACCTATCTATATTGCTAAAAACTCGGGAATTTACTGGTGTTGCACTGCCTCCGGGCATTGCAGCCAGTATTGTTTCCACCATCTTTGTATTTACAAATGTCCCATATATGTGTCTAAGACCGAGAGGACGTAAAACATCATTTTGATCAGAGACCCCCCAGCGTCATAGGACCTATTACGTCAAAGTCAAGCTTACCCGCTGATGTCAGTATCGGCAAAAGTCAACACGTCACAATCTGTGAGTGGTCAAACACGTCCCTCTATCACGCTCTGCATAACCAAACAGAACCAGCTGGCTCTTGATAAACTGGACAAGGGTCAGTGTTTGAAGAGGGGACTTTGTTCCCCCCTCCAGACCATTTTCAAGCTGTCAGGGTTATCGGAGGTGAAGAGTTACAATCAGTTAGAGTGGTCTCCAAGCTTCTTCACCTGTTATCTTTTTTAACAGAAGACTAGCCAGATAGTGTCCAAGTTAGGCCCTAGACAATATGAAAAATGAGCTCTGAAAAGGTGTCTCCTCTTGACGTGAATAACCATTGACGCTTTAAAAAGTGGATGGTCGTGTTATCGTAGTTGCCTTCAAAACGTTTCAAAAGTGGTTCGCCTTTTGAAAGGGAAAGTGAGAACTGTATTTTTCTGTTAGCATTTATCTTAGCCACGTAATATGCATATTACACACACACACACACACACACACACACACACAAGGAAAGATTCAAATAACTTCTTTGACCTTTTACTTCTCTACATAAAAAAAGAGGCAGGGAGACAGAAAGAAGGAGAGGGAGACAGACAGAAAGAGAAAGACAGTAACAACGAGACAGATAGATGCAGTGTATATGAATATTTAATGAGATGTGCGAAAAGAAAATGACGGGTAAAGGTGTATTTACCACGGCTGTTTTTAGGACAGTGGAAGCCTAATGTGTGAAATGTTGTCTTGTGAGCATTTGTCGTCTTTTTCGTTAAAGTTGTGAGCATTTGTCCTGTGATTGCAAACAATCAAAAAACATTTCCATTGTGATCAGTTCAGAAGTTAGGCCATGTCGACTTGTACTTGCATATAAAACACACAAACACACACGCGTAGGCTTATGTATGTGCGCGCACACGCACACACGCACACACACATATACACACAGCAGGGCCGGACCAAGTGATTCATAAGGGGGGGGGGGGGTTCCGCCGGGGGTCCAGAGTGCGTCATAGGTTCGAGGTTAAGGGGTAATGTTCTTTTGGGGTCCAGGGGGCGAAACCCTCGAAATTTTGCAATTTAGTGGTTATTGAGGCAAAAATCGAGCCATTTTCTTGTATATAAGGTACATGCTTGGGTCAGAAGGAGGGTTTCCAGAAACCAGGAACCCCCCCCCCCCCCAGGTCCGGCCCTGCACACACACACGCACGCACGATTCTTATGGACTTATTTGGTAGAACTTTCACTCATTACTCATAATATGAAAGTAGGAAAGAAAGAAACGAATCAATGGATAACGATCCTCTTCAATGTGTAGGCTTACACCCATTGTCTTTAATCAAAGCTAATGTGAAGGGCAAATTCAGTCAATCCTTAGGTGACCCTATCACGTTTGTTGTGTGTGGTTTTTTACTCGATTTTCTAGCTGATGGCTCACATGATTAATGTTTTGCCTCGAGGATAGATGGAAGGGAATAACCAAAGAAGGTAAAAAAAGGAAACAGAGGGCGTAGTAAGGAGGAAAACTTGGACAAGTAACGGCACAATGACAGAGAACAACCACTGATGAGTAGGGCTTGGGGTGGGGGGGTGGAGATATGGGCGGGGGTTGGGGGGAGGGGGGGGGGGTTGGGAGGGGGGGGGGGGGGGGGGTTGGGGAATAGTTCACGGTTCATTGAGGGGTCGTTTTCTTCCATGTCAGCATGTCATCTATCAAAAGAAGAAGGAAAAAGAAAGAGAGAGAACGAATTAATCAATTTAATGAGTAGGCCTTTCTGCCCATGTCATAAAGGAACAGGGGGGTATAGGAATACCAGATATAGACAAATACATACAGGCTTTAAAGATAATATGGATTAAAAAGATAGTTAAAACATAACCTAAATGGAAACATAGGGGGGGTAGTTGTCCAGGGGGTGACTGTCCGGGGGTAGTCGTCCGGGGGGTAGTTGTCCTAGAACCATTACAAACAATGTGTCCTGATATAGAATTAATTAATATGTATGGTCCAAGAAAATATGTTTTAAGAAAAAGAAAGAAAAAGAAGAAACCAAAATCATATAATAGCATACATACATAACACACGTGAAAATCTGTCCCGAATACAGCGTAAATAATTATGACGCATAATAAGAATAAATGAAAATCAATGAAATCGATATGAACATAATACAACACACAGAGAGAGAGAGAGAGAGAGAGAGAGAGAGAGAGAGAGAGAGAGAGAGAGAGAGAGAGAGAGAGAGAGAGAGAGAGAGAGAGAGAGAGAGAGAGAGAGAGAGAGAGAGAGAGAGAGAGAGGGAGGGAGGGAGAGAGAGAGAGGAGGAGAGAGAGGTGAGCGAGAGAGACAGAGAGAGAGAGATTATATGAGGTACTAATGTTGCTAGGCCTAATGTTACTTTTACTATGCATTTGACTGTGATGTTGTTGTTGTTTTCTTTTTTATTCAGTTCCACCAAGGTGAATCAAAGACATCTTCACATTGACAAGGGCACAGGACGGCCTACTCAGCGGCTTTCCATGTTAAATGTTACCTTTGCTTAACAAACACCACGCCATGCTTCCCCCCCCCCCCCCCCCCACCCCCCCCCCCCCCCCCCCCCCTGCTGCTGAGCATATTCCATTATATGCATACAGTAAAAATCGCTTAAGTCGAAATGGAAGGGACAGACATTATTTTGAGATAGCCAACATTTTGAGTTAAAAAGACTTTTCAACATAGAGATTATTATACTTGGACCCCCAAAATGATTGTGAGTTATCCAGTGTTTTTGAGTTATCCGTTTTTGAGTTATAAGTTCTCAACTGTATATGTATTTGTATATATACATGAAGATGTGGGCCTATCATTCTTGAGATACTTTTGAAATAAACACCGTCATTATTATATGATTTTTGTTTTTAGGGGTGTTGGTGTTGGTGATAAACGAATTATGGAAAACTATTCGTCATCGACGACGATTTTTAATTTCCAAATGGTCGAGTTAAGATGGGTGACGTGACACGATCCTTCCGTCGCATTCTTTATTCGAAGGGATTTACGACCCTCAGGTATCACTCTAAGCTTTCAAAATCTGAAGTGATTCTGTACAATAGTTCACAAAATGCCGTGCAGGCAGAAAATAACGTCAAAGAGACAAACAACACAGTCAAAGAAGATCGACGACGAAAATGGAGTTTTACGTCCTCTTGGTCTGAATCAGACACATATGGGACATTTGTAAATACAAATATGGTGGGAACGATACTGGAGGCAA
>CM065680.1:31843796-31856296 GCA_017654935.2 Phymorhynchus buccinoides | reverse complement strand
GCCTTTTCCTTGTTTAAAAAAAATCATCTCAGTCGTACAGGCCCATCTTACTAGGCCTACTAGTGCTTATTAGGTACTTTATAGTCACAGAGGCGTCTCTGTGACATTCGGGTTGCTCCCACCTGGAGAGAGCGTCGCAGCTAGAGGCGCGCCACCCAGTTTTGTTTTGTTTTGCATGCGATTTTTGTGTGACTGATGAGGAAGGAAAGGGGTGGGTAGGTAAATTTTGACCAAATGCCAACTTTTTCGTTGCCATTGGGATTAGCGTATGCTAAGTGCATGGGCTCACGGGACCTCGGTTTATCGTCTCATCCGAAAGACGTTCAGACCCTAAGGCCTAGTGCAAAGTGAGAGAACAAATCCCCAGGTGCCCAGGTTCGAACTCGGGTTTACTTGACACGAGGCGAACGCGCTACCTCTGTGCCACTCTACACCTGTGCGCAGGGATTGTCGTTCGTGTTGTTTATTGTTTCTCAATGATGCAATGATGCGATAAGCAAGACAGTCTGTAGCCTATGGCGTCATAATCCCTATATTTTATTAGCATGATTTCCTTCTTCCCCAACGCACGATCATTTCTCAGTTATGAAGTTGAAAGTAGGTTGACAGCTATCTGTGTATGAGGAGATTAAACTTTGTGACCGAGTATCCCACATGCTAACCACCCCCACCCCACCCCCCCACCCGTGCACCCTCCCCAACAGAGTTTACGAAGTACAGTTGTTGTTTTTTCAATATTTTTTGTGCTCCACCCATACATATTATGGTGGAGCGGTTTACAATCACTCGTGTCTGTTTGTCGTTTTGTTTGTTTGTTTGTTTTTTGTTTGTTTGTTTGTTTGTTTTTTGTTTGTTTGTTTGTTTGTATTTTGTTATTTTTTTGGTCTGTCTGTATATCCGGCTGTATCTCAGGAACTGCTCGATAGATTCGCTTCAAATTGTGTGTGTAGGTGTACCATGGTACATAAATGGTCCCATAGAAAATGTGTGACCCTGCTGACCTTGACCTTGACATTTTACCTTGAAAACTGATTTTGTTTCTCCTGTGGCCATATATCTTGGAAATCGTTAGACTTACTATGTTCAGACTTGGCATTGTGTTCAAACTTGGCATGTAGGTGCATTGCCTTATGGTAAAACCAAATAATGCATACCGGTCAAGGTCAAGGTCACGGATGTAGACTAACGAAAATTCTTCTCGTGGCCATATATTTGACATCAATAGACTTACATTGTTCAAACTTGGCATGTATGCACATTGATGTATGGTCATTCCAAATATAAGGTACCAACCAAGGTCAAGGTCAAGGCTAAGGACGTTGACCTTGTCTGGTCTGTAACTCAGGAACCTTTGTGGCCATATTTTTGACATTTGTGGACATACAATCTTCGAACTTATGATAATCCTAAATATTGGGTTCTGCTCAAGGTCAAGGTCATAACATTTTCTTGGGCTATATCTCCAGAACCGCCGGTCAGAATTTCTTCAAATTGTGTGTGGTGATGTATCATGGTACACAGATTGCTAGATGGAAAAATTGTGACCCTGCTGACCTTGACCATGATGCTTGACCTTGAAAACCGAAATTTATTTTCGTGGCTATATCTTTGACATCTTTACACATATGCATCTTCAAACTTGGTATGCAGGTGCATTGGCTTACATTAATTCCAAACATTGGGTGCTGTTCAAGGTCCAGGTCAAGGTAACGGACGTACACAAACGAAATTTCTTCTTGTGGCCATATCTTTGACAACGTTTGTTCAAACTTGTGTTACAATTAAAATTTTGTGGGGGTATGTTCTTCTTCTCTGCGTTTCCAGGCCATATGGCCATAATGGGTAAGGTATGTATGTGTCCGGTTTTCAGTTTTCACTGGTCTCCCCGCTGCGTACAGCCGACACATTCTGATTCCGGAGGAGCTCAAAGGAGAAAAATTAGGTGTTTTTTAAAA
This sequence comes from Phymorhynchus buccinoides, assembly GCA_017654935.2. Taxonomy (NCBI): domain Eukaryota; kingdom Metazoa; phylum Mollusca; class Gastropoda; order Neogastropoda; family Raphitomidae; genus Phymorhynchus; species Phymorhynchus buccinoides. The sequence goes on along the minus strand of CM065680.1, from coordinate 31,854,341 downwards.
GGCAGGAGAAAGGGCCAATAAGTCAGAAAGATAGTAGACGATAGAAAGCAAAGGGACAAGGCAGAGTCAAAGAGAGTGCCAGACTAGAGGAAGTTATAAGCACAGAATTTCCAGAAGGTGGGGGAACTATTTTTACGAAAGACACCCCCCCCCCCCCTCCCCCATGATATGCATGGGCTGCATTTGCGCCGTTTGCAGAACTTTACTGTCCATTACTTAGGGGCTTTTAGGGATCGTGAGATCTGTGTCAGATTACATACACTACATCGCTTAAAACTCAAAAATGACAAGATGTAAAACTTGAACATCTTGCACTGTCAGATTAATCATCAGCATGACATTACCTTTTCAACTTTGGTTTGTTTCTGTGTTTTGAAGGGTGGCGCGTTGGGGGGCGGGGGGGGGGGGGGGCATTTAAATCATCAAGACAATTTGTATCTACACACTGAGCGAAGATATAGGACTACATTAGCAATCAAAGGGAATAATGCTCTGTATTATCCATTTTAAAGATCGAGTCAGATGAGGGGCAGTGGCTATTTTGCAGTCCATCACCTACATTGATGTATAACCAATATAATTATAGCAACCTTAGGGCCTCTAAAATAAATCATTTACAACCCTGAAATGATTGACATTGCAAAGTTTATATCCAATTCTGAGATTGTTCAATTGTTGTAATTGATTCGTTAGTTTACGGTTTTATATTGTTGTTGATAAGCACTCGCACACTCATAGGTGCGCACGCGCGCGCACACACACACACACACACACACACACACACACACACACATATGCACACGCGCGCGCGCGCACGCGCGCACGCACACACACGCACACACACACGCACACACACGCACGCACACGCACACACACACGCACGCACGCACACGCACGCACACGCGCACACGCACACGCACACACACACACACACACACACACACACACACACACACACACACACACACACACACACACACACACACACACATTTCCCCCCTCATTTTAATTTATTGATCTTTTAAAATATTTGTTTTAGTCTAATATCACCATTGTGGTGAACAGAGTTTAAATTAAATCAATCAAATCAAATCAAATACATAACCAGAAAGGTAATGCATTAAAATGAACAAATAACAGTACAGTTTCAACATTGGGCAGGAGTCAATTTGAATGACAGCTCAGGGCTCAACTAATCAGTTAGCATAAAAAAAATCTCATTTTTACTGTAACCACCCCTTGTTGTGGTTGTTGTGGTGCGGTGTGATGTGTGAATTTAGTAAGTGTGAGGATGCAGTGTGTGACTGCAGTGTTGAAAATGTAACTGTATCTGTTTATGAAGGAGTGGTTTCACAGGGCGTGAGGTCCAGTCAACCAAGTATTATAATTCAAAACACTATCAACACCAATATTACATTTACTGATTTTTTCTTTAATACTTTTCTTTTATAAATCAATTTACAAAATGATAACTAAACCTATTACAGACGAATAATTTTAAATACAGAGACGAAGAGTTAGGGATTACAGTGGCTGCATGTCTCTCTGTAACATAAACAATTAAACATTGGCATAAGTATTACATCATAAATCAACCTAAAAGGAAAAATAGTGTAATGAACATTCTCAAACAGTAACAAACACATGAGGCATTAGTTTAAGCATCACTGACAACTACGATGCTTACATCCCAAAACACTAAGTTATTCATCAAAAGTATTATTATCATAATCTATTATTTATTGATCAATATAATCTCACTAAGATTATACATGAATAATTGTTATTATGATTGTGATGGCTTTTAAGTCATCAACAAAAATGTTAGAAGTCTGCACCCCAGACTCTATCACCCATGCCTTCTCAGTTCATGAAGAACTCAATCTCCAAGACAATGCCCATGAAATTCAATTAAAGTAGCCTCAAAATAAAATTAACAAATCTGCTGGACATTAAACATTAATATAAACACGCCAAACAGACACAGAAAAATGTTAAAAAGTATCTTATCTAACAGAAAGCACCATTAGATTACATAAGGTCGTTACAGCTCGTCAGTTTTTCTGAATAATTACATAAATTGACATGTTTTCCAGTCTATTTACAATTTAAACTGACTACAACACCTTTCTAAACCTTTTAGTGAAATAAAACAACACCCACCTGCTTTAGAGAAACGGCGGTGACAAGAAAATAGATAACAGAGCTGATGGAAACGGCTCTGGGTCCAACGATCTTTTTCTTGGTGATGTGGATGATTTGGCTAGCAACAATAGTTCTAGCCAATGAAAATGGAAATTTACTAAAGTTATGCAATACTATTTTTATTAAATAATAAAAATGAACTTAAAATTTATAAACGTTAGTGAATTTGGCAGTAAATTTGATAGTTTAATTAATAGAAATAAAGACGTAATAGCAGACTATAACGGTCATTCTACTTTCGCTCTGACGGACGTTAAGAAAACAGAGTTACGTTCCCTTGATTTATTTAACTTATTTCCGGTAAGGGAAACTACTCTATCTGAAAGTATCAAAACAAAACGTGATGTAGGCCTACCGCGAATACTAAGATCGAAGGACTACTGGCTAGTAACTGGTAATAATAAACTATCTAGGTTTGACATTAGTTATCCAGGGACGGTATTCACGTTGAGATAACATGAGACTTAGCATGATGCTAACTTAGAAGCTCTTCCAATGTCCTATAGGATTTAATAGGACTTTTGGAAGAGCTTCTAAGTTAGCATCATGCTAAGTCTCATGCTATCTCGACATGAATACCGTCCCAGGCTACATTTACCTCTACCAAGATATCTATGCTTTTGCTTTTAATAATTTGTTTGTACGTTTTTCTGTATGCCTGTGTATCATTCGGCCAGTCTGTCTCCTTGTGAACAACAGATGTGACACATTTGTATGGCGTTTGGAAATCGCCGAGGCGTCATACAAATAACCTTTTATTTTGGGTCAATAAGTTAATCTGAATTGTCATGCCATTCAGATACAACAGTACTTATTCTTTTATTTATCACTTTAGTTACCTATCGGGAGTGCTGAAGAGAAGATGTCAAGGACATTTTAGGGACAGGTAAAAACTAATGTCATGCTAGAGCTAATCAAACAGATTGCCGAGTTCGTCTTTTGAATTAAGGAATCATTTGTAATCTTTCCTTTCCCCGCGTGCAAGACTAGTCTTGAAGATTGCATTAAAGGAATATCCTAAATGGCTTGTAAGACTCGTAATATCCTGCGGCGATCCTGAGTTGTCTCCTTGGCGGAGGGCTTCATTGTGTCAGTGTTTTCTAGGTTTTATACATTTTGCTTCTTCTTGTTCTCCCACGGTATTCCCTCCATTCCCTCCAATTTCTCCATGTTTCATCACCCCACCCCACCCCATCCCCACTCCTATCCTGAAAGTAGTCACCATTACTTAGTAGAAGAACACATTACAATTGCATAGACCTGTAGGTCCTATATATAAACTACTGGTCTATACGATGACACCCTTTGGTTGTGGTAAGATTTAACGTGGTGACAGCCCTAACATTGCCTTTATAGTTGTGGACGGGGTTATAATTTTTTTTATTTTTTTTATTTTTTTGGCTGTCCCGATCTTCTGGGCCGTACAGTGGCGTTGCTCCCACGCCGCTCGTTCCGAATCCCAATTCGCAGCTACACCCGGGTTTGTTCGAGTCGCAAAATCCGAGACCAGCAGTCCAAGGGAAGCGAATGTTAGGCCGTCAGGAGGCAACCAACCGAGGAGACACTGCACTTCTGCTGAGTCACTTCGGTGGAGTTCAGCGGAGCCTGTTCAGGACACCACCTACTAAGCCCCCTTCTGACGACACTATTCTCTTAGTCGCGGAGCCAGCGTGAGTGAGGTCCTCCTCCGAGGGCGCCACCACGACCGTCCACCGACAGCTCACCAGAACACACTGATCCCCATGAATTTGACCCGAACGCACCAAGGCATAGACTGGATTGGAAACCGAAACTGAGGTCACCATGAGAGCAGGGCATGCAAAGCCACAGAATTTGAAACATTTTTTAAAATTTTATGATTGATGGAAAATGAGGCCGATGATAACGATGATGATGCTATGGAGTTCCGTATCGGTCTGAGACTGCATGGCAGGGTTGTATTCTACGCTTCCTTTCATAATGATATCCCGGCGTCAACCAGGCCCGAGAACTACAGACACCTGCAGTGTTGGTCTTGCAATTAGAGCAACACTCTCAGAATCGCATCCGTTAAGCGGGCTATAATTTTAATCTTAATCTTAACCCTTTGGTTTGCGGGCGACAACACCACTGCAACACTTTTTGAAATTTGTAATTCGTTGAAGTTGGTTGAATGGCCTTAGTTGTCGACGGGGCTATAATTTTAATCTTAATCTTAACCCTTTGGTTTGCGGGCGACAACACCACTGCAACTTTTTTTTAAATTGTAATTCGTTGAAGTTGGTTGGCGAATCAGGTTATTCACAATCCCCACCTCACCCATCCCCCCCCCCTTCTACTGGTCCTACTTTTATCAGTCCCCCCCCCCCCCCCCCCCCAAAAAAAGACACGCATTTACGTTATAAAAAAAGAAGAAGGAAAGAATATGGACTGAGAACAGACGTTATGGTGTGCAGGTGACAGCAATGCATAAGATCCAGAACATCGCATTGGTCGTGGTTGGTAGCTCAACTCTGGTACCACCTACCTACTGTCACGCACTGCACTGGGAAAATCAGACAGCGTGCCAAATTCGCATGAAATTGACCCACCTGCCTGCTTGCTCATATTTTTTATATATTTTAAAAGGGGGGGGGGGGGGGTCAGACCAGGTAGACAAAAGACGCGTAATTACGTCGCATATCGCCTTGGCTTAGGGCTGTGTGAGACTAGGCTAGAACACCAAGGCTGCATCAAAATGTTGTTATGCTGTGCATAGTTATGCGGGGATTGTCTTTAGCCATGACTAGCTCCTAGCATCAGTCTCCCAAACCCCCCGAAGTCTGAGTGTGGCTGCCCATGTATAGTCACACACGTAATGTTCTCATCCGTGGTGGATGCACTTGTATCATAGTGTTCAGGTGCTTCCGCTGTTGGAATGATCCCGGGAGTCTTTTAGCCAGGGTAAGCCAACAACAAGAACAGCATGTCGCATTCATGCGTGTACCCACACACATAGGCGCACTCTCTTTCAAGCACCACCCCCACCCCCACCACCATCCCCCCATTGAAATTTGGAGTTAATCGACAAGATCCTTGCACGAGTTCATACATAGACTAATCCTTTATAAATTCATTTATAAATAAATCCTCCACCCCCTATTGAAATTTGGAGTTAATCGACAAGATCCCTGCACGAGTCCATGCGTAGTCTAATCCTTTATAAATCCATTTATAAATATAAATCCCGTATCCTTATAAATAGATCTTGCTCTGTCATTGTCCTAAATCAACCCTTAATACAAAAGAAATCCTGCCAGGCGTAGGCCTAACACCACGATAAAAAAAACACCTTGTATAAGCCTGAAGTGTCTCCTTAGTGGAGGTTTCTGCTGTGCGTGCGCGCGCGCGCGCGCGCGCGCGTGTGTGTGTGTGTGTGTGTGTGTGTGTGTGTGTGTGTGTGTGTGTGTGTGTGTGTGTGTGTGTCAAGTCAAGTCAAAATGATCTTTATTGACGATAAAAGAATGAGCTTGATAAAGCTTTTTTACATCGTGTGTGTGTGTGTGTGTGTGTGTGTGTGTGTGTGTGTGTGTGTCAAGTCAAGTCAAGTCAAGTCAAAATGATCTTTATTGACGATAAAAAGAATGAGCTTGATAAAGCTTTTTTACATGTGTGTGTGTGTGTGTGTGTGTGTGTGTGTGTGTGTGTGTGTGTGTGTGTGTGTGTGTGTGTGTGTGTGTGTGTGTGTGTGTGTGTATGTGTCTCTGTGTGTGTCTCTGTGTGTGTGTACGGCTGTGTCTGTTTCAGTTTGTTTAGTTTACACCAGATTATATAATAAGAGAAATATACTTTATAACGGCAGCCTGTCAGTCATCCTGTCAAGGTAGTGGCTGTGAGACAAAAGTATGTTCTAATTGCTGCAGCTATCTTGTCAGATTAGGTCTACATCTACTAGAATGAATACCTCCGCCAAGAAAGATTCGTTTGTTTGTTTTTTTGTTAGTTTCTCTGCATGTATGTCTGTCTGCCAATCTTGCTGCAGCTATCTTGTCAGATTAGGTCTACATCTACTAGACTGAATACCTCCGCCAAGAAAGATTCGTTATTGTTTTTTTGTTAGTTTCTCTGCATGTATGTCTGTCTGCCAATCTTATAACTCAAAACGTATAATGACTGAGCTTAAACTAAATTCTGTGTTATCTTATAGGGACACCCTGACGGATGAGGTTTTGCAAGAAACACGTCGAGATCACCAGAAAGGATAAGAACACTCACTTTGCTCTTCTTTCCTATAAATCAAACCGTCAGAACGGCAATTCCTCCTTGGCGGAGTTGCCGGAGAGAGAAGACATATTGGACGGGGTGGATGGAGGACACTCATAGTGGTTGAACCTTTTTTTCTTCGTAGTGCAGTCAAAATAATTTGGAGCTATTTCTTTTGTTGTGAGCGAAACTCATTTTGGTAAACTGTAAATAAAAAGGCTTGAATTGTGGACATTTAGTGATTTGGTCTAAACAACTCAGGCGGCCATTAGAAAAGAAAGAAGGCACATGCCTGCTCTTTCACTGAAAGAATCTGACTTCCAGCACCTCCGCCAAGGAGGAATCGCCGATTTGACGGTTTGATTTCTAGGAAGCCAGAGCAAAGTGAGAGTTGCGATCTCCGTAAAGGGTGTTTTCCTGGTGATCTCGACGTGTTTCTTGCAAACACGCATCCGTCAGGGTGCCCCTTTAAGTACTAGTAGCTTTTTTTTGTAGTTTACTTGTTTTGTTCTCTTTGTTCTTCTTCTTCTGAAAGTAGTATTGTTTTTACACATGAACACAACGCCAGCCCACTCAATTCACTATCTATGATAAGGGTTAGATATTTAACCATTTCACTGCCAATGCACCACAATGGCTGAACACCCATGTCACTAAAAGGCATCAAATCGGGGTCTGTTATCTGAAGACCCTATTTTCTTAATTTTCGGAGGTAAGGATAGGCCTAATGTTATACACATGTCACAGAGGAATTCACAATTTTGCAGATTTGTTTTCTCTACCCAGTTAAGTTTAATGGTAAATTTTGGCTGGAAAATGGTTGGCGGCGAAACGGTTAACACATCCCTAGCAAGGAAGAGCGTGCAAAATGTTCAATCTCAATGAGAGACTTAGTGCGATTTTTGTCACGCCAGAGGGCATGACGCTCGTGTGGGGCTAATACTCTCTATATTCTTAGTTGGGGATAAAGAAAATGAGAGAGAGAGTGAGTAGTCCTACCATCTATCTCTCTCTTACTACGCCCAACTAAGAAAATCGCGTGATAAGCCCCTAGTGCATTGACTGCCCTCTGGCGTGACAAATATCGCCATAGGTCGACCATTGTGCTTGAGGGAAAGCTACACTGTAGCCACAATGTCGGACGGGAGACGGAATAAAAACCAAACTTTAATACCTGTCCTCCGGCTAAATTATAGACATCAAATTCAGGGAAAAACAGTCGATGAGTGAGGGTCGAAGGGTCGATGATTTATGGACGAGAGCGGACTCAAGATCATGATATGGTCTCCAATTTGAATGTATATTCTTCTCATGGCTCCAGGGGCAATGAACTCATCACTGTATGTCTGTCGTTTCCGACTATGACATCCAGATAGCAGAGGGGGCCTGCTGCTATTCCGGCAGGGTGGGCTAGAATTTGTTTATAAGTGTGACGGAATGTGTTCCCCACGTCCCCACTTTCTACAATACCCCCTTTAACTCTTTTGGTACCTACGTTTTTTATGCCTACGTTTTGCTGGGTTTTCTACATTCATGTGTGTGTGTCAGACTTGCAGCTTTTGTACATCCCTTTCCAAGTGTTGGATTGAGAGTGATGTTGGCTTGATCATAGACTTTGATCTAGCCGGTTACTGAATCATACCAGTTGATTCCAGTACCCCTTTTATGTTTTACTGATTTCAGTTTGGTAGTGCTATTGTACAAGGGCCGCCTTCTAGCCGGTTGGGATCCACTAATTCCCTGCCGGCTGAAGCCCCTATCTCTAATCCATAGAGATCTACACCCATGTTTTCCTGTGATTATCAGCAGGGCATCGCACCCAGAATCCGAGAGGAGACCACGCCTGTGCCGTGCCATCCCGCGACGCCGCAACCGGAACGACTGGGAGCTACTCTACACTGAAGAGCAAGCCTAGTCACCCCAGCACTCGCCGATCCCAACAAAGGAAACCAACGCCAGATAAGTACACAGGACAATGCCAATCATTCGAACTTACCTCCGGACACTGGATAACATTAGCGACCCTTCCGGCTTGGGGCTAACCTTCTAGAAAAGACCAAAGTCTTGTATACATGTAATCCTTTCGGATTTCAATGTTTTCTATTCATATTTTGTTTTGGCGCCATTGAGTGGCTATTCTTATTGCTGCATACTTTGCTATGCAGATTTGTGAGTAAATAAAATACAAGTGTACAAATAATTCTTAACTCAGACTGATGAGAGTGGAAGTTTTGTAACGTTCATGTAAAAACCTACTTCACTGTCTGTCATTTAGAGCAAATCACCCACTTGTATTTCTTACAATCATACGAGCCAGAACCCGGGCACAAATATAAATTTATTAGATGAAAAGGGGCCGGGAAAGTTGCTCACCTCCCACACCCTAGAGAAGTGGGCTAAAGGAAAATGTTCTAATTGAAAAGTTAGCACACTAAAAGACTCTCCCTAGAGACTTCGCCTTTAGCTCATGCCCTCGTCACAATAAGGGAGAAGCCTTGCTCATGATACATCCCCACTCTCTCGGCCAAAGGTACTTGAAGACGGATGGCTTTGCTAAGGCCAGTCAATCCCGCCTTTGGCTGCAGCACTAGATCCATTGTAAACACACACACACACACACACACACACACACACACACACATATATACATACATACACACACACACACGCACGCACGCGCACGCACGCACGCACACACACACACACACACACACACACACACACACACACACACACACACACACACACACACACACACACACACACACACACACACACGCACACACACGCACGCACACACACACACACACACACACACACCAAGTTTGAAAGTCATATTAGTCTTATACAAAAGACTTAGCAGTATCATGACGCTCATCACTGGTTTATCTCGAAATAATGTTTTCATTTCTCAATCCCCTTCTCCTTCTGCCCTGGGTTGAAACAAAGCTTCCCTTTGAGTTTGCACGTGCGTATAATGTCTACAAGCGGTTTGTTGTATGGGTGTATGTGGCTATGCGTGCAAGCTAAGCAATTGCGTATGCCTGCGTGTACATGTGCAATAGAATGCGCAGTTAGTCCTACTCGTTTTAGAACAGTACTGAAGGACACACGAGGTCGCAGCGTGAACGTCTGTTAAGTCCTTTCGCGGCCGTTTGTCCTCTCGCGGATACCATGATTTACAATAAGCCTAGGGTCTCCCATAGCCATATATATTCTTGATCAGCATGTCACAACCTATTCAGATCCTGAATTGTGAACCGCCAGTACAAACCTCCGCCAAGGAAGACTCACAAAACCGAAATTTCCTTCCTTCATGTCCGAGCTGTATCTCATGAACCAGTGGGTAGAATGGCTTCAGATTTTGTGAGGTAATGTAACATGGCGAGTAATGAAGTAAATACTTGCAATAAATACAAAGGAAGCAGAAACATGGTCATTTTAGACTAATGTGCACGTAAGGACAAAACGACCGCGAGAGGACTTAACAGACGTCATTTGTCAACCTGCCCTAAACGTGACAGACACCTTGACGCGCGCACGCGCGCGCGCGCGCGCGCGTGTGTGTGTGTGTGTGTGTGTGTCTGTGTCTGTGTGTGTGTGTAACTGTGTGTCTGTGTGTGTGTGTAACTGTATGTCTGTGTGCGTGCGTGCGTACGTGCATGCTCGCGCGCGCGCGTGTGTATGTGTGTGATAGAAAGCAAAGGGGATCGAAGAAGAAGACAGACATAGAGCGAGGAAGAGGGGGGAGGGGAAGGGTAGGGAGGAATAACGGAAAAAGTGGATTATGTGGTTTGAGGTTAGAGAGCGTAGTGGGCATACTATAAACCTGCCAGTACGTAAATGACTGTGTGTAGCTGAAACGTCCCCACCACTATTTTATGCTCCAATCATTAGACACGATTATTGCTATAATTATACAGTACTAATGTCTATATAGCCCTTGCCCATTAATGAGGAAGAAAAATGGAATGTAGAAAATAGAAGAGAAAACGGAGAGAGGGAGGGAGGGAGGGAGGGGGGGGAGAGAGAGACAGAGACAGACAGACAAACAGACAGATATACACAGTACTAATGTCTATATAGCCCTTGTCCATAAACCCTTTCACCGCCAGCCAT
>CM065680.1:31822667-31843296 GCA_017654935.2 Phymorhynchus buccinoides | reverse complement strand
GTGGCGCTCCTCTGGCTGAAACGCTCTCTCCGCCTGATTCACACGTATAACCCAACCTGAGTCACACGTATAATTTTGATCAAATAAGAAGAAAGAGAAGAGAAAAGGGTACATCCTAAGATTAGCACAGTTTTTGATCAAGATATATACAATAATCGTAGTGCTATTGTGTGGTTTTAGACACACACCTAACGGATTAACAAAAAAGTGTATTTCCATCTTTAACCAATAGTATTATCTAGATTCGAAAAAAGAAGAGCTTAAACTCTTAATGCAGCTCTAAATGTCCCTCACAACTAATTATAGCCAAAAATAATCCGAAACTTGAAATGTCTGAAAAATCGAATAGGCAAACATATTGCAAATTGCGCATGGCATATGGAACCCAAATCCCCATACAATGTAACGTCAAAGTTGCATTTTTTTAATTTATTTAAACACATCACAAATTGTTTCACTTCTGTAATAAAGACTGCTCTCCCCCACTACCTACCTACCCATTTAGGCCTATTAGTCGTGCAATTTTCGGTACTCCTTTGTATTTTAGCGCCCCCCCCCTCCCTACCGCCATATGTTTATGACCTCAATCTCAAAGTCTGCTTCCTTCAGTTTTATAAAAATATGCTAGGCTGATCCTAACCCTATCGCCTTCCCCAAAAAAACAGCAAAATGCTGCTTCCAGTAACTTGTCAATAGGGGGAGGGAGTGACTAAAGTAGCAAGATTGCACCTTTGTACTTTGTGTCGAGTTACTTTTCACCTAACACCTCATATCACCTTTCCCCTTGATCTACTCCACATAATTTTTTTTTTAAACATCTGACCCTCCCACCATCCCCTCCTCATCCCTGCGACCGTGTACACATACACGCGAAATGTTCCGCGCGGAAACCCATTCGCAATCAGTAAATAAGTAAAAGAAAGAAAGATGAAAAAATATGCTGAGGTTGTCCGTATTTCCCCTAATCCGTATATTTTTGTCCCCTTCTTTCTTTTACTTATTGATTTTTTCCGCGCGGAAAATCTCGTGTGTACTGTGTACCAAGCCGTCATTTGACATGGGCGGGAAGTGTTTTATGCGAAAGCTTGAATTCGCTTGTAATCTACTCGCTTCTCTTTTCATCTTTGCGGAGAGGATAATCCAACACAACATCAAAAATTAAAATTAATGTATGGCCTAGTGGTATAATTTAAAAGAAAACTAGAACAATCCTGTATCTAAATGTCTCCAAGTTAACCCGCAAGTATAAAAAACATTTTCAAAAGGTATCCGAAAATTAAACTCTAACATATCATAAATCTTTGTTGAAACTAAAGTATTCTCAAATTGTCTTACATTTTTAGCAGGCTTGTAACAGTCTAAGGCGGTTTCACATTAGACGCGTAATTCCGTACGAAAAACGCCTAAATAAAGTGGAAGAAAAAGGATCAAAGTTTACGCATATATATAGGGGAAATTCGGACACGTGCGCTAATTTTTTCCTTTTTTGTTGCACTTATTTATCGGGTTGCGCACGGGTTTCCGCGCGGAATCTCCGCACGTATGTGTACATACCCTAACTATGTGAAAAACCCAATCAGTTAGGACAAAAGTATGTCTTTGGGTGGAATAATGAGATGTAGCCTATACAAATTGAGATATCATCGGTGGAGCAACATGTGATTGGAACAGAATTCCTTGGAAGAAAAAAGACGACGACTCATAGACTGTCCTTGCTAGCCAGGAGGGTTGTTTGAGCGGGCGCTCTGCTCCAGAAACCTGGACCGAAATTAAACTAAGAAAACAAACACACCAATTACATCTTTTGAAGTTGTTTTCTGAAACGGCAAGATAGCCGTGGTGGTCATTGTTTGAATTTCGGTGACAAATGATACTAAGAATTTGTCGTTATTTTTCGATCAGTTCTATTAGGCTAGTCCTTCGATGTTATAAATACCTTCATCGTTCTATTATCTTTATTCATTATAACAATGTCCTTGTCAAGAGAGGAAAAGCGACTGGCTGGCTGGGTCAAGTTTCCGGTTTTCTTCTTTTCTAGTAATCCCGCTTTCTTCTCTTTGTGTTTTCTGAACTCGCAGCGTTCCGTATGATCCTCCTAAAGTTATGCAGCGACAGAATATAGTCACATGACTGTGGTCCGCTATACGGAAGGAAGGAAGGAAGGAAGGGTGGGATGGCTTCACAAAAGCATTAGCAGCTATACATCTCTTTGACCAAAATTGTGGCAGCTACTTATATCGCTTTGGAACAAAAGTGTGCAGCTATTATATCCGCTTTGAACAAAGTGTGCCGCTATTACCTCTCTTTGAACAAAAGTGTGGATTTTGCAGTTATCGTTTGCCTTAGAGGGGCTATTTAGTCGTGTGCTTTAACCTACTAGCCCAGAGCGCTCCATGCAAACCAGTAAGCCCTGGATTCTGCAGTCGTTTGTCCAAGGAGAAAGAGAGAGAGAGACAAGAGACCGTCATTACGGATGTCTACTCTTTCTACTCGACTCCGATAACCAAGTGGCTTCCCGCTGCTGTGTGCGGTAATTTCCGATTTTTAAGGAGGCGGTGAAAGCGATATCGTAAAACGTTTCAAGCGCAAACAAGGCGGCATGCCCACAAACCGGTGTTAAGACAATGGCTCACAAGACAAATGCTCACAACTTTAGCGAAAAAGACGACAAATGCTCACAAGACAAACCAGGAACCAAGACAACCCGAAGCTGACAAAAAATAGATTGTGTATGCCAGTTTATCGAACCAAAGAGATTTTACCCGCACCGAACCGACTATCATTTCCATATTTTAAACCAGGTGAGTTAGCAGCTGCTATTCTAGCAGTAGGAAATTGTTTACAAAGGAGATGTTTTGCCTTGGGTATATCCTCATTCTCTCTCGGCCAAAAGGATGGTTGGACAACAGGCGTTGGAAGAAGGTCCCCAAAGGACAACTAATTCCCTGGAGTGATGGAGTGGACATGTCATTGATAAATCTAAAACGTCATCAAACGGCCGTAACGTGAACTCAAATGATTTTTACCCTGCTACCATGACAATGTTAGAAAATCATGGGAGGTGGGGGTGGGGTGTACAAGGGTAGGAAAGTGAGTGACAATTATTTTCATATTTTGTTGTCGTTATGGTGAGAGAGAGAGATGAGAGTAGAGAGAGAGAGAGAGGCTCTGATAGAGAGAGAGAGAGTTGGAGAGAGAGAGAGAAAGAGGGTAGAGAGAGAGAGAGAGAGAGAGATATATCCGCCACGATTGATTCAATCGATACACATTTGGGTGAACTGAAATAACAAATTTAACAGGCATCGTGTATCCTACCAAGTTTCATCACGCTCAGTTCAGTACTTTGATTTACGGTGACTGGAATGCATTGTGGTTACACAGACAGGCAGACAAGCGCGTACAGAAAGAATCACATAGATCGCAATGTGTTTCGCCATCTTACTGAATTAGAACACACACAACACCACACACACACACACACACACAAAACACACCCAGACACACCACACACACACACACACATACACAAACACACACACAGCATACACACACACGCACGCACGCACGAGCACACACAAACACACACACACACAACCGCACGCACACGCACACGCACACGCACACGCACACATCGCACACCACACACAGACAGACACACACCTACACGACAGGATGTAAAAAAAAAAAGCTTTATCAAGCTTAATTTTTTATAGTCAATAAAGATCATTGACTTGACTTGACTTGACTAACACACGCGCGCGCGCAGAGGAAAAGGGGGAAAGACTAAAATGTTGAAGGGTGAAATAATATCCTAGAGAAATTATGGGTTTGACGAGGGGGAGAACGAGATAGGGTAGAGGGTAGGGAGTGGAGGCGGAGGTGACAAAAAGAGATAGGATTATGCGTTCTCTTCATTCTACGGAAAGCTGGCGAGGGGGAAAGGGGCGTGCTCTCCAGTTGTTCAGATAAAAGAAGGTCCACTGCTTCAGCTGCTGTCATCTAGTATTTTCCTCCTTTCCTCGGGAACTGTTATTGCGGGCTTGTTTGTGAGTGTGGTGCAACTGCATAGAAACACTCACGGTTAACTTAGTGTTTAGAGTGATTATTTTTGTGTTTACTATTAGGCTTCATCTGCATTGCATCGACTCCACCTACAGCATAGAGATGTAAGTGTTTCGAATTTCTTTGTTCAAACTTTTAACTTTTCTTCCATATCATTTTTTTTAATATAGCATATTTAGGGTTTGGATATTCGTTTTGGTTGTTCGTGAGTTCACAGCATCGGTGTTAGTTAGTGGTGTTCCCACCCACTCGCCAATCATAATCACTGTATTTAGCACACTGAATCGATACACCGGTCTGACATATTTGATGAGGTGTGTTAAAAAGCGTGTGTGTATGTGTACGCGCATATATGTGTGTGTGTACATGTGTGCGTTGACGTGAGTGTGTGTGTGGGGAGCGAAGGATGCGTTTGTGTATACCAATGTGTATATTATGCGTGTGCATGCTTGTACATCTATGAGTATGCATGTGTCTGCGTGGGGGTGATGGAGGGAATGCGAGCGCGTCTGAGCATGTTCAATATCTTTGATGTAATCTTGCATGCGGGGTGAATTTTAGCTTTGCTAAGCGCCATTAGTAGTTCGTCTAGGAATTGCGCGCTCTAGAAATGTCTAATTGTTGATATTATTAATTTTATTATTGATAGTATTATTATTATTATTATTAACAGGGTCTTCAAGAAGAGCAGTTGCTCTCGGGCTCTCTCTTCTCATGCATCTCTCATCTTCTCTCTCTCCGTCTCATCTTGTGCAATCTCGCGCTCTCTCTCTCCACTCTCTCTCCCCCTCTTCATAATAAGCTAAAGTCTCTTCCCCTCCTCGTCTACAACTAATGCTCCATCTCTCTCAAGTCTCTCAATACTCTCCCTCTTCTCTCTCTCTTTATCTCTCTTTCTCCCTCTCTCTCCTCTCTCCTCTGCTCTCTCACTCTCTCATCCTCCACCACTCGTATCCCCTTTCGTCTTCTCTCTCTCTCTCTCTCCCCTGCTCTCTCTCCCCCTATCTTCTCTCTCTCTCTGTCTCTCTCCTTCTCTGTCTCTCTCTCTCCCATCCCTCCTCTCTGTCTCTGTCGTTGTCTCTTCCGCTCTCTATCTCTCTCTCTCTCTCTCTCTCCTCCCTTCTCTTCTCTCTCGGTCTCTCTCTCTCTCCCTCTCTCTCTCTCCTGTCTATGCAAAAATTGTTACATCATGCAAACAAATCAAATATGAACTACATGTATTGTATTGATTGTCCAATATATAACGACTTGAGACGTAAATACTTGTACAAACATAATATAACGATGATAACTATAAAAAAACCCACCTTACTAAACTGTTTATTGCAAAGTGAAATTTGTTTAGTTACTAGAAACGTTGCTATGTCTATATACTATGCTTTACAACAAAGGGAACATTTTATGCTACTTGTAAATCCTTAACTTGCTAAATAAGCTTTTTGTTGTATCCGCATTCATTTTTGCTTGTCAAAGTATTGTTCTAATCATTGTGTTCTTTACCTGCTTTTGCTTTAGTCGTGTGCATGTTTTAGTTGCACCTCCAAATGTGTATAGTTCGGTGGCCTCACATTAAAAAAATTCATTACGTCATTGCGTCATTGCGTCTCCTCTCCTCTCTCTCTCCTCATTCTCTCTCTCATCTCTCTCTCTCTCTCTCGTCTCTCCTCTCTCTCTCCTCTCTCTTCCTCTCTCTCTCCTCTCTGCTCTCTCTCTTCTCCTTCTCTCTCTCTCTTCCTCACTCTCATCTCACTCTCTTCCTGCTCTCAGTCGCTCTCTCTCTCTCCTCTCTCTCTCCCCCTCTCTCTCTCCTTCTTTCACATTCTCCTCTCAGATCTCACTCTCTCTATCTCCCTCGACTCTCAAGATTCTCCTCGGTATCTGACCTCTCGATCCTTCTCTCTCTCTCTCCAATCTCTCTCACTCTCACCCCTTCTTTACCTTCAGTATCTTATCTGTATACATCTTTTGGTCTGCCTTGTCTCTACTCTCTCTCGTCTCTCTCTCTCTCTCTCTCTCTCTATCCCTCTCTCGCTCCATCTCTCATCCTTAGTCTCTCTCTCTCTACTCTCACCTGTCCCCCTTCCTTTCCTTCAGTATCTTCTCCTCCACATCCCCAACTCAACCTTCGTCCTCTCTCTCTCTCTCCTTCTCTCTCTTATTTCTCTCCTCTCTCTCTCTCTTCTCATGATGCCTCTCTCTCTTTATCTCCCCTCTCTCTCTCTCTTCTCTCTCTCTCTCTCTCTAGCTCTCATGTCCCCTTCTGTCTTCCTCAGCTATCTCTTCTCTCTGGACATCCATAACTCACCTTGCTGCCTCTCTGTCTATCTCTACTCTCTCTCTCCCTCTCTTCTCTCTCTCTCTGCTGGCCTCTACACTCTACCTTACTCTCTCTCTCTGGCTCTCTGCTGCTAACTTTGCTCTCTACTCTCACTCTCCTCCTTCCTTACCTTCAGTTCTTATCCTTCCACTGTCCACCAACTCAAGGCCCCTCTGTCTAGGTTCTCTCAGTTCTCTGTCATCTCTCGCTCTCTCTCTCTCTGCTCTCTCACTCACTAAAATTTGCTTAACGCCTCTCCACCCTTCCTTACCTTCAGTTTCTCGGTGACAGTAGCCCACATGACACCGACTCAGTCTAGAGTCTCTCCCCCTCCACCCTTCCTTACCTTCAGTATCTGTCCCCCACATCCACTGACTCAACCTTGGTGATCTTCGCCTCCCCCCTTCCTACCTTCAGTATGTTATCCCCCCGTCCACCGACTCAACCTTGGTCTCTTCGCCTAACTCTTCTGTACCTTCTATCTTATCCCCCACATCCACCGACTCTACCTTGGTCTCTTGAAGCTGAGAGGCCCTTCCTTACCTCCAGTATCTTATCTCCCAGAATCCACCGACTCAACCTTGGTCTCTTCCCCTCCACCCATACTTCCTCCACGTTCTGGATCCCCGGATGTCCACATCTACCGACCAGTCTTGGTCTTCCCCACTGTGCATCGGGACTCAACGCCCGCGTACCCTGCCCAGTCCTCAACAATCAGTGACCCCGGAAACCTGTCGCACTCCGTGCCCATCCGTTCCCTCTCATCCGGACAGTTTGTTTTTTCTACCTGTCTGTCCTATCGGTACGTTGTTCGTTGATCGTCCCGCGCAACCACTGCCCGCCCAAAAAACGCAGTTCGTGCATAGCTTGGCCTCGTCCCCCCATCGACCGTCACTATAACACGCTTCCCATATCTCTGCTTCGCATTTCGCGGTATCCTCTGACGTTCTCTTGCACCCTACGGCATTTTGTCTCAGTCCCTCAACCCCATCTCTCGTTGACTGCCCTGCTCTGTTTTTCCACATGCCACGCCCTTCTCTGTGCAGCCTTCTCCCCCCATCACCCCTCTCTGAGCTCTCCGACTCCTGTTTCCAGCTCCCCCTCTTCCCCCGAACCTCGGTATCAGTCTCTCACTCTTAGTTTTTCCTCTCCCTCCCCACTATTCCTCATCTTCCGGTTGTCTTCACTGGACGTCTCTCTCTGGACTCGCATGCCTCGATACAACCTCTCTCCAAGTCTTTCCCAGGGCCCTTAGCTGACGGCCCACTCTCTGACAACCCCTCCGCTTACCGTCCCGAAAAGCCCACTGCACTTCAGACCCTCTCTGCCCCGCCCACCTACCCTCCGTCTCCGCCTACACTCATCATCCACCTCTCTCGCAAAAAAACACACCAATTGCCTCTTACCCATCCCTAAACTACTCTCTGGCCGAACACGCTCTCCAGGCCTGGGTCCACCCCTTACCTCACCTTGGTCACCCTGTAATTACCTCCAGTATCTTATCTCCACAGTGAACTGCACACTCGACTGGCCTCTTGGTCTCAGTCGTGATCCGTCTCCCGCACCCTCCTGCCTGTCTATACTCTGGGTTTAGACACGGTCCCTCACTCTTAACAAATCTGTGCATCCCGATCTCTTCACGGCATACGTGGCAATCTACTCTCCCAAGACCCTCCCCTTCCCCCTCTTATGCACCCCTCCCTCTCCCTCACGTACTCTCTCCCCGCCTTCACTAAGTCCCATACTGTCACCCATCTACTCACGTCTGTCGCGCCCCTACGCGTAACCCTCGCGTCCCTCCCTCTCGATCCCTCCGAAAAAAAAAAAAAAAGAAAAAAAAAAAAAAAAAACTCCTCTTCCACCAGAGCCCCTAGACGGCGCGACGGCTTACTCCAAGCCGGTCAAGCTGTCTCCCCCCCCCTCTCCTCTTTCCTTAACTCTTCAGTATCCACTTGTTCCCCCACATCCACCGACTCAGTCTTGGTCTCTCGCTCCTCTCCTCTCTCCTGTCGTTCTGTGCTCTCTTAACATCTCTATACTCTGGACTCTCGTACTCTCTGTCTGAGTGTCTTTCGTATACTCTCTGCTCTTCTGATCTGACTCTCTGCTGCCTCTGCCCCCCCCCTGATCGTCCTTCTCTCTCTCACGCTAACTCCATCCCTCTCTCTTTATCCCTCCCAAAGCATCTCCCTCTCTGCGTCATCTCTCTCCCCCTCTCTGCCCCCTTCTGCTCTGCCCCCATCCCTCTCGCTCTCTGGCCCCCCGATCTCTCTCTCTCTACTCTCTCTCCTCTCTCTCTTTCTGTGACTCTCTGCCCACCCTCCACTCTCACTGCCCCCCTTTAAACACTCGCTGCCCCTCCCCTCATACCCACCCCCATCCCTCCTCATCCCTGCGACCGTGTGCACATACACGCGGAAGTTCCGCGCGGAAATGCCGTAAGTAAGTAAAAGAAAGAAAGAAAAAAATATGCGGACGTGTCCGTATTTCCCCTAATCCGTTATATTTGTTCCCTTCTTTTTTTACTTATTGATTATTTCCGCGCGGAAAATCCGTGTGTACTGTGTACCAAGCCGTCATTTGACACGGGCGGGAGAGTGTTATTGCGAAATGCTTGAATTCGCCCTTGTAATTACTCGGCTTCTCTGTTCATCTTTTGGGCGGGAGAGATAATCCAACACAACATCAAAAATTAAAATTAATGTAGGCCTAGTAGGTTTATATTTAAAAGAAAACTAGAACAATCTGTATCTAAAATGTCATCCAAGTTAACCCCCAAGATATAAAAAACATTTCAAAGGTATCCGAATTACTCTAACATATAAATAAATCTTGTTTGAAAACCTAAAGTATTCTCAAATGTTCTTACATTTTTTCGCAGGCTTGTAACAGTCTAAGGCCGGGTTCACATATACGCGGTAAGTTCCGTACGAAAAACTAAATAAGTGGAAGAAAGAAAGTATAAAAGTTTTTACGCATATATATAGGGGAATTCGGACACGTGCGCATAATTTTTTCGCTTTTTTTGTTGCACTTATTTATGGGTTTGCGCACGGTTTTCCGCCGGGAATCTCCGCACGTATGTGTACATACCCTAACTATGGGAAAAACCCAACTGTTAGGACAAAATATGTCTTTGGGTGGAAATAATGAGATGTATGCCTATACAAATGAGGATAATCACGTTGGAGCACATGTGAGTGGAAAGATTCTTGGAAGAAAAAAGACGACGACTCATAGACTGTTTGTAAAAATATGCTGGACTGGTTAGATCTGTAGTATAAGAAATATGCAATGTACAGCAGAGTAGAGATGAAAAAAAAAAACATTCTATGAGTCGTCGTCTTTTTTTTCCAAGAATTCTTTCCACTCAACATGTGCTCCAACGATGATTATCTCCATTGTATAGGCCTACATCTCTTATTTCCACCCAACATATTTTGTCCTAACCTGTTTGGGTTTTTCCCATAGTTTTAGGGGTATGTACATCATACGTGCGGAGAATTCCGCGTGGGAAACCCGTGCGCCAACCCTAAATAACTCAACAAAAAAGAAAAAATTAGCGCACGTGTCTCGAATTTCCCCTATATATATGCGTAAACTTTTATACTTCTTTCTTCCCTTATTTAGGGTTTTTCGTACGAAACTTACGCGTCTAATGTGAACCCGGCCTTAGACTGTTACAAGCCTGCTAAAAATGTAAGAACATTTGAGATACTTAGGTTTTCAAACAAAGATTTATTTCTATGTTAAGAGTTTAATTTCGGATACCTTTTGAAATGTTTTTTATATCTTGGGGGTTACTTGGGATGACATTTTAGCTACAGGATTGTTCTGTTTTTTTCTTTTAATATAACCTACTAGGCCTACATTGAATTTTAATTTTTGATGTTGTGTTGGATTATCTCTCCAGCAAAGATGAAAGAGAAGCGAGTAGATTACAAGCGAATTCAAGATTTCGCATAAACAACTCTCCCGCCCATGTCAAATGACGGCTTGGTACACGAGTACACCGGTTTTCCGCGCGGAACTAATCAATAAGTAAAAGAAAGAAGGGGACAAAAATATACGGATTAGGGGAATACGGACACGTCCGCATATTTTTTTCTTTCTTTCTTTTTACTTATTTACTGATTGCGCATGGGTTTTCCGCGCCGGAACATTCGCGTGTATGTGTACACGTTCGCAGGGGCTGGGAGGGGGGGGGGGAGGGTCAGATGTTTAAAAAAATATGTGGAGGTAGATCAAGGGGGAAAGGGTGATATGAGGTGTTAGGTGAAAAGGAAACTCGACACAAAGTACAAAGGTGCAATCTTGTACTTTAGTCACTCCTCCCCCTATTGACAAGTTTCACTGTGAGCAGGCATTCCTGCCTGTTTTTTGGGGAGCGATAGGGTTAGGATCAGCCTAGCAGTATTTTTCATAAAACTGAAGAATCAGACTTTGGATTGAGGTTCATAAAAACATAGGCTGGAGGGAGGGGGGTGGGCTCAAAATTACAAGATTAACCGAAAAATTGCACGACTACTAGCCTAAATGGGTAGGTAGGTAGTGGGGGAGAGCATTCTTTATTACAGAAGTGAACAATTTGTGATGTTTGTTTAATAAAAATTTTAAAAAAATTGCAACTTTGACATACATTGTATTGGGATTTGGGTTCCATATGCCATGCGCACTTTGCATATGTTTGCTATTTCGCTTTTCAGAACATTTCAAGTTTCGCATTATTTTTTGGCTATAATTAGTTGTGAGGGACATTGAGAGCTGCATAAGGATTTTTAGCTCTTCTTGTTTTCGACTCTAGAATAATAATATTTGGTTAAAGCTTAATACACTTTTTTTGTTAATCCCGTTTATAGGTGTGTTTCAAACCCACACATAACACTACGATTATTGTATATATCTTGATCAAAACTGTGCTATCTTAAGGGATTGTACCATTTTCCTTCTCTCTCTTTCTTCTTTATTTGATCAAAATTTACGTGGACTCAGGTTGGGTTATCGTGTGACTCACGGATAGCGCGTTTCAGCAGAGGCGCGCCAGCCCATTTCTTTTATTTTTTTTGCATTCAGGTTTTGTGTGACTGATGAGGAAGGAAAGGGGTGGGTGGGTGGGGGTAAATTTTGACGAAATGACAACTTTTTCGTTGCCCACTGGTTTAACGTGTGCGAGTGCATGGGCACACGGGATCTCGGTTTATCGTCTCATCCGAAGACTCCAATCGTTCAGACGTAAGCCTTGAGAGTGAGAGGAAAAAAAACCCTGTACTCAGGTTCGAACTCGGGTTTGCTTGACACAGGGTAATTTGCTCAACCTGTCATTTACAGAAGCGATATCGCAGCAAGCCATTGGCTCACAAGCAGGGCTTGTCAACGAGAAATGGGGGTGGAGGACAATACAATAACATAGGGTGCAATATAACTTCATAAACTAGATCAAGCAAACATGTGGTCATAATAAACACGTGAACAACGCGCGCAACCACGCACGCATGCACGCACAACGCACGCACACGCGCACGCACACGCACGCCACCCACAACACACACACTACCACACACACACACACTGTAGTAGACAGCACCCACTTAATCATTGCTTGCTCGGTTTTCCTGTCAATTCCTGAAGGCGCAGAATGCGTGTTCTCCCGTTATGCACCTTCAAAACAATATGGTTAGACCAAACACATAAACTTCCAGAACGTAGAGGAACTATTTGTAAAAAAGCCCTACTCGCCTCATCTTCTCCTGCCTGCCACACCCTCCCCCTCTCCCTTCTTGTAACCAAAGCAACCATAGAAGTTTCTAGGTGCGTGAGTTAGGCCTAGCCTCCGTCTTTGTTGTGGTGGCCTCTGACATAAAGGTCTTATGAACAGGAAGCACGGCTGTTTCCCTCAAGCACGAAAAATATAAGTTTCGCGGCTATTTCACTGTCACGGCTATTCCGTTAACTGTCTTTCTTTAAGATCACTCCCTCCCGTTAAGCAAATTTTATGTAAATCCGGCTTTAAGACGACTTGGCGAATTTCGCTTGTAAGAACTGTTAATCACCTACACGTGCCCCTATATTTCACAGTTGAAGACAAAAGCGCCGCGACTTAGGATAAATTAGATATTTAAAAATTCTTATCGGCACGCGTATTATAATAGATTGTAATTTCACAGATGAGCAAAGATTCCTAGTCAATATATCAGAAAACAGAATTGAAGTTATCTTGTCCCAGGTTTGAAGTTTGGCGTACGAAATAGATAATTGCAGAATCTGACATAAGAAACAGAACTTTGCCTCTTTGTTTTTTATTGACTTGGATTTGTTTTTAAACAATGAAATGAACAAAGAAATATTCAAAATTGTCTTTCATGTTGTGTGTATACTGGTAGAATGCATAAAGATACAATAACTATGCTCTAAATAGAATAGTGGTATTTTGGTTGTGACTATTTTGGGCTTTTCTCAAAACTCTGAGGGACCTTATGTTTGTTTTCCCATGCACCATCACATCGTCTACATTGCTTATGCGGCTACATAACCGGAATCAACATAGTATTCCAATTTCAAATAACAGCAGCATCTTGTCATTATTTCACAACAAGGCGAAAATTTGATATTTTTCACCTGTGGTATATAGTGGTGGGTGGTTGTCTTTCGTACAAATAGTTCCTCATACTTTTTGAAGTTCTGTGATTGCAACTGTCCTCACAGAGAAAGTGTATAGTGTATAGTGTCACAGTGGTAGCGCGTTCGCCTCGTGTCATAAACCCCGAGTTCGAACTGGGTACAGGGATTTTTCCTCTCTTTTGGCACTAGGCCTTACAGTCTTTTAACGTGGAGTCTTTACTCCAGATTCGGATGAGACGATAACCGAGTCCCGTGTGACCATGCACTTAGCATACGCTAAGCCCCGATGCAACTGAAAAAGTGTTGTCATTCTGTCCAAATTTAGCCCACCCCAGGCATCACAACAAACAGTCGCATGCAAAAAAATCCAAAAACAATTGGGGTGTCGCGCCTCTGGCTGCGACGCGATCTCCATGTGGGAGCAAACCCGAATTTTTCACAGAGAACGCCTCTGTGCTATAAGTACCTACTACCTACTACCTATCTGTCGTCCTCTTTGACTCTGCCTTTTTCCCTTTGCTTACTGTCTTCTTCTACCTTTCTGCCTTACTGTCCCAGCCTATTATTTTTTGTATAGAACTCTTATAATAACTTTCTGCAGCCGAAGACGGACATGTCGGACCTAACTACTTCTCTTAAGCACATAACGGCAGCATGACGCACGCTGCGTTCACATGACAAGAGAGGGTTAAAAACTGTCTGATGCGCTCGTGAAAAGAAGAGATATTTTGTAACGAACAAAATTTAGTTTTTGTGTGTGCTTTTTTGGGGCAAATGTTTAATTAAGTAGTGCAATTAAAACCAATAAATACCGTGCATTGGGAAACAACAGTAGCACGTTATTTTCAACTGTTGGGAAGTTTCTGTGTAAGACAAGACTTCAAACTGTGTAGCATTAGTTTGTAAACGTTCATGTCCTAGACACTTTATCTTATTATGCAATTCAAAGAATTATTCGGACAATACAATTTAATGCACAAGTGTTCAGCATAGAGCGTACATGCCATAGTCCATTGAGGCCAAGCTTCTTGCATTATCTTCATTATTTCGTTTTATAATAATAATAATATAATAATAATAATAATAATATTATAATAAAGACTTTATAGAGTGCACATTCTATACGAAACTGCTCGTGGCGCTTAGCAAAAACTACACTTAACTCCACATGTAAGACTACATCAACATAGCTAACTACTCACATGCGCGCATTCCCTCCGTCACCCCCACGCGCCAATGCCATACTCATAGATATCCAGCAGGGCACAGGGACCGCATATTGCACATTGGTATAGCACAACGCATCCTTCCCCTCCACACACACAAACACACTCATATCAACGCACACATGTCACACACACATATATGCGCGTAAACTACACACACGCTTTTTACACACCTCATCAAATATGTCAGACCGGTGTATCGATTCAGTGTGCTAAATACAGTGATTATGATTGGCGAGTGGGTGGGAACACCACTAACTAACACCGATGCTGTGAACACCCGAACAACCAAAACGAATAACCAAACCCTAAATATGCTATATTCCAAAAAAAAGATATGGAAGAAAAGTTAAAAGTTTGAACAAAGAAATTCGAAACACTTACATCTCTATGCTGTAGGTGGAGTCGATGCAATGCAGATGAAGCCTAATAGTAAACACAAAAGTAATCACTCTAAACACTAAGTTAACCGTGAGTGTTTCTATGCAGTTGCACCACACTCACAAACAAGCCCGCAATAACAGTTCCCGAGGAAAGGAGGAAAAAACTAGATGACAGCAGCTGAAGCAGTGGACCTTCTTTTATCTGATAGTCTTATCTGTTATCTGATAGTCTTTCCCCCTCGCCAGCTTTCCGTAGAATGAAGAGAACGCATAATCCTATGTCGTTTATAGGCCTATCTCTTTTTGTCACCTCCGCCTCCACTCCCTACCCTCTACCTTATCTCGTTCTCACCCTCGTCAAACCCATAGTTTCTCTAGGATATTATTTCACCCTATCAACATTTGAGGTCTTCCCCCCTTTTCCTCTGCGTGCGCGCGTGTGTTTGTCAAGTCAGGTCAAGGCAAAATGATCTTTATTGACGATAAAATAAAAGAAATAAGCTTGATAAAGCTTCTTTTTTTTTACATCCTGTCGTGTATGTGTTGTCTTGTCTGTGTGTGTGTGTGTGTGTGTGTGTGTGGTATGTTTGTGTGTGTGTGCGTGAGTGAGTGCTATGTATGTGCGCGCGCGTGTGTGTGCGTGCGTGTGTGTGTGTGTGTGTGTAGTGTTGTGGTGTGTGTAGTGTGCGCGTGTGTGTGTGTCCAAATGTCAGTGTCGCATTCCGTGTGAAGGCGAAACACATTGCGATCTATGTGATTCTTTCTGTACGCGCTTGTCTGCCTGTCTGTGTAACCACAATGCATTCCAGTCACCACAAATCAAAGTACTGAACTGAGCGTGATGAAACTTGGTAGGATACACGATGCCTGCTACATATGTTTATGTCAGTTCACCGCAATGTGATCGATTGAATAATCTTTGCTATATCTGTCTGTCTGTCGTCTCTCATCTCTCTCTCTCTCTCTCTCATTGTCCTCTCTCTCTCTCTGCTCTCTGGACTCTCTCCCTCTTTCTCTCTCTTCTCATCAATCCCCCTCTCTCTCTCTCTCTCTCTCTCTCCTCTCTTCTCTCTCTCTCTCTCTCGTTCTCTCTCTATCTCTCTCTCTCTCACCATTGAAACGACAACAAAATAGGAAAATATTGTCATCACCTCCTTCTTCTTCATACACTTGTACAACCCACCCCCACCCACCTCCATGCATTTTCTAACATTGTCATGGTTAGCGGGGTAAAATACTAGCGGGGTAAAAATCATTTGAGTTCACGTTACGGACGTTTGATGACGTTTTAGATTTATCAATGACATGTCCACTCCATCACTCCAGGGAATTAGTTGTCCTTTGGGGACCTTCTTCCAACGCCTGTTGTCCAACCATCCTTTTGGCCGAGAGAATGACCGAGAGAAGAATATCGAGAGAATGAGGTTGAGAGAGTGGGGATATACCCTGGGCAAAACATCTCCTTTATAAACAATTTCCTACTGCTAGAATAGCAGCTGCTAACTCACCTGGTTTAAAATATGGAAATGATAGTCGGTTCGGTACGGGTAAAATCTCTTTGGTTCGATAAACTGGCATACACAATCTATTTTTTGTCAGCTTCGGGTTGTCTTGGTTCCTGGTTTGTTTTGTGAGCATGTGTCGTCTTTTTCGTTAAAGTTGTGAGCATTTTGTCAAACGTCTTGTGAGCAATTGTCTTGTGAGAAAGTGTCTTGTGAGCATTCGTCTTAACAACGAGGTTGTGGGCATGCCCGCCTTGTGTTGCGCTTGAAACGTTTTTACGATTATCGCTTCCACCGCCTACTTAAAAAGCGGAGAAATTACCGCACACAGCATGCGGAGAAGCCACTTGGCTATCGGAAAAAAAAAAGTCGAGTAGAGAATTAGAAAATGAGTAGATAGACATCTGTCAAAGGACTGTCTCTCTGTCTCTCGCTCTTTCTCCTTTGGGACAACGACCTGCAGAATCCAGGGCTTACTGGTTTGCATGGAGCGCTCTGTGCTAGTAGGTTTAAAGACAATGACCTGCTAAATAGCACCTCTCAAGGCAATGATAACGCAAAATGCACACTTTTGTTCAAAGAGATGTAATAGCTGCACACTTTTGTTCAAAGAGATGTAATAGCTGCACACTTTTGTTCAAAGAGATGTAATAGCTGCACACTTTTGTTCAAAGAGATGTAATAGCTGCACACTTTTGTTCAAAGCGATGTAATAGCTGCACACTTTTGTTCAAAGAGATATAATAGCTGCACACTTTTGTTCAAAGCGATGTAATAGCTGCACACTATTTGTTTCAAAGCGAGGTAATAGCTGCACACTTTTGTTCAAAGAGATGTAATAGCTGCACACTTTTGTTCAAAGAGATGTAGGGGAAGACGGGGTATAGACACGACGAGCGGGTAAAAAGCCCACCCCAATTTATCTCATGAAATGAAGCAAATTTTTCAGTCTCATTTTGCCCATGAGACAGGCGTTAATGTCTAGCATTCGTCTCATGGCAAATTTGACTGAATTTTTCTTTATGTCATGAGATAATTGGGGTGGGCTTCTTACCGCCCATGCGCTTTTTACCCCGTGTGTTCCCTAATAGCTGGAATGACTTTTGATGGAGCCATCCCAAGGGTGCCCACTTTTCCTTCGCTATCCTCCTTCCTTCCTAGTCCGTATAGAGCGACAACAGTCACTGTTTGACAGTATATCTGTCGCTGCAATAGGAGCTTTAGGAGGAGTCTACCGGAAATGCGCGCTGAATTTCTAAACAAAGAAGAAGAGAAGAAAGCGTATACTAGTAAAGAAAAAGAAAAGGGAAACTTGACCCAGCCAGCCAGGTCCCCTTTTTCCCCTCTTGACATAGGACAATTTTTATAATGAATAAAGATAATAGAACGATTGGACAGGTATTTATAACATCGAAGGACTAGCCTAATAGACCTGATCGAAAAATAACGACAAATCTTAGTAATCATTTGTCACCGAAAAATTCAAACAATGACCACCACAGGCTATCTTGCCGTTTCAGAAAACAACCTTCAAAAGATGTAATTGGTTTGTTTGTTTCTTAGTTTAATTTCGGTCCAGGTTTCTTGAGCAGAGCGCCACGCTCAAACAACCCTACCTGGCTAGCAATGAGTCGACAGTCTATGAGTCGTCGTCTTTTTTCTTCCAAGAATTCTTTCCACCCGCCATTGTGCTCCAACGATTATCTCCATTTGTATAGGCCTCACATCTCATTATTTCCACCCAAAGACATATTTTGGCCTAACCTATTGGTTTTTTCCCCCTAGTTAGGGAATGTACACATACCTTGCGGAGATCCGC
This sequence comes from Phymorhynchus buccinoides, assembly GCA_017654935.2. NCBI lineage: Eukaryota > Metazoa > Mollusca > Gastropoda > Neogastropoda > Raphitomidae > Phymorhynchus > Phymorhynchus buccinoides. The sequence goes on along the minus strand of CM065680.1, from coordinate 31,825,369 downwards.
GCGGAAACCCGTGCGCAAACCCATAAAAAACTGCCAACCAAAACAAAGGAAAAGATTAGCGCACGTGTCCGAATTTCCCCTATATAGTATGCGTAAACTTGATCCTTCTTTCTTATCCCTTATTTAGGGTTTTTCGTCACGGAACTTACGCGTCTATGTGAACCCGGCCTTAAACTGTTTACAAGCCTGCTAAAAATGTAAGAACATTTGAGAATACTTAGGTTTTCAAACAAGATGTATTTATATGTTAGAGTTAATTTCGGATACCATTTGAAATGTCTTTATATCTTGGGGTTAACTTGGATGACATTTTTAGATACAGGATTGTTCTAGTTTTCTTGTAAATACAAACCTACAAGGCCTACATTAATTTTAATTTTTTGATGTTGTGTTGGATTATCTCCCCCGCAAAGATGAAAAGAGAAGCGAGTAGATTACAAGCGAATTCACAAGCATTTCGCAATAACACTCCTCCCGCCCGTGTCAATTGACGGCTTGGTTAAACGTGCACACGGATTTTTCCGCGCGGAAATAATCAATAAGGAGCAAGAAAAAGGGACAAAAATATACGGATTTAGGGGAATACGGACACGTCCCGCATATTTTTTTCTTTCTTTTCTTTCTTATTACTTATTTACTGATTGCGCTGGGTTTCCGCGCGGAACATTCCGCGTGTATGTGTAAACGGCCTCAGGGAGAGGAGGGGCGTTGAGGGGGGGGGGGGGGAGGGTCACTGTTTAAAAAAAAAAATGTGGAGGTAGATCAGGGGGAAAGGGTGATTGAGTGTTAGGTGACAAGGAAACTCGACACAAAGTACAAAGGTGCCATCTTGTAGCTTTTAAGTCACTCCCTCCCCCTATTGAACAAGTTTCACTGTGAAGCAGCATTCTGCCTTTTGGGGGGGAAGACGATAGGGGTTAGGATCAGCCTAGCTTATTTTTCATAAACTGAAGAAGCAGACTTTGAGATTGAGGGCATAAACATATGGCTGGAGGGAGGGGGGGTGGGGGGGCTAAAATACAGAGAGTACCGAACAATTGGCACGACCTATTAGGCCTAATGGTAGGTAGGTAGTGGGGAGAGCGAGTCTTTATTACAGAAGTGAAAATTTGTGATGTTGTTTTAAATAAAAATTTAAAAAATTGCAACTTTGACCATACATTGTATTGGGATTTGGTTTCATTTCGGAGGATTTTTCAGACATTTCAAGTTCGCATTATTTTTTGGTTATAATTATTTGTGAGGGACATTTAAGAGCCTGTATAAGAGAGTTTTAAGCTCTTCTTTTTTCGACTCTAGATAATAATATTTGGTTAAAGATGAAATACACTTTTTGTTTAACCGTTAGGTGTGTGTCTAAACCCACAATAATACTAAATATTGTATATATCCTTGATCAAAACTGTGGCTATCTTAAGGATTGTACCCTTTTCTTCTCTCTCTTCCTTCTTTATTTGATCAAAATTAATACGTGTGACTCAGGGTTGGGTTATACGTGTGACTCAGGCTGGAGAGCGCGTTTCAGCCAAGGCGCTCCACCCATTTCTTTTTCTTTTTTTTGCCATGCAGGTTTTGTGTTACTGATTGAGGACGGAAAGGGTGGGTGGGTTGGGGGTAAATTTTTGACGAAATGACAACTTTTTCGTTTGCCACTGGGTTTAACGTGTGCTGAGTGCATGGGCACACGGCCTCGGTTTATCGTCTCATCCGAAGACTCCCACGTTCAGACCGTAAGGCCTAGTGTCAAAGTGAGAGGAAAAATCCCTGTACTCAGGTTTCGAACTCGGGTTTGCTTGACACAGGGTTTATTTTCCTCAGATACTGTCATTTTACAAGAATGCTATATCGCACGCCCATTGCTCACAAAATCCGCAGGCTGTCAACGAGAATGGGGGTGAGGGTGGAGGGACAATACAATAACATAGTGGTGAATATAACTTCATAAAACTAGATCAATCAGAACATGGGTCATAAAAAACACGTGAACGCACGCGCGCAAGACACGCACGCACACGCACACAGCGCGCGGCACACACACACGCACACGCCGCACGCACACGACCACACAAATGAACACACACCCACACGACACACAGAGAAGAACCAGAGAGAGAGAAGAGAAGAGATGAGAGAGAGAGAGAGAGAGAGAGAGGAGAGAGCGAGAGAGAGAGAGAGAGAGACAGACGAGACAGTACAGACAGACACTGACAGACAGTCGATAAAGGACAGAAGGAGCCTGGAGAGAGAGGAGAGGAGAGAGAGAGAGATAGAGAGAGGAGATAGAGAGAGAGAGAGAGAGAGAGACGACGACAGACAGACAGACAAACTGTCAATAAAGGCCGAAAGAGGCCTGGAGAGGAGAGAGAGAGAGAGCGAGAGAGAGAGAGAGAGAGAGAGAGAGAGAGAGAGTGGGGATAGAGAGAGAGAGTGTGGTAGAGAGAGAGAGAGAGAGGAGAGAGAGATGGGGGGAGGAGAGAGAGATTAGTGGTTGGAGAGAGATGGGGGAGCGGTAGAGAGGAGGGGAGGGAGAGATAGAGAGAGAGAGGGGATACAGAGAGAGAGAGGAGAGAGGAGAGAGAGAGAGAGAGAAAGGAGGGAGGGAAGGGGTGGGTGTAGTGGGGAGATGAAGAGAGTGGGGGGGGGGAGGAGGAGTCAGGGGAGGATGGGGTGGTGAAAAGGTGAGTGGGAGGGGGGGGGAGGGG
>CM065680.1:31813891-31822167 GCA_017654935.2 Phymorhynchus buccinoides | reverse complement strand
GTTCAAACCGTAAGGCCTAGTGCAAATTGAGAGGAAAAATCCCCTGTACCCAGGTTCGAACTCGGGTTTGCTTGACACAGGGTTAATTTTCTCAGACACTGTCATTTACAAGAAATGCTATATCGCAGCAAGCCCATTGGCTCACAAAGCAGGGTTGTCAACGAGAAATGGGGTGGAGGGTGGAGGGACAATACAATAACATAGGGTGCAATATAACTTCATAAAAATAGTTCAAAACCACGTGAACGCACGCGCGCACGCATACACACATAGACACACACATACACGCACACGCACACACACACACACACATAGACACACACATACACACACACACACACACACACACACGACAGAAGAAAACAGAGAGAGAGAGAGAGAGAGAGAGAGAGAGAGAGAGAGAGAGAGAGAGAGAGAGAGAGAGAGAGAGAGAGAGACAAACAGTCAGAAGACAGAAAGAGCCTTGGAGAGAGAGAGAGAGAGAGAGAGAGAATTGCAAGCCTCGCACAGAACACTGTAGTAGAAAACACACACACACACACACACACACACACACACACACACACACACACACACACACACACACACTGTAGTACAGCACACACTTAATCATTGCTTGCTCGGTTTCCTGTCAATTCATGAGCGCAGATGCGTTGTTCTCCGTTATGCACCTTTCAAAACAAATATGGTTAGACCAAACACCAAACTTCCAGAACGTAGAGGAACTATTTGTAAAAAAAGCCCTACTCGCCTCCCTCTTCTCCTTCCTAGCCACCCCTCCCCCTCTCCCTTCTTCTAACCAAAGCAACCATAGAAGTTTCTAGGTGCAGTGAGTTAGGCCTAGCCTCGGCTTGTTGTTGGTGGCCTCTGACATAAAGGTCATACAGGAATCACGGCTGTTCCCTCAAGCACAAAAAATATAAGTTTCGCGGCTATTTCACTGTCACGGCTATTCCGTGAAACTGTCTTTCTTTAAAATCACTCCCTCCATTAAGCAAATTTTATGTGAAATCCCGGCTTTAAACGACGACTTGGCGAATTTCACTTGGAAGAACTGTTAAGCACCTACACGTGCCCCTATATTTCACAGTTGAAGACAAAAATCGCCGCGACTTAGGAGAAAATAGAGATTAAAAATTCTTATCGGCACGCGTATTATAATATAGATTGTAATTTCACAAGATAGAGCAAAGATTCCTAGTCAATATATACAGAAAACAGAATTGAGTTATCTTGTCCAGATTGAAGTTTGGCGTACGAAATAGATAATTTGCAGAAATCGGACATAGAAAACAGAACTTTGCCGCTTTGTTTTTATTGACTTGATTTGTTTTTTAAACAATGAAATGAACAAAGAAATAATTCAAAATTGTCTTTCATGTTGTGGATACTGGTAGAATGCATAAAGATACAATAACTATGCTCTAAATAGAATAGTGGTATTTTGGGGGTTGTTGACTATTTTGGGCTTTTCTCAAAAACATTCTGAGAGACTTATGTTTGTTTTCCCATGCACCATCACATACGTCTACATTGCTTATGCGGCTACAATAACCCGGAAGCAACAATAGTATTCAAGTTCAAATAACAGCAGCCATCTTGTCATTATTTCACAACAAGGCTGAAATTTGATATTTTGTCACCTGTGGGATATAGTGGTGGGTGGGTTGTCTTTCGTACAAATAGTTCCTCTACTTTTTGGAAGTTCTGTGATTGCAACGTCCTCAACAGAGAAAGTGTAGAGTGTAGAGTGGCACAGTGGTAGCGCGTTCGCCTCGTGTCAAGTAAACCCGAGTTCGAACCTGGGTACAGGGGATTTTTCCTCTCATTTTGCACTAGGCCTTACAGTCTGAACGTGGAGTCTTTCGGATGAGACGATAAACCGAGGTCCCGTGTGACCATGCACTTAGCATACGCTAAGCCCAGCTGCAACGGAAAAGTTGTCATTCGGTCAAAATTTACCCCACCCCAGCAATCACACAAAAATCGCATGCAAAAAATCCAAAAACAAATTGGGTGGCGCGCCTCTGGCTGCGACGCGATCTCCAGGTGGGAGCAACCCGAATTTCACAGAGACGCCTCTGTGACTATAAAGTACCTACTACCTACTACCTAATCTGTCAGTCTCTTTGACTCTGCCTTTTCCCTTTGCTTACTGTCATCTGCTACCTTTCTGCCTTACTGGTCCAGCCTATATTTTGTCTAGAATCTCTTATAAGAACTTTCTGCAGCCGAAGACGGACATGTCGGACCTAACTATTCTCATTAAGCGCATAACGGCAGCATGACGCACCTGCGTTCACATGACAGGAAACTGTCTGAGCGATCGATGAAAAAGAAGAAGGATATTTTGTAACGACAAAATTTAGTTTTTGTGTGTGCTTTTTGGGGGGCAAAATGTTTAATTAAATAGTGGCAAACTAATAATACAGTGCATTGGGAAACAAACAGGAGCACGTTATTTTCAACTGTTGGGAGTTTCTGTGTAAACAAGACTTCAAACTGTGTAGCATTAGTTGTAAACGTTCATGTCTAAACACTTTATCTTATTATGCAATTCAAAGAATATTCGGACAATACAATTTAATGCACAAGGTTCAGCATAGAGCGTACATGCCATAGTCATTGAGCCAAGCCTTCTGCATTATCTTCATTAATTTCGTTTTAATAATAATAATAATAATAATAATAATAATAATAATATTAATAATAAAGACATTTATAGAGTGCACATTCTAGACGAACTGCTCATGGCGCTTATCAAAACTAAACTTAACTCCACATGTAAGACTACATCATACATAGCGAACATACTCACATGCGCTCGCATTCCCTCCGTCACCCCCACGCAGACACATGCATACTCATAGATATACAAGCATGCACACGCATATATGCACATTGGTATACACAAACGCATCCTTCCCTCCACACACACAAACACACTCACATCAACGCACACATGTACACACACACATATATGCGCGTACACATACACACACGCTTTTTAACACACCTCATCAAATATGTCAGACCGGTGTATCGATTCAGTGTGCTAAATACAGTGATTATGATTGGCGAGTGGGTGGGAACACCACTAACTAACACCGATGCTGTGAACTCACGAACAACCAAAACGAATATCCAAACCCTAAATATGCTATATTAAAAAAAATGATATGGAAGAAAAGTTAAAAGTTTGAACAAAGAAATTCGAAACACTTACATCTCTATGCTGTAGGTGGAGTCGATGCAATGCAGATGAAGCCTAATAGTAAACACAAAAATAATCACTCTAAACACTAAGTTAACCGTGAGTGTTTCTATGCAGTTGCACCACACTCACAAACAAGCCCGCAATAACAGTTCCCGAGGAAAGGAGGAAAATACTAGATGACAGCAGCTGAAGCAGTGGACCTTCTTTTATCTGAACAACTGGAGAGCACGCCCCTTTCCCCCTCGCCAGCTTTCCGTAGAATGAAGAGAACGCATAATCCTATCTCTTTTTGTCACCTCCGCCTCCACTCCCTACCCTCTACCCTATCTCGTTCTCCCCCTCGTCAAACCCATAATTTCTCTAGGATATTATTTCACCCTTCAACATTTTAGTCTTTCCCCCTTTTCCTCTGCGCGCGCGCGTGTGTTAGTCAAGTCAAGTCAAGTCAAAATGATCTTTATTGACGATAAAAGAATAAGCTTGATAAAGCTTTTTTTTTTTAACATCCTGTCGTGTATGTGTGTGTCTGTCTGTGTGTGTGTGTGTGTGTGTGTGCGTGTGCGTGTGCGTGTGTGCGTGTGCGTGTGCGTGCGTGCGCGCGCGTGCGTGCGTGCGTGCGTGCGTGTGTGTGTGTGTGTGTGTGTGTGTGTGTGTGTGTGTGTGTGTGTGTGTGTGTGTGTGTGTGTGTGTGTGTGTGTGTGTGTGTGTGTGTGTGTGTGTTCCAATTCAGTAAGAAGGCGAAAAACATTGCGATCTATGTGATTCTTTCTGTACGCGCTTGTCTGCCTGTCTGTGTAACCACAATGCATTCCAGTCACCACAAATCAAAGTACTGAACTGAGCGTGATGAAACTTGGTAGGATACACGATGCCTGTTAAATATGTTACTTCAGTTCACCCAAATGTGTATCAATTGAATCAATGTTTGCTAGATCTCTCTCTCTCTCTCTCTCTCTCTCTCTCTCTCTCTCTCTCTCTCTCTCTCTCTCTCTCTCTCTCTCTCTCTCTCTCTCTCTCTCTCTCTCTCTCTCTCTCTCTCTCTCTCTCTCTCTCTCTCACCATTAACGACAACAAACTATGAAAATAATTGTCACTCACTTTCCTACCCTTGTACACCCCACCCCCACCTCCCATGATTTTCTAACATTGTCATGGTAGCAGGGTAAAAATCAATTGAGTTCACGTTACGGCCGTTTGATGACGTTTTAGATTTATCAATGACATGTCCACTCCATCACTCCAGGGAATTAGTTGTCCTTTGGGGACCTTCTTCCAACGCCTGTTGTCCAACCATCCTTTTGGCCGAGAGAATGAGGATATACCCAAGGCAAAACATCTCCTTTGTAAACAATTTCCTACTGCTAGAATAGCAGCTGCTAACTCACCTGGTTTAAAATATGGAAATGATAGTCGGTTCGGTGCGGGTAAAATCTCTTTGGTTCGATAAACTGGCATACACAATCTATTTTTTGTCAGCTTCGGGTTGTCTTGGTTCCTGGTTTGTCTTGTGAGCATTTGTCGTCTTTTTCGTTAAAGTTGTGAGCAGTGTCTTTTGTCTTGTGAGCATTATGTCTTAACACCGGTTTGTGGGCATGCCGCCTTGTTTGCGCTTGAAACGTTTTACGATATCGCTTTCACCGCCTCCTTAAAAATCGGAAATTACCGCACACAGCAGCGGGAAGCCACTTGGTTATCGGAGTCGAGTAGAAATGAGTAGACATCTGTCATATGACTGTCTCTCTGTCTCTCTCTCTCTTTCTCCTTTGGGACAACGACCTGCAGAATCCAGGGCTTACTGGTTTGCATGGAGCGCTCTGTGCTAGTAGGTTTAAAGCACACTGCTAAATAGCACCTCTCAAGGCAACGATAACGCAAAATCCACACTTTTGTTCAAAGAGATGTAATAGCTGCACACTTTTGTTCAAAGCGATATAATAGCTGCACACTTTTGTTCAAAGCGATATAATAGCTGCACACTTTTGTTCAAAGAGATGTAATAGCTGTAATGCTTTTGATGAGCCATCCCACCCTTCCGTTAATTCCTTCCTTCCTTCCGTATAGCGACCTTTTGATGACAGTCACTGTTGACTATTCTGTCGCTGCATAACTTTAGGAGGATCTACGGAAACGCGCGAGTTCAGAAACAAAGAAGAAGAAAGCGGATACTAGAAAAGAAGAAAACCGGAAACTTGACCCAGCCAGCCAGGTCCCTTTTCCTCTCTTGACAAGGACATTTTTATAATGAATAAAGATAATAGAACGATTGGACAGGTATTTATAACATCGAAGGACTAGCCTAATAGACCTGATCGAAAAATAACGACAAATCTTAGTAATCATTTGTCACCGAAAATTCAAACAATGACCACCACAGGCTATCTTGCCGTTTCAGAAAACAACCTTCAAAAGATGTAATTGGTTTGTTTGTTTCTTAGTTTAATTTCGGTCCAGGTTTCTTGAGCAGAGCGCCACGCTCAAACAACCCTACCTGGCTAGCAATGAGTCGACAGTCTATGAGTCGTCGTCTTTTTTCTTCCAAGAATTCTTTCCACTCACATGTGCTCCAACGATGATTATCTCCATTTGTATAGGCCTACATCTCATTATTTCCACCCAAAGACATATTTTGTCCTAACCTGTTGGGTTTTTCCCATAGTTAGGGTATGTACACATACGTGCGGAGATTCCGCGCGGAAACCCGTGCGCAACCCATAAATAAGTGCAACAAAAAAAGGAAAAAATTAGCGCACGTGTCCGAATTTCCCCTATATATATGCGTAAACTTTTATCCTTCTTTCTTCCACTTATTTAGGGTTTTTCGTACGGAACTTACGCGTCTAATGTGAACCCGGCCTTAGACTGTTACAAGCCTGCTAAAAATGTAAGAACATTTGAGAATACTTTAGGTTTTCAAACAAAGATTTATTTATATGTTAGAGTTAATTTCGGATACCTTTTGAAATGTTTTTTATATCTTGGGGGTTAACTTGGATGACATTTTAGATACAGGATTGTTCTAGTTTTCTTTTAAATATAAACCTACTAGGCCTACATTAATTTTAATTTTTGATGTTGTGTTGGATTATCTCTCCCGCAAAGATGAAAAGAGAAGCGAGTAGATTACAAGCGAATTCAAGCATTTCGCAATAACACTCTCCCGCCCATGTCAAATGACGGCTTGGTACACAGTACACACGGATTTTCCGCGCGGAAATAATCAATAAGTAAAAGAAAGAAGGGGACAAAAATATACGGATTAGGGGAAATACGGACACGTCCGCATATTTTTTTCTTTCTTTCTTTTACTTATTTACTGATTGCGCATGGGTTTCCGCGCGGAACATTCGCGTGTATGTGTACACGGTCGCAGGGATGAGGAGGGGGGGGGGGGAGGGTCAGATGTTTAAAAAAAAAATATGTGGAGGTAGATCAAGGGGGAAAGGGTGATATGAGGTGTTAGGTGAAAAGGAAACTCGACACAAAGTACAAAGGTGCAATCTTGTACTTTAGTCACTCCCTCCCCCTATTGACAAGTTTCACTGTGAAGCAGCATTCTGCCTGTTTTTTTGGGGAAGGCGATAGGGTTAGGATCAGCCTAGCATTATTTTTCATAAAACTGAAAGAAGCAGACTTTGAGATTGAGGTCATAAACATATGGCTGGAGGGGGGGGGGGGGGGGCTAAAATACAAGAGTACCGAAAATTGCACGACTAATAGGCCTAAATGGGTAGGTAGGTAGTGGGGGAGAGCAGTCTTTATTACAGAAGTGAACAATTTGTGATGTTGTTTAAATAAAATTTAAAAAATTGCAACTTTGACATACATTGTATTGGGATTTGGGTTCCATATGCCATGCGCAATTTCAATATGTTTGCTATTTCGATTTTTCAGACATTTCAAGTTTCGCATTATTTTTGGCTATAATTAGTTGTGAGGGACATTTAGAGCTGCATAAGAGTTTTAAGCTCTTCTTTTTTCGACTCTAGATAATAATATTTGGTTAAAGATGAAATACACTTTTTTGTTAATCGTTAAGGTGTGTGTCTAAACCCACACATAACACTACGATTATTGTATATATCTTGATCAAAACTGTGCTATCTTAAGGATTGTACCCTTTTTCTTCTCTCTCTTTCTTCTTTATTTGATCAAAATTATACGTGTGACTCAGGTTGGGTTATACGTGTGACTCAGGCTGGAGAGCGCGTTTCAGCCAGAGGCGCGCCACCCAATTTCTTTTTTTTTTTTTGCATGCAGATTTTTGTGTGACTGATGAGGAAGGAAAGGGGGGTGGGTGGGGTGGGGGTAAATTTTGACGAAATGACAACTTTTTCGTTGCCACTGGGTTTAACGTGTGCTGAGTGCATGGGCACACGGGACCTCGGTTTATCGTCTCATCCGAAAGACTCCACGTTCAGACCGTAAGGCCTAGTGCAAAGTGAGAGGAAAAAAACCCTGTACTCAGGTTCGAACTCGGGTTTGCTTGACACAGGGTTAATTTTCTCAGACACTGTCATTTACAAGAAATGCTATATCGCAGCAAGCCCATTGGCTCACAAAGCAGGGCTGTCAACGAGAAATGGGGTGGAGGGACAATACAATAACATAGGGTGCAATATAACTTCATAAAACTAGATCAAGCAGAACATGGGTCATAAAAAACACGTGAACGCACGCGCGCACCCACGCACGCACGCACGCACACGCACGCACACGCGCACGCACACGCACGCACACACACACACACACACACACACACACACACACACTGTAGTAGACAGCACACACTTAATCATTGCTTGCTCGGTTTCCTGTCAATTCATGAGCGCAGATGCGTTGTTCTCCGTTATGCACCTTTCAAAACAAATATGGTTAGACCAAACACTAAACTTCCAGAACGTAGAGGAACTATTTGTAAAAAAAGCCCTACTCGCCTCCATCTTCTCCTTCCTAGCCACCCCTCCCCCTCTCCCTTCTTCTAACCAAAGCAACCATAGAAGTTTCTAGGTGCAGTGAGTTAGGCCTAGCCTCGGCTTGTTGTTGGTGGCCTCTGACATAA
>CM065680.1:31806391-31808891 GCA_017654935.2 Phymorhynchus buccinoides | reverse complement strand
ATGTACACATACGTGCGGAGATTCCGCGCGGAAACCCGTGCGCAACCCATAAATAAGTGAAACAAAGAAGGGAAAAGATTAGCGCACGTGTCCGAATTTCCCCTATATATATGCGTAAACTTTTATCCTTCTTTCTTCCACTTATTTAGGGTTTTTCGTACGGAACTTACGCGTCTAATGTGAACCCGGCCTTAGACTGTTACAAGCCTGCTAAAAATGTAAGAACATTTGAGAATACTTTAGGTTTTCAAACAAAGATTTATTTATATGTTAGAGTTAATTTCGGATACCTTTTGAAATGTTTTTTATATCTTGGGGGTTAACTTGGATGACATTTTAGATACAGGATTGTTCTAGTTTTCTTTTAAATATAAACCTACTAGGCCTACATTAATTTTAATTTTTGATGTTGTGTTGGATTATCTCTCCCGCAAAGATGAAAAGAGAAGCGAGTAGATTACAAGCGAATTCAAGCATTTCGCAATAACACTCTCCCGCCCATGTCAAATGACGGCTTGGTACACAGTACACACGGATTTTCCGCGCGGAAATAATCAATAAGTAAAAGAAAGAAGGGGAAAAAATATACGGATTAGGGGAAATACGGACACGTCCGCATATTTTTTTCTTTCTTTCTTTTACTTATTTACTGATTGCGCATGGGTTTCCGCGCGGAACATTCGCGTGTATGTGTACACGGTCGCAGGGATGAGGAGGGGGGGGGGGGAGGGTCAGATGTTTAAAAAAAAAATATGTGGAGGTAGATCAAGGGGGAAAGGGTGATATGAGGTGTTAGGTGAAAAGGAAACTCGACACAAAGTACAAAGGTGCAATCTTGTACTTTAGTCACTCCCTCCCCCTATTGACAAGTTTCACTGTGAAGCAGCATTCTGCCTGTTTTTTTGGGGAAGGCGATAGGGTTAGGATCAGCCTAGCATTATTTTCATAAAACTGAAAGAAGCAGACTTTGAGATTGAGGGTCATAAACATATGGCTGGAGGGAGGGGGGGGGGGGGGCTAAAATACAAGAGTACCGAAAATTGCACGACTAATAGGCCTAAATGGGTAGGTAGGTAGTGGGGGAGAGCAGTCTTTATTACAGAAGTGAACAATTTGTGATGTTGTTTAAATAAAATTTAAAAAATTGCAACTTTGACATACATTGTATTGGGATTTGGGTTCCATATGCCATGCGCAATTTCAATATGTTTGCTATTTCGATTTTTCAGACATTTCAAGTTTCGCATTATTTTTGGCTATAATTAGTTGTGAGGGACATTTAGAGCTGTATAAGAGTTTTAAGCTCTTCTTTTTTCGACTCTAGATAATAATATTTGGTTAAAGATGAAATACACTTTTTTGTTAATCGTTAAGGTGTGTGTCTAAACCCACACATAACACTACGATTATTGTATATATCTTGATCAAAACTGTGCTATCTTAAGGATTGTACCCTTTTTCTTCTCTCTCTTTCTTCTTTATTTGATCAAAATTATACGTGTGACTCAGGTTGGGTTATACGTGTGACTCAGGCTGGAGAGCGCGTTTCAGCCAGAGGCGCGCCACCCAATTTCTTTTTCTTTTTTTGCATGCAGGTTTTGTGTGACTGATGAGGAAGGAAAGGGGTGGGTGGGGTGGGGGTAAATTTTGACGAAATGACAACTTTTTCGTTGCCACTGGGTTTAACGTGTGCTGAGTGCATGGGCACACGGGACCTCGGTTTATCGTCTCATCCGAAAGACTCCACGTTCAGACCGTAAGGCCTAGTGCAAAGTGAGAGGAAAAAAACCCTGTACTCAGGTTCGAACTCGGGTTTGCTTGACACAGGGTTAATTTTCTCAGACACTGTCATTTACAAGAAATGCTATATCGCAGCAAGCCCATTGGCTCACAAAGCAGGGCTGTCAACGAGAAATGGGGTGGAGGGACAATACAATAACATAGGGTGCAATATAACTTCATAAAACTAGATCAAGCAGAACATGGGTCATAAAAAACACGTGAACGCACGCGCGCACCCACGCACGCACGCACGCACACGCACGCACACGCGCACGCACACGCACGCACACACACACACACACACACACACACACACACACTGTAGTAGACAGCACACACTTAATCATTGCTTGCTCGGTTTCCTGTCAATTCATGAGCGCAGATGCGTTGTTCTCCGTTATGCACCTTTCAAAACAAATATGGTTAGACCAAACACTAAACTTCCAGAACGTAGAGGAACTATTTGTAAAAAAAGCCCTACTCGCCTCCATCTTCTCCTTCCTAGCCACCCCTCCCCCTCTCCCTTCTTCTAACCAAAGCAACCATAGAAGTTTCTAGGTGCAGTGAGTTAGGCCTAGCCTCGGCTTGTTGTTGGTGGCCTCTGACATAAAGGTCATACAGGAATCACGGCTGTTCCCTCAAGCACAAAAAATATAAGTTTCGCGGCTATTTCACTGTCACGGCTATTCCGTGAAACTGTCTTTCTTTAAAATCACTC
>CM065680.1:31780941-31805891 GCA_017654935.2 Phymorhynchus buccinoides | reverse complement strand
GCAAGCTATATGTAGCCTTTGTTGACTTCGAGAAAGCTTTCGATTCGATTAATAGAAATTTATTATGGCCTATTTTACTAAAATCAGGAATAACAGGAACATTATTTAATTGCGTAAAAGGCATGTATAATAGTGTAAAAACAAGAGTACAATCTGGAGGGAAATTAACTAGTTACATAAATTGTACCAAAGGAGTTAAGCAGGGGGACGTCTGTAGCCCAATTTTGTTTTCTTTGTTCATTAATGAACTAGCTTTAGAAGTTATAAATAAAGGAAAGCATGGCGCTAGATTTACTACAGATTATTTTGAACTATTTATCTTACTACTGGCTGACGATATAGTTTTACTCTCAGAAACACCTGTTGGGCTACAGACACAATTAAATAACCTAAGTAAATCCGCAAAACAATTACAATTAAAGGTTAATCTTGATAAAAGTAATATTATTGTTTTTAGGAAAGGGGGATACTTATCAGCAAGGGAAGTATGGGTTTACAATAGCTTAACAATGTTAGTAGTAAATGTCTATAAATACTTAGGTATTTTCTTCTCTACTCGTTTGAGTTTTACAGCAGCCTGCAGAGACCTTTCAGGGAAGGCTAAAAATAGTATGATTTATATTCTTAAGAAACTTAATACTTTAGATAATAATTCAATGGAGCTTTTCGTTAAGAGTTTTGATATATACATTCAACCTAAATTACTTTACGGTTCTGAACTGTGGGGTCTTGACAGAAATGTGTCCTCTTACTGTAAATCTGTTCATTTGTTTAGTCTTAAAAGATTTTTGGGAATAGATGTAAAGACCCCAAATGATTTAGTATATGGCTAAACTAATAGATTTCCAATGTATATAAATTCGGCAATAAGGTGTATTCGTTATTGGTTGAAGCTATTAAAAATGAATACGGATCGTTTACCAAAGAGATCATACAATATGTTATGTGACTTAGATGTTCGTGGAAAATGTAACTGGGTGTCCAACATAAGTTTCTTTCTTTATGAGCTTGGTTTTGGATATGTTTGGGAATCCCAGGGAGTTGGTCATGAAAGTGGATTTGTAAAATGTCTCCGCCAAAGAATAATTGATTGTTGATGGCAAAACTGGAATAATCATATTGGGACTAGTGACAGATTTAAGATATATAGAGGTTATAATTCTGACCATATAGTTAAAACTTATCTTACTTTAAATTTGGAAAAACATTTACGTTACGCCATGGCTAAATTTAGACTAGGTATATCCCCAATTAACGAACATTTCTATCGTTATAGAATGGTAAATGGTAATGAGCTTTTATGTCCTTTGTGTAAGAACTCAAATGAGGATGAGATTAATTTTGTCCTGGTATGTCCTGTTTTGAATGACCTCCGTAAAAGATATATACATAAAAAATATGATGTAAATGTATGCTTGTTTAGATTTTGTTTGCTGATGGCTTGTACTGAAAAAAAAGAACTGTTCGTAATCTCACTGTATATTTGTTTAAAGCTTTACAGTTAAGAGAATGTCTGTTATCATGAATGTTCATAATATTTTCTATCATATTTGTACTACCGATGCATGTCTTTAAATTCTATTGTATTGTAAAATATTGTACCGCCCCTCATTCATATGGGGCTTTGGCCTTATTGGATTAAACATCTGAAGTCTGAAGTCTCTCTCTCTCTCTCTCTCTCTCTCTCTCTCTCTCTCTCTTCATAGAAAGCTTTACGACACGATTCAAAAGTAGTAAGCCTCTCCAAGACTAAAAATCCCATGTGGCATAATTTTCACTGCAATGTCTTCTACTCTTCTGTCTACACACCCACACACAATTTGGAGTGATTATATACAGTATTTCACGAGATATAGGAGGGTGAAGAAAAACAGAAACATGTCTGCCGCTCGGCGACAGTTCTGAGGGATAATTTATTTACGAATGTGTTATACTCTTAGTCTCACATCCTCACACAAAATTAGAAGGAATTTTGTCTTCTAGTGCACGAGATACAGCTTGGACAAGAAATATATAGCGCAAAGAAGGAAATTTTGGTTTTCAAGGTCACACTTCAAGGTCAAGGTCAGCATGGCAATACTTTATGCTCGGATGTTTTCTACTATAGGTTATACAGTACCACACACAATCTGAAGCGCTTCTGTCAAGTACAAATGTGGAAATTATGGCTAAAAACCCACTTTCTATACCCCTACCACTTTCAAGGACTACCGATCTCCCTGACCTGACCATCATCGAAACGGCCATAAGTCAAAGTACCTACATGCCAAATTTGAAGACTCTAAGACTAACCGTGTGGAAGTTATAGCCCCTGAAAGATTTTCGGTTTTCAAGGTCATACGCCAAGGTCAAGGTCACGGCGGCGATAATTTATGCGCGGATGCCTTCCGCTCATGGTGACACGGCATCACACAAAATTGGAAACGATTCGGTCAAGCGGTTCGGGAGATATCCTTGGGACAGAAAACCCCAATTTTAAGACCCCTACCACTTTCAAGGCGTACCGATCTCCCTGACCTTGACCTTGACCTTGATCGGTATGCCATCATCAGAACGGCCATAAGCCAAAGTACCTCCATGACAAGTTTCAAGACTCTAGGACCTACAGTGTGGAAGTTATGGCCCCTTTTCGGTTTTCAAGGTCATACGCCAAGGTCATGGTGAGGACGCCTTCCTCTCATGGGGACACACCACCACACAAAATTTGAAGCGATTCAGTCAAGCGGTTCTAGATATATTCTTGGAACAGACAGAAAAAACAACAACAAAGAAACAAACCCGAACGAAAACATACTCCTTTGCGATCTACTTTGTAGATCGGCAAAGGACATGCGGGGGACAAAAAGAATTTCTACTAAAGAAAGCGGTGGGTTTCCCAAATACAAACTCACAACCACAATCAATCAATATTGAAACCCAATGTAGTACTCTTCAAGCCATAATTATACTCCACTCACCACTCACTGTCACACAACACATCCTCTCCAACTCACACACACAGACCGCAAACTCCGAAACACTCACCAGCAGAAAGTTCCGGGCTTTCAATGGAGCCCCCTTCTACAATGGGCGTCATCGCGGGGTGATCGTGCTTCCAGTCTTCCAGAGAAAGTTTCTGCAATTGCGACTCCGCTTGCTGTATCTCCTCGGCTGTGAGTCCCGGGTGATTGTGTTCACCAGGCTGGGGGGATAGAGGCGGTGGAGGCGATTCTTTCCTGGCGATCAGGTGTCCTTGCTCGGCGGGCGGGCCCTCCATGGCGTCGAAGTACTCGTCAGTACTGGGCACGGGGGATCTACCTTGCTGCTTATGACTGCTACCCTCTTCCTGCTGTTTCTGTTCGCTCCTGTTAGAGAGAGAGAGAGAGAGAGAGAGAGAGAGAGAGAGAGAGAGAGAGAGAGAGAGAGAGAGAGAGAGAGAGAGAGAGAGAGACACTGGACAAGTTTAATGTCATCAACCAAAAACAGGTCCTAATGACATGGAGGCAATGCAAGGGTTAAATTATGAAATTCATAATAAAACAATTTTTGTATAAACAATTGAGCATAAATAACAAGGGAAAAAGCAACAGAGAGAGAGAGAGAATGAGAGGGGGGGGGGAATAGGGGTTGTTGTTTTTTGCAACGAAATCATGTCAGTAGAGAGAAGGGAGAGAGAGAGAGAGAGAGAGAGAGAGAGAGAGAGAGAGAGAGAGAGAGAGAGAGAGAGAGAGAGAGAGAGAGAGAGGGGTGGTGGTAATAGAATAACGCAGGGAGGAGGTGGAGGAGGAAGGGATGAGGGTACTTTGTTCAAGTAAGACCATAACCTCTCATAATATAGGTATGGTGCAGAATACATTATCTGCTGATAGATGAATAAACAACAACAGTATGTGGGAAACATCAAACCTCTTGCTACATTAAGTATTCCTGATTGTGTAGGCTTCAGCTTTATGCAAGCGAAAGGATAACAACAACACAACAACACCAGTCTCTGTGAAAATAGAAGCTGTAAACAATTAGACTCCCCTCTCCCACACGCATATGCACACATACAAGCGAACGCGCACACACACAATACACACACACACACACACACACACACACACACACACACACACACACACACATACACACACCCCTACACACAACCACCACCACCACCCCAAACAATTGGCAGATAGAAAAATCGCGACACAACCTCTAACAGAACAAACTGACAGACAGACAGACAGACAGACAGCGAAACAGACAAGTAGACGGATAAGACTGACATGAGCATCTGCTCCAGAGAAGGCAGATTCTCGGTAGACGAGGGGAAGAGGTCAGCAGCCTTGTCCTTCATGGACGAGGCGGAGGAGACGGCGCTGGTGGTGGTGGTGATGGTGCTGTATCCATCCCGCGACACCTTAGAGCTCACAGAGTCAGGCGAAGAGTCGCTGGTACCGCTGGCAAAGGGAGTGCCTGACAGCGTAAAGTCCAGCAAGATTAATATGGACAGATTGTTGTATCTTACTAATTTGTTATGGATTTGCAGAGCTCACCGAGTCGGGCGAAGAGTCGCTGGTACCGCTAACATATGGAGTGCCTGACAGCGTAAAGTCCAGCAAGATTAGGGAAAGATTCATTGTTGGTGCCTAGTTATTGCTGACTAATATTAGTATGAAAGAATTATGTGACCATGAACCAAAACTTTTAAACTTTCGCGCTCCCTGAATGTTTTCTCTGTGTCTGTTTGTCTGTGTCTGTCTGTCTGTCTGTCTGTCTGTCTGTCTGTCTCTCTCTCTCTCTCTGCTTCCTTTTCTACCCCCAGTCCTACACATCCTATATAAAATAACACACATGCGCGCACACACACACACACGCATTATGCACGCGCACGCACGCACACGCGCGCACACACACACACACACACAGACATACAGAGAGAGAGAGAGAGAGAGAGAGAGATAATTAATTGAGATTGAGAGAGACTCAGAGAGATAAAAATATAAAAAAAACAGAAAGAAAGAGAGCGAGAGCACATACATAATACTTAACTAGAGTATGAAAACGATAGATCACCATCCGCGCGGCAGCATTTTAGGCTGTAGTGACCTTGACCTTGACCAATAACCTTCGTTTTTTCCAACTTGGCCTGGATATCCGTACAACATAATCCCGCACTACAAACCAGTTTTTGCCCTCGCGGCTGGTTAATGAGCTCACCCGCACCACCGCTCCTTTATCCTCCCCCACCCACCCCAAACAACACAACGCAACACTGACCAGACTGAGGCCTGCTTTTAGGGGAGAAGAGCCCGGGCCGGGCCTTGACGGACACTATGGAGGCCGTGTCGGGGCTGGTTAATGAGCTAACCTGCACCACCGATCCTGTTACCCTCCCCCACCCACCCCAAACGACACAACGCAACACTGACCAGACTGAGGCCTGCTTTTAGGGGAGAAGAGCCCGGGCCGGGCCTTGACGGACACTATGGAGGCCGTGTCGGGGCTGGTTAATGAGCTAACCTGCACCACCGATCCTGTTACCCTCCGCCACCCACCCCAAACGACACAACGCAACACTGACCAGACTGAGGCCTGCTTTTAGGGGAGAAGAGCCCGGGCCGGGCCTTGACGGACACTATGGAGGCCGTGTCGGGGCTGGTTAATGAGCTAACCTGCACCACCGATCCTGTTACCCTCCCCCACCCACCCCAAACGACACAACGCAACACTGACCAGACGTAGGCCTGCTTTTAGGGGAGAAGAGCCCGGGCCGGGCCTTGACGGACACTACGGACGCCGTGTCGGGGCTGGAGGAGGCGGGCGAGGTGTCCCGGGACACCGTGCTCTGGGACGGGAAGGAGCCGGACGAGGCGGTCACCGTGGACGCTGTGCCCATCGTGCTCCTGGGGCCGCCGGCGGCGAAATGCACGTGCGGGTCGTATCTATCGGGCAGAATGTCCTCCTCCTTGGACAACGAGTGAGATTGCGATTTCAGGTCGCTGTCTTTCTGTAATGTGCAGAGTGGCACAGTGGTAGCGCGTTCGCTTCATCGTGTCAAGTAAACCCGAGTTCGAACCTGGGTACAGGGGATTTTTTCCTCTCACTTTGCACCAGGCCTTGCGGTCTGAACGTAGAGTCTTTCGGAAGAGACGATAAATCGAGGTCCCTTAGCACACGTTAAACCCAGTGGCAACCAAAAAGTTGTCATTTGGTCAAAATGTACCCCCTTCCCTTCCTTCCTTATCAATCACAAAAATCGCATGCAAGAAAAAAAAAATGGGTGGCGCGCCTCTGGCTGCGACGCGCCCTCCAGGTGGGAGCAATCCGAATTTCACAGAGACGCCTCTGTGACTATAATATACCTAACCTAACCTAATAAAAGGTCGTGTCGTCAACGTGAGTTAATGATCATATCAGAAGTTAGCTGTGGTTCGTTGTTTTTTTAAATAAATCTTTTATATTGACTTAGACAAGTTTGTTGCGATTGCTGCATAGGGTTGTTTGTTTAACAGTGTTTTAAAATAATCGTAAATTAATGCTTTTTCCCCCCGAAGACGGAGCATGGCTGCCCATTTGGCGGGGTAATAAAAAACGGTCACGCACGTAATGTTCTCATCTGTAGCTGATGCACTTGTACCACAGTGTTCAAGTGCTTCCGCTGTTGGGATGATCCCTGGAAGCCTTAAGCCAGGGTAAGCCAACAAACAACAAACAAACAAACAATGTTGGGAAAAGCAATATCTACGTTTCAATTAACCCAGTAACACACTTAAAGAAAAGTTTTTCAAGAGAAGTCGCTTTGGAGTCAAAACTAGTAGTCCTCTTCGCATTGCGCACCCTCATTTGAAGATACCCAGTGATCAATAACAAACAGATTAGAGTCGTTCTGATAAATAAAGCTTGAGAGACAGGTGGCATTGCTGACTAGTCAGTTTGAATACATTCAGGGCTCAATAATTTTTCAAAACAACAACCCATGAATCACTTCAACGGATAAAGCTAGAGAAACAAGGATTGTAACTAATTCTAAAGCTAGAGACAAACGACAAGTGGAGTAATCCATGGGTCAATACTAAAGAAAAGGGAATTCTTGTAATATATGAAGCCTCAGACGGGCAGCATTGCTCACCGGCCTCAGATTGAAGACATCCTGGGGTCGCCTGGCCTCCATCTTCAAGGGAAATGGACGTAGCGGTCGCAGCAGACCACTATCGGTCAGTTTGACTCCTGCCTGGGTCTGAAACAAAACAGTCAGCTTCCTTTCTTTCTGAACATCCTTGTCGGTGCTCTCGGCCTCTTCATTCTTCAGCCTCTGACAATTAAGCAGTTCACTATCTCTACCCCCATCCCCTTTATCTCATTCCCTCCCCCTTTTACTCTCTCTCTCTCTCTCTCTCTCTCTCTCTCTCTCTCTCTTTCATCCTTCCTTCCTCCCTTTCTCTTTCGTTTCTTCCTTTATTCGTTCATAACTTTACTTTATAATCTCCTGCCTGAGCATTCTCGTCAGTTTATTCACTCTGTTCATTCTCAGACAAACATTCCAGCCCCACGCTTTCTCCGCCCCCCCCTACCTCTCTCTCTCTTTACTTCACTCCCACGTTCGCCCACCCCACCCCCTCTCTTTCTTCTCTTCCTTTCCCCTACATGGACATCATCGTCGCGGAGTTCCTTCTCGGGCAACCCGTCCAGCTTGACCTTGCGGGTGATGTGCACCACGGCCGCCTTGATCTGCATGAGGGCCACCTCGTAGCCCATGCACGTCCTGGGCCCCAGGCCGAACGACAGGAACACGTCCGAGGAGGGCACTGGGTTGTTCTCATCATGGAAGTACCTTCAGACAACATCGCGGCAAACATGTAAGTCACACACACACACACCCTCCTCCACCCCAACCCCTTACTTCATGTTTATGGATCTTCAGTCTCAAAGTGTGATTCTTTCAGTATTATGAAACTAGCCCTAACCTGATACTAACCCTATCCCTTCCCCGAACAAGGCAGAATGCTGCTTCTTGGTGAAACATTTTCAATGAAAATTTGGTGGGGGCGGGGGTGGAGGGTGGGAGCGGGGGAGGAGGTGGTGCTTAATCTGCAACTTTGCCCAGATTGCAACAAACTTATACTCTGTCCATTGTTTATTCTGTTGGGGCGGAGTACAAAAAAACGACAACAAATAATATGGCGTTCCTATGCGTTACCGTTTTTTAGTCTAAGCGATGATAATATGGCCGGATGGTAGAAACAATATTGATGATGATGATGATGATGATGACGACGATGATGATGATGCCGATAATTACCACGACGCTACGGGGAGAACGACAACGACGATATGGTGATGATGATGATGATGATGGTGATGATAAGGCGAAATGGAAGAGAGCAATAGCAGGACCAGGAGGAGGAAGGGGATAACACTGATGAGGATGATGACAACGATGACGACGACAAACACAACGATGACACCAACAGCAACTACGACAACGACGACAATGTTGATGATGATGATGATGATGATGATCATGATGACGACGACGATACCTTTCTGGCTGGAAGTTACCAGGTTCCTTAAAGTAGTCGTCATCGGCGTGAATGAGGTTGACGGCAATGAGGATGGCCGTGTTTTCAGGGATGTGGAACTCCCGTAAGACCGTGGACTTCTTGGTGTAACGCCAGATCCTGCACAGCACAACATTCATGTGTTCAGGGATGTGGAACTCCCGTAAGACAGTGGACCTACTGGCGTAACGCCAGATCCTGCACAGCACAACATACAACGCAACATTCACGTGTTCAGGGATGTGGAACTCCGGTAAGATAGTGGACTTACTGGAGTAACGCCAGATCCTGCACAACACACAACGCAACATTCATGTGTTCAGGGATGTGGAACTCCGGTAAGATAGTGGACTTACTGGAGTAACGCCAGATCCTGCACAACACACAACGCAACATTCATGTGTTCAGGGATGCGAAACTCCTGTAACATCGTGGACTTACTGGTGTGACGCCAGATCCTCTACAACACACAGCACAACATTCAGGGCTGTCCTCATCAACACCATCTAGCTATACATATACCCCCCTTGTAAAGACTCCCTCCCATTTAAGACCTACTTCTCTAAGACACTGCCCTTCTTTGTAAGTATTAAAATTACCTCCCTTATACAGCTCCTTCCCACTTAAGACCTTATTTTGGATGATTTTTCGAGGTCTTAAAAGGGAGGTTCCACTGAAATATTAAAATCTCTCTCTCTGTAAGTATAAAAATGGCCACCCCAGGCCAATACTTTTACCGGCCATTAATTATGTGGCGGTACCATAGCCGATGAGGTTTAACCGAGGCGTGGTTACCGCTACACCTATCTATATTGTCAAAAACTCGGGACTTTACTGGTGTTGCACTGCCTCCGGGCATTGCAGCCAGTATTGTTCCAACCATCTTTGTATTTACAAATGTCCCATATGTGTCTATGACCGAGAGGACGTAAAACACAATTTTTCATTCAATACTTTTACCGGTATAAAATAAAGGTTCATTATGATTACTATTATCTGTGAGTGTGTATGAGGTGTGTGTGTGTGTGTGTGTGCGTGTGCGTGTGCGTGCGTGCGTGCATGCATGTGTGTATGTGTGTGAGTGTGTGTGCGTGTGTGTGTGTGTGTGTGTGTGTGTGTGTGTGTGTGTGTGTGTGTGTGTGTGTGTGTGTGTGTGTGTGTTGTGCGTGTGAGTGTGTTCTGTCCGTCTGTCTGCAAATCTGGTGACCGTTGTCCAGGAAACCATTGACTGTAAGCCCCCCCAAAAAAAAAAGAAAAAAAGAAAAAAATAATAATATTCCCGATTAGCATTACCCAAGGAAAGCAGAGCCACGTTTTCGACCTCTAGTGTAAACCTTCGCCAAGGAACTTAAGTAGGCCTACTCAGAGGTCCGAAAACAGTTGGCCTTAATCCAGAATACGTTGGCTTTATTAGTCCCCTATCACCATGTAGGCTCTAATAGTCTTGATCCACACAAGGAATGCAGCGAGCCAATGCAATCCTCCGCCAAAGAAGTACTCACTAATCTGAAAATCAATGACCATAGTCCCAAAAAACTTTTGACCGTAGACCCTTATAACCAAAAGTATTATTGATCAGCATCATCATCCCAATGCTTCTTTTGAATCTTCAGTTGAAACCTCCGCCACTGGCTCAGGCCTGTTAGTAATGTAGCTGAGAAAAACAACAACCTTAAAACCATTTAGGGCCTACATCAGCATCACCCAACAAGTGCAACAGATTTTGACAGTGCACACCTCAGCCAAGGACCCACTGTTTTACAACTGTGGGTACCACTACTGGAAAAGTGTTGACCATGGGCCCCAAGACCCATACAATATAGTCTTGATCACGCAACTAAAGGAATGCCTTGAGTGACGAATCTGACCTCTGCCAAGGAATCATCATCCAAGGAACACACCGAGACACACTATTATTGACAGTGCAAACCTCTATCAAGGAGATCTAGCGTGTAAAGCCAGCGAGACTAGTAGGTACAGTTGGAGATTAATTGAGCGAGTGAAGCAAACCAGAGTTGGTACAGTGACTGAAATTCTTTTTCTGTCTGTGTATGTCTTCTTCTTCCCTTTATGCAGCCAACTTCACCGTGTTGAAGATTCATCCGTGAATGTAAACGTTGGTCGTTATAGGAAAATATGTGAACATAGACCCCCCTATAAACACGCACTTGATCTTCATCATCCATGGAATGCCGTGAGGTACATTTTTAATCTCTATCCACTGCGAACCTCTGTCAATGAAGTGCTTGTCTTTCGTCTTGTTCGTTGGTCGAGTATGCAAGTTAACATTTGTCACTCTCCCCCCATGCCAGCACAGTGATGTGCTAGTCGTAAAATCACTTGCATATCACTGTGTTCTCTATGGAGAAATGCTAAAGACCCCCCTCCCCCCACGTCACGAGTCACATTCCCTCTTATGCTAGGAAGATTTCTTACCGGCTATAAGAGGGAAAACACGTGGAAACCGTTATTTTGACACGTGACGTGGTGGGTCTTTAGCATGTATTGATATTACTAGCTATTTGGTGGTGGGAGGTGGGGTGGATCTCGAAGAGTGAAGAGTGAATGGATATCTGAATAATAGATTAGTAGTAGGCCTACAAACGTGATAAGGATAAAAGGATGAACTATGATCGGCACAAATACTGATTGGGGCAATACAGACACGATGCTCTGGCTACCCAGTGGTCAGTGACGAGCGTTTGACTTATGAACAGTGACAGTAGTGACGGTATGGACTGATCAGTGACTTACTCTTGGACAGGGGAAAACATTCTCAGCACCTCCTTGATCAGCAAGTCCATGAAGGGCAAATTGCACAGTTCTTCGTACGTCGGTTCATCATACTGCAGATACACACAGCCACGCACGCACACACACACACGCACGCACACACACACACACACACCTGCGCCCTCTCACGCATACACACACACACTCACGTACACACACACGTCAATACACACATACAACGTACGTATTTACATCCATCCATCTATACATGCATACATATACGCTCACACAACACCACACATACACACACACGTTCTCCTTCCATACAAAAGCGTTAATACTCGATAGAATACATGCACACACATACACGCACATACACACACACACACACACACACACACACACGTAAGCGCATACGCACTTGCGCACTCCCATACACTCAAACGAGCACGCACACACTCAATGCACACAAATCACACATATATACATATCAACAAATTTAATTCAGGAATCCATTTGCAGGCATTACCGCATGCATTAATCTTACTTGCATACACACATGCACACATCCGCACGCACACACAGTCACACAAATGACACTGACGTGGAGAGAGAGATACACACACATTATACATTGAGACAGAGAGAGAGAGAGAGAGAGAGAGAGAGAGAGAGAGAGAGAGAGAGAGAGAGAGAGAGAGAGAGAGAGAGAGAGAGAGAGGGGAGGGAGAGAGAGACAGAGAGAGAGAAAGAGACAGACATAGACAGATTTCATACACATACATATTATTACAGGTGCTCATGCAAATGCGCGCACATGTGCACACCCATAATTACACACAGAAACAGAGAAAGAGAGAGAGAACGAAGTGAGGGGGGGAGGGGAGGCGGAGAGAGAGGAGCATCAATTCTCCTCTCCCTCTCTAGATAAGAGAGAGGGAAGAAAGAGAGGGGCATAGGGAGAGAGAGAGAGAGAGAGAGAGAGAGAGACAGAGACAGAGAGGGAGAGAGACAGAAAGAGGGGAGAGAGAGGGGGGGGGGGATTCAACCGTCCCTCCCTCCAACTATCCAACCCTTCTTCCTCTTCCATTTGGGGACTGGGGACACACAAGCACACGCGCGCACACACACACACACGCACGCGCGCACGCACACGCACACGCACACATACACACACGCACGCACGCACGCACGCACGCACACGCACACGCACGCGCACGCACACACACACACACACACACACACACACACACACACACACACACACACACACACACACACACACACACACATACACACGTGTTTTATTCATACTCAATATTCTCTTGAACTCGACGTCAAAGGCACTTTAGGTGTGCGATTAGGCTGGAGGAGTGACTATCTTCCATTGTATATATATATGTATACACCCTCCATCCATCCATCCATCCATCCATCCGTGCAGCCATACGTTGGCGATGTTGTTGTCGATCTCAGACATGACGATCTGCTGGTGGTCGGGGTTGGAGGCGATCATATAGAGCACGAACTGCAGACTGCTCACCAGCGTCTCGTGCCCGTGCAGCACCCAATGGGTTAACGTGCCCGCTATCTCCTCCATCGTCACCGCTACACGTGCAGGGCAGCGGGGGTTAGAGGGTTAATGAGTCCGGTGCGCCACTATTCGCCTACGCGCGTTTCGCTACTCACGTTTCATCGACTAGCTGATGAGTAGTCTCGTTTTGCCAAAAACAAATAATAATGACAGCACATTGCTGGAGGGAGGGACGGAGGTGAGAAAGACACACATAGAGAGGGAGGGAGAGAGAGAGAGAGAGAGAGAGAGAGAGAGAGAGAGAGAGAGAGAGAGAGAGAGAGAGAGAGAGAGAGAGAGAGAGAGAGAGAGGGAAAGAAAGAGAGAAAGGCAGCGACAGAGAGAGAAAGGAAGAGAAAGGGGTAGGAGCAAGAGAGAGACAGAAAGACAGAGACAGACATAAAGAGAGAGAGAGAGAGGGAGGGAGGGAGGGAGAGGGAGAAAAGGCTACAGATTGGAGACAGACAGACTCACAAAACTTCGTTCTAACTGCAGTGCGCACTCGGTTTAATAGAAAAATTAAGTTCAAAAGTAAACAAACAGAGAAAAGGTTGGGCGAAACGAGACACTCGGTGTGGGCGAAACGACATAGCCGACACAATAAATGCAAATGAAGCGGCAGATTACGTACATCAAAGAGTAGGCGAAACGCGCGTAGGCGAAGTGGACAGCACCCAAAGAGTCGAGGAAGGGAGGAAATAGAGATCAGATAGGGAGTATGCATAGGGTAGGGAGGTGGGGGTGGGTGGGTGGAAGGGGGTGTTCGATGAGAGGGAGGACCAGGAAAGGGAAGGAATAGGAGGAGACAGGAAGAAAACGTGGTGTTTGGGTTTGTGTGTGCACTTATGTGTGTGTATGGGATGGGGGTGTAAAAAGAGAGAGAGAGAGAGAGAGAGAGAGAGAGAGAGAGAGAGAGAGAGAGAGAGAGAGAGAGAGAGAGAGAGAGAGAGAGAGAGAGAGAGAGAGAATAATGACTAAAATAATTATATGTAAATTCCTTCGAAGTCGAAGTGTGGCATCTCACGTGGCGGGGTAATAAAAAAACGGTCACGCACGTAATGTTCTCATTCCTAGCTGGTGCATTTGTACCATAGTGTTCAATTGCTTCGGCGGTTGGGATGATCCCTGGAGTCTTTAAGCCAGGGAACAACAACAACAACAACAAGAACATAATATATAAATGAACACAATTTCATAAACAAAACGGAAATTTTTGTACCCTATATTCTATTGGTTTGATTTTAAGATTAAAATAACAAAGACAATGATTTGTGTAACTTTGTTTTTGGCTCACGTCGTTTTTTAAAACAAAGGGAGTCTATAGTATCGTACATGTTCGGTTGTGTGTGTGTGTGTGTGTGTGTGTGTGTGTGTGTGTGTGTGTGTGTGTGTGTGTGTGTGTGTGTGTGTGTGTGTGTGTGTGTGTGTGTGTGTGTGTGTGTGTTGCGTCCGTGGTCCCGACCTTTAACCTTAACTCAAACCTTAACGTTGTCATTTTCTCTAAACATATAAGGCGTTAGAGGGTTAAAGTTAGCAGGATACTTGATTTTGACGTGAGCCTTCAAGTCACGACGATCAAAGCAGTCAGATACATTGATAAAGAACAAAATAAAGATAATCATTTGTTGCAGAGATTACTGTTGTGCAACCTTTAACCTTGACTCAGTCACACTCTTCAAACTAAAGAAGACTCTCACTCTCCACTGAAACTTTAACGTTGTCATTTTCTAAAAAAACCATAAGATGTTAGAGGGTTAAAGTTAGCAGGATACTTGATTTTGACGTGAGCCTTCAAGTCATGGCGATCAAAGCAGTCAGATACATCGGTAAGGAACAAAAGAAAGAAAATCATTTGTTGCAGAGATTACTGTAACTGTTGTGTTGTACCGAGTAGGAGATACATACTGGAAAGAAGACTCTCCATTAGATATACAAAAACGCTCTTTAAAAAGAAACACAAGACTTCAGGTGTGTACAAATAGGTACATTTTAACGTCGTCAACTTATATTTTCTGTAACAAATGGATGTACCGAGTGTGTGCGTTGACGGCCCGGTTGTTTAGCTTTATTTGCGCCTTTGAGTAACGGTTGTTCGTGTTCATTTGCACATCATCTCTGCGCATAACACTTCCGGCAACAAGGCCTAGGCCTAGAGTCCATGCCTTACCTCATAATCAAGACGACGTACTTAACATTTAGCCCACATTCATTTCAGTTTTGAAAAAAAAACACCGGAAAATCCAGGGTTCGTCGATTTCACTGCCTTCGACGTACGAATCCTTTGTTAGGCCTAGACGATTGATCACCATGAGCAAAGACTGTACAGGGGAAGAGAAACATGGATGAGCTTGCTGGCTGTGACCTTGACCTTTGCTTTGTGGCAGAGGGGGGGGGGGGGGAATTAACGAAACGAAAATAAAATATTAAAATAATATAGGACTTAATATAAGATGATGTGGAACAAGTTTTCATCGCATGAACAATCAGTTTAAAACAGTAACAGATCAGGAGTATGGCCTTACGAATCACGCAACTTCAATTATTAATTTTGGGTGGGGGGTGGTCACAATGTTTTTTCTGAAAGCTTGGTCAATATGCTTTTCAATTTTACTTGTTTGCCAAAAATAAAAATAGGGCTCCACTGTGTTACATGCACATACATATAATTAAATTTTAAAGAAAGGGGTAGGGGTGCATAGAAATAATTTTAATTTACACAGTAAAATAAAAATTAATTCTGTTTTCAGATGCACAAGTGTCTACATAACAGTATTCTCTCTATACAGGCATGGGAATTGTCATGGGAATTCCCATGCCTGCTATAGTAATAAAAATCAGACGTGAGCCTTGCAGGCTTTGCCTCTTGTTTACATTTAAAATGGGATTACAGCTGCAAAGTGCGCCAAAGGGCTTAATGAAATGCTATAAATATGTTCGGATTTAAAAAAAAATATTGTGAGTGTTAAGATCCAGGTACATTTTCTAACATTGATGATCAAGACAAACATGTCAAGCGTTAGACTGATGTAACCTTGCTGCTGTGAAAAAGATCAAGGCGATTTGGGGGTGTACAAAAAGTAAATGGGATGCAAATATTGCTGGTGTTATATTAAAGATTAAGGCAAACGTTTAAATCAACAACACAAATTATGGCGTTAATGGTTCAAAGAATATTGGTTTCAAGTATTGGCACAGAGGGGTTTCAAGTAGGCTAACCAATTCTAATTTTCTCGTGATGAAGATCAAAGCAAGGTTTCAAGAATGTAGACAAGCTTTCTATATTCAAGTCAAGTCAAGTTAAAAAGAAATGCCGCCAAAGTCAGTCATCTTTTGGCACCACGCCAATTTAACATGAATGCCACTATAAGAAGGCATCAAATGGCCAATATCCAACGACCTTATGTTTTTTATTTTAGGAGGCAAGGATAGGTCCCATTCAATGCATGTAGGCCTAAGGTTTTGCATTGCATCTTTCTACCAAGGTATTTTTGAACACTTTTTTTTCTCTTTTTTTTTTTGGGGGGGGGGGGGGGGGGGGGGGCGGCTAAGAAATGGCTGGCGATGAAAGGGGTTTTAATTCGCTGAATATAAAAAAAACCCATAGTTATACCTAACTGGCACCCAAATTAAGAAACAAATAATCTTCAACTAGGCATATCTGTACATTTTGCTGGTATTGGTATTGGTATCCTTTTTATGGTCACGGAGTTCGAGTTGCTTCCACCTAGAGAGCGCGTCACAGCTAGTGCTGCGCCACTCTTTTTCATGTTTTTTTGTGTGTGTGCACAGAACTGGACTCACAGTACAAAGGGAACTTGAGGCCAGAGTCCTCCCTGGCGGCTGAAGATCCACCGTGCATGAAAATCTCCAGGAAATCGACCAAACCCTGGAGAACACGACACGTGGTTAACTTTCAATTCATTTAATTAAGCAATAAAGCCTACTATTTTGCTCGTAGTACTCATGAAACTACTATTTGCTTGAACTCGTAGTGTTATACATACATAACCATGCACATGAAATTGAATGCACATTGATTTCAAGGATGCATGCTCGCATGCTGCATAAACACAAATGCACATAAAGCACCCACGCGCATACACATACATGCATGCGCGCGCGCATACACACAAACTCAAACACAAAATAAGAGGGGTATCCTAATTATGTTATCCACCCCTTCCCTAATGCTATCTCACACACCCGAAATGACCTTAAGACCATTTCACACTTCTTTCAATGTTTAAACCCATTCATTCTTGCAAAATACTTAACATATTGTTTTTAGTATAGGAGAGAAAAGAGTCGCTGTCAATGAAAAAGAAACTTATCATTCCCTTAAGGCTATAGTAATAGTATATGTTTGTGTTAGTGTGTCAGTTTTATAGCTCTGTGTGATTTATGTTGTTTATAACAATTATTGTCTTCAGTTTTGCTTGTTTGTCTTCGGATATTGTAAGGACGTTTGTCTGTGCAATTCAAATATTCGAGTTCGAGTTCTCTCACACACCCGCAAACCGAATTTGCACGCATCATATCTGTGTACATGTGCCTATGTATGTGTGTGTGTGTGTGTGTGTGTGTGTGTGTGTGTGTGTGTGTGTGTGTAAGAGAGTATGTTTGTGTATGTGTGTGTACGAGCGCACACGTGTGTTTGTGTGTGTTATTTTTGTGTTACGTGCATATTTCATTGCCAACATCAACAATAAAATGGACATACCTCTCTCCGTTTCCTGCGTTCCTTAATTTTTTGATGAAAGAATTTCTTTAGAGATTTAATTTGGCCTGAAACAAAAGCAAAACAGCTTGTTACTTTTGTCTGGTTTTATTGTTAATGTTTTCTTAATGCCCCCCCCCCCTCTCTCTCTCTCTCTCTGGGTGACATTAGCCTGTAGTAGAGGCCAATAGTACATGAGAGCTGTACAAAAATGATCTTTTTACAGTTTTCTGGAAAATCATAGTACCATGGATGCAACTACACAAAATGAAAAATCCCTGAAAGGCCGTGGTCATGGGGTAATGTCCCCCTGCAGCTGAAGCAAGAAATTATTTATGAAGGTATTTTAGTGTGTGTTTTTTCCACAATTTATACAAATGCTTATTTTAAAGTGTTTGAAAAATACAGCAGACACACAAACTTCTTGCTTGACAAATTTAAAAAAAAGGAAGTTCCTGTTCTGGTAAAGATTCAAAAACAGGAAATCCTTGTATACCAGGAAGAGTTGCATCCATGTAGTACAGCGTAGTCTTTCGTGGAAGACTACTAATCTCAAACTAGGGGGAGTTTGCACTGGCTCTAGTGCTGCAGCCCAAAAGATTGGTTGGCTTTTTCAGGGGACCATCCCCAACGCCGGGTGTCCTCAAATCCCTTTGGCCGAGAGAGTAGGGATGTACCCTGGGCAAGGCAGCTCCATTTGCAATGAGGCTTTATACTGAAAATTATCTTCCCCTGATTCGTCACTAGGTGGCGCTTGCACGTAGGCCCTAAAGCCCGCACGGCCTAGGCATCCATTGTTGCTAGGGTTCTAGGACATTCCCCCCCCCCCGGGCATTTTCCCCCCTGACAAATCCCCCCGGGACAATCCCCCCCTTAGACAATTCCCCCCTCCCCCCTAGGAGAGGTCCAATTCCCCCTGAGACAATCACCCCCGAGGACAATTCCCCCCGAGGACCATTCCCCCTGAGACAATTCCCCCTAGGACAATCACCCCCGAGGACCCCCCCCCCCCCCCCCCCCCTGAGACAAATCCCCCCTAGGACAATCACCCCCGAGGTCCCCCCCCCCCCCCCCCCCCCCGAGACAAATCCCCCCCGCACCCCCCCCCCCCCCCCCCCTTTAAAAAAACGCAACTGTAAAAGCATGCATAATAACTTCATTTTAGTTAGCCCAAAATGTCCTCAATAAGCTATAAAGTCATTGATTAAAACCAAAAAAGCAAGGATCACACAAACGTCAAAGCCTGTTGCCAGAAAAGTGTCATGGTTTCAAAAGAACACATTGAGTGCAATTCCTCACAAATAGTCATCAATGTTGCGCTCATGATAGGAATTAACAACGCTGCATAGGCGGGTGTTGTACTTTCAACGCTTGGCTGGTGCTGGGTGGGTGTCCAGCAATGAGTTGAGTGAGCTCCGCTTTGCACAGTGACTCCTCTCTCTTGAGAACATAAAATTGTTTCCAGAATGTTGGGTGGTACTCTCCAATGTTGGACTGGAATCGTCTGACTGGAATCGCCGGTGCCATCCTTCGCAGGCATTGTGTCCTTGGCAGGTCCTCTTCCACCCTGACATACATGTTCCACATGTCAGGAGAGAACAAAGCTTCTCGTCTGCGGCCCTGTCTTCCCACTGTTCTCCCAAGAAACGTGTCCTCCATGTAGTCGAGGATGTCTTCCCACTCTTCTCCCAAGAAACGTGTCCTCCATGTAGTCGAGGATGTCTTCCCACTGTTCTCCCAAGAAACGTGTCCTCCATGTAGTCGAGGATGTACCGAAGGCGTGGATCTTGGTTATTTTCCTGCACGTGATCAAAAGTCTCACCGAGGTCTTCAATGGCAACGAATGGTAGCGCAGCCAGATTTCACACCCCAAGCGAGAACTCTTCATCGTCCTGGTAATCAGCAGCAAAACCGGCGGGGGTGTTGTCTGGGGGGGAATTGTCCAGGGGGGAAATGACCTGATACGGTTGCTAGATCTACTCTCTCTCTAGCTCATGTCTCTCTCTCTGTCTGTGTCTGTCTCCCTCTCCCTCCTTCTCTCTCTCTCTCTGTCTGTCTCTGTCTCTCTCTCTCTCTCTCTCTCTCCTTCTCTCTTCTCTCTCTCTCTCTCTCTCTCCCTCTCTCTCTCTCAAGTGAACAGAGGGCTAGGGCCTCACGTCAAAGCGCCACCTACATAAATTATCACCCTTGGGCAACACGAAGAAGCAGTATAAAGCCTCATTATAAACGAACGTTTATCCCAAGCCCGCCGGAATGGCATGGCAGCTGCCCTCTCTGCTATCTGGCAGTCATGGTCGGAAACGACAGACAGGAGGCCTACATGTGGTGATACTGACTTGGGGCGGGCACTCCGCAGTATTCCTGGCCGGGGCTGTTGAGGGTGGTTTTGATGGTGTCGTAGAACTCGTGGCACGGGTGGCTGTAGTGGTCCAGCTCTTCGCCCAGGATCATGGCCGCCAGCGTGTCGTACGAGTAGGACGTCACCAGTCTGCGTGATGACATCATCACTTTGTGTTGTTGTAAAACTTTGGAACAAACAGGCAGGAAAGGAAGGCGGGGAAGACTCGACAGACGCGTTTGAATACACGCAGACGGTGAGACCACGGAGAGAAAGAGAGACTGAAAAGACAGAACCAAGATTGAGACAAATAGTGACAAAAGCAGAGGTAGAACTGTAGAAGCGACAGAGAGAGAGACATAGAGACAGAGACAGAGAAGGGGGGTGGGGGCAGAAGAAAGAAGACACAGAACTGGGGAAGAGAAAAAGACACACAAAAAGTGGACAGAGAGAGAGAGAGAGAGAGAGAGAGAGAGAGAGAGAGAGAGAGAGAGAGAGAGAGAGAGAGAGAGGAGAGAGAGAGAGAGAGAGAGAAAGAGGACACAGAAGATGTGGAGAGAGAGAGAGAGAGAGAGAGAGAGAGAGAGAGAGAGAGAGAGAGAGAGAGAGAGAGAGAGAGAGAGAGAGAGAGAGAGAGAGAGACTTGTGCTCCTTGTGCAACTAGTCTTTGAAAGCATAACACAGATCTTCAATATCATAACAAAGCATAATCGATTCTATTTCAACTTTTAAACTTGCCAACGTTCGAACTCAATACAGCTGCTAGAATGACACCTCTGCTGTGCTTTGCCGCCAATCATCAAATGACGGATATGAAAAAACCCGACCCTTCTGTGTAAAACTGTGGTGCCATTGCCATGAGTTTCTCCTCCAGAACTATCGTACCTTCCACATTCAAGCTCAGGGACGAAACATGGCCGTCTGACAAACCAGTTCGTGAAAAAGATATCCGGCCCTTTGGAGAGCCTTTGGTGTACGGCAGCCTTCATTCCTGCCATTGGTGAGTGATCGAAGACGAAGAAGAAGTGCCAATAGACGATTTTCGGAGAAAAAAAACTAGGGGAGAGCACTTCGTGAAAATTACAGTTGTGTACCTACATTACTCGGTCAAATATCATAGCAACAATGCAACACTGGCGTCGAAGCTTGAAACCGCAGGATGCGAGTGAGCGACTTGCAAACATTTTTTTAAAAAGAAAAATTAGGGGTGGTCAGTGGCCACAAACTGATAAAACTTGCAAAATGTGACGTAAAAATATAAATGACATAGTTTGTTAGAATGACGCACGGTGTTCTGAGTGCTGTATGTCTGCTGAAACACACGAGTCGATAGGCTACGAGAGCTGATGGTAGAGTGACTTCCTCTGTTTGACCGATTGAATGACGCAAGATCACTCCCATACACCATGAAATTACTCCCCTTAATTATTTCCGAACAATTCCTATTGATCAGCTGTTTTAGGCTAACACTTTGAAAGTTTCTGATGCCAGATTTGGTACAGTAGATATATTGAACTGAGGTGGCCATACCAGAGAGTCGTTAAAGCGGAGTAAAAACTAAAACATGTCGTGTTGAGTGATGCCCTATGGAGTAAAAACTAAAACATGTTGTGTTGAATGATGCCCTATATGGAGTAAAAACTAGAATGATGCCCTATGGAGTAAAAACTAAAACATGTTGAATGATGTTGAATGATGCCCTATGGAGTAAAA
This sequence comes from Phymorhynchus buccinoides, assembly GCA_017654935.2. Taxonomy (NCBI): domain Eukaryota; kingdom Metazoa; phylum Mollusca; class Gastropoda; order Neogastropoda; family Raphitomidae; genus Phymorhynchus; species Phymorhynchus buccinoides. The sequence continues at coordinate 31,784,292 of CM065680.1, read as the reverse complement.
ACTAAAACATGTTGTGTTGAATGATGCCCTATGGAGTAAAAACTAAAACATGTTGTGTTGAATGATGCCCTATGGAGTAAAAACTAAAACATGTTGTGTTGAATGATGCCCTATGGAGTAAAAACTAAAACATGTCGTGTTGAGTGATGCCCTATGGAGTAAAAACTAAAACATGTTGTGTTGAATGATGCCCTATATGGAGTAAAAACTAAAACATGTTGTGTTGAATGATGCCCTATGGAGTAAAAACTAAAACATGTTGTGTTGAATGATGCCCTATGGAGTAAAAACTAAAACATGTTGTGTTGAATGATGCCCTATGGAGTAAAAACTAAAACATGTGTTGAGTGATGCCCTATGGAGTAAAAACTAAAACATGTTGTGTTGAATGATGCCCTATGGAGTAAAAACTAAAACATGTCGTGTTGAGTGATGCCTTATGGAGTAAAAACTAAAACATGTTGTGTTGAATGATGCCCTATGGAGTAAAAACTAAAACATGTTGTGTTGAATGATGCCCTATGGAGTAAAAACTAAAACATGTTGTGTTGAATGATGCCCTATGGAGTAAAAACTAAAACATGTTGTGTTGAATGATGCCCTATGGAGTAAAAACTAAAACATGTTGTGTTGAATGATGCCCTATGGAGTAAAAACTAAAACATGTTGTGTTGAATGATGCCCTATGGAGTAAAAACTAAAACATGTTGTGTTGAATGATGCCCTATGGAGTAAAAACTAAAACATGTTGTGTTGAATGATGCCCTATATGGAGTAAAAACTAAAACATGTTGTGTTGAATGATGCCCTATGGAGTAAAAACTAAAACATGTTGTGTTGAATGATGCCCTATGGAGTAAAAACTAAAACATGTTGTGTTGAATGATGCCCTATATGGAGTAAAAACTAAAACATGTTGTGTTGAATGATGCCCTATATGGAGTAAAAACTAAAACATGTTGTGTTGAATGATGCCCTATATGGAGTAAAAACTAAAACATGTTGTGTTGAATGATGCCCTATATGGAGTAAAAACTAAAACATGTTGTGTTGAATGATGCCCTATGGAGTAAAAACTAAAACATGTTGTGTTGAATGATGCCCTATGGAGTAAAAACTAAAACATGTTGTGTTGAATGATACCCTATATGGAGTAAAAACTAAAACATGTCGTGTTGAGTGATGCCCTATGGAGTAAAAACTAAAACATGTTGTGTTGAATGATGCCCTATATGGAGTAAAAACTAAAACATGTCATGTTGAATGATGCCCTATGGAGTAAAAACTAAAACATGTGTTGAGTGATGCCCTATGGAGTAAAAACTAAAACATGTCGTTGTTGAATGATACCCTATGGAGTAAAAACTAAAACATGTTGTGTTGAATGATGCCCTATGGAGTAAAAACTAAAACATGTCGTGTTGAGTGATGCCTTTTGGAGTAAAAACTAAAACATGTTGTGTTGAATGATGCCCTATATGGAGTAAAAACTAAAACATGTTGTGTTGAATGATGCCCTATGGAGTAAAAACTAAAACATGTTGTGTTGAATGATGCCCTATGGAGTAAAAACTAAAACATGTTGTGTTGAATGATGCCCTATGGAGTAAAAACTAAAACATGTCGTGTTGAATGATGCCCTATGGAGTAAAAACTAAAACATGTGTTGAATGATGCCCTATGGAGTAAAAACTAAAACATGTCGTGTTGAATGATGCCCTATGGAGTAAAAACTAAAACATGTCGTGTTGAATGATGCCCTATGGAGTAAAAACTAAAACATGCAGTGTGGAATGATGCCCTATGGAGTAAAAACTAAAACATGTTGTGTTGAATGATGCCCTATGGAGTAAAAACTCAAAACATGCCGTGTTGAATGATGCCCTATGGAGTAAAAACTCAAACATGTCGTGTTGAATGATGCCTGTCTGGACAGGATTACGATAGTGTTTGACCGTGTGAATTTGCCCCCAAACAGACAGATGGAAAGACAGACAAACGGACAGACAGACAGACAATAGGACAGGTTGGTAATGATTACTCTTTGAGTGGAAAGCCCATTCGTCTATTGCTTTCCACGTTGGATAGGTCCTCGAGGTATTCAGCTAGATTTTTGGCGCAGCGGTTGATGCGATGGGTCATCTGCTGGGCATATGGGTGAACACACACAAACACACGCGCGCGGGCGCGCGCACACGCACACACACACACGCACGCATAAACATAGACACAAACACACAGACACAAACTCATAGACACACACGCATATACACACACGCATATACACACGCACAGACATGCAGACACAGACACACACACACACACACACAAGCACGCATAAACATAGAGACACAAACACACAGACACACACGCACGCGCAGACAGACGCACAGACACACACACACATGTTCAAGATTTAGTGTAATCAATCCTTTACCCCTTTTTAGAGCATGGAGCATTAAACTAAAATTCCACGAAACCAACATAACACGCTCAAAGGGATACCAATAAAAACAACAACAGACGAACAAAAGCATACCACCCTCACTCACACACACACACACACACACACACACACACACACACACACACACACACACACATGCAGACAGAAGACAACAGGGTCCATGCCCAGGGAAAGAGAGAGAGAGAGAGAGAGAGAGAGAGAGAGAGAGAGAGAGAGAGAGAGAGAGAGAGAGAGAGAGAGAGAGAGAGAGAGAGAGTACGAACTTTTTTAATGATGGAAATTGGATAAGCTGAGACAGCTGTTTTACACCATGCCCTCAGGCAAAACATAAAAGAGAGAGAGAGAGAGAGAGAGAGAGAGAGAGAGAGAGAGAGAGAGAGAGAGAGAGAGAGAGAGAGAGAGAGAGAGAGAGAGAGAGAGAGAGAGAGAGAGAGAGAGAGAGAGAGAGAGAGAGAGAGAGAGAGAGAGAGAGAGAGAGAGAGAGAGAGAGAGAGAGAGAGAGAGAGAGAGAGAGACAGAGAGAGACAGGGAGAGAGAATACGAATAGAACTCTTTTAATAATAATAATAATAATAATTGGCACTTATATAGCGCACATATCTAGAAAATTCTATTCACGGCGCTTTACAAAGAAATAAAACTATAAACATTCACACACACACACACAAAGAAAACTCTTTTAATGATGGACATTGGATAAGCTGAGACAGCTTTTTTACACCATGCCCTCAGGCAAAACATAAAAGAGAGAAAGAGAGAGAGATTGATTGATTGATTGATTGAATTTTATTTATAGAGGGTAATAGAGTAAGCAATAACATGCTTTTTTACATCCAGCCCTCTGGACAAAATACATATATAAAAGTAGAAAATGGAAAACGAAA
>CM065680.1:31758441-31775941 GCA_017654935.2 Phymorhynchus buccinoides | reverse complement strand
GGGGAGGACACAGGTGACAACACATGAACACAGAGGGGAGTGACACAGGTGACAACATGAACACAGAGGGGAGTCACTGACACAGGTGACAACATGAACACAGAGGGGAGTCACTGACACAGGTGACAACATGAACACAGAGGGGAGTCACTGACACAGGTGACAACATGAACACAGAGGGGAGTCACTGACACAGGTGACAACATGAACACAGAGGGGAGTCACTGACACAGGTGACAACATGAACACAGAGGGGAGTCACTGACACAGGTGACAACATGAACACAGAGGGGAGTCACTGACACAGGTGACAACATGAACACAGAGGGGAGTCACTGACACAGGTGACAACATGAACACAGAGGGGAGTCACTGACACAGGTGACAACATGAACACAGAGGGGAGTCACTGACACAGGTGACAACATGAACACAGAGGGGAGTCACTGACACAGGTGACAACATGAACACATGAATGAACACAGAGGGGAGTCACTGACACAGGTGACAACATGAACACAGAGGGGAGTCACTGACACAAGGTGACAGGGGAGTCATGAACACAGAGGGGAGTCACTGACACAGGTGACAACATGAACACAGAGGGGAGTCACTGACACAGGTGACAACATGAACACAGAGGGGAGTCACTGACACAGGTGACAACATGAACACAGAGGGGAGTCACTGACACAGGTGACAACATGAACACAGAGGGGAGTCACTGAACACAGAAGGTGACACAGGTGACAACATGAACACAGAGGGGAGTCACTGACACAGGTGACAACATGAACACAGAGGGGAGTCACTGACACAGGTGACAACATGAACACAGAGGGGAGTCACTGACACAGGTGACAACATGAACACAGAGGGGAGTCACTGACACAGGTGACAACATGAACACAGAGGGGAGTCACTGACACAGGTGACAACAACATGAACACAGAGGGGAGTCACTGGAGTCACTGACACAGGTGACAACATGAACACAGAGGGGAGTCACTGACACAGGTGACAACAACATGAACACAGAGGGGAGTCACTGACACAGGTGACAACATGAACACAGAGGGGAGTCACTGACACAGGTGACAACATGAACACAGAGGGGAGTCACTGACACAGGTGACAACATGAACACAGAGGGGAGTCACTGACGAAGGTGACAACATGAACACAGAGGGGAGTCACTGACACAGGTGACAACATGAACACAGAGGGGAGTCACTGACACAGGTGACAACATGAACACAGAGGGGAGTCACTGACGAAGGTGACAACATGAACACAGAGGGGAGTCACTGACACAGGTGACAACATGAACACAGAGGGGAGTCACTGACACAGGTGACAACAACATGAACACAGAGGGGAGTCACTGACTGACACAGGTGACAACATGAACACAGAGGGGAGTCACTGACACAGGTGACAACAACATGAACACAGAGGGGAGTCACTGACACAGGTGACAACATGAACACAGAGGGGAGTCACTGACACAGGTGACAACATGAACACAGAGGGGAGTCACTGACACAGGTGACAACATGAACACAGAGGGGAGTCACTGACACAGGTGACAACATGAACACAGAGGGGAGTCACTGACACAGGTGACAACATGAACACAGAGGGGAGTCACTGACACAGGTGACAACATGAACACAGAGGGGAGTCACTGACACAGGTGACAACATGAACACAGAGGGGAGTCACTGACACAGGTGACAACATGAACACAGAGGGGAGTCACTGACACAGGTGACAACATGAACACAGAGGGGAGTCACTGACACAGGTGACAACATGAACACAGAGGGGAGTCACTGACACAGGTGACAACATGAACACAGAGGGGAGTCACTGACACAGGTGACAACATGAACACAGAGGGGAGTCACTGACACAGGTGACAACATGAACACAGAGGGGAGTCACTGACACAGGTGACAACATGAACACAGAGGGGAGTCACTGACACAGGTGACAACATGAACACAGAGGGGAGTCACTGACACAGGTGACACAACATGAACACAGAGGGGAGTCACTGACACAGGTGACAACAACATGAACACAGAGGGGAGTCACTGACACAGGTGACAACAACATGAACACAAAGTGGGAGTCACTGACACAGGTGACAACAACATGAACACAGAGGGGAGTCACTGACACAGGTGACAACAACATGAACACAGAGGGGAGTCACTGACACAGGTGACAACAACATGAACACAGAGGGGAGTCACTGACACAGGTGACAACAACATGAACACAGAGGGGAGTCACTGAACAGGTGACAACATGAACACAGAGGGGAGTCACTGACACAGGTGACAACAACATGAACACAGAGGGGAGTCACTGACACAGGTGACAACATGACAGGTGACACATGAACACAGAGGGGAGTCACTGACACAGGTGACAACAACATGAACACAGAGGGGAGTCACTGACACAGGTGACAACATGAACACAGAGGGGAGTCACTGACACAGGTGACAACATGAACACAGAGGGGAGTCACTGACACAGGTGACAACAACATGAACACAGAGGGGAGTCACTGACACAGGTGACAACAACATGAACACAGAGGGGAGTCACTGACACAGGTGACAACAACATGAACACAGAGGGGAGTCACTGACACAGGTGACAACAACATGAACACAGAGGGGAGTCACTGACACAGGTGACAACAACATGAACACAGAGGGGAGTCACTGACACAGGTGACAACAACATGAACACAGAGGGGAGTCACTGACACAGGTGACAACAACATGAACACAGAGGGGAGTCACTGACACAGGTGACAACAACATGAACACAGAGGGGAGTCACTGACACAGGTGACAACAACATGAACACAGAGGGGAGTCACTGACACAGGTGACAACAACATGAACACAGAGGGGAGGAGTCACTGACACAGTCACTGACACAGGTGACAACATGAACACAGAGGGGAGTCACTGACACAGGTGACAACATGAACACAGAGGGGAGTCACTGACACAGGTGACAACAACATGAACACAGAGGGGAGTCACTGACACAGGTGACAACAACATGAACACAGAGGGGAGTCACTGACACAGGTGACAACAACATGAACACAGAGGGGAGTCACTGACACAGGTGACAACAACATGAACACAGAGGGGAGTCACTGACACAGGTGACAACAACATGAACACAGAGGGGAGTCACTGACACAGGTGACAACAACATGAACACAGAGGGGAGTCACTGACACAGGTGACAACAACATGAACACAGAGGGGAGTCACTGACACAGGTGACAACAACATGAACACAGAGGGAGAGACACCATGAACACAGAGTGGAGTCACTGACACCATGAACACAGAGTGGAGTCACTGACACATGAACACAGAGGGGAGTCACTGACACCATGAACACAGAGGGGAGTCACTGACACCATGAACACAGAGTGGAGTCACTGACACCATGAACACAGAGGGGAGTCACTGACACAGGTGACAACAACATGAACACAGAGTGGAGTCACTGACACCATGAACACAGAGTGGAGTCACTCACACACAGAGGGGAGTCATGAACACATGAACACAGAGGGGAGTCACTGACACCATGAACACAGAGGGGAGTCACTGACACAGGTGACAACAACATGAACACAGAGGGGAGTCACTGACGTAGGTGAGGTTCTCGGGGCAGAAGGCGATGCCCAGGAAGTAATGCAGGCTCTCCCACTGGTGCCCGCGGGCCAGGAACAGACACTTGTCCCCCAACTCCTCCTCTAGCACCTGGGGTACATCCTGAAAACCACATTTTCGCCCCACGTCTCATGTCACGTCATCACCAGCAAACAATCCACATCATCACTAGCAAAACGTGTTACTTTTTTGTTTCCTTGTGACTTTTTGTCCGTTCCCCCATCACCACATCATACGCCTCCCGGCCGTCGCCACCATCTGGAACATTTCCTTCTTTTCATCCATGTCCTCGCCACGTGAACAACAGCGAACGAGGACGTGCTATTACGTGGAGTACACACCACTTTGCGCATTATTGCCGCACGGAGCGCTTCACTTTCCGAATTCAAGCCGCCGGTGCTGCATGATTTCTTTCCGCATAATAGGCCTGCCACACTAAGTAAATTGCTTAAACCACATCTCTGCCAGCACATTGTTTACCACATCACTTCTGCTATAGACAGCACATTGTTTAGCACGTCACTTCTGTATACATCACATTATTTAGCACGTCACTTCTGCTTACAGCACATTGTTTAGCACGTCACTTCTGCTTGCAGCACATTGTTTAGCACGTCACTTCTGCTATAGACAGCACATTGTTTAGCACGTCACTTCTGCATACAGCACATTGTTTAGCACGTCACTTCTGCTTACAGCACATTGTTTAGCACGTCACTTCTGCTTACAGCACATTGTTTAGCACGTCACTTCTGCTTACAGCACATTGTTTAGCACGTCACTTCTGCTATACAGCACATTGTTTAGCACGTCACTTCTGCTTACAGCACATTGTTTAGCACGTCACTTCTGCTTACAGCACATTGTTTAGCACGTCACTTCTGCTTACAGCACATTGTTTAGCACGTCACTTCTGCTTACAGCACATTGTTTACATTGTTTAGCACGTCACTTCTGCTTACAGCACATTGTTTACCACGTCACTTCTGCATACAGCACATTGTTTAGCACGTCACTTCTGCTTACAGCACATTGTTTAGCACGTCACTTCTGCTTACAGCACATTGCACATCACTTCTGTTTATTGTTTACCACGTCACTTCTGCATACAGCACATTGTTTACCACGTCACTTCTGTATACAGCACATTGTTTACCACGTCACTTCTGCTTACAGCACATTGTTTACCACGTCACTTCTGTATACAGCACATTGTTTACCACCAGCATACAGCACATTGTTTACCACGTCACTTCTGCATACAGCACATTGTTTACCACGTCACTTCTTCTGTTTACCACGTCACTTCTGCCTACAGCACATTGTTTACCACGTCACTTCTGCTTACAGCACATAGTTTACATCACTTCTGCATACAGCACATAGTTTACCACATCACTTCTGTATACAGCACATAGTTTACCACATCACTTCTTGTTTACCACATCATTCCACATGCAACACATTGTTTACCACATCATCACCCCACGCAGCACAACGCTTAACATAGCACAAGTATACCGACCCTTGGAAAAGATGGTACAGTTGATCTATGTCACATTACAATTATAATTGATACACAGAGAGAAAAGAAGGGAACGAGAGAATAAAGACGTGCTGAAAAGCAGTTTCCTACAGAGAGATAGAGATAAAGAGACACAAACAGAGAGAGAGAGAGAGAGAGAGAGAGAGAGAGAGAGAGAGAGAGAGAGAGAGAGAGAGAGAGAGAGAGAGAGAGAGAGAGAGAGAGAGAGAGAGAGAGAGAGAGAGAGAGAGAGAGACAGACAGACAGACAGACAGACAGAGACAAAGCGAAGAGAAACAAAAACAGAGACAGAGACAGTTCGACAAACACAGACTGGCGCCAAAGTCAAAGAAGTCTTACATATCTGTCAGTGAAGATGTCCTCGGCATTCTCCAGGATCTCCTCTGCCATGTCAGCGTCAGCCACCACCAGCACTGGCTGGCTCCCCAGGTGGATTCTGCCACAAACGCCGTCAATATCCGGAGCGTTGCTACCACAGCATGCACGCACACGCACACAAATGCTCGCATGCGCGCCCACACCAGCGCGCGTGCAAACGTGCTTCTAAAGAGATGTGTCTTTTGAAGCTTTATGTACTGTTCTGAACTTTAAGGCTTTTTTCATTTGTTTCTTTTAGGTTGATAACATTTCTTACGCTAAGACATGTAGCCACACGCGCGAGCGCACTCGCACGTATTAGCGCACACTTACGCGCTCGCAAACGTGCCTCTAAAGAGATGTCTTTTGAAGCCTTATGTACTGTTCTGAACATTAAGTTTATTTCTCATCTGTTTGTGTTAGGTTGATTTGAAAAACTTGATAACTTTCTTACTAATGAGATTATTCATTGATGAATTGTTGAGGTGTTGCTTTCGTGCAGTCGTAAGCTTACTTTACGTCAATGCATTCTATGCAAACACGAATAAACACATTGGAAACTAACTTTACAAAAATGGAAGAGTGGATAATTATGCGACACGAGAATGGTCTCAAAACTAGAAATGGACGTTCAATTATCTAGAACCTCATCATATGCACACACCACTTACCCGAACACTTTACCGTACTCCCCATACCAGTTTCTCACGGCGGCCCGCAAACCTCCCTGCCACAAGAGGCCATTGGTCAAAGAGGAATTGGTACAATACTGTCTTCATTATTGCATTTTCTTCATCAGGAGTTCGCATTTCGTGCTAGCATGTCTCGTAGTTGACTGCTTCTGGGATTGGTTTAAAGGGGCACCCTGACGGATGAGTTTTTGCAAGAAACACGTCGAGATCACCAGGAAAACACCCTTTACAGAGATCGCAACTCTCACTTTGCTCTGGTTTCCTAGAAATCAAACCGTCAAATCGGCGATTCCTCTTTGGCGGAGGTGCTGGAAGTCAAATTCTTTCAGTGAAAGAGAAAGAGAAGGCATGTGTCGTCTCTTTTCTAATGGCCGCCTGAGTTTAGACCAGATCGTTTGCACGAAATTTTCACAATAGAAGCCTTTTTATTTTTATTATTTTTATTTTATAGTTTACCTAGAGGAGTTTCGCTCACAACAAAGAAAATAGCTCCCACACCCCCCTTTTTTTTTTTACTGCACTACAAAAAAGAAAAGCTTCAACCACAATGAGTGATCTCCTCCCACCCCATCCAAAATGACCTCTATCCGGCATCTCCGCCAAGGAGGAATCGCCGTTTTCAAAGTTTGATTTCTAGGAAACCAAGCAAAGTGAGTGTTCCTATCCTTGAAAAGGCTGTCTTTCTTGTGATCTCGACGTGGTTCTTGCAAAAACTCATCCGTCAGGGTCCACCTTTAAGCAAACAATTAGTGGAAAGAGTCGAAAGAGTTTGATAAAAAAAATTATTTAAGGATTTGAAGATCGTTTGTTTTATGTTGAAATTGAAGGTCGTTTGTTTTACGTAGGGTTTGGAATCTTGACCGAGACAAAAGTCGTTGTATTAGGCCCACTACTGCTGTTACCATTGATGCTGCTTTTCTCTCTTACTACTATTAGAGCTAACTAAAGTGGCTGGCGTGAAACGACTTGATGCTGAGGATGATGATGAAGATCGTCGTTATAATTATAATCGTGATCATTATCATCATCATTTACATCATCATCAAGATTGTGGGGTTTTTGTTTGTGGCTCAAGCCACAAACCTATAACTCACTTTGTCGGTCGGTCGGTCTGTCTGTCGGTCCAAAATTGTCGCACATTTTGACAAAATGTCGCACTTCAAATCGAGGCTACACTTCCAAATTAATTGAGGCCGCTCTTTAAAATGATGTATTTTAAAAGCGTACAAAATAATAAACATACGTAATACAGACACTACAACAGACACGACGAGTATGCGGTGCTTCTTTTGATGAGTATAAGTAGGATACATAGTTTTAAATGTTTTCCAAAAGATATAAAAAGTTACGAAATGGTGCAGAGATAGCATTCTGGTTTACAGATTTAAATTATTGAAAAGCCAGGGGAGGTAACTCATGATTGGAGTGGTAAAAATAGACCGCGTGCCACAAACTATGGCGATTTCGCGCTTGTTTGTTCGCTAATTCTACGTTTCAACCACAGAAGAGGGTTATGTGCCAAAACGAATTATTATTCTTGTCGGGTAAAAGTCAAAAAGTTATTCTTTTTCTTCTTCTGCGTTCCCAGGTCATATGGCCATAATGAGTAAAGCACGTATGTGTCCGGTTTCAGTTTTCACTGGCCTCCCCACTGCGTACAGCCAACACATTCCGATTTCGGAGGAGCTGAAAGGAGAAAAATTATTTGGAAGATTTTGTTTTTAAAGGCAGGAGAATGGACCGATAAGTCAGAAAGATAGCAGATGATAGAAAGCAAAGGGAAAAGGCAGAGTCATAGAGAGTGGCAGATTGAAGGAAGTTACAAGCACAGAACTTCCAGAAGGTGGGGGAACTATTTTTACGAAAGACCGTCCGGTATCCCCACGGGGAGAGACTAGTGGAGGGGGCGGGGTCGTCCAGCTCCCCGTATGGAGGCATGAGGCATCCACCCACTGCCCCAGTCAAATAGTATTTTAGCATAAAAGACTGATAGGTCCTCCTGACTTTTACCTGAAATGAATGATAATACCTTCTGGCATTTAACACTCTCACTGTCAATGGTAATCATCTAAATCTGTTCGCTAGTAACGGTGTAGAGTGGCGCAGAGTTAACGCGTTCGCCTCGTGTCAAGTAAACCCGAGTTCGAACCTGGGTACAGGGGATTTTTCCTCTCACTCTACACTAGGCCTTACGGTCTGGACGTGGAGTTTTTCGGATGAGACGATAAACCCGAGGTCCCGTGTGCCCATGCACTTAGCACACGTTAAACCCAGTGGCTACGAAAAAGTTGTCATTTGGTCAAAATTTACCCCCCTCCCTTTCCTTCCCCATCACTCACACAAACATCGCATGCAACAACAACAACAACAAAAGAAGAAGAAAAAAAGAGCGACACGCCTATGGCTGCAACGCACTCTCCAGGTGGGAGCAACCCGAATTTCACAGAGACGCCTCTGTGACTACAAAATACCCTAATACAGAGGAACCTCCCTTACAAGACCTCCCATTATACGACTCCCTCCCATATAAGACCTACTTCTCTGAGACACTGCCCTTCTTTGTAAGTATTAAAATACCTCCCTTATAAGACCCCTCCCTTATAAGACCTCATTTTGGATTATTTTTGACGGTCTTGTAAGGGAGGTTCCACTGTACCTAATACTGACCAGTCCAAAAGAGACCGTTTTATGGGACGTGGAATTTCTCACCATTTTCTTGATTTGCAGTTGGTTGCCGAAGATGGTGGAGCAGGGCGGACAGGGGATGCACAGATCGAACCACGTGCTGGTCCAGCGACTGGTCAGGCTGCAGTGGACACACCAACACACTTACAGTGATGCACCGAGGATCGAAAAGTGATAGCACAAACCGTTATTGAGACCAGATAAATCAATAGGGCAATTCATGGCTCTTGAAGAAATCAATAGGACAAAGCGTGCCTGTGCTAAAAAATTAATCAGACATTTGTCCTGACAGGGGAGAACACAGTCAGTGATGTACCAAGGATCGAAAAAGGATAGGACAAACTGTTATTGAGACAAGAGAAATCAATAGGACAATGTTGTGGCTCTGGCAGAAATCAATAAGACGAAGTATGCCAGTGTTAAAACTTTAATCAGACATTTGTCCTGACAGGGGAGAACACAATTTGACAATTTTAATTTTAATAGGTCAATGTCCTATGGCCGGGGCTTCTGGACATCACTGCACAATAGGACATTTTCAATTTTGATAGGTCAATAGCCTATGACCGGAGCCTTGGGACACCACTGCACACAAGACGGCAAGACATATCAACAACGTGCTTCCAGTGAATGTGGACGTACGCGCAAACAATAAAAGTAATATTTTTTCTTTCGGTAGCCTATTATAGTAAATTGCGTGTTAACACGTCAATGCTAACCTTTGTGTTATAGACACTCTGGAGAATTGTGATTTTCAACAACAATGCACATTTTTTTTATTACACAGATAATAACGATGCGTTAATATTTGGGGCAGGGTGAGGGATTTGGGGGTCTGAGATAAAGGTCACCGACTATGGAACACCAAGAACTCGACCAGTTTTGAGTGCTAAGTTTATAATACTTCAGACAATAAGCGCATTTATTTTGTTGTTGTAAAATGCATGACTGTTACGTGAACAAGCTTGTCATTGCTTTTTATTGATCTTTGTTTTGTTGTTGTGGTTGTTGCTAATTATTTGTCTATTGCTGGTGCTGTAGCTGTGTTCCTTCGTCATGTTCTTCTCCTTCTACTACTACTGCTACTACTAGTACTGCTACTGCAACTACTACTGCTACTACTACTACTACTACTACTACTACTACTACTACTACTACTGCTGCTGCTACTACTACTGCTGCTGCTACTGCTACTACTGCTGTTGCTGCTGCTACTACTACTACTACTGCTACTACTACTACTACTGCTGCTACCAGTACTACTACTACTACTACTACTACAACAACAACAACAACATACAGTATTTATACGGCGCTGAATCTTGATAGAAATCAAATCAAAGCGCACACACACGTTAGCATTCAAAGCGCATTCAAACACAAACGCAATACAACGCGAACACACACAGATAACATAAATGGAATATAGCAGAAACAGACCTAATGGCAAGAGAGAGAAGATAAAGAGAGAGGAGCTTTAATGACGGGGGAACAGGTGGGTTTTGAGGTTAGCTTTGAAAGCAGAGAGAGTCGGTCGCTGACGGAGGGAGAGCGGAAGTTTGTTCCAGGAGGTCGGTCCTGAGACAGCAAAAGAGCGCCGACCAACAGTTGAAAGCTTATACCTAGGGATCTGGAGAGAAAGAGGGTCAGAAACTGAACGTAAAGTGCGAGCTGGCGTATAGATGGAAATATTGTCACAGAGGTAAGATGGAGCAGCTTTATGAATAGATTTATAGCAAAGTGTGTTTAATTTATACTCAATTCTGTCTGCGACAGGAAGCCAGTGCAAAGAACGCAGAAGAGGGCTAACATGATCGAACTTTTTCTTCCTAAGGACAAGACGAGCAGCTGTGTTTTGAATACGCTGGAGACAAGATAGAGAAGAGACTGATAGGCCAGAAAGGAGAGCATTACAGTAGTCAATACGAGATAGGATGAGGGAAGTAACAAGCTTTGCTGTGGCTTCATCTGAGAGGTATTTACGAATATAGCCAATGCAACGAATTTGATAGTAGCAGGACTGACAGGTCTGAGTCAGGAAACTCTGCATGGAAAGAGTATTGTCCAAAGTGACACCTAAGTTTTTGACAGAGTCTGAGAGGGGAATGATATTGTTACCCAGTTGGATTGACTCTATGGAAACAGAGGCTAGTTTGTTTTTTGTCCCTACAAGCATTGCTTCGGTTTTTTCACCATTTAATTGAAGTTTATTTTGAACCATCCAATTTTGAATATCAATATAGCAGTTGTTACTTTCTGTAAGAATGGAATCTAGATCTTCAGGGGTTGTACTGTTTTGGAGTTGTGAGTCATCTGCATAGAAGTGATGTTTCATGTCGTGCTGATCGATGACATTGGCAAGAGGTGACGTATACAAAGTAAACAAGACAGGACCAAGCACAGACCCCTGGGGGACTCCACAAGAAAGCCTAACCTGTTCAGACTGACGACCATTGACCAGAACTGATTGAAAACGATCAGAAAGGTAAGAGGAAAACCAAGAAAGAGCAGGGCCCTTAATTCCAAAAGTATGTTCAAGACGAGACAGAAGAATGGAGTGGTCTATGGTATCAAAGGCAGCAGAGAGATCAAGAAGTGTCAAAAGAGAGATTTGACCAGCATCAGAAGCAAGTAAGAGGTCATTGACGATTTGAACAAGGGCTGTTTCTGTACTGTGGTTGGTTCTATAGGCAGACTGATAAGGATGATGAAGATTGTTTGAGGATAGATGATCGTTAAGTTGTTTCAGGACAGTCTTCTCAAGGAGTTTGGAGAGAAAAGGGAGGTTAGATACAGGTCTGTAGTTTTTCAGATTATTAGGATCCAGATTGTTCTTCTTGAGAAGGGGCCTTACAAGAGCGGTTTTGAAAGCAGAAGGAAACACACCTGAAACTAAAGAAGAATTGATGATGTTGGTGATTGATGGCAGAAGGTGTTGATAGATTTGTGAGAAAAGAGAGGCTGGGATGGGGTCAAGATCACATGATTTAAAATGCATTTCTTTCAAAGTAGAAAGAACTTCGGTCTCAGACACCGGCTTGAAAGAGAGAAGGGGGACACCAGTGAATGATGGGTCTGGAATAGTTGGTTGAAAAGGCATGGAGTCGATTTTTGATCGTAGATCGATAATCTTGGTGGAGAAGAAGGAGGAAAAGGTTTCTGGCAGTTTGTCAGGACTGATATTTGATGGCAGAGGACTTGATTTCTTGTTGCCTAGGAGATCAGACATGGTGGAGAACAGGACCTTTGTTGTGTTGGCTTCAAGAATTTTAGATGAAAAATAGCTTGTTTTTGCCTTGGCCAGAAGAAGAGTGAAGATGTTACGAAGAAACTGATATATCTGACGATGTATTTCTAGTTTTGAGGCCCGCCACTGACGCTCAGCCTTACGACTAGTGCGTTTACTTACTCTAAGTTCAGGCGTGTACCAGGGAGCGCAGGGACGATCGGGCACAACACGAGTGGATGGGGGAGCGTGTTTATCAAGCAAGTTACTCATAGTAGAATTAAAAGTCGAGGCAGGGTCGTCGGAAATACTCACGTTAGAAAGGAGTTCTGTTGCCTCTGAACCTCTGCCTCTACTACTGCTACTACTACTACTATTGCTACTACTACTACTGCTACTACTACTACTACTAGGCAGGGTCGTCGGAAATACTCACGTTAGAAAGGAGTTCTGTTGCCTCTGAACCTCTGCCTCTACTACTGCTACTACTACTACTATTGCTACTACTACTACTACTACTACTACTACTACTACTACTACTACTACTACTACTGCTGCTACTACTACTACTACTGCTGCTACTACTACTACTGCTGCTACTAGTACTACTACTGCTACTGCTACTACTATTACTACTGCTGCTGCTGCTGCTACTACTACTACTACTACTGCTGCTACTACTACTACTACTACTACTACTACTGCTGCTGCTGCTGCTGCTGCTACTACTACTACTACTACTGCTGCTGCTACTACTACTACTACTACTACTGCTACTACTACTACTACTACTACTACTGCTGCTGCTACTACTACTACTACTACTACTACTACTACTACTGCTGCTGCTGCTGCTGCTGCTGCTGCTGCTGCTGCTACTACTACTACTACTACTACTACTACTACTACTACTACTACTTCGTCATGTTCTTCTCCTTCTACTACTACTGCTAGTGAACTTCCAAAGACGTTTAGTGATTATTTTACAACGAAGATTTCGGACATTCGTTTTAATCTAGACCAAATCAGCAGTTCTTCATTCGAAATGTGTGATAATACTGTGATACAGCTGGGCTTTAAATTTGATGTGTTTCACCCTGTTTCTCCCAGTGATCTTAGAAACATTATTCTTAATGCTAAACCAACCACTTGTCCTCTTGACCCCATCCCTACCCCATTGTTGATTGACTGTCTTGATGAACTGCTCCCTACCCTCACATCCATTGTCAATGAAAGTCTGTCATCTGGTCATTTTCCATCATTGTTCAAGATAGCAGCAGTTAAACCCCTCTTAAAGAAACCTTCTTTGAACCCAAATGAATTAAAACACTACCGCCCTGTGTCCAATTTGCCATTTTTGTCTAAAGTAATTGAAAAGATTGTCCTTGAACAGCTATTTGAACACTTGAATGCACACTCACTTCTCTCCCCCAACCAGTCGGCTTACCGACCCTCTCATAGTACTGAAACAGCACTGCTTAAAGTAACAAATGATATTCTCCTTGCTCTTGACCGTGGTGATGTATCCCTTCTGACACTGCTAGACTTAAGCGCTGCCTTTGACACAATCGACCATTCTATTCTCATTAGCACTCTCCATAATACTGGTACAGCCCTATCTTAGTTTCAGAGTTACTTAACATCTCGCACACAGTCTGTTTTCATTGACGAGTTTTCATCAGATGCAAAAGCGCTGACTTTTGGTGTACCCAGGGATCAGTGCTTGGTCCTATTCTATTCATTATGTATACAAAACCCTTACACACACTCGTTGAAAAGCACTCCATTTCAGATCAGTCATTTGCAGACGATACCCAACTTTACAAGTCATCTCATCCATCAAAAATAGAACATGCCTTGCAAAACATGCAAAGTTGCACCACCCAGGTTAAGTCTTGGATGACTCAGCATAAATTAAAGTTAAATGATGATAAAACCGAAGCCCTTCTCATGCACACAGAAAGATCCTTCTCTAACTGTCCCAAACCAGCCACTGTCCGTGTAGGAAACTACGACATTGAGTTCTCCTCTTCTGCACGCAATCTAGGATGCATATTCTCTGATGACATGTCTTTTGACAAGTAGCCTACACTTCTCATGTCTGTAAATCTGCATATGTAGCTCTCCGTCAGATAAGTTCTATCCGTCATTACCTTACAGTCTCAGCAACAAAAATCTTGATCTGTTCTCTTGTTCTGTCTAGGTTGGACTATGGCAATGCTCTCCTGGCTGGGTGTCCAAAACGTTGCATAGATAAACTTCAAAGAGTCCAAAATTCGGCCACGAGGCTTGTGTTCAAGGCGAAAAAAACGAGATCATATCACTCCTTTACTGCAGTCCCTACATTGGCTTCCTATTGAGGCGCGCATCAAATACAAACTGTCAATACTTTGCCACAAATTCTTCTCAGGATCTTCCCCAGCTTACATTTCAAACCTTCTATCTGTTTACTCTCCCGCTCGATCTCTTCGTTCTTCAACTGACCACTTCACCCTCTGCATTCCAAAAGTCCGAACAAAGTCCTTTGGAGAAAGAGCTTTCTCCTTCTCTGCTCCAACTCAGTGGAATTCTCTTCCTAAACCTGTCCGCGAAATCCGATCAGAGTCTTCTTTCAAAAGAGCATTGAAAACTCACCTCTTCTGGTTGTATTTTCCCAACTAAAAGTCTATGCCACGCCCTTCTGACTTGTCTCTCTTTGTCTCTCTCTCTCTCTCTCTCTCTCTCTCTCTCTCTCTCTCTCTCTCTCTCTCTCTCTCTCTCTCTCTCTCTCTCTCTCTCTGTGTTTCTGTCACACTCACACACTCTCTGTGTTTGTCTCCCTCTGTCTCTCTGTCTCTCTCCTCTCTCTCTCTGTCTGTCTCTTATTTTTTTCTTTTATTTTTTTCCATCCCCTTTTCTCATCCCCCGCCCTTCTGCCGTTGACTTGCCCGTGTTTTGGTCTTGCGGTCAATCAACAGCGTCCATTTCTCTGTGTGTGTGTGTGTGTGTGTGTGTGTGTGTGTGTGTGTGTGTGTGTGTGTGTGTGTGTGTGTGTGTGTGTGCGTGTGTGCGTGTGTGTGTGTGCGTGTGCGTGTGCGTGTGTGCGCGTGCGTGCGTGCGTGTGCGTGCGTGAGTGCGTGTGCGTGCGCGTGCGTGTGTGCGCGCGCGCGCGTGTGTGTGTGTGTGAGTGTGGGTGGGTGCGTGTGTGCGTGCGCGTGCGCCTGTGGGTGTGGATGTTGGCGTGTAAGTGTACCGTATGTTATTATTGTATTGTTGTTTCTGTGCAGTCATATTTTAAAAGTTGTATATTTCCCATAGTTTTCGTGTGACGTGCGGTTTTATATTGTCTTAATTGATAAACGTTTTTAGTCAATTTGTGATTTTATGTATGACACTTTAATATGATGCTGTTAACTATGTTTTTTGTTTTGTTTTTGTTTTTTGTTTTTAAAAATGATTTGTAATGCATTTATATTGTTGTAAAGCGCGATGAGCCCATTGTGGGGTATCGCGCTATATAAGTATCCCCTATTATTATTATTACTACTACTGCTGCAGCTACTACTACTACTACTACTACTACTACTACTACTACTACTACTACTACTACTAATAATAATAATAATAATAATAATAATAACAATAATAATAATAAAAAGCTTATATAGCTCTCTTCGATGAAAAATTCATCCTCTGAGCTCTTTACAAATAAAAAAAAATAAGTAGAAGAAAACATTATTACAAAACATTAAGCATAACAATAATAATTTAGTGCACAATTTAACAATTTAAAGTAAAAATAAAAAAACTCACACCGGCCCTCCCCAACAACCTCTCTCTCTCTCTCTCTCTCTCTCTCTCTCTCTCTCTCTCTCTGCCACTCTACAGGTGTAGAGTGGCACAGAGGTAGCGCGTTCGCCTTGTGTCAAGTAAACCCGAGTTCGAACCTGGGTACAGGGGATTTTTGCTCTCACTTTGCACTAGGCCTTACGGTCTGAATGTGGAGTCTTTCGGGTGAGACGATAAACCGAGGTCCCATGTGCCCATGCACTTAGCACACGCTAAACACAATGGCAACGAAAAAGTTGTCATTTGGTCAAAATGCCCCCCCCCCCCCCCCCTTTCTTCCTCATCAGTCACACAAAAAATCGCATGCAAAAAAAAAAAGGGGGTGGCGCGCCTCTGGCTGCGACCCGCTCTCCAGGTGTGAGCAACCCGAATTTCACAGAGATGCCTCTGTAACTATAAAGTACCTAATACCTAATACCTCTCTCTCTCTCACTCTTTCTGTCCAGAAGTAGTTAGTCCACACCACTCACAAAGAGTTGGCAACGAAGGCAACGAGGGCCCCCATCACCACGGTCATCATCACAGCGGCCAAGCTGACCCCGCTGATGACAGTCACGGAGGTGGGGACGGGGAGGAAGGACAGGGCGGAGGGCCCTGGGACGGAAGGGACGGAGGGGAGGGAGGGGATAGAGGGGAGGGAGGGGATACTGGGGACGAAATCATCCAGGCTGGAAGAATATAAGCCACCGTCTTTGGACAGCTCCTCGCCCATCCAGTACGCCACCAGCTCTTCATCCGGACTGCAAAGACACATACATAGACCAACAAGTTACCATTGCCACTCTCTTTGGGCAGGTCCTCGCCCATCCAGTACGCCACCAGATCTTCATCCGGACTGAAAAGACACAGACATAGACCAACAAGTTACCATTGCCACTCTCTTTGGGCAGGTCCTCGCCCATCCAGTACGCCACCAGATCTTCATCCGGACTGCAAAGACACAGACAAAGACCAGCAAGTTACCATTGCACTCCTGTTGCGGTACAATTTTGTCCAAACGGTACAAAATGTCCAAAGTCGTCTTTTGTATCGTTTGGACAAATTGCACAGCAACACACTCCCATTAAGCTGGATACGTGGAGGCCTACTCACATACAGAAACAGACTATTCGAATGTTCTTTTTAATTTAGGCAAAAAGACTGAAGTCTTTGTTTATTAGGGCTTGTGGTCTAAACTCGTGACACTGATTTCCACCCAAAGTTGGCCTAGGTTCGGGTGAGGGTAATGGTCTGTGTACACGTTAACATTATTCACGAGATATTTCTATGTCCCCATGGCAACACAGTGAGTTGTAAGTCATTATGAGTGGCCTAACACTGTGTTGCCATAGGTAAGTGGAAATATCCCGTGAATATTGTTAACGCGTAACGAGACCCTTATTATATGACTTACAGCTCACTGTGTTGCCATGGGGAAATAGAAATATCCCGCACAGCACACCAA
>CM065680.1:31723441-31748441 GCA_017654935.2 Phymorhynchus buccinoides | reverse complement strand
AATTACAATCTATATTATAATACGTGTGCCAATAAGAATTTTTAATCTCTATTTTCTCCTAAGTCGCGGCGACTTTTGCCTTCAACTGTGAAATATAGGGGCACGTGTAGGTGCTTAACAATTCTTCCAAGTGAAATTCGCCAAGTCGTCGTTTAAAGCCGGGATTTCACATAAAAGTTGCTTAACGGAGGGAGTGATTTTAAAGAAAGACAGTTTCACGGAATAGCCGTGACAGTGGAATAGCCATGACGTCATATCCTTTACGCGAAACTTAGATTTTTTTGTGCTTGAGGGAACAGCCCTGATCCCTGTATGACCTTTATGTCGGAGGCCCCCAACAACAATCACTACGTAAAAACACTCAAACTGCCTAAATGTTTTCAAAAACAATAGTGGATTAATCTTTAATCTGGCCCCTTCGTACATACCGAGGGGGGGCAAACACGATGCTTGCAATAGCCTGAGTAGCAGAATGTGTCGTCTGCTAAAAACGGTTCATTTTTAGACTGTGCGTGTGATAACAAAAAGCCGAGGCTAGGCCTAACTCACTGCACCTAGAAACTTCTATGGTTGCTTTGGTTAGAAGAAGGGAGAGGGGGGGGGGGAGGGGTGGCTAGGAAGGAGAAGAGGGAGGCGAGTAGGGCTTTTTTTACAAATAGTTCCTCTACGTTCTGGAAGTTTTGTGTTTGGTCTAACCATATTTGTTTTGAAAGGTGCATAACGGAGAACAACGCATCTGCGCTCATGAATTGACAGGAAACCGAGCAAGCAATGATTAAGTGTGTGTTGTCTACTACAGTGTCAAGTCAAGTCAAGTCAAAATGATCTTTATTGAGGATAAAGGAGTAAGCTTGACAGCTTTTTTTCATCCTGTCCTCAGAATGAAAAGTAATACGAAAGCAACTCGAAAAATAACTCAACATGCAAAACAAAACATTCCAAACTACTAAACATTAGCCTAATAATATAACGCATTGAATAACTCTATTGAGAGAGAGAGAGAGAGAGAGAGAGAGAGAGAGAGAGAGAGAGAGAGAGAGAGAGAGAGAGAGAGTAAATGAATGGGATATTGTAGTGAATGTGGTTGTCCCTTCCCCATTTCATTTCCTCCCCATCACCCATATTAACAAATGTCCCGGACACAATGGAACAAAACAAAGAACAATCAAAGTATAAAAATTGTAAAGTATCAATTAAAATGACATGTTCCGACGGAATAGGTGCTAAATTTCTAAAGTTAGAGACTAATTCATAGGGTTTCTAACATATGAAATTTAAGTGCTTTCATAAATGTCTGTCTTGATGTACACGATTTTAAATTAAAAGATAAATTGTTCCACGCCGTACAGCCGGAGTACAATAAACTAGATTTATAAAGATTATTACGGGGTCTGGGAAAAGAAAGTTTGTGTGTATGTCTGCTTTCGTTGCTAACAAATAATGTTGGGTGATTTTCTTAGGGGCTATTCCATTCACAACGCTGTACATGCATACACATTTGTTATATAATAGTCTTTCCTTAAATGGCAGGATGTTTAAAGATTTGTAATCACATTTAGTGAGTGAACTGGACTTCAACTGTATTAATTTTATTGCTCGTTTGTGTAAACGATTTAATTGTTTCAGATTTGTTTCGCTGCTATTGTCCCAAAGAGTTGATGCATAATTTATAAGGGATAAGATATGTGCATGAAAAAAGCTTTTTCGTGCGTCACGATTCAAAAATCTTTTTATTCTTGCAAGTTGATATATTCTTTTTGAAATGCGTTTGCCAAGATTAGATATATGATTTGACCATGATAAATTATTGTCTATAACAACACCTAAGACTTTATGTGAAGATACTTCTTCTATCATTTGATCTTGAATGAACAATGATGGGAACGAGGAGTTCATTTTCTGTCTTTTTTGTCTCGTGCTAACATACATGCATTTTGTTTTGGTAGCATTTAGAGACATATGATTTTCTTCAGTCCAGTTCGCTAATTTTTCAACATTTTTCTGGAGGTCATTTACCAATTCGTTAGGGTTACTATTACAAGACTGTAAAGATGTGTCATCAGCAAACATTTCAGAGGAACATTGTAAACATAGCGGTAAGTCATTTACATAAAGAGAAAATAAAATGGGTCCTAATACTGAGCCCTGAGGAACTCCAAACTTAATTGGTAATAATGTTGATCTTTTTTAGCTGATTTCAACAAGCTGTTGACGGTCGCAAAGAAAAGAGGAAATAAATGTAATGGCGTGACTGGACAAATTGTAGTACTTAAGTTTTCTTGTCAAAAGGGCATGATTAATAACATCAAATGCCTTAGCAAAGTCAATAAAAAGAATTCCAGTAAACTCGTTATTATTAATATTTGAAAGACATCTGTCAGTAAGATGTGTCAGAGATGTGTGACACGAGTGGTTTTCACGAAAACCTGATTGATTTTCATGAAGTAGATCGTAATGGTTCAGATGCTTACATAAATTCAATTGAATATGTTTTTCCAGTGGCTTTGACAGGAGCGAAAGTACTGATATAGGGCGATAATTCGAGGGATTGGTACGATCACCTGATTTATAAAAGGGTATTACTTTTGCTTGCTTAAATTGGGTAGGAAATTGTCCTTTATCAATGCAAAGATTGTAAGCATAAGTAAGCGTGTCTGCAATGGCAGGTGCAGCTAGTTTTAAAATCTTACTATCTAATCCATCTAAGTCCCTTGATCCTGACTGTTTTAAATGTAATAAGTAATTCAACGTTTCAGTCACAGAAATGGGCAGTATGGTAAAGGGTGTTGAAATATTTTTTGAACGACAGTAATCACCCAGTTCTTGTAAATCATTTTCATGTGTTTTGTCATTGGTGATTAACTTATCAGCAACATTAGCGAAATGAGAGTTTAAATCATCAGGTGATAATTCTGATATTGGACAATGCGCTTTATGGTCAGAATTTCTGTTAGTCAAAAGGTTAATAGCTTTCCAAATTGATTTCTGATTCTGGGAGGAAGTTACCAAATCTTGAAAGTATGTTTTCATTGCCCTTCTCTTCATTGAGTTCACTTTATTCCTCTGTTTATTAAATGCCTTTCTGTCTTTTGAAGTAAGTAAGCTATCTCTTTTATACCCCTCATTGTCTATATCCTTAGTTAACCAAGGGGGTTTGCTGGTGTGTTTAACTCTCTTTTTAATTAAGGGAGCATGTTGGTCATATATTTCCTGAAATGTATGGGTCCCTAATTTGATAAACATAATCTAAATCCGAATTAATTAAGTCATTCAGAAATGAATTTTGATCGAAGTTCCTGAAGCACCTATAAAATATTTCTTTGTGACCGGACTTCGGAATTTTGACAGGTTCCTATCAATTATGAACGCAGATGCTTCATGCTGCCGTGCGGAGCACGGGCTTATCTAGTATCTATTTATATTAAGATTCCATTTTGTCTGTTTTTCCCACGCACTGTTTTTGTAGTGAAATACAGTTTGGTTATTGTAAACCCCACCCCACTCCAACCCCCTATTTGTGTTTGGCCATGTCTATCCTGTCTGTCTGTCTGTCTGTCTCTCTTTAACAACGTAACATAAACATAGCAGGTAAGCTTACGGATCTTTTTTTTTATAATCCCCCGGTGGTTGGTGGTTGTTTTTTGTATGCTGAGGTAATCTTGTCATCCAAGTGCAGGAATTGATTTTAGACCTATTTCTTTTTTTTCCCTTCAATTTTGTGAGTTTTGTTTTTAATTGTCTTTGTTTAGAGGCCACTGGTAAAAAAAAGAAAAAAAGAAAAAGAAATTCGATCGATTTTTTCCAATGAAATTTTGTAGACAGCTGCCCGTCTTGTCCTTAGAGAAAAAACAACTTTCGATCATGTCAGCTCTCGTTTCTGCTCTTTGCGTTGGCTACCAGTCGTGTATTGGATTGGTTCCCTTCACTATAAATTAGTACATGACACTTCATCGAACGACACTTCGTCGACACGACAGTTCGTCGATGGGACAGTTCATCGACGCGACAGTTCATCGACGCGTAATTTCGTCGACATTAAAATATATTTCTGTGTTGCAAGAAAAAGCCTTGACATTTGTATGTGAATTGCAGTGGCTATTTGCCCTCTAACGGGAAAATAAAATTCCCTCATGAGGGAAAATAGAACTCAGGCTATTTTCCCTCTATCAGACTATTTTCCCTCACACTCTCTCTCTCTCTCTCTCTCTCTCTCTCATCTGTGACTATAAAGTGCCTAGTATCTAATAATACCTAATTCCAAAGTGCCGTACACCTTACGCTAGGTCAGACAGAAACCAACGTCCATCCTAACAGTTCACTTAAGCTAAAATGTGAGAGAGAGTGTGTGTGAAAAGAGGGGGTAAAATAGAAAACAAACAGGGCCAATAAAATATAAAAAAGAGAGAAAGAAAAGAAAAAAGAATAAAAAGAAAAAGAAAAGAAAGAGAATAAAGAAAATTAAAAAAGGAAAAGAATAAAGAAAACGTGTGGAGGAAAAAACCCAACCTGAGTCACACGTATAATTTTGATCAAATAAAGAAGAAAAAGAGAAGAAAAAGGGTACAATCCTTAATATAACACAGTTTTTATCAAGATAAAAATATACAATAATCTTAGTATTATGTGTGGATTTAGACACACACCTTAACGATTTTTTGGGGTTATAGTTTATTTCATCTTTAACAAAATGTATTATCTAGTCGAAAAAAAGAAGAGCTTAAAACTCTCTTATGCAGCTCTAAATGTTCCTCACAACTAATTACAACAATTAATGCGAAACTTGAAATGTCTGAAAAATCAAAATAGCACAACATATTGAAATTATCTTCATCTGTAATAAGAGATTTGTCGTTCATTGTGCATGGCTTATACGGAACCCAAATCCCAATGTATGTCAAAGTTGCTTTTTATTTTTAAACGTCACAAATTGTTCACTTCTGTGATAAAGACTGCTCTCCCCCACTACCTACCTACCCATTTAATAGTCATCAATATAAAAATATTGAAAAAAAACCACACTGATAAAATCGCGATATTTCGGTTTATTGTTAAACCTTCGTTACTCTTGTATTTTAGCCCCCCCCCCCCCCCCCCCCCCCCCCTCCAGCTATATGTTTATGACCTCAATCTCAAAGTCTGCTTCTTTCAGTTTTATGAAAAATAACGCTAGGCGGATCCTATCCCTATCGCCCCCCCCCCCCCCCCCCCCCCCACCACACACACACACAAGAAAAGACAAAAGGCAGAACGCTGCTTCACAGTGAAACTTTTCAATACTAAAGTACAAGATTGCATCTTTGTACTTTGTGTCGTGTTTCCTTTTCACCTCCCCCCCACACACACACACTCCTCATCCCTACGGCCGTGTAGACATACACGCGGATGTTCCGCGCGGAAACCCATGCGCAATCAGTAAATAAGTAAAAGAAAGAAAGAAAATAATAAGCGGACGTGTCCGTATTTCCCCTAATCCGTATATTTTGTCCCCTTCTTTCTTTTACTTATTGATTATTTCCGCGCGGAAAATCCGTGTGTACTGTGTACCAGGCCGTCATTTGACACGGGCGGGAGAGTGTTATTGCGAAATGCTTGAATTCGCTTGTAATCTACTCGCTTCTCTTTTCATCTTTGCGGGAGAGATAATCCAACACAACATCAAAAAATAAAATTAATGTAGGTTTATATTTAAAAGAAAACTAGAAAAATCCCGCATCTAAAATGTCATCCAAGTTAACCCCCAAGATATAAAGTACATTTTAAATGGCATCCAAAATTAACTATAAGACATAAATAAATCTTTGTTTGAAAACCTAAAGTATTCTAAAATGTTCTTACATTTTTAGCAGGCTACTAACAGTCTAACTGGGGAAAAACCCAACAGGTTAGGCCCAAAATATGTCTTTGGGTGGAAATAATGAGATGTAGCCCTATACAAATGCCGTAAATGGAGATAATCGTTGGAGAAAATGTGAGTTGAAAGAATTCTTCTTGGAAGAAAAAAGACGACTCATAGACTGTCGACTCATTGCTAGCCAGGTAGGGTTGTTTGAGCGTGGCGCTCTGCTGAAGAAACCTGGACCGAAATTAAACAAAAAAACAAACAAACCAATTGCATCTTTTGAAGGTTGTTTTCTGAAACGGCAAGATAAGCCTAGGGTCGTCATGTTTGAATTTTTCTGTTCCAAATTCCAAGATTTGCCGTGTTTTTTTTAAAAATCAGTTTTAGGCTAGTCCTTTGATGTTATAGATACCTGTCCAATCGTTCTATAATCTTTATTCATTATAAAAAAATTCATTGTCAAGAGAGGAAAAGGGACCTGACTGGCTGGGTCAAGTTTCCTGTTTTCTTGTTTTCTACTATCCGCTTTCTTCTTCTTTGTTTCTGAACTTGCGCGTTTCCGTAGATCCTCCTACAGCGACAGAATAGTCAACAGTGACTGTGGTCGCTATACGCAAGGAAGGAAGGAAAGAAGGGTGGGATGGCTCATCAAAAGCATTACAGCTATTTGAAAAAAAGTTTGCAGCTATTACATCTCTTAACAAAAGTGTGCATTTTGCGTTATCGTTGCCTTGAGAGGTGCTATTTAGCAGAGTGCTTTAAGTCTACTAGCACAGAGCGTTCCATGCAAACCAGTAAGCCCTGGCGTCTGCGGGTCGTTGTCCCAAAGGAGAAAGAGAGAGAGACAGAGAGACAGTCATATGACAGATGTCTACTCATTTCTACGCGACTCCGATAGTCAAGTGGCTTCCCGCTGCTGTGTGCGGTAATTTCTGTTTTTGTTTGTGAATCCGCGCTTGTTTGTTTGTGGCACAAGCCACAAACCTATAACTCACTTTGTCGGTCTGTCGGTCGGTCGGTCGGTCAGTCGGTCGGTCCAAAATTGTCGCACATATTGTAAAAGATAAAAAAATACTTGGGCATAAAGTAACATTTCAGTTGTCATATCTACAGTCCTTAGGTATGGAAAGAATTGTATACTGAACAGAGCACATGAATCTTCATTTTAAAGCGTACAAAATAATAAACATACGTAATACAGACACTGCAACAGACACGACGAGTATGCGGTGCTTCTTTCGATGAGTATAAGTAGAATAAATAGTTTTAAATGTTTTCCAAAAGATATAAAAAGTTACGAAATGGTGCAGAGATAACATTCTGGGCCTGTATTCACGTTGAGATAGCATGAGACTTAGCATGATGCTAACCTAGAAGCTCTTCCAAAAGTCCTATTAAATCCTATAGGACATTGGAAGAGCTTCTAAGTTAGCATCATGCTAAGTCTCATGCTATCTCAACGTGAATACAGACTCTGGTTTACAGATTAAAATTATTGAAAAGCCAGGGGTGTTAGCCCCAAGGGCATGCCCAGAGACCCACCTGAACCTTTCAACGTCATGCTAATTTGCCTTAACCCTTTCGCCGCCAGCCATTTTCCGGCAAAAGTTTCCATTAATCTTACCTGGGTAGAGAAAAAAATCATCTGCAATATTGTGGGTTCCTCAGTGACATGTACAAAGAGTAAGGCCTGTCCTTACCTCCCAACATTAAGAAAACAGGGTATTTGGATAAGACCCTGGTTTGATGCATTTTAGCAACATGGGTGTTAAACCATTGTGGTGCTAAAATGCGACATTGGCGGTGAAAGGGTTAAACTCGAGATGCGTCTTCTTTTTCTTCATCGCCATGCGTGGCCACAATCAACACTTAGATTAGTCTGCTAGAATCCCGGACATTTAGCTAATGGCCATTTAGCCAACGGACACTTAGCCAACAGACATTTCGCCAATGGACACTTAGCCAACATTTGCATGGGGGACATTTAGCCAATATTGAAAAAAATATATTAAGTTAATGTAATGATCACAATGTAATGTCTCATACAGTGGAACCTCCCATATAAGACCTTCAAAAATCATCTAAAATGAGGTCTTAATTTTTTAAGGTCACATGGCTACACGCAAAGAAGAAAAAAATAGTGTTTGGGGTTTACATTAATAAAATCAGTACTTAATTATCAAAATCTCTTAGAAAAAACACAAAAACACACAGATTTTTTTTTCTTTTTCAAAATGTTGATTTTGATGGCCATTGATGGCCATTTTTGAGCAAAAACGTACACATATTTCAAAATTATGCTGAAACCACACCACATATCCTAGACACTTTCTGTTAGTTTTTTTTAGTTTAAAATTGCTTTCTGTAAATGATGACGCATGGGTTTTGAATTATTCCTGGAAAAAAATAAATCCTGGGCTATTTCATATGAAACGCTTTTATTTTCGGGAAAAAAATCATATTATTAGTACCAAAAATTTGTTTACCAAAAAAATACTTAGTTTACCTGAACAGCCATGCGTCATCATAATCAGTAGTGTTTGCTGAATAAGCATGTCAAATTTTATGTTTCTAGCTTTGTCCATTCATGAGATATTTATCTTATAAAAATGTCAGTAAGCCAAAATATGCCATTTTGAGAAAATCAAACAAAAAGATTAACAACATGAATAAATATTCAACAGATCTTTCGTCTACAGAGAAAATGTGATCAAACATAAGCACTAGTACTTAATAATCAAAATCTCTTAGAAAACCACAAAACCACACATAATTTTTTTATTCTCCAAAATATTGATTTTGATGGCCATTTTTTTAGCAAAAACTTACAAATATTTCAAAATTATGCTGAAACCACACCACATATCCTAGACACTTTCTGGTTGTTTTTTAAAGTTTAAAATTGCTGTCTGTAAATGATGACACATGGGTTTTGAATTATTCCTGAGAAAAAAAAAAATCCTGGGGTATTTCATATGAAACGCTTTTATTTTCGAGGAACAAAATCATGTTATTAGTACCAAAAATTTGTTTACAGAAAAAATACTTAGTTTACCTCAACAGCCATGCGTCATCATAATCAGTAGTGTTTGCTGAATAAGCATGTCAAATTTTATGTTTCTAGCTTTGTCCATTCATGAGATATTTATCTTATAAAAATGTCAGTGAGCCAAAATATGCCATTTTCAGAAAATCAAACAAAAAGATTAACAACATGAATAAATGTTTAACAGATCTTTCGTCTACACAGAAAATGTGATCAAGCATAAGCACTAGTACTTAATAATCAAAATCTCTTAGAAAACACAATATCATACAGAATTATTTTTTTTCTAAATATTGATTTTGATGGCCATTTTTTAGCAAAAATGTACAAATATTTCAAAATTATGCTGAAACCACACCACATTTCCTAGACACTTTCTGTTGTTTTCTTTTAGTTTAAAATTGCTTTCTGTAAATGATGACACGTGGGTTTTGAATTATTCCTGAAAAAAAAAAAAATCCTGGGGTATTTCATATGAAACGCTTTATTTTCGGGGAAAAAAATCATGTTATTAGTACCAAAAAGTTGTTTACAGAAAAAATACTTAGTTTACCTGAAAAGCCATGCGTCATCATAATCAGTAGTGTTTGCTGAATAAGCATGTCAAATTTTATGTTTCTAGCTTTGTCCATTCATGAGATATTTATCTTATAAAAATGTCAGTGAGCCAAAATATGCCATTTTCAGAAAATCAAACAAAAAGATTAACAACATGAATAAATGTTTAACAGATCTTTCGTCTACACAGAAAATGTGATCAAGTATAAGCACTAGTACTTAATAATCAAAATCTCTTAGAAAACACAATATCATACAGAATTATTTTTTTTCTAAATATTGATTTTGATGGCCATTTTTTAGCAAAAATGTACAAATATTTCAAAATTATGCTGAAACCACACCACATTTCCTAGACATTTCTGTTGTTTTCTTTTAGTTTAAAATTGCTTTCTGTAAATGATGACACGTGGGTTTTGAATTATTCCTGAAAAAAAAAAAAATCCTGGGGTATTTCATATGAAACGCTTTATTTTCGGGGAAAAAAATCATGTTATTAGTACCAAAAAGTTGTTTACAGAAAAAATACTTAGTTTACCTGAAAAGCCATGCGTCATCATAATCAGTAGTGTTTGCTGAATAAGCATGTCAAATTTTATGTTTCTAGCTTTGTCCATTCATGAGATATTTGTCTTATAAAAATGTCAGTAAGCCAAAATATGCCATTTTGAGAAAATCAAACAAAAAGATTAACAACATGAATAAATGTTCAACAGATCTTTCATCTACAGAGAAAATGTGATCAAACATAAGCACAAACTGTATGACAGCCGTTCCCCATGGAGATACCAGGGGGTCTTTCATAAAAAAAATAGTTCCCCCACCTTCTGGAAGTTCTGTGCTTGAAACTTCCTCTAATATGTCACTCTCTTTGACTCTGTCTTTTCCCATTTACTTTCTGTCATCTACTATCTTTCTGGCCCATTCTCCTGCCTTTTTTCCAAAGAAATCTTCCAAATATTTGTTCCTTTGAGATCCTTCAGAATCGGAATGTGTCGGCTGTACGCAAGCGGGGAGACCAATGAATACTGAAACTCGGACAAACATACATACAAATACCCATTATGGCCATATGACCTGGGAATGCAGAAGAAGAAGAATTGTCACAGCTGCAGCATTCCTGGGCCATATGTCTGTCCTTCCTTCTTCTCCTGCGTTCTGGTGATGGTTTTTTTTTCATTTTTCTGTTGTTTGCGAGCACGTTTTGTTGCTGGTGCACAGTCCTCATCAGCCTGGGAACACCTCCTGAAGTCCTGTGTTGCCTGGTACTTCTGAAGATCAGTGGGAGGAGTTGCACCAAGCTTCTTCATGACTTGTGTCAGATGAGAGCAGCCCTGATTGAAGAAGAAGCCACTGCAGCGTTGATCCGGCCGGCACCGACATGGACAGTTTTGGGGCATTTTGACCAGATCTGACCATTTACACATTCATTTGCATTCTGCGTGCGTCCATGCTCGATTCTGTTCAGCAGGGAGATTTCGGACATTCTTTCATAGATTGGCTTGATGGCTCTGGCCACATCTTCTGAAAGTGGTGTGCCTACATTCTCTTTGTGGGATGGTGGCTGCTGACCGCTGGCGATGGCCTTGTTGTAGAAGCACCATGAGTTGGGGCCCTGAGGACAGTTGTGGTGCTGCGTGTTGTCATCTGTTGAAGTGCAATGTAGAAATGAAGCCAGAATGGCCTCCCTCATTTTGGCTGGGTCTCCGAGGTTCTTCATGATTGCATTTCGATAGTATGACTGCAAAATATTGCAGGCACCTGCTGTCAGAGCTCCACGGCGACGTCCACCCAGCTTTGCTTCCTTTGCTTTCTTGCGCAACGCTGTGCCCATTCGCTTCTTGCAGTGGTTGACGCATTCAAGTTTCTCCACTTGACAGAGGCTTTCTGCACACACAGCTTTGAAGGCAACAGAATCTCCATCAGACAGCATCTTTGTGTAGCGCATGCCATTTTTCTGTACGGAGCGTCTCCACATCCTCACAGCTGCCTCCTTCTCCATTCCTTTTGAGGAGCCATCATAATTCTTATCACAGAAAGGAGCATGTTCTCTCCTCCACACCGCTCTTTCCACTTCTGTCATGTCTCTTTTGGAGTTCAAGGCACACGTGTGACAATACTTTGAAAGCACCTCAAAGTCAAGGACCAAACCTGTCATCACATCAATAATGATGCCCACACCATAGTTAGACGTGAACCCTCGCTTGTGCCAAGTTCCATCGAATGAAACAGTAACGTCCACAACTCCACCATGATCGTCTTCATCTCCATCACTGTCACTCTCAGTACTACTAGAACTGTTGCTGTTTCCTGAGTGCGTTTCATTGTCACTGCTTTCTGAACTGCCCTCATCTGTGTCACCCCCAATCAAATCACCATCACCTGCGTCATCCCCAACTGAATCACCATCACATGCGTCACCCCCAAATGAATCACCATCATCTGCGTCACCCCCAACTGAATCACCATCATCTGCGTCACCCCCAACTGAATCACCATCATCTGCGTCACCCCCAACTGAATCACCATCATCTGCGTCACCCCCAACTGAATCACCATCATCTGCGTCACCCCCAACTGAATCACCATCATCCGCATCACCCCCAACTGAATCACCATCATCCGCGTCACCCCCAACTGAATCACCATCATCCGCATCACTGTCATGATCACGCATGTAGGCATCATTGACAGCACGCACTGCTGCACTCAGAACGTTGGCCGTGACTTCTCTGTGTGCGCTGCCCACCTTCTTTGACAGCCGCCTGTAGGTGTTGTGGGCCAATCCAGGAATGGCTGTAATGGCAGAAAACTTGCGGAGAGCTGCTTCACCACAGCCCAGCTCATTGAAGCAGAGGACCATGGAGTAGTTGATGTCAAACCCTGTGGTGACGTCGTTACTCCCATCCAGTCGGGCACAGGAATACTGCTGCATTGTGAACTGGCAGTTCTGTGGGCACACATAAAACATACACATGCATGTTGCATGCAAACATTGTGCTTGTGTTCCATACAAACACACATACTAAATAACTGTACACTCAATACTAAATAACAATGCACATACAATACAAACAGTAATGATTAAAAACACTCACTAAATGTAAACACACACACACACACACACACACACACACACACACCATTCCTATCCAACCACACACATTGACATTTTTTCAAAACACTTGTGCAATTTTCATGTACAAAATGTGTGTGTGTGTGTGTGTGTGTGTGTGTGTGTGTGTGATAGAGAAAAGAGAGAGAGAGAGAGAGAGAGAGAGAGAGAGAGAGAGAGAGAGAGAGAGAGAGAGAGAGAGAGAGAGAATACATACCTCACAAGCAAGTCTGATTTCTCTAGAATATCCCATCTTGTCACCATAGTGAACAGTCACAGATCCAGCACAGACGCTGCATACCACAGATGAAAACAGTTTCTTCAGACTGGCCAGTTCAATGAAGCAGCGCTTTTTGCTGTCAGTGTCAGTACTGCCATGGTCATTCAAACACTGAATGTTGTCTCCATCTGCTCCAACATACTCGCACATCATTTTCAGCTTTTCTCTGGCTGTAGACCTGCACTGGTTGCCCGGTTCATTACACTGACCAGGCAGATTTGCACCCGACAATTCAGCATCACCTTCAGCGCGAAGCACGTTTTCAGTCAGTACTTGTTTATCAACAGACAAAAACTCATCGGAATTTGTTGCTTTCAAGCGCGACTGAGCTGCTAACTTGCATTGTTGCTTTCGGGATAGCTTTCCTCCACCCAATGGAGTCCTCTGCTGCCTCGGTTTAGCGGAAATTTTCGGCATTTTGCCCAAACTTTCGAGGAAATTGGATGAAATTTGACGTCTGCGAACTCGATCAAAATAAAACTGCAGACGAATCGTAGGCTTTCGTCTGAGGTCACAGGTCTAAGGTCGTAGGCTGGTGACGTAGGTCTCCTTATATGGAGATCTAGGTCAGTGCGGGGGATCGTTTTATTCGTTCTAACGCTCGCAGACGCAGCCTTGTGTAGTATGAAAACTATACTACGCTAAGGGGAGAGAATAAAGAATGCGATCGTGTCAGGCATGGCGGTTCAAGTTGGGAGAATTTAGATTTGCCATGCACAAAACATTAGTGTTTTTAGCTTTTTTTGACAAAATACGAAGTCATTACTGATACAATATGGTTAAAAATATTACTTTTTCAGCAGCTAATAAGCATGTTTACGAAAAACGGGTTCGGAAACCAGAAAGAAAAGGTATTATTGCAGGCAATTCTGATAAAATCTCAAAATCGAACACGTGACTCCCAAACACGTTCTGTGCCTATTTTTAGCGTAGCCTGTGACCTTATGGGAGAGAGTTGTATAAGGGAGATAATTTTAATACTTACAAAGAAGGGCGATGTCTCGGAGAAGTAGGTCTTAAAAGGGAGGGAGTCTTACAATGGGGGGTCTTATAAGGGAGGTTCCACTGTATTAGGGTATTTTGTATTAGGGTCTTATATTTTTTCTAAAACGTACAAACATGAATATTACATATAGCCCACAGCCGTTTATTATCATTCATCATTCTCGCGGTTCACAGGCTTCCAGCGTATGAAAGATATAAAAGTTTTATTTATTGTAAAACATAAAACCCAACACATCACAGGTCTAATAACGCAACATTCATGCAAAACACGCACACACACACACACACACACACACACACACACACACACACACACACACACACACACACACCTCATTCCTCTGAATCACTTTTAATGGAAGGACGTTAAACTGAACACAACACACACACACACATTTTAGAATATGAGACATGACATTGTAATCATTACATTAACTTAATATAATTTTTTAAATGTTGGCTAAATGTCCCCCTTGCAAATTTTGGCTAAATGTCCGTTCGCTAAGTGTCCGTTTTCTAAATGACCGTTGGCTAAGTGTCCGTTGGCTAAATGGCCGTTGGCTAAATTGCCGGATACCGTCTGCTATCTCTTATCTCTGCGACACTATTTCCCTTCAGATCCAATATACTTTCAACTGTTGGTCGACGTTCTTTTGCTATTAAATAGGACCAACTGCCTGTCCACTTTCCCTCTCCCTCTGTCAGCAATCAGTCTATAGACGCGATACTGCCAATTAATTATTTTAAATGATCATTATGAATAGAATAAGAATACGTGTAATTAAAGAAAATAAAACATCTCCCCGCATACTTCAAACTAACTTCTACATTGACAGAAAATGTCTTTATTTTACTCTGGGCTTAATTAAAATCCAATCTTAACCTGCAGACACACAGGCAATAGCTGGAGAAAAAAAAACTACGCTTCCTGGTGGAAATAATGAAATATTAAAAAAATGGAGTTTGGTGTGACGATTAAAGAATGCGTAGATCAACAGTTATCGATTTTCTTTTATTCTGGTAAGATAAATGATTGGACATTGTCCTACTCCTTCCCTTTTACACAATATAAGAGATAAGAGATAGATAAAACTGTTAACTGTGATAATTATAACATTATCTTTTTTTCAACATTCTAACTTTGGATTCCGCTCACATAGTCTACTTATCTGATCCTGTACCTCCCCATCCCTATTCTTCACAAACATTGGCTATGTTTAGAAACAATGAAAATAGCATAAGCAAAACGTCTATTCTTGTTGCAACTAACCCCCTTTCCCGAAAATATCAGAAGGTTGCGTCTCAGCGAAAAATAAAAGTTAAAAATGTATATTGCATATAGGTAATCTTGTAGTTTGGAGTTATCAGTTTCTGTGTATTTGGCTAATTTACTCATCTTCTTTCATCGTTTCAGGCCAGAACTTCCCGTGAAGGGCCTGTCTTCGTGCAGCCTGTTCCAACTGAACAGCAAGAATCCTATTTAGTGTTTTCACCTCTTCTAGATAACTTCTGAATATCTTAGCTAACTTGCCTGTAAACCTTCTTTCTTCTTCTTTCCTGTTTTTGTTTTTCAGGCCAGAACGTCCCGTAAAGGGGCTGTCTTCGTACAGCCTGTTCCAACTGAACAGCAAGAATCATACAGTATTAGTATTTTCACCTATTCTGACTAACTTCTGAAAAATTTAGTTAACTTGCCTGTAAACCTTCTTTCTTCTTCTTTCATTTTTGTTCAGGCCAGAACTTCCCGTGAAGGGGCTGTCTTCGTACAGCCTGTTCCAACTGAACAGCAAGATTCCTATTTAGTGTTTTTACCTCTTCTGAATATTTTAGTTAACTTGCCTGTAAACCTTCTTTTTTCTTCTTTCCTTTTTGTTCAGGCCAGAACTTCCCGTGAAGGGGCTGTCTTCGTACAGCCTGTTCCAACTGAACAGCAAGAATCCTATTAGTGTTTTCACCTCGGATAACTTCTGAATAGTTTAGCTAACTTGCCTGCAAACCAAAGTTAAAGTTTTGCGTCCTCTCGGCCGGAGCCATATGGACTAGCCTGTAAACATTCTTTCTTCTTCTTTTATTTTTTCAGACCTGAACTTCCCATGAAGGGGCTGTCTTCGTACAGCCTGTTCCAACTGAACAGCAAGAATCCTATTTAGTGTTTTTACCTCTTCTGAATAGTTTAGCTAACTTGCCTGTAATCCTTCTTTCTTTCCTTTTTGTTCAGGCCAGAACTTCCCATGAAGGGGCTGTCTTCGTACAGCCTGTTCCAACTGAACGGCGAAGACCCCATCAGTGTGATGACCTCGTCCTTCACGGTCTACGCCCTACTGGTCTCTGTGGCCTTTTTGTCCGGGTCCCAGTTCATACAGGAGCCCATCCAGTGCTGGTGCCCGGCTCAAATCAGCGAGGCCATGTGCAACTACACCAAGAGTGTCTGCTGGACCTCGCGGCAATACGTTGTCAGCTGGGTGGGTGTGATGCATTGTGTGCGGCGGAGAGTGGGGGTGATCAGTTCAGTTCAGTAGTTTAATTTAACGTCTTTTCACGCAATGGTGATATTAGACCAAAAAATAAATAAATAAATAAACGTGTTGATAATTAACAAAACTAATGAGCGTTGGTCGGTTGGGTGGGATATGGGGTATGTCAATTCAAAGTCCTCTTGGCTGAGAGAGTGGGGATGTGCCCTGGGCAAGGCGTCTCCGCTATAAACATGTTCCATTTCCTCCCTCCGGAATAGCAGCTGCCTTCCCTGTTAAGTATCTGAAAGTCATAGTCGGACACGACAGATTGTCTTGCATGTGCGTAAGGGGGAGGGAAGAGATGAGGGAGAGAGAGAGAGAGAGAGAGAGAGAGAGAGAGAGAGAGAGAGAGAGAGAGAGAGACGCACGGACGCACGCACGCACACGCACACACACACACACACACACACACACACACACGCGCGCGCACGCGCACACACACATTCACTCAGACCTCTAGAATATTGCATAACCTCACTATCATTTTTGTCCCTGTGACATGATGTCATAAATATATTGTCCCTGTGACAGGGTGTCATATATTGTCCCTGTGAATAGGATGCCATAATATATTGTCCCTGTGAATAGGATGTCATATATTGTCCCTGTGAATAGGATGTCATATATTGTCCCTGTGACATGATGTCATTATATTGTCCCTGTGAATAGGATGTCATATATTGTCCCTGTGACATGATAGTATGTATTGTCCCTGTGACAGGATGTCATGTATTGTCCCCGTGACAGGATGTCACATATTGTTCCTGTGAATAGGATGTCATGTATTGTCCCTGTGAATATGATGTCATGTATTGTCCCTGTGAATAGGATGTCATGCATTGTCCCTGTGCACAGGGTGTCATATATTGTCCCTGTGAATAGGATGTCATAATATATTATCCCTGTGAATAGGATGTCATATATTGTCCCTGTGACAGGATGTCATAATATATTATCCCTGTGAATAGGATGTCATATATTGTCCCTGTGACAGGATGTCATTATATTATCCCTGTGAATAGGATGTCATATATTGTCCCTGTGACAGGATGTCATATATTGTCACTGTGACTAGGGTGTCATAAATTGTCCCTGTGAACAGGAGGATCCCATTCCACCAAGTGCAGGCGAAAGGGCGGTGGTCCAGAAGAGAGAGATGCAGTTCTACCCCATGGTGCCCTTCATCCTGCTCATGCTGGCCCTCCTCCTCAAGCTGCCCAGCCTCCTCTGGAACTACTGCCAGGTCTGTGGGAATCCCCTTACTTCCTCGTTCCATCTTCCACTCTACCCACCCCCTGTAGACACCTTCTGTCTAAGGCGACCATCGTGCTTGCGTGTCACCAAGCAGAGTTGTCATCAGAATTGATGTCTTCCTTACTCTACTCCTCTTTCTCCACCTAAAATGTTGACTTATTATCATTATCACCGCCACCATCGTCGTGATCATCGCAAACTTCTTTCTTGTTCACGCATTACGGAATTGAAGTAATAATAATGTTGTATCTCAGAATTACCTTAATAACAAAAATATGCGTAATAGTTTGAAAGGAGGACAGTGCTGTTATGGTCGGTTTTACAATCCAGCAACGTGTGTGCTAAAGTGGGTGGTAGTGGGTGGTAGTGTCAGATGCACAATAACCATTTTCAGTCTATGCGCTTTAATGCATGACTAATTTGAAAGAAATAGTACGTGTTATCGATTCACCAAACGTTAATGCACATAGTTAATTAACGGCAGCATGACTGTTGTGTTACAGGGTGAAGAAGGCCTCAACATTCCCAAGG
This sequence comes from Phymorhynchus buccinoides, assembly GCA_017654935.2. Lineage (NCBI taxonomy): Eukaryota > Metazoa > Mollusca > Gastropoda > Neogastropoda > Raphitomidae > Phymorhynchus > Phymorhynchus buccinoides. The sequence goes on along the minus strand of CM065680.1, from coordinate 31,730,297 downwards.
CAGTGAGCATGGCCACCAATCCGGACCAAGACGCCGATGAGTGTGGCCTGGCCGTGGCCTTCGAAATGAACTTCAACCTGACTAAGAGGGCTGCAGCCCATTCCTGGTGGCTGTCCGTGAAGAAGTTGCTGTCAGCTGTCGCCCTGTTCCCCTTGGGTACCGACATAGGCACCTACCAGACCGGCTTGTTTCTCTTCACACGTCTGCTGACGATCGTAATCATTGTGCTGGTCTACCCAGCGCTGGGATACTTTCTGCAGATGGACTATGCCCTGTGGGGAGTATCACTGATTCGATGGGTGGCCTTGGATGATGAGGAAGATCCTATGCCGTACAGCTTTCCACGGGACACCTTGTGTGACTTCCAAGTGTTACAGCTGCAGAACGTCCATGACTACACCGTTCAGTGTGTTCTGCCCATAAACATGTGGAACGAAAAGGTGTTCCTGCTGCTCTGGTTCTGGCTGCTTTTCCTAGGCCTTGGCAATGTCTACAACTACGTATACTGGTTTCGTAAGCTGTTGCTGCCAAACAACCGTCGTGCTGTGGTGACCAAACATTTAACCATACTGTTTCCGAACATCAAGAAAACCCGCCGTAACCGTATTGAAGACTTCGTCTGGAACTACCTGACCTATGACAGCATCCTGGTGCTCCGCATTCTGGAGACTGCTGCAGGAAGCTGTCTGGCTAATGTGGTGGTGGGCCACCTGTGGGAAGAATACAACCGTCGTTTAACTTGAAACCTGCTCTTCTATCCAAGAGGGATCCTAAGCCAGAAACGAGTCTGATCGAGCCAGACTTAACATGAAGGGAGGTGTTTTTTCAAAATGTTTTTTATTCAGGTATTGGTTGACCTATTTCCGTATTGCAAGTTTTTTTCTTATTTCTAATTCTGGACATTTTATTTTAGAATTAAGTTAATGTTTCACGAGGGTTGTGAAATGTTTGGGTTTCTTCATGACTTAGCGTGAGTGTGGAATGCGGTTTTTTTTAACCTTTTATTTATTGAGCTTTTTGTGTGCACATTATTTCACAAGGAAGAAAAAATAAATAGTAGGCAAAAATCAAATCAATACATAAAGAAGACAAACAAACAGACCAAGACAATAAACACATTTACACTCAACTATGCCGTGGAAGTCATTCAAAAATGTCATCACAAAATCTTGAGATAACAGTTTATCATCACTATGTGGAGTAAATAAAAACAAAGAGCTCAAAGTTTCAAGATCTGAACAACAGATATTACTCATCATATTTTTAAATGTTTTCAAATTACCTGCTCTTATATCCAACAATATCAGTAACAGCAAACAAAAACATTACACCCAGACCCTGTTTAACTCCATCTTATCTGTCTCTAAGAGGCATCATTGCACATTGTACTTTGTTTTCCATTATCCCAGGAGCCTGATTTCATAGGCAACATAGACATCTTAGGTAACTAAGCTTACATGCATAAACCGAAAGTTCATATATATAAGACTAATCATTACTAGGTATCTTATTAGTAAAAGTTTTATAATATCAATTTATATCATTGAATATTGCAGTGAAAGGAGCCCACCTGGCAGCAAAATCATTATACAATCAGTTTTTTTCGTGAGATATACTTCGGGCCGAGAGGACGTAAAAGTTTGAAATTTCGTTCGGGGGATCAGGTTTTTGAAGGTGTTATTGATTGTCCTGAAACAAATGCAATAACAGAAAATGTATGTGTGTGAAGCTCGGAGGTTGTGTAGACGCCAGAAATTCTGTCGTTGGTCATAATTGTATCCTGACATTGTACAGTGTGCGATCTGACATGAAGATTTGCTATTGCACTTTCAAGACTACAGCTCCATTATATAAATTATGAGGACGTAAAATATCCACTACTTCGAACTACAGTGGAACCTCCCTTATAAGACCTTCAAAAATCATCAAAAATGAGGTCGTATAAGGGAGGTCATTTTAATACTTACAAAGAAGGGCAATGTCTCAGAGAAGTAGGTCTTATGTGGGAGGGAGTCTTATAATGGGAGGTCTTATAAGGGAGGTTCCTGTGATGGAGCCGCTGTAGCTCGTAATCCGTCAGGTTTGCGAGTGCGTGGGTTCGAACCCAGCCCGGTTCACAGTGATGTGTCCTTGGGAAAGGCACTGTACTCCTATTTCCCTCGCTCCACACAGTGTACATGGGTACCTGACGTCAGTTGGGGAAAAAGTCCTTCGGATGAGACTTTTCAAAAACCGAGGTCCCGTGTGCGAACGCATGCACAAGATCTTGCGCACACGTTAAAACCCATCCCACTATTCGGAACTATTGGGATGGATGACACGAATTCACATAGCACGCATCCTGTGCGCTATTAATGGTCTGAATGAAGACCGGTGAGCGCGGGGCAGGATAAACATCCCCAACTGGAAGAGAAGAGAGGTTCCACTGTACTTCTATTGCACTTTCCACCCCCACTACACCACTACCTGTACCCCTCCCCCACGTTATACCCATTAAGCTACTTATCAGCAATGTCTATGTAGGCTGAGTGCACTGACACGCAAATTGCTTCCGTAAGCCTTCCACTTTTGAAAATAAAAACTTACATTGTTGGTTTGTTGTTATTTTACAATTCCTATTCTATTTAATAGAATCATTTTTAATTGGTTTAAGGTGGGCATCTATTTAACTTTAGCATGTTTGATATTTTGATGCGTTGAGACAATTTTTGCTTTCAAATTCAAGCCTTGTGTCACATGTTAGATATGACCTACATGATTTACACTTACTAGCGCAACGCCTAGTACTGGCAAATCCCAGAACCGGTAACGCCTAGTACCGGTACCGCCAAGAACCGGTAATGATGAGTAGCGGTTTCGCCGGGTCCGCAAAATATTATGTTATGAGAGAGAGAGACAGAGAGAGACAGAGAGAGAGAGAGAGAGACAGAGACAGAGAGACAGAGAGAGAGACAGACAGACAGACAGGCAGAGAGAGAGACAGACAGACAGGCAGAGAGAGAGACAAACACACAGAGAGACACATAGACATACAGAGACATGAGACACAGAGAGAGAGACAGACAGACAAAGGCAGAGAGAGAGAGACAGACAAACAGAGAGAGAGAGAGAGAGAGAGAGAGAGAGAGAGAGAGAGAGAGAGAAAGAAACAGCGACTCTCACGCGCCTCCTCCCCCCCCCCCCCCCCCCCCCCCTCCTCCCCTCCTCTGAGAGAGAGAAACAGCCACGCTTGCGCCCCCCCTCTCTCTCCTCTCCTCCCCTCCCCCCCCACCCCTCCCTGTGAAACTGAACTTCTAGTAGGCTAAGCTCGCCTGTCGGAATTTTCAGCACGCGTCACTCGTCCCCCAGCACGTGTGAGCCGCGGTCTCGATGAGTGGATAAGTGAACGCACACAGCAGTCCCCCCCCCCCCCCCACTCCCGTTTAATAACAGCACGTTTGGACGGGTCCCGTTTCGCCAAGTCAGCGAAACTGTAAATTGGTGCATATCGCGCGCGTTTATGAACGGATGCTGTTCAAATTTCATGCCAGGCTTTGCCCCGGCCATAGCAAGCCTGACAGCAAATTTGAAGCAATTCGGTTAAGAAAAGACGGAGTTATTTGTGAAAAGGTGAAGCAGCATATAGCGCACGCATTTCTGAACCGATTCGCTTCCGGTTTGGTACACGGATAGTCACCGTCCTGCCGAATCCGCCTAGAAACACCGGAGATACGGGCGCTGAGAGGCCGGTGGATGCGCGTTTTACGCATTTGCCGAACCGCGCAAATGACACGGCCACCTCGGTTGCCGTTGCCATCGCCCCGTTAGGGCTCACAGCAAGTTTGAAGCGATTCGGTCGAAAAACGGCGGAGTTATAAGGCCCGTTTTGTGTTTCACACACACACACAGACACACACACACAACTTTGCCTTTTTACTATATCAATGCGCGTTTCGCGCATTTGCCGAACCGCGCAAATGACACGGCCGCCTCGGTTGCCCTTGCCATCGCCCCGTTAGGGCTCACAGCAAATTTGAAGCGATTCGGTCGAAAAACGGCGGAGTTATAAGACCCGTTTTGTGTTTCACACACAGGCACACACACACAACTTTGCCTTTTTACTATATGATGATGAGTATTATGCTAAGAAAATTCACGATGTTGCTGTTGTTGCTGTTTTCTGTATTGTAGGCCTACTTTGCAAACTTCAGACTTTTCCCCCTTCAAACATTTCACATTAGTCACTCTAAGATGTTTTCAGTTGATTTGCAGCCTAATCCATAGAAACTTAGGGTTCTTGTTTGCTTAAATTGCGAAAAGTAAGCGCACTTTGCATTGAAATATAGATAGTATTAAAGAGTCGCTGTCTTTTGTGCGACGATAAGTCGCTTGGTCTGTTTGTTGCTTCTTCTTCTTTCTTTTTTTTTACAGAAAAATGTATCAGTTCCTGCCTGTTTGAACCGTGTAGATATTTAGCCTAACAATTTTGCACGTGCAATAAAAAAAAAATTATCCCCCCACCCTCGCCCCCCATCTTCTGTATGTGATTTTATCAAAGAAGGAAACTTCCCGCCTACTTGCTTTGCACAGACCTTGATAATTCTAACTTCCTCTCGATACCTAGTTGTTTTGCATAAACAGTTTGCCTTGTTTTATTTAGTTTTTGTTTTGACAGCCGTGCACTGTGTATCACTATGCGATGACAGGCTTCTTGTGCCTTTGGAGTATGTGATGAAAGTTACCATTTTGTCTTTTTGTTTTATGTGACAATGGGAGATTTCCCGCTAATTTGCATTGAATAACGATAACCTGGGGACCATTTCACAAGGGCTAACGTTACGTAGCGTGAGCGCAAATCGGCGAAAACGGTACTATGAAACACCTCTTTTGCCGACGTTTGTCGAAAACGGTTTGTGGCTGCTATCGAGGTAGCAAACGACAAACTATTTGAAGGATCATGGGAAATATCAAATATCGTGACGAGACTTGAACTTTAAAAATGGAAGACCAAACAAACAAGATTGCCACAGCAAATATTCTTCAGTCTGTCGAGAAAAAATACGGGATGATTTTAGCAAATTAAACAAACGCAAGTGTTTTTGAGTGCTCTTTCTTAATTTTTCATCATGTTAGATGGCATAATATAGTGCAAATTTATTTTCTGCACACAAATAGTAGTGGGTGAAATCGAAAACTTTGTACAAATTGACAGAGAGGTATGATTTATCTCCCTTATGATAGCAACCCTTTTCTCTCTCCCAAAAATGTAGAGTAAGCTTAAAGAGTTATCTGACCTTAGCAAACGTTTAGGGTGTTCCCTTTGGGCGTAAAATGTATTCGCGCGGCGAATGTTATCTAGGGAAACTCGACCCTGATTTCAGTGTGTAGTTGAACCTGGATTAAGATTTATTAATGTATCATGATATTCATTACTTGGGCTAAATAAAAATAGTCCTGTGCGTAGGCCGGATTGAAAGCCTCACAGCGTATCATCGCTCTGCTAATACCAGTGTATTACCATTACACAAAAATCAATCGACCCGGATGTGCATACCTAAGCGTTCTTGTGCCTTTCGACGAATTCTAAGAAATAGCTGGCTGCGTTCGACGGGCTACTATGGCAAAATGGCTGGATTGGTTTGAGATTTAGGCCAAGGTCTATTAAATATAAGCTTACGTGCGTGCGCAAGAGTGTGTGTGTGTGTGTGTGTGTGTGTGTGTGTGTGTGTGTGTGTGTGTGTGTGTGCATGAGTGTGATATGCAGAAAATGCATTCCCCATTCCCTTCCCCGGTAAAGGAGAAATGTAGGGGGGTGGCACATATTTCCATAGACCTTTACCCCCTTCCCCTTAGGCCTAGGCTACTCATTTTGGTTTGTAATCGATACGCCACACTTCGATTCTTATTCTGCTTTATAGGGCCTAGCGAACACACACACAGATAATCTATCATCCCGAGCTCAGGTTACAAAAAAAGTGTTTAGGCTATATAGGTATAAGTTCATTGCTTTACAACGGGAAACTCCCCTGTCCAGTCATAGCTAGAAGCTACATGTATAGCATCGACCACAAAAAAAATCAGTCACACACACACACACACACACACACACACACACACACACACACACACACACACACACACACACACACACACACACACTGAAGAAAAAAAGTATATTATTTGCTTATTCAATGTTCCATCTGGAAATAAATTTGACTTGACACAAACACGCACGCACACACACACACATGTTGATAAATTCTAACATTATCATAATAATTACAAGCAATAGTTATAATGCCTTATGTGGTATCAGCTTCATTAAATAAAATGTTCTTTTATGCCTTTCTTAGTGTAAAAAAAGATTTAAAGTGATCATTCATGCACACCCATACTGTACCCTTAAAGCACGTTCATGTTTCGACTAAACGTTATGTTTGCATGTATTTTCTTTTTTTACAGGTTTTCAGTTTTGCTGCTTTTTTCTTTGGGTTTTACTTTTTGTTGTTGTTGTTCTTTTAGTTTTGGCTCACTCGTGTCAACGAAGTGAGTAGCCTATAAATTATACTGTATTACTTTGTATGTTTTTGTTACTATTGTTGTCAGTTTTTTGTTGTGCTTTTGCTGTGTGTGTGTTTTTCTGTTAATAATTTTCTTCATTAATTGTTGTTTATTTGCTTGAGGGCAATGATGTAAAAAAGCTACCCAGTTTATCTGTTTTACCCTCAATAAAAACATTCGTATTCGTACTCTCTCTCTCTCTCTCTGAAACTAGAAGTTGTTAAAAGTTATTGTTATCTCGGCTATTATTATCTTCACTCCAATGCTTAGCATCAAACAAGGCACTGAAGGTCTGGTTTCTAAAGCAAAAAGGACC
>CM065680.1:31693441-31718441 GCA_017654935.2 Phymorhynchus buccinoides | reverse complement strand
GGGAGATAATCCCTACAGTTCAAGTTCATCATGTGACGATCGATGCAGTAGGACTGACGTCGTTTTTCATTAAGAAAAAAACAAAACAAAAACAAACAAACAAACAACAAAGAAAACAGAAGAAACAAACAAAAGAAATCACATGGAGTATATTTATATGCCTTGTCTTTTATTCCATTAACGGATTGGACTGCAGAGGGGAAGCATTGTTTTTTGCTCTTGTTGATTCTTGCTCTTGTTTATTTGCTAAGATATATACATCTGTATCGTTAAAAATTCGGGACTTTCCTGGAGTTGCACTGCCTCCGGGCATTGCCTCCAGGATCATTCCCACCATCTTTATATCTACTAATGTCCCATATGTTTCTGTTTCAGACCGGAGGACGTTAAACGGATTTTCATTCATTGTTTATTTGCTCTTGTTGTTTATTTTCTCCTTTTGTTTCCTGCTTTTTGCTCCTTTTGTTATTTTCTTGTGTGTCTATGTTGATAAAGACGCAATCGCCGAAATATCCAGTAGTTTTGTTTTGTCTCTTGTCACAATAACGTCACTTTACACTTGTGTAGGCCTAGTTGTTTGTTGCATTGCTTTTTATTGGTGAAACTCATATCACAGGCCTCGTCGAGTCTTTGGGTTATTCAATGCAACATCGGTAGTAGGTTTGAAGAATATCAAATCAAATCAAAACATCTTTATTATCTCTGAAAAGAGAAATTGCGTCCAGGTGCCACAATTATAACATAGACATTGACATTAAACATACAATAAAATACATTGAACGGTTTATATCGCAAAAAAGATTAAAGATATAGAGCACACATGCATTGAAATATTTACAAAGTTAACAAACAATCACAATTTAAAATGCAACAAAATATATATCTATTATAATTGAACAAAGACCAAAATCACAGTCAGAAAAGTATTGCACCCATTCAGGGTACACACTCTATTTCAACCCCCTCCCCTCCCCTCCCATACACTCACACTTTACTTAAACACACATGCTGGCGATCAGTAAGAGACAACAATTTTAAAGATTCATGATGGGTTTACGAAATGGATAGAGGAAGGGATAAAAGATTTCTGGGCCCTGGTTTTCAGTTTAAAAGTTCTGTAGCGGCGTCCTGATGGTAAAAGATCATAGTGTTTGTTTAAAACATGAGAAGTATCAGTTGCAATCTGCCTGGCCTTCTGCTTTGCGCGTCTTTCATACAACTCTTGCATTCCAGTCTCTCTCATCCCAACAACCTTGCTGCACACATTCACTACATCGTTCAACACTTTCTTGCTCCCCACATTCAAACTCCCGAACCAACAAATAAAAGACACAGTGAGCAAGGACTCAATGCAAGAGCGATAATATGTGTGTAAAATACCAGAATCAATGCCAATATTCCTAAGTCTCTGTAAAATAAACATTCTTGATTGGCACTTCTTCTGAATACACTCTGTGTTCTTTTAATTAAAAGTCTGTTTGTTGTCTAAAATGGTTCCTAAATATTTATATTCAGTAACTCTGTCCACAGTTTGACCATCAATGACCACAATTGGAACAGGCAGCGGATCCTTTCGAAAATCAGTTAACATTTCTTTCGTTTTCACAACATTAATATTCAGATAATTTTCTTTGCACCAGAGGGAGAATTTGTCTATTTCATCAAAATAGTGAGAATCAGAATGAGAAAGATCTTGAATCGCAGAATCGTCAGAATATTTAATGATGGGAATATTTTCAGTACCTTGACAGTCATTTGTGTAGGCTACAGGGTGAACAGAACAGGAGAGAGGACAGTACCTTGGGGAGCGCCGGTTGAAGTAGAGAGTTGAGAGGAGAGTACAGACTGATAGCGGACTGATTGGGTTCTGTTGAGGAGAACGTTCACAAGCCAGAGAGTCAGCTTAGGATCAACATGGAGGTTTTACAGTTTAATGGCAAAAAGGTGCGGCTGGATTGTATTAAAAGCTGAGGAAAAGTCAATAAAAAGAACACGAACAAAAGACTTTGAATCATTTAAATGAATAAAAGCGTTGTGAAGCAGAGTTAAAATCGCATCATCAGTACCCCTGTGAGACTTGTAAGCAAACTGAAGAGGGTCAAGATATTGGTTAGTAAAAGTTAAAAGGTGTCCAAAAACAATTTTCTCAAAACATTTCATCACAACAGAGGTTAGGGCGACAGGGCGATAATCATTTAGAGCAACAGGGTTCTTTTTCTTAGGGACTGGGCAAATGGTGGAGTTTTTTGAAATATTGGGAACAGCACACATTCTTAAAGACCAGTTAAAAATAGTAGTAAAAACATCACACAGTTGAGACGCACAAGTTTTCAAAAGTCTACCGTCTGGGCCTTCCGCTTTTCTAACATTCAGTTTAGAGAACAAAGATTTCACAACATCAACAATATATCTGGTGTCTGTTCAAATATTCTTCAAACCTACTACCGATGTTGCATTGAATCTGTTCTTACTGTGTCATTTATCTGTTGGTAGGGAAGCTTGAGTGTAAAAAGTAAGCGCGTGTTGAGTGATAATGATGAATATGTGCAGTAAGGTTGTGGGTGCAAGGCAGAGTGGTATACAAGAGTTGTATGACAGACAAGCAGTCAAGAAAGCCAGGAATTTTTTTTAATGATAAGTCATGTTTTGGCAAAATACTATGAAGTGTCACCATCGGGCCGTCGATACAGAACTCTAAAACTGAAAATAAGAGCACAGAAAACTTTCTGACCAAGATCAATTCATCTGTTGAACTCTTAATGCACTGCATCGAATGATTGTTTTGCTGAGCAGCCTGTCCATCTCCAGGGGATTGAAATTGTGCAAGCCTATTTGTAGTCCTCTTGTTCTACAATAGATTACTACTGTGTATGTCCTTGACTAAATTGTCTGTGTAGAGATGGTGTAGGTGTTTTATATTCTTTCTGCTTTTACTGGAGTATTTGTTCGTATTCGTCCAGTTTGTTAATTACAATATTGCAGTGTTATTAGTTATTAGTTTATATTCTTTAATTGTTGATAAATGTGTTCATTGTTGTTTTTCTTATGTGCACCTGGCTGCAATTTCTCTGTTATGAGATAATAAAGATGATTTGATTTGATTTGATTTGATTGCTAACACTATGAGACTGTCATCATAATAACAACACACACAGACAGTCACACTGAAAATAATGTTATATGGTTTGCATTTTGCCACTTATTACTTATTACTGAAACTAATATAACCGACATCATCGTCAGAGCATTGTGACAAGTTTGATTATGAATGGTTCACGATTCGCCATCTCCTGTTCATAGATACTGGTAAGATACTAGTCTGCGCTTTTGTTCTCTCTAAATTAGATTATTGTAATTCACTCTTGTATGGCTGCCCCAACACCTCATTGACAAGCTTCAAAAAGTCCAGAACTCTGCTGCCAGACTTGTCCTGAAGGCCTCTAAGTATCATCATGTTCAACCACTCCTAATATCCCTCCATTGGCTTCCCATCAAAGCACGTATTGACTACAAAATTTCCACTCTATGTCATTCTTATTTCTCTGGAAATGCCCCTATCTACATTTCTGACATGCTTTCTATCTATACTCCATCAAGACAATTGCGGTCATCTTCAGATTCCAAAATTCTCTGTGTTCCTAGTACACGAACAAAAATGTGTGGTGAGCGCTCCTTTTCCTTTTAGTCCAGTCTAATTAGGTATTGGGGTAAAGAAAAATGTGATAGTTTTCATTTTTGGCACATAAATAGAAGAAGGGCCATTCTTTAACCCGTGAAAGTTCCCCCCAAATCCAATGTCAGCAACGTAGTAATCTAAGGCATTCCTTTTAGGCACTTCCGCTATGAAACTCGAAGTCAGATATTTACGGTGTATGGATGGATTGTTTAATGCCTTTCAATTTCTAACAAAAACTGGTGCATGAATCACTTAAACCGAGGTCCCGTGTGCCCATGCACTTAGCATACGTTAAATCCAGTGGCAACGAAAAAGTTGTCATTTGGTCAAAATTTCTGCCCCCCCCCCCCTCCTCCCTCATCAGTGACAATAATCGCATGCCAAAAAAAAAAAAAATGGTGGCGCGCTTCTGGCTGCAAACCCTTTATTTTGAAGAAATACTTACGGATGGATTTTACATTCTTCTATCCTCACGTTCATTTATCAGTTGACTATTCCTTGAACCCCCCCCCTCCCTTTCTTTTTCATTGATGCACACACTACCATTGAGAGACTCATGAATATGCGTTAGCCTAGCAACTGACCAAAACCGTTAGGTAGGCTTAGTGATGCGACTCTCTTTGTGCTGTGGTGTTGAGCTATGGAAGCAGGGTCAGTTTCTATAGGCCTAGGCCTAGTACAAAGGTTAGCAGACGGACACAATCAGTTGACAGTGAAAGATGAATATAAGCCAAGTTGGTTCTTTTCAGTTTTATTCACACAACCATAGGCTGAGACAGAGGCTACCCTACTCTCTTTGTGTTCATAACTCTCTATCTCAAAAGTCGAAGTCTGGTTTCTTTCAGTTTCATGACAACATTAGGATCACAAATACTTTGGAAGACGAATCTCATCTGCTTACAGAACTAAACCGTCATTTTCAGCACTTTACTGTGTTGAACTTCTTTTTTGTTCTTGTCTGAGCGGTCGATGACGAACGTATGGCGTCTGCGACGTATCCAGTGAGAAACAAAAACAGTCACGCCTACATGTTTTGGTCAGCTATCAAGCATGCTCACTGAAAAGGCGCACAACTCTTGAAGACAAAACGAACCAAGGGCAATAAGAAATCTCCACGTACCATGGGCATGGACCGTATGCAAAAGTCACGTGACACCAAACCCAAAACTAAATAGGGGCCAAGTGTCAGTGTCTAAGATCCTTTCCTCTGACCATTTTGCCGTCCTCGCCAGTCTTAATCTTTCCAAAACTCCCAGAAATAAACGTACGGTCACGCGCCGTAATCTCAAGTCTATAGATATTCATACTTTTAGTTCAGAGGCAACAGAACTCCTTTCTAACGTGAGTATTTCCGACGACCCTGCCTCGACTTTTAATTATACTATGAGTAACTTGCTTGATAAACACGCTCCCCCATCCACTCGTGTTGTACCCGATCGTCCCTGCGCTCCCTGGTACACGCCTGAACTTAGAGTAAGTAAACGCATTAGTCAAATCAAATCAACTTTTATTTCAAAAAAAACCTGGGGGCACAAGAAAATGCATACACGTACCATTCACACCTGCGGCATCAAACATTACAAACAACAGCCCAAAAGACCCCATAACAGTACACATCAGCATAGTATTACTAGGCTCCAAACAAAACCAACAACAAAAACCAACAAAAACACTTTTTTTTAAAACAGTACTCATCACCATATAGACAGGCACATTATACCATCATGCACAGATACACCTTCATACACACACACACACACACACACACACACACACACACACACACACACACACACACATATACATGCACAACACAGTTGCTGGAATTGCACATATGAATCCTTTTTTTTAAACCGCTAATTAACTTATCTCCATTAACAAATATTGACATATGAAACAAGACAAGAAACAATTAGGACATAAACTCAGACATGGTGACCAAGATGTGTGAATAATAGAAGAAGAAAAAAAAAAAAAAAAAAAAAAAAAAAAAATTAAATGTCGTAAGGCTGAGCGTCAGTGGCGGGCCTCAAAACTAGAAATACATCGTCAGATATATCAGTTTTTCTCTGTAACATCTTCACTCTTCTTCTGGCCAAGGCAAAAACAAGCTATTTTTTATCTTAAAATTCTTGAAGCCAACACAACAAAGGTCCTGTTCTCCACCATGTCTGATCTCCTAGGCAACAAGAAATCAAGTCCTCTGCCATCAAATATCAGTCCTGACAAACTGCCAGAAACCTTTTCCTCCTTCTTCTCCACCAAGATTATCGATCTACGATCAAAAATCGACTCCATGCCTTTTCAACCAACTATTCCAGACCCATCATTCACTGGTGTCCCCCTTCTCTCTTTCAAGCCGGTGTCTGAGACCGAAGTTCTTTCTACTTTGAAAGAAATGCATTTTAAATCCTGTGATCTTGACCCCATCCCAGCCTCTCTTTTCTCACAAATCTATCAACACCTTCTGCCATCAATCACCAACATCATCAATTCTTCTTTAGTTTCAGGTGTGTTTCCTTCTGCTTTCAAAACCGCTCTTGTAAGGCCCCTTCTCAAGAAGAACAATCTGGATCCTAATAATCTGAAAAACTACAGACCTGTATCTAACCTCCCTTTTCTCTCCAAACTCCTTGAGAAGACTGTCCTGAAACAACTTAACGATCATCTATCCTCAAACAATCTTCATCATCCTTATCAGTCTGCCTATAGAACCAACCACAGTACTGAAACAGCCCTTGTTCAAATCGTCAATGACCTCTTACTTGCTTCTGATGCTGGTCAAATCTCTCTTTTGACACTTCTTGATCTCTCTGCTGCCTTTGATACCATAGACCACTCCATTCTTCTGTCTCGTCTTGAACATACTTTTGGAATTAAGGGCCCTGCTCTTTCTTGGTTTTCCTCTTACCTTTATGATCGTTTTCAATCAGTTCTGGTCAATGGTCGTCAGTCTGAACAGGTTAGGCTTTCTTGTGGAGTCCCCCAGGGGTCTGTGCTTGGTCCTGTCTTGTTTACTTTGTATACGTCACCTCTTGCCAATGTCATCGACCAGCACAACATGAAACATCACTTCTATGCAGATGACTCACAACTCCAAAACAGTACAACCCCTGAAGATCTAGATTCCATTCTTACAGAAAGTAACAACTGCTATATTGATATTCAAAATTGGATGGTTCAAAATAAACTTCAATTAAATGGTGAAAAAACCGAAGCAATGCTTGTAGGGACAAAAAACAAACTAGCCTCTGTTTCCATAGAGTCAATCCAACTGGGTCACAATATCATTCCCCTCTCAGAAATCAGTCAAAAACTTAGGTGTCACTTTGGACAATACTCTTTCCATGCAGAGTTTCCTGACTCAGACCTGTCAGTCCTGCTACTATCAAATTCGTTGCATTGGCTATATTCGTAAATACCTCTCAGATGAAGCCACAGCAAAGCTTGTTACTTCCCTCATCCTATCTCGTATTGACTACTGTAATGCTCTCCTTTCTGGCCTATCAGTCTCTTCTCTATCTTGTCTCCAGCGTATTCAAAACACAGCTGCTCGTCTTGTCCTTAGGAAGAAAAAGTTCGATCATGTTAGCCCTCTTCTGCGTTCTTTGCACTGGCTTCCTGTCGCAGACAGAATTGAATATAAATTAAACACACTTTGCTATAAATCTATTCATAAAGCTGCTCCATCTTACCTCTGCGACAATATTTCTATCTATACGCCAGCTCGCACTCTACATTCAGTTTCTGACCCTCTTTCTCTCCAGATCCCTAGGTATAAGCTTTCAACTGTTGGTCGGCGCTCTTTTGCTGTCTCAGGACCGACCTCCTGGAACAAACTTCCTCTCTCCCTCCGTCAGCGACCGACTCGAGCCTCTCTGCTTTCAAAGCTAACCTCAAAACCCACCTGTTTCCCCGTCATTAAAGCGCCTCTCTCTTTCTCTTCTCTCTCTTGCCATTAGGTCTGTTTCTGCTACATTCCATTTATGTTATCCGTGTGTGTTCGCTTTGTATTGCGTTTGTGTTTGAATGCGCTTTGAATGCTAACGTGTGTGTGCGCTTTGATTTGATTTATATCAAGATTCAGCGCCGTATAAATACTGTATGTTGTTGTTGTTGTGTGTCTGTCTGTGTGTGTGCGTGCGTGCGTGTGCGCGCACGCGCGCGTGTGTATGTGTGCGTACGTAAGTGCCTGCGTGCATGTGTGGGTGTGGGTGTATGTGTATGCCTATTTGCATGTGTGTGAGCGATTATTTTTGTTGTTGAATTGCTTGCTTTTACTTTTTTGTTTGTTAAGCGCATAGAGCTCCACATCTGGTGGAGGAGTGCGCTATATAAATGAGTCACTATTATTATTATTATTATTATTAATAAACGCAACAGTTTGATGTTGGTGCTCAGACACTTTTTGGCTCACTCGTGTCAACCAAACGAAGTGAGTCTACACTGCTCACAAAAAGTAGGGGATATTGACTTTGCAATATCACCGTGGGTTCAATAAGACCATAAGTTTCATTTCATGTGAAAATGATAGTTCAGCCTTTCTTGGCTGTAAAATCGAAGACAAAAATCAATGTCACTAGTTAAAATGTCACGTGACTGCCAAAGGAGATAAACACCCGTGGGTGTGTTATTCGAAATCACAAAACACCTAGGCTATTAGGCATTTTTGTTTGTCAATAAGTTAAAATTGGTTTTGTTTATAAAATTGAAGCTCACTTGGCTGACTTGTCTAAAAAGGCGGAGGTGTGCACTATTGCACAATTACAATTGATTGTGGAATTGGCGCCTGCACTCAGACTGTCATTTTCAAGTCCTCTTTGGCCTCAGGCCGTCGCTAATCGCGTAACTGTTACTAGGGGAAGACGGGGTAAAAAGCGCATGGGCGGGTAAGAAGCCCACCCCAATTATCTCATGAAATGAAGCAAATTTCAGTCACATTTTGCCCATGAGACGAGCGTTAATGTCTAGCATTCGTCTCATGGGCAAATTTGACTGAAATTTTCTTTATTTCATGAGATAATTGGGGTGGGCTTCTTACCCGCCCATGCGCTTTTTACCCCGTCTTCCGCTATACTCTATTCACGATGGTGACGCTCAGGCTCTGTGCCAGCTGATTGGACATTTGCATTTGTCACACCAATCTTCAAGAAAGTGGAACAGTACGACCCGGCAAATTATCGACCAGTCTCCCTCACCAGCATCGTGTGCAAGCTCCTAGAGCATATCATCGCCGGAGCAGTCATGAGGCACCTTGAAAAGCACCACATTCTGAACAAACACCAGCATGGATTCAGGAAAGGGCGGTCCTGCGAAACCCAACTACTTGAGTTAATAGAGGAGCTGACAGCCAATTTGGAGAGCAGCAAGCAGACGGATGTCCTTATCATGGACTTCTCAAAGGCGTTCGATAAAGTGAACCACAGCTTGCTGCTTCACAAGCTCCAATGTTGCGGTGTCAGGAACTCCACCCACGCATGGATCGCCAGCTTTCTCAAGGATCGCTGCCAAGCTGTGCTGGTTGAGGGTGCAATGTCGTCTTTTGTGAATGTAACATCAGGAGTTCCCCAGGGGTCACTGCTAGGACCATGTTTGTTCCTAGCATATATCAACGACCTTCCAGTCAAGTTGACTGCAACCACGAGGCTGTTTGCTGACGACACGGCAGCATATAGGATGGTCTCCTCCATTCAAGATCAGGACCAGCTGCAAGAAGACCTCCATCGCCTAGCGATTTGGGAGAAGTGCTGGAACATGGAGTTCCACTGATCCTGCCAAGTGCCAAACCCTGTCAGTCACTAGGAGTAGGAACCCCCTACAGTTTTCGTACGCCCTGCATGGACACACTATGAGGATGTTAGGGAGGTCAAATATCTCGGCGTGAACATCACCACTGAGATCACCTGGATCGACAGCCACATAACCTGAACAACATCTGCGCCAAGGCAAATACGACCTTAGGATTCCTCAGGCAGAATTTAAAGATCGGCAGCACCAGCATCAAGGAACGAGCTTACAAAGCCTTTGTACGTCCCTTGCTCGAGTATGCGTGCTCCGTCTGGGATCCATACACGGAGGAGAACATTGGAAGGCTGGAAGCAGTTCAGCGCAGGGCAGCTCGCTTTGTGCTAAACCAGTTCAGGCCAACGTCCAGCATAAACACCATGCTGGAGAACCTGGGCTGGGACTCTCTGGAGAGCAGTCGACAGAGGACCAGGCTCTCCATGCTGCACAAGATCAGCACCGGCGTTGTGCACTGCCCCAGCCTCCAATCCAAACTGGAGTCTCTTCCTCCTCGGCAGCGACGTGGCCACGGCCTGCAATTTAAAAGATTTCAATGCCGCACTAAGTAGGGAAAGACGGGGTAAAAGGCGAATGGGCGGGTAAGAAGCCCACCCCAATTATCTCATGAAATGAAGCAAATTTCAGTCTCATTTTGCCCATGAGACGAGCTTTAATGTCTAGCATTCGTCTCATGGGCAAATTTGACTGAAATGTTCTTTATTTCATGAGATAATTGGGGTAGGCTTCTTACCCACCCAAGCGCTTTATACCCCGTCTTCCCCTACCGATCAAATGCATTCCTCCCAAGGGCCATCAGGGAGTGGCATGATCTGCGGAAGGACGACCTCTGCTCCTTCACTGCTGCTACCCCCAGTGGGTCAACGGTGCAAGGGGATCATCAATAAACCCCATCAGCCCCCCCTCCCCCCGCTCACTCAACCCCTCCACACCCTCTTTCCAGGACGCAGCATCACGCTCAGACCCGAGCAGCGGGCGCGAGCTGGCTGGGTCACCCCAAAGAGAAGAAGAAGAAGATTGACGTAATTTCCGCTCAAATAGGAGGCGAGCCGGAAAACACGTTAGCAGTGTCAAATTACTTTCCCTCTCGTCTTGGCCTAAAAATTAAATTCTCTACGTGTTTGGTTTGATGAACAATGTCTGTTTTTATTTTTTATTTTGTACACCCAATATGGCAATCATCAAGTACTCTATAAGCTTTATTACCTAAAATGTGAGCATATTGTGCAATCTTACAAAACACCTGTGAAATCTTGCACTCAAACGAGACAAGCTTATCCAATGAATGCGCGGGAGAACGTCATTGCCAAAAATAGTAGCCAATTAAACGCTGTTTAACAAACGATAACGTCAACAAACAAAATGGCGATGCAGAAAATGACAACACTTTTTGTTTTTGTCGTAGCTTGTGCCCTGATTGGTAAGTGAATTATTCGCAGCTGCTTGTATTGCTTCGTACAATGAGTGGTAATTATTGAATCAATGTTGCTAAAGCAGACGACACATGATAGCCTACAGGCTTCACTGAAGAAGTAGACAATGCTCGAGTCAAGGAAATACCTGAAACCACGGTCACGTGAAAGGAGTGTCGCATGAAAAAAGGTAGCTGTTCCCACTTCCTACTGCGCGCATTCCTACGGTGCGACTCTCTCTCTCTCTCTCTCTCTCTCTCTCTCTCTCTGAGTCTCTCTCTCTCTCTCTCTCTCTCTCTCTCTCTCTCTCTCTCTCTCTCTCTCTCTCTCTCTCTCTCTGTCTCTCTCTCAGCTCTCTCTAGTACTAGTAGTATTTAATTTAGTAGGAATTCGCGCAATAGAATTTCGCGCAGTAGGAATTCGTGCAGTAGGATTTATGCAGTAGAGATGAATCCATGTGAAACGACAGCCTTCACTTCCTTAAAGTGAAACGTAGGCTAGCTAATCCTTGTCTAAGTTTCTCCCTTCTACTTCCAGTTCCATAATTCGTGCTTCCAGGTTATCCTTCAAATTTCACCCCGGGGACATCTCCATCAACACCCCTTACACTTACAGCGCTTCCCCCAATCCGCCAACTCGACTGTTTAGAATTAGCACAGCGCCGTGCATATAACCTTATTGACTTTATTTTAGTTGAACGGGTACTGTTCACATATTCATTGTTTTCCTATTTTCCTTTAATTATATTTGTGTTCTAAGTTTTATTATTTGTTTATAATCATTCTAGTATTTAAGTTTATATGTATGTTGTTATGTTATTCATGATTTAGTATTTAGTATTTTACTATATTATTTTGGCGCTTGTAACTTTGATACATTGTGGTCATGCGCAAAGGGGTTGCAGTCTGGCTGGGGGATTCCGCCATGTTTTTACTAAGAGAGTGAAGTTGGTTAAACTGAAGAACTGGATACTCATGTTTGTTTGTATTCATGAGCGAGACTCGAGAACATGGTGTCAGAAGTGGGATATGAATAAAGTGTCAGAATAAAGCAGCAGCAAAATGCAAGGACTGAAAACACCACTACTCCTTCAAACCAGAAGAATGGCCAACCTGGATCCAAGAATTCAAAAGGTACAGGAATGCATCTGGACTGTCAAAATGAAGTACAAAGAGACACTCTCCTGTATGTAATGGGACGTGAATCAGAGAAGATATTTCAACATTCAAGTTTGAGGGGGAAGCACAAGAAAAGAACTTTGATAAAGTGGTTGAAAAGTTTGATTCATACTTCATAATCAAAGGCAACACAATACACGAAAGAACAAAGTTCCAGGAGAAGAAGCAAGAAGAAGGCGAAACAGTCGAGGAATTTTATCGTTCCTTGAGAGCATTGGTAGCGCACTGGATATGGAGATCTGGAGGATCAAGTCCGAGATCGATTTGTGGTGTGGCTGAAGGACAAGAAACAGAAAAATTGCAGCTCACACATGACCTGACACTCTAAAAGGACCTTGAAATAGCAAGACAACATGAGCAGGTGAAAAATCAACTACAAGAACAACGTGCAGAAGACAAAGGAGAAGCTGATGAAGCAAGAAAGAAAAATTTCAAGAAAAACTCAAGTTGGAGTTATGGTGGAACGGGATTTTCTCATCCCAGTCAACCAACATCTTCAAATTCACGGGGCAGATCTAGAAGAAGAATGTTTGGTGCTGGGTCACACCCGAGGGAGCAGTGTGAGCGATGTGGCTTACAGCATGTAGAAGGGCGTTGTCCTGCACGAAACAAAAGATGTCGACGCTGCCAAGCCTTGAATCATTTTGCTAGAGTCTGCAAGAACGTCCGGAAAGTCCAAGAAGATTCAGATGAAGAACTTTTTGAAGATGAATTTGAACAGTTTCAAATCAATTCTGTGATAGATGACAGAAGCAAGCCTTGGGTCACCACCCTGCGCATAAGGGACACTTTCGTGCCATTCAAAATTGACACAGGACATTGTCCATCCTCAGTGAACAGACTTTTCAGAAGTTGAAAAGAAAACCCAAACTCAGAAGATCCAAGGTCATATTGACGTCGCCTGGAGGAAGACTGAGTGTGAAAGGAGAATTTTACGCCATGACTGTCGTAAATGGAAGTAGCTTCAAGTTTCGCATTGTCGTCGTTGCAAACCGATTGAACAACAACCTGTTGAGATGGGGAGCTGCTCACAAAATGGGTCTAGTCATGAAAGTTGAAGTTCACAGAGATGTGTTTGGGGCTACAGGACTTTTGAAAACAGAACCAGTGAAAATAGCGATGAAACAGGGGGTTAACCCATACTGCCTGAGCACAGCAAGACGTGTCCCGTTTCCCCTGAAGAGGAAAGTAAAAGCAGAACTAGATCGCTTGAAAAGGGAGGGCATCATCCAAGACATGAAAGAGGCTACAGATTGGTGTGCACCAATGGTGCCAGTCATAAAGCCAAATGGCAGTGTCAGGATTTGTGTAGATTTCAAGTAACTAAATGAAGGTGTGAAGAGGCCCAACTGCATGCTGCCGACTCTGGACGACATAGCCCCACAGCTAGCCGGTGCAAAGTTCTTCACAACTCTAGATGCCTCATCCGGGTTTTTCCAGATTCCTCTTGCTGAAGAAAGTGTACATCTGACTACTTTCATCACCCCTTTTGGCCGATACGCTTTCAGGAGAGTTCCCATGGGTATTTCCCTTGGCCCCGAATGCTTTCAAGAGAAGATGAAGGAGACCCTCCAGGGATTGGATGGATGTGAAGCTATCATGGACGATACTATCGTGTATGGAAAGACTGAAGTCACTGAAGAAGAACATGACGTAAGACTTGATGCGGTTCTGTGACGTAAGTGTCCCGCGCGACCCACTTTCTCCATTTCCGCCAAGACGACCCGCACCCAGAATCCGCGAGGAGACCACGCTTGAACCGTGCCATCCCGCGAAGCCGTAACCGGAACGACTGGGAGCTACTCTCATCTGACGAGCAAGCCCAGCCAACCCAGCACTCGCCGATCACCACGGAGGAACTTGAAACAGCTAAGTCCACCGGACTGCGCCAATCATTTGAACTTTCCTACGGACAATGAAGATAATTAGTAACCCTTCCGGCATGGGGCGAACCTTATAGAAAGACAAAAGTCTTATAAATCCTTTCGGATTCCATCATTGTGTTTTTATCCATATTTTGTTTTGGCGCCATTGAGCTGCTTTATTATTATTGTTGCATAATCTTATGCAGATTTTGGGAGTAAATAAAATACAAGTGTCAAATAATCCTGAACCCTTTGGTCAGACTGATGAGAGTGGGAGTCTTGTGATTTCATGTAAAACCCTACTTCTCTCTGTCTGCCATTTAGAGCAATTCAACCACTTGTATTTCTTACAACCATACGAGCCAGAACCCGGGCACAAATATAAATTTATTAGATGAAAAGGGGCCGGGAAAGTTGCTCATCTCCCATACCCTAGAGAAGTGGGCTAAAGGCAAATTTTCTAAAGTCTTCCCTAGGGACTTAGCCTTTTAACCCATTACTTCGTCACAGGTTCTCAAATGAGTTGAAGAAAGTGGGCTGAAACTGAACAAACAAAAGTGCCATTTCAAGAAGTCGGAGGTGAAATTCTTTGGACATGTCATTTCAGCCGAGGGAGTGCGCCCAGATCCCGAAAAGGTCAGAGCTATGTCTGAGATGCCTCCGCCAAGATCTGTGACAGAACTGAGAACTGTGTTCAACTACTTGAGTAAGTTTGTACCAGGAATGGCTACCACCATGAAACCCATGACTGATTTGCTGAAGAAGGACACCGCATGGACATGGGGAGCAGCTCAGGACGCTGCTTTCAAAGCCGTCAAGGAGAAACTTTCATCAGCTTCGGCCCTTGGGTTCTACAAACCTGAACGAAAGACTGTGGTCAGTGCAGACAGCAGCAGTTATGGGCTTGGTGCTGCAATAATGCAGTGGAATGGGGACATGCTGGTTCCCATTGCCTGTGCTTCCAGAACATTGACTGAGGCCGAAAAGAGATATGCTCAAATAGAAAAGGAGTGTCTCGCGTCAACTTGGGCATGTGAAAAGTTTTCCAAGTACCTGATTGGATTAGACAGTTTCCAGTTGCAGACAGATCACAAACCCCTGGTCCCTCTTATCAAAAGCAAGGACATTGATAAGGCCCCAGTACGCTGTCAAAGACTGTTGATTAGGTTGATGCGGTTCAACACTGAGGTGGTTCATGTGCCTGGAAAGAAAATTGTCATAGCAGACGCTTTGTCCAGAAGTCCTGTGCCGCACACAGATGACGACGAGAAGAATGTGGAAGCTGTAACCGCTCACGTCAATTCTTTGGAGTCCATGTGGCCAGTCGCACCACGGCGGCTGAAGATGCTACAGGCAGCCACTGTTCATGACCCAGAAATGCAGCAAGTGATGGGGTATGTGCTGAATGGTTGGCCAAACCGAGCTCCATCAAGCCTTCAGACATACTACCAGGTTCGAGGGGAACTGTCAATAGTGTCGGGACTACTGGTGTATGATGGCAGAATTGTCATCCCAACCAGTCAACGCAAGGAAATGCTGCGCCAGCTGCATGCAACACACCAGGGGCTACAGAAGTGCCGCCTGAACGCTCAGACAGTGCTGTGGTGGCCAGGTCTTGGCAGAGACCTGAAGGAGATGATCAACGGCTGTCCTGAATGTCAACAGAACCGACCGTCACAGAAACATGAACCTCGTCCATGGCAACGGCTGGGAGCAGATCTTTGTTCATACCAGGGCAAGGAGTACTTAGTAGTAGTGGATTACTACTCAAGGTGGATTGAAGTCTTCCAGCTGCTGACGACTACCACAGCAACAGTTGTCAAGAAATTCAAACAATTGTTCGCTACCCATGGGGTACCACTACCAGACCTCATTTTCAGTGACAAGTGTGCTGAATTCCGCAGATTTGCAGTGGAGTTTGACTTTGAACACAAAGCCAGCAGCCCGCATTTCCCTCAGTCCAATGGAGCAGCGGAGAGTGCTGTAAAGATGGCAAAACGTCTACTTCAACAGCCATCTTTAGAACTGGCCCTCTTGAACTACAGGGCCACCCCACACTCGAGCACAGGTGTTAGCCCAGCGGAAGCCCTCATGGGGAGGCCACTGAAAACGACACTGTCGAGGCTACCAGAACAGCTGATCCGGGAGCCTGTCAGCGATGCAGACATCCGCTGGAGGGACCGGAAAATGAAGGATGCCTACAAGCTGAACTATGATAGGAGGCATGGTGTCCAGCTCTTTCCAGCGCTGAAACCAGGTGACAAGGTGCTTGTCAAGACTGACTCTGAAAGCACCTGGAGTAAGGAAGGTACGATTGTAGCTGCTGACACAGAAAACCGTACCAACCTGGTAAACACGTCTTCCGGTATACTGAGGAGAAACCGGAAACATCTGCAGCAGCAGACAACACCGGCGTCACTACGAAGTCCTGTTCGTGACCTGCCACAGTCCCCACTACGAAGTCCTGTCCACGGTGTGACACGGTCCCCACCACGAGGTCCTGTCCACGATGCAGTGCAATCTACACCCCAGCGAGGCCCTCTCCGTGACGTGGTACAATCTACACCCCAGCGAGGCCCTCTCCGTGATGTGGTACGGTCAACACCCCAGCGAGGTCCTGTCCATGATCCAGTACAGCTGCGTGTTCCTGGCATGGCTACACCAGATTCTAAGGATATCCCTCCTGAACCACCTGGAAGGTGTACAAGGGCTGCAGATGGTTACACAGCCCCCAAGCCAGCTCGTTATAAGGAGGGAGAGGTGTAGTGAATCGGAAATGTTGTGCAGTTGCACACGTGAAGAAAATCAATATTAGGTTTTAGGTTAGAGAGTGTTAGAAGCTTGAGTTGTAAAGCAAAGTTATCCAGTGTAACATAGATGTGAAGTCATGTATAGAGTAGGAATGTGGTGATAGCATCAGAAAGTGCTGTGCAGTTTAGTGGAAGTGATGAGTTTAAATGTGTAAGGTGGAAGTAGCACCATTTTGGTTGTATTAGTCTGGTCAGGAGTTTTAGTGTAGTGTTTACCACCATTGGTGAAGTGCCATCTGGATTTATTGTGAAGAAGATTCCTGTTCCTTGGATTATTACCATTGGTGAAGTGCCATCTGGATTTATTGTGAAGAAGATTCCTGTTCCTTGGATTATTACTATTGGTGAAGTGCCATCTGGATTTATTGTGAAGAAGATTCCTGTTCCTTGGATTATTATTTTTGGGATTATTGCAGAGACCTGATGCAACAATGAAACAGTTTATTGAACTGTGCTGATTAATTTAGTTTGAGTGAGAGGGAGAACAAGTATGGTTGATGAGCGAAAGATTGTGGAGAATCGAACGAAAACAAAAACAAATGTATATTATATATTTAGAAAATAATATACTTCAATATTTGGTAATCAAGAAATAAGAAAGGAAAAAAAAGTATTAGTTGATGTGAAAGATTCACACTAGAAGCTGGACATTGCAGAGTGTATTGTTTGTTCTGATAGTGACAGTCGAGGCAAGGACTGGAAAAAGTTAAAGGACAGTATCCTTTTATTTTTCTTCAAAAGGGGGAGATGTTTAGAATTAGCACAGCGCCGTGCATATAACCTTATTGACTTTATTTTAGTTGAACGGGTACTGTTCACATATTCATTGTTTTCCTATTTTCCTTTAATTATATTTTGTTCTAAGTTTTATTGTTTGTTTATAATCATTCTAGTATTTAAGTTTATATGTATGTTGTTATGTTATTCATGATTTAGTATTTTACTATATCATTTTGGCGCTTGTAACTTTGATACATTGTGGTCATGCGCAAAAGGGTTGCAGTCTGGCTGGGGGATTCCGCCATGTTTTTACTAAGAGAGTAAAGTTGGTTAAACTGAAGAACTGGATACTCGTGTTTGTTTGTATGAGCGAGACTCGAGAACATCGAGAAGACAAGACAATCATATCAGTCGACATATCTTCTTTCCTCCTAGAAAACAAGCTACAGAAAATCTTTCCTAGGACCATCGGAGAGTGGAATTCCTTCCCACCTGAGACAATAACATTGATCAGCCTCGTTGGAAGGCTTCAAGTCCTGGTGTCACGTTCTGAGATTTCCTTCCGTTCTGAGATTACCACCCCACCCCTCAGAATGCGTGTGTGTGCAACCCAACCCAACCCAACTCTAACCCTAACACAACCTTCACCCTAATCCTAACCCAAACCAACCCTAACCATAACCCACCCCAACCCTAACCTGAAACTGAGGATGGCGAAAGTCAGGTGGTGGATTTGAGCATTCAGAACAAGGCAAATTCATAACGGCACACCGGTGTCACAAGAAATAATTATGTCCTGGTCACCGTAATATGCGTGTACACCACAACCGTAACGAGAACTGTCTTAAATGTAGAAAATTTAATTGCACAATCTATGCAGAAAGAACCAAGAGCGGGAGGGTGTAATCTACATCTTTACCAAGAAATCGATGTACAAACCAATGACACTTAATTTCGCATTTTCCAAAATGGCGGACAATGTAAGTTTACAAACACAGAGAAAATAAAGAATAAAAAACTTCAGAAAAATATCACTGGCTTCTCAATATTTAGTGATGAATCCTCTGCTCTTTCTGCATGCCACAAGGACGCCTCTGAATGTATTTAGGGGCGAATCCTTCCCAAATAGCTAACAATTCGAAAAAGGAATCAAGACAGATTTCATACATTTGAAATTTCATGCGACACTGGATCTGAACAACGCCCCTTCCCCTACCTTGAACTCTCTCCTCCCCTCTCCCTTCCCCCCACCTCCACTGCTCATCCCTCATCCATCTCACTCCTCCTTCCACGACCCCCTACACCCGACCCCTGTAATACATCTTTCCCGACACTTCCCCGGCCACATTTCCATCCTCTTTTCCCAATCATATCACTGCCAGTCATCCGGGCGGCAACATTCTCTGAAGTTCTTCTGCTTACTGGAGTCCCCCAGTTCTAACACAACAAAACCATAAAAAAAAAGATGATAATGGTTGTTTTATGAAAGAAGAAGAACAATTGGTTTTCAGTCAGTGACCAAATTGGCAGTGCCTGACAATATACTTCTTTATAGATGGGAAGCCTATGCTAAATTTGTCACTGTGTCAGTCCCAGGGACTGATACAATTTTGCTAGGACTGATAAAGTGTTTAACAGACGCTTTGATATTGTAGTTTTCATTGGGTTTTGTATCCCTGGGACTGGTTTTGACACCGGTTGTTGGGGGTTATTGATGCTGATGGGACTGCGTTTTCAAAATCCATAGCGCAAACTCTGTAGCATAACTAGTGTAAACAGCACTTCAGGCGATTTTGTTTTAGCCTTTTGCCCTCTAAATATATTTTGTATTTTTTTTTATATTGTTTGGTCAGGCTTCATTCACTGATGACTACTACTAGTACTAGGGCATAGATCTGTGTTATTACTTTAAATTTGTATATTAACTGAATACATTTTGTTTTGAATAATTTTGTTTTGATCTACAAGTATAACAGATTTGAAAAAATACTGACTTGTATCCATACTATCACGCCCGTATATCCTATGATTATTATGGTACAAAGCTTGATAATGATCAAAGGTGTTAAATAGAGTTTATCTACCCACACCCCCATATGCCCCCTGCTTCCTATCTCAGTATATGAGCTGTTTAGGTAGAGTTATGGTTCTTAGCACCAGGTGGCATTCCATTTGAACTCTTTCTTAGCAATGACAAACTCACTCTCTTTCTTTCTGACTCTTCTTCTTTTGCCTGTGTGCGGCAAAAATAGTTTGCCTTCTATTTGACAAAGGAAAGTAAATAGAAGCGCACAGTGTTCTAAAAGTCATAGTTCATGAAAATAACTGACCAAATCTAACCCTGTCCCTTAACTCATTCAAGTCGTTCCACCCATATATGGCCGGAATTAATATAAAGCTGTCAATTTGATGAATTTGTTTCAAGGGAAGTAAATCTGTGTGCACACCACACTTTGGTCACTTCTAAACTCACTTCACTTCCTTAGACCACAATTTTGGCTCTTACTATGCGTTTGTAGTGGTTTGAAGGGGGGAAATACTAATTGCTGTCATAGAGAGTTTTTCTATATAAAGTCTGTATATGAAAAAGCCTGATCTACCACTTCCCTATGTCTAAACCTGAAGTAAAAACCTGCAATCTTCTTTCATTTCTCTTTTTGTTTATGTCTGTAGTGTTTTGTATCAATTGTATACATGTGTGTATGGCTGGAGTGATTTGTGATTTTTTTTTTAATAATTCAAAATCATTGTTAAATGAGTAAACTACCATTGCCCCCCAAAAAAAAAGAATGTGCACAGAACAATCATTTATACACAAACGTTGACTTGTTTGCAAATCAGAAAAGAAAAGCTAAAACATGCATCCTCGCGCAAACTTTTACACTACTTCACTTGCACCATTGCGAAGATAGAACACACTCCAATATGCAGATTTTTGTTCTTTTTCTTAATCTTTTTTTTGTTTTGGACTGAGCAGTGAGTGATTTTGTCACTTTTTTTTGTGGGAAATGGATTTTAATTTATGAAATAAAAATATACTATTACTAACAGTATTTTAAAGTAGTGTGTGTGTGTGAGCATGTTCAGGTCTGAGCCATGGGCAGGACAAGGAGTGCAACCTGGAAGTACAGGACGTGCTGCCCAAGATAGTGACATGCATCACTGAGAAGCACCCTGAGTACTTCATGCTGGTGCTCACCAAGATGGAGAAGCCTGCCGACATGGAGAAACCAGACTTCTTGTGCGAGTAAGTACCGTAAAATGCGGACTATAAGCCGCTACTTTTTTCCTTAACTTTGGTCCATGCAACTTATATACTGATGCGGCTTGTATGTGGAATCTGTTTCCAGACACATTTTCAGCCTATTTAGCTATCAAAACTGGTTTTGACACTTAATAGATAAAAACCCCATGTTAAAAAGCTTTAGATCTTGAAATACTCATGCTGTACTAGCAGGGATTATTCTTAGCACTGGTCATCAGTCATTGACTAATACAAATTTTAAATGACCTATTGGTTTTGCAGGCAAGAGGTCATATGACTTATTATGTTTACCTCTTGTCTGTTAGCAACTTTATGGATGTGCGCTGCAACTGATTCCATAGTGATCAGATTGACTTTGGTGTAACAATAGACTAAAAATAATTTCCCTATTATTACTTTACATTGCATAGTACTGTACTAACTTTTGTCATGCAAACAAACAAACAGACAAACAAAACCCCCCACTTTTCTCATGTCTTTGAACATGCAGTCTATGAAACTGTGTGATTGATTGCAACAGTGTCAATCTGTCATAGAAAACAGTTTTTGTTGCACTCAAGTTGTATTTCCTTCTTTTTTTTTACATTATGACTTATCGTTTTATGAAAATGACCTACCTGTATTATATTTTCTTCAAACTGGTCAAATGACCTATGATGTCCAGTGACAAGATTGATCCCTGTTCTAGCATAATTTATATTTTTGTGTTGCTTTCAGCAAAGGAAGGCAAAATTTACTGGGGGGGTTTATGCTTAACTTTGTCGACTATTTTGTTTGAATCATTTTCTCTGCGGCTTATATACTGCTGCGGCTTATTATGTGAATAAATACCTAATATTATGTAAATTTAAGAGATGCGGCTTATATACAGGTACGCCTTATAGTCCAGTTTTTACGGTATCTTACGTGTGATTCTCACCCCTGCGTGTGTGTGTCGTCGTTCTTCAGTTTAACGTCCTTCCACTGAAAGTGATTCAGACAGTATTATATTTTGGTGTAGTTGAGTGTGAGTAGGTGTGTCTGTAAGTGAGTATGTGTAAGAATATAATGAGTAATAAGTTAGTGATGTAATCATGACCCCCACCCCCACCACCTAATTAAAGAAAAAAGAAGTTAAACTTGCACTTAAGGAATATAACTGATCAATGAACAAGGTTAAAGATTTATACTAAGTGAGCTACTTCATGAACATAAATTTACAAATTGAATCAAGAAGAACAGAATAATCATTTAGTATACAGGCTAGTGCAACTGTGTTAATGGAGTCGATCCATCAGTAAAACAATAAATACCTGAATTCTTAAAAAGCTCTCTTGCTCTTGGACAGTGAATAAGTAAATGACTGACACTTATAGATTCACCACACATGTATACATTTAACATTATTACAATATTTTGTTCTAAATGAATTCAAACGAAGTCTATGGATTTTTCAATCTCCCTGGATGAGAAAGTAACATGTTTGTGTGATGTTTTCTCATTGTCTCTATCGTTGGATTTAATACAGTTATAATAATATTGAACGTCTGAATTCATCAATGAAGTTTTAACATTTTCATTAGATGTTTTGTTTATACATGTAATACATAATAGAGAAACTTTGTGTCAGATCTAAGGGAACATTAATTGACACTGCGTCGTTAAGATTTTGAGCTGCCTTTATGTGTGTGTGTGTGTTTGTGCAGGGCTCCCAGGGACCCCCATTTGGGGGTCTGTCAAGTACTATAATCTGAAAAGACCATCTTAAAGAATGTGCAGGGGGTCCCAGGGATGCACTATGAAAATGGACAAAATAACAAACCATAGTCTTTGCTTTTCAAGTTATGACCTATCAAGGAACTTTCAACATCCATTGTTTTCTCCACTTAACATAATTCATTGAACTAATTTCCCCAATTTTTTCAATCTCCTCTCTCCCTGACTGTCATACCTTTTTTGTGCTTACCTGTGTGTGTGTGTGTGTGTGTGTGCGTGTGCGTGCGCGCGCGCATGTGCATGCGCGTGCATGCTTTCATGGATATTCTGAAACTACCCATCAGGTGCACTTGAAATAAATCATATTTAAAATATATATCCTTTTTAGCATTTGCAATATAATTGAGATCCTCTATCCCTCCTCTAGGACCCTCAAAACTGTAAGTGAATGTGTCCCTTGGACATCTTGTTTTGTATGATGATTGGGAGCCCTGGTGGCAGTGTAATCTTGTAATTGATGTTAAATGTTGCTAAAAACATGTGTTTAAGACTTTAAAGATTAAGCTTAACAAGATGTCAATGCTCACTATTTTATGTTTTGTTCCTCCCAATCTAAAACTTATGTTTAGTCAGCTAATGTTGGTGGCAGTAAACTGTACAATATATGAATAATTATGCATTGATATGCCATTGATAAGCTCTTAATGCATTTTGTTTAAAAAAATAGATATTATTAATATGTCATATTAAAATACTTATTCTATTGTTATGCGTGTTCAGTCAGCAGGGTCTGATGGCAGCAGCGGTGGAGTGTTCCTTGGAGTACATGGAGGGCTGCATGCCATCCGATCTGGCCCGCCAGGTGGCCGAGGTCATGCCCTCTGACCCCACCATCAGAAAGGCCATCGCCTTCCTCTGTGCCCACCGCAAAGGTCAGTCAGCACACACATGTCTTTCAAATTCATTGTTTTTGTTGTTGTTAAATGCATTGAGATTGGAAAACAAACAGCCAGCTATCCAAGGAACCCAACAATTCAACTACGACACACCTGTCTTTCAAATTCGTTTTGTTTTGTTAAATGCATTGAGATTGGAAAACAAACAGCCAGCAATCCAACAAACCAAACAATCCAACCACCACACCTATGTCTTTCAAATTCATTGGGTTTTTTGTTGTTGGTGTTGTTAAATGCATTGAAATTAGAAAACAAACAGCCAGCTATCCAAGGAACCCAACAATCCAACTACTACACGTGTCTTTTAAATTCATTTGTTTGTTAAATGCATTAACTTTCACCCTGTACTAATTCCCAATAGCTTTTTTACCACAGACGTAGTAAAATCGACAATTTTCATCTCTACCTTTGATTACTTTGTTTGCATACCAAACTTGTGTGTGTGTTTGATATTGTTGGACAAAACAAGTCTCTAGCTAGAACTACATCAAGTTTCTTTGACTATGATTTCCATCTTCACACCAGAAATGCAGGAATACAAAAATACCCATCTTGTTCCGATAGTGTTTTTTTGCCTCTTTGCCACTACTGGATGCACTTTCAGTTAGTCTTTTCAAAAGTTGCTTTGACCAATTTAGCCCATTTTTGCCCAAGGGAAAGCACCCAGAAGACAGATAACTGATTGCTGAATATAATTAAAGAAGTTTTTTCCCTTAGACCATACTTACTAACTTAGACGTGTACTGTTCATAGTCAAAGTCACCACACATATATGTTTACTGCGTACTGAACAGAGGAAGCTTGTAGCATGCACATACACGTAGTGAAAAGGTTGACATTTGAAAAGAAACAGCCAGCTATCTAACAAACCGAAAAATTCAACAAGCACACACATGTTTCAAATTCATTGTTTTGTTTGTTTGTTTGTTTTTGTTAAGCGCATTGAAATTTAAAAACAAACCATCAGCTATCCAACCTACTGAACAACCCAACCAATCAAACAAAATATAAACTGAGGACTTGTATGACCACAATTTCACATTACTTTCCATTTATTCTCCTCCCTTTCCTCTCCCCCCCCCCCCCCTTCCCCTTCCAAACTCTTGTTCCTGAGTCTTAATTTAATCTTCGTATGTGTGTTTCTATGATTCACAGATTTTGATGACCCTTGTGTGAAGAGCCGACTGATGCAAGTGGGGGGCTGCATCAGCTCTAAGATGCAGACCTACTCGAAGGCTCACCCAACTCGCGCGGCCAGTATGCGTAGCTCCTTGTGCTAGTGAGTACATTCCATGATTTCTTTGTCTTTCAATTGTGCAGTAGTGCTGTAGCAACTACAGTTAATTAGAGACAGATGAGACTGGTTTATCATTTTATGCTTTTTAAGCTAAAAATAAGTTGTACGAGGGGCACTCCATATATTTTGCAACGTGGCGAACTGGCAGTGTGTACCCTCCTTCTGGCTAGTCCAACTTTTAGAAGTATCCCTCACTAGAACACATGCACCTGGATATTCTTTCAAACAAAACGGTTATGGTACCAACCAGGTCAACTGAGGTATGTCAAAAGTAGTGCCTTCGATGAACGCTCAAGCATATTCAACTACCTAGATTTGCTTCCC
>CM065680.1:31669405-31692941 GCA_017654935.2 Phymorhynchus buccinoides | reverse complement strand
AGCCGTTACCTGTACACACCATACCACCAGCTGACGAGGTTCATGTGGGGCTACCTGGGCAAGGACATTAGGGGTCGTACATCCTGCCCGTGCTGTCCTCCAAACCAGCCAGACCTTCCAGAGTGCAGACGGAAGATACACCGGCTACGTAGAACCACTGTCAAATGGTTCTAAACCAGGATGTGGCTGTCTGTGTTGATATTAAGTTTTTTAAAAAAGTTTTATAGTACAATCATGTAGTAGTACTGCAATAACTCAATATGGCTTAATGTTATCGAGTATTGTGGAACTTAAAAAAATGAAGCATACAATGCTTTTAAAAGGCGTAATTAGCCTTTGGCTTAGACTGAAGTATGTATGTTTTAATTTTTGAGTACAAAATTATTTTTAACTCATCTAGCGCAATGTATTTTTTGACGTTCTTGGTTCTCTTTCTCTTCTCTCTCCTACCATTAGGTCTGTTTCTGCTTTGTTCCATTTATGTCATCCGTGTGTGTTCGCTTTGCATTGCGTTTTTTGTTTGAATGCGCTATGAATGCTTACGTGTGTGTGTGCGCTTTGATTTGATTTATATCAAGATTCAGCACTGTATAAATAAATACTGTATGTTGTTGTTATCCGTTGCATCTCAACCAACAAGAGCGATGTAAAAAAACCTGTCGAAAGCGCTTGCATTGCTTTAATGGCAGAAACAGTGACAAAAGAGACACACATGGCAGGGTGCTTGGCAGTGACTGTATTTGCATTTGGTGGGAGTGTAAAGTGATGTATTGAGCGAATATATTCGCCCGTGGTGCTAGAGGAGTCAAAAAATATATTCAACAGTAAGGTGTGTATGGCACCTTTGTCAAATTCATGGCTTTCACGTGTTTTCCCTCTTATAGCTGGTAAGGAATCTTAAGAAACCTTCCTAGTATAAGAGGGAACGTGACACGTGACGTAGGGGGTCTTTAATACTTTTATTCAGTTCTTTACATTTTCGTACTTATACTACACTGTGTTTAGCACATATATTAATGAAGCACACAGGGTTGAAGTTAAACCCATGCTCAGTAATACACATGCATCTAGGTATCTCTGCCAGGAGAAGTGTTATGTTGACTTAGATCGTGTGTGTGTGTGCGCGCGCGCGCATGTGTGTGTGTGTGAGGAGGGGGCGTGGATGTGTCTGTGTGTACGGGCGTGCGCGCACGCGTGTGTGTGTGTGTGTGTGCATTGGCATTGCAAATACTATATTTTATTCTTTACGCCTAGTGTTCATATATGTGTTTATTCTAGTCATATATATTTAGTCCTTATCTACAATGCTCAGTGTGTATTGTATGTGTATTCATTGTATTTTAGTGTTTTAATTTTGATGTAAAACGCTCTGAGCTCCCCGCAGGGAGTAGAGCGCTATTCAGATATCCTTATTTATTATTAATTCCTTCATTGGAAAACTCTCTCTCTCTTTGAAAGCATTCTACTGTGCAGTGCCATAGATGAAACCACATGCCAGGAAAAGCAGGAATCCTTATTTTTTTCATGAAATTCAGTTTCGGGGTGTCACAGTTTACCTGCAGTTTTACGCAAGGTAATCCGGAATACAGGGATGGGTACAGTGCAGGTAATCAGAGTAGAGATGCAAACGCCAACACACCCACACACATACCAGAAAACACAAATGAAGAGAAATTTTCCCAAAAGGGATGTTTCACTATTTGGCAAAGAAGTAAAACAAAACAATATAATATAACAATATATATAAACACTTATTGAAAACGAAAACGGTCTAGGACCCGACCTACTATGAGGCACGTGTTCTTTTCCCTGCCAGTTCAAGGTTCTCCTTGACCGAAAGGCCAAAGAATCAAATACAATCGGCCAGGGAAAAGTCCTCAGGCGAACTAACTTGTTAAACAAGACAGAGAAGACTGTGTAAAGCAAACAAAACTAAGCCTTTCCCTTCACAATTGTTCAATTAAAGAAAACTAAAATACAACGCATGTGATAGAACAGCCATCGCTTTTCTTCTGAAACACCTTCAAATTAATGACAACAAAGGAAAACCCACATACAAAGAACAAAACGAACCCTTCAAAACACTACTTTAACCCCTCTCCCTTTTCCCTTCTTTCCTTGACGATGAGCTAAAAGATTAATGCTCAACTTTAGAGTTCACCGGATCTGCCTTGCGGAGTTCCCCTCCTTGCGACCCGACTCCAATTTGGTCGCCCGGGTTGGCGACGTTGCGGAGTTCCTCCCCTTGTGGTACGACTCCACCCTCCACAGAGTGAAAGACAGCAGGAAGGCACGTCTGCCGACTTCAGCTCCAACATCTGCGAGACTCCACTGCTGGACTCCTGCAGGTCATCAAACCTGTGCTCAAAAGCACGGAAAATGCAGGCCAACACGCCCCGTGACACGTAGAATCATATACAAGAAGAAAAACCAGGTCTGGGACAGCCAGAGCGTCAGCGAAGCCTCTCGTCCCCAGGACCTAACCCCAGAACCTCCGAAGGACCATACAGCATGGGCACCTCCAGCCAAGGATCCGTACCCGTCGAGCGAACGACGATTCTTGAAAAGGACGACAACTAGGGAGTTGTCCAGGAGCGATCCTGAATACTGTAGAGATGCGATCCCTACAGGAGCCGATACCGAACTGAAGACAAGAAACTAAAACTCCGAACTCTGCAACTGTTGAAATAAACTCAACAAACAGAATCTTTCTACCAGGAGAAATCGAAGAAAGAAGAAAAACTGTGATGCACGTGCTACAAAAAGAAAAACGTAATAGAAAAGAGAAGAAAAAGGAAAAAACGCTCACTCACAGCCACACGTATACACAAACTTACCATAACTAAGCGCCCCTCACATGCACACGCATTGCGCGCGCACAGGCCTACTGCTCTCTCCAAGGTGCGCGCACACACGCATTCTGAATTAACTCGTACACACGCATACATACAAACTGTCTCCCTCTTCTTCCTTCGTGCGCTCACTTCCGATTTTTCGAGTGATGTTTGAGTAGTGGGCGACTCGTAATAGGAAATCCGTAACACGGGGACTTTGTCCACTGACCCGCACAAACGACTCCGCCTCTTGACCCCACCAAGGCCAACCCCCATGCCTTCCTGCTTTTCATATCATCCAGGTTTATATAGAGGATGGATCATGTACAGGATGTACCCATTTTCATTTGGCAATAACTCAATGAAAAGTAAATTTATTCCTGCCATTTTGTGGATTCTGTAGACGCTTTTTGTTTCTATGAATTATGCATGTGATATCTTTATACACTTTAATATTGGTTTTCCTTATTTTTACTGTAATGTTATTGGTATTGGTCGTTACTTTTTAGTCAAACGTTGTTGTTCTTTAATCTAAGATGTGTGTGTGTGTGTGTGTGTGTCTTCTGTGTTTGTTTAAATTTTACATATGTACACTTATTCATTTTACTTATGTTGTCAGCATTATCAGTTATTATGATTTGGGAGTTAGATATTGCTTTTATCCTAGGCCCTACGCCCTGGGAGTCCCACTGTGCAAAGGCTCGGGTGGCCAACGCAGTCCTCCCAGGGATACCACTTTTGTGATATTTCCTACAAACCTGGCTAAACAGTTGAATAAAACATCAAACTGTTAAAACAAATGAAAAAAACAAAACCCTAGCCCCTATTGATGCTCACCTAGATTATTCCAACAACTTTCTTTCTTTTTCTGTCTCTCTCTCATCTTTCCTATAATTGTATTTTTGTTTTTTTGTTGCTAGGTTTATTTGTTATGCTTATTTACTTAGATATATGTGTACAAGATAGTACATGTTTGATTATAAATGATTGATGATACACTTGATTTATTCTCACTCTTGTATGTTTTATTTTTCTTTCCTTTACATAATTATGTTTTTGAAACAAAAGCAAAAAGTATTAAATTAAAAATAAAATAAAAAGTGTAAGAGATGTACATGTGCATTATGTAGGTGCGAGCAGACTACTGTTAAAAAAGAATATTATAAAAAAATCTTTCTGACTTATTGGCCCATTCTCCTGCCTTTAAAAATAAATCTTCCAAATAATATTTCTCCTTTGAGCTCCTCCAAAATTTGAATGTGTCAGCTGTACGCAGCAAGGAGACCAGTAAAAACTGACATATATGTACCTTACCAATTATGGACATATGGCCTGGAAATGCAGAAGGAGATCAAACGAAAAGTCTTTGTTAATTGCTAAGTGACAACTCACCACACAAGCATGGGCTTGCATGTGTATGTGTGGGTGTGCGTGCATGTGGGTGTGTTTGAAAAATAAAGCTTGATTGCACAAAAGATTAAGAACATTTAAGGTAAGGTAATCTCTAAAATTTTATTTTGTGCAAGTTGGTATAATATCACATAATGAATTGTCTCATAGCTTCCAACCCTTCGAAGTGAAACATAGGAATTCTGGTCGGGGGTCAGTAGGTTTGCTTGACCCCTTCTTGAAATTGTGGGCATCAGAATGTATAGCTCCCGAATGAGGTTTAGAGAAGCAATCTTTTAATCTTAGCGACAGGAAAACATAGTGTTCTACATGAGAAACAACAATACATGGCAAGTATTGATAGAAACAATGTTGACAAACCTAATTGTGGATAAAAAAAAATCCACGTAAATGACTTTTTTGCGTGCTTGTTTTTGTAGTTTCAGAAAGAGGAATTTTTCTTTGAAAATGAGAAAAC
This sequence comes from Phymorhynchus buccinoides, assembly GCA_017654935.2. Lineage (NCBI taxonomy): Eukaryota > Metazoa > Mollusca > Gastropoda > Neogastropoda > Raphitomidae > Phymorhynchus > Phymorhynchus buccinoides. The sequence goes on along the minus strand of CM065680.1, from coordinate 31,688,240 downwards.
CATCATCTTTGCTGAAAATAGGAAAAATAACTGAAAAAGGACTGGTTGGCAGCTATGTATTCTAGATGATAAAAAGAATTTCAAACTGTAAGAACATATCAACAAAAAACACAAAAATAATAAATTTAGGAAAAGTTATTTTAAAATGCAGCCACATACAACTCAAAATACACTCATACCACTCCAAACAAACATGTTTAGCAGCAAACTAATCTTAAGACAATAATAAAAGCTCCCCCTTTTGTCATGACACACATGTATAAGTTCAAAGTCGACATCACTACAGTGCAAGTCAATTGCAGTGCAACTACCCCTTAAGCGGGAAACAGACTATGCGACTGCCTCATATGACTCGATCAGGTCGTGACGTAGATCAAATTTTGTTTCCCGCACAGAAGAGGTCACAAGCCATCTGACTCGATCAGACTCGATCAGTGAAATTTAGAACCCGCCCTATTCGGCCCTGTCACCTGACTGGGCCCGACTGAGTCAGACTGATCGAGCAGGATGGTATGCAAATGAGGGGAAACGTCACGACCTGATCGAGTCACATGAGGCAGTCACATAGTCTGTCGCCGGCTTTAGATATACTTTAAAGATGCATGAGAAACAACAGAGAAACAAATATTGGAGCACACTTGTGAGATAAATTAAAATCAGAGTTGTTCATTGGAAGATTTTTAAAACCCATCTTGCATAAGTGAAACAGAATTTGAAACAAAATATGCACATCTTTAATAATCCATCATGCACTCACTCTACTCAAGTGTCCCCAATTGTAAGACACATCAGTGTCAGTATGCGCCCAGAGCATTCATCACCCACCCCCACCTCCCCCCTCACTATCCAATCTCTTCCGTCTCAACACAATGCACCGAAAGCTTGAATATGAGATAATTTAAAATAATCTGTCTTGTAGTTCCTCATATGAACTAATTCTTTTCAATTCACAAGGAAATAGTCTGCTGGCATCTTTAAGAAAATTTCAAACAGTCTCATATTCAGGACTGAAACAACTTTAGAAAATGTCATTCAAGCTTAAAAAGAAATAAGACAACAACCAACACAGGAACATGTCATTTTTACCCGCAATCAACAGTTGTTTTTTTCCTTCATCAGAACTCAAGGAAACATGTGTTTTCTTAACCACACAACAAGATAGTATTATGTTATCATCACAAAACAACAAGACATCAGACAATACAAAAGCATGTTTTCTTCATAAAGCCAGAAATGTCTTCACTTCACCATGCAAGAAAACACATTTGTGTTTTTTTCCAATACACCACAACGTGATATCTTAACACAAAAATAGGAAACCATGCTGTCCCCATGAAACATGAAAACAAACATTAACACCATAAGACAAGAAGAAAACATATCATTTCTATTCTCCATTAAAGAACAAAAAATAATAAAATAAACAAAATAAACTATATTCTCCTACAACAAGCTCCATATATCAATAAGAAAACATGTCATCCCCATAAAACATGAAAACATGCATTATCAAATCTCAAATTTCCATATTAAAAGGGAAACATGTCAAATTGGCAAAACAACAATGCGTGTGTCCTTTTCACCAGACAAGAAAACGACTCATACACTTAGTTCATTTGACATGTAAGCATATTCTGTTCATAGAAGTTCTATTAGAACAAGGATAAGCATGTTATTTACATCAGACAAACATAAAAAAAATTTAATAAGTGTTTCAAACATGCGAGTCATTATTAAACATCCATTTTGTTTATTTGACACACACATACATGCAAAAATGTGTTAGTTCATTTGATATGAAAACACATTTTGTTTATGCAAGAAGGGAAAATGTTTTGTTCATTTGACAAGGAATTATGTGGTTTGACCTATTAATAAGGAAACATTAATAACTTATTTGATGCATCTGACAAGATAGTAAGAGCTGGAGAACCATTTTTTTTCATAAGACCATCGAATAACAAACACAAATATATCTACAAACGGATACACAATTTATAACATATTGTCATGTTTTATTCAACAAGATGCAACGCCTTCAAGGCTCACTCACTGTGGGTTTTTTATAACAATAAACACGCCTGCTGCTTTTTGCAAATGCCAAGACAAAGAGGAAGGAGTGATTAAATGAATAAAGGAGTGATTGCATTCATTGCCAAGTGACAGACATGTCCTAGTGATGTTTGTCATCTTGTTTCACCACCCATATATTTTCTTAATTTAATAGCCAATCCTTCTTGTTTCTTGAGGCATCCCCCATCATCTTGGTTCTGATGCATAAACAAAGGGGTTTCCGGTTTACTTATAATTAACTGTGGGAAAGGATAGCTGCCCAGATGATCAGCTCACTGGGGAAGTGGGGTAGAATGAAGGGTGTAGAGGGTCATGGGGTATGGAGAAGGGCAGGAGGGTGGGTGAAAGGAGGGAGAGTGGGGAAAGGGGAGGGGAAGTGAGGGGAGATCTTGGATTTGAATACCTCCACCGAGGCTGATGAAATTGCCTCGGGTGGAAGGCCTTTCCACGCACACACTGCTCTGGGAAAAAAAAGTAGAACTTCCTATAATATCCTTACATCTGTACCTCCCTGCCTTCAATACCCTAGCTACTTGTAGTATAGCTTCATATAAATTTCAAGTTCAATGTAGCAGTTCAAAAGATATATAAGAAATGAAAAGTGACAGAGCACTTGTTGTCATACTTGGATACAATCAGGTGTATCACTTGTCCACAGATTTTTTCTACTGTGGATCCAGGCACCCCAGTACAGAAATTGAAGTGATTCTGTGCAATGATTTACAAGATATCCTTGGTATATATAACAAAGAAGAAAATGTGGTAGATGACTTGTTACTGAACTCAGAAACGCTCCATGCACACATATTGTGTATATGCACTTTCAGTTTATACTACTACATCACCATACATGATTTGAACTGATTCCATGCAGTTGTTCACAACATTTAGCAGCAAAGACAAAAATAATCAGAACAAAGATATCCTTAGTCTGATAAGTGGGAAAGCAAATGTGACGGGGAAGGGCTTGCCATATTTGGTGACACTCCTAATTGTTTATATACACCCCCCATGTCGGACATGCTGGGCCTATTTCTTAGGTAGGCGCATAACAGCAGCATGACGCATTTACACTCATATGACAGGAAACTGTATGAGCAATCGAAGAAGAACAACAACAACAAAGGCCAAGAAATAGTCAACAACACTCAAATATCTCATTTTTGGTTTGTGCACATTATAATGTATTCTACAAATACCCAAAATATGAAATCCGAATAGGACTGATTTGTTTGTTTATCTAATCCTTTTTTTGTAACCAGATCAATTGAAACAAAGTCCCCCATAGGGAAACCAGGGAGGGTCTTTTGCAGAAATAGTTCCCTCACCTTCTGGAAATTCTGTGCTTGTAATTTCCTCTAATTTGTCACTCTCTGTGACTCTGCCTTTTCCCTTTGCTTGCTTTGCTTGTCATCTACTATTTTTCTGCCTTTCCGATCCATTCTCCTGTCGTTTTTCAAGAAACACTTTCAAAAAGATTTCCTCCAGCCAAAGTCGGACATGCTGAGCCTAATTATATCTTACTTAGGCACATAATGGCAGCATTATGCATCTGCACTTATATTTGATAGGAAACTGAGTGATCAAAGAATAATAATAATAATAACCTATATCGCGCTTATTCTCCTTACGGGGCTCTATGCGCTTCACAAAAAAGTTAAAAATCTGAGCAGAAACAACAAAACAACGCACTTATCATAAGGAACAACCCGAAACGAAATAACAATAACTACATTTACGTCACCCCCCCCCCCCCCCCCTTCACACTCCCCTAGAATCCAAACCATTACAAATAGCGTTTTCCACACAAAAGCTGACCTACTTTTGGTAGATCTCCCAGCACGCACGCATGCATGCACACACACGCGCGCTCGTGCGCGCATGTGCAGAGGGACAAATACCCCTAACACGTCCAAGCATATGATAAAACATCTATTTGAAGTGATTCCATGCAGTGGTTCATGATATGAGTGGAAAAATATGGTTGGAGGAATGTCTGCCGCTAAATGACACCCCCAGGACATAATTTATGCACCATGTTTTCTTTTCTAAGTATGACATCTCCCAACACTATTTGAAGTAATTCTGTCCACCAATTTAATATGATATATCCTACCCCACCCCACTCCGCTACGAAAGTTAATTCACAAAGATTGTCTATTTATTTGTTTAAAAAATGTGCATGCACACACACTACCTTCTTTGGAAGAGAAATTCAACGATTTTGCACAACCATCAAAATGTAAATTTTTTGGCCGAAAAAAATAAAGGCAAGTGGATTGACTTAGGGAGTGTGCTCATTACACACAGTAACATTATGGCTTATTAGCAAGCAAGTAAAACAAAGTAACGAAAGTAAGCAGAAAGGATAAGCGCATGCAGAAACGCATGCGCTTACTTTTCTCACATTCTTTTACTTATTTGCAGATATGTGCATACGTTTCCGCAAATAATGTGCACACAACCTAATGCTGAAATTTAAAAAAGGTTATGTACCTTTGATTAAATGTACACATATGTACATGAATGATGAAATGGATTAAAGGAAAAAAACCTGATTTTTCGGACTATAACTATAAGGCGATACATTTTCTCAGACTGAGACCCCTGCGCCTTATAATGCGATGATAACATGTATGCATGCAGCGACTCAAACATTAGCCTGAACTTTCTTACTGATACCTGATGTACAAGAGCATGGTAAACATATTGAAAAGCCTTTTCTTCAGGCAGTCAACTGCCTGAACCTGCATCAAATTGCCTGAATTCAGGTTTCAGACACACCCACATATAGTAAGAAACTATAATAACAAAAACTATAATAACAAATTTGAATTTTGTATACAATTTTGAGGGTGCGCCTTATAATCTGGAGTGCTTTGTAGTCCATAAAATAAGGTAAGTAAATTACTTCTAGCGATGAGAATAAGCAGCATTGATGCAATGTTGTTGAAGATTGACACTTTTCAATACATGCATACCAAACGATAACAAGAATGCAATATACATGGCATGCAATTTTATATTAATTTTAAAAGGCTTTTAGTATGAATCAGTTGTAGTTCAATTTATAGTTGTTGTTTCTTTCAGACTGGAGAGTGAATAAACTATGCCAAAACACAGATATTCTGTTAAAGTAAAGCAGATAAAGATTTTAAGCACAATGCTTCTAAGACATCCTTGACCGTATCAACATGTTCTGTGTAACAACCTATCCCTGTATGTCTAGAGGGAGTAGAGGGTTAGACATTCCTGTTGTTCACTAATGTTTGCTGCTACTGTTCCTATTACAAATCTGTAAAATGGGAATGAATACACTGCAATGTGTAATTCCTAGCAACATAAATGATATAAAACATCTGCAAACAGAATGTGGGCCTGCACACTTCTATGTCTGTCTGTGTGTTTATATGTGAACTGAAAACATATATATTATGTAATTCAAAACTGAAGGGGCTAAAATTTTATTTTGACACAGACAAAAATTTGAGATAAAAAGACTTGTTGGCATAAAAGTGATTAAATGGAGACTACAAAATCATTGAGTTATACAGTATTTCTGAGTTATCTGCTTTTGACCTAGCTTGAACCCACTGCGTATATAAATTAAACATAATTATAATCCATTTCATATACCCTAAACCACTGAATGATAATGAATGTTGATCCCTGTACTGTTATTACACTTATAATAAATCAAATCACAAAAACAAACTGTCCCATTGAAGAAGCCTTCCAACTCATCTAATCCTGATCACAACCCATACGAATGCATTCCCAATAAGATTTATTTATTTCAATGAACATGGGTGAAAGGAATAAATCCCCTAATTCTTGAAATGACAGATTTCAATACTCCCTAATTCTTCCTAATCCTGAACAACAAATCTACCCCTATAGTGGTGGCCACACACCACACATATTTCCATGTATAATTTAGATGTGTGTATGTGGAGAGGGGTGTTGGATAATACTACACATTTATCACCATTTTTTCTGCCATCAGCGACATTCAGTTCCACACAGCACATCACTTTTATTTCGTAAGACGAATGTTCGGCATAATGAGATGGCCCTTCCTGAAGACTCTCTCTGTCAAGGTTTTTCCCCCTGATTTCAGGGGCACTCTTGAATCATGTTTACGCATGAATGAAAAATGCATTCCACTTATATAACTGTCTGTGATTCATTAGTAGCAACTAGCTACCAGAAGAAGAGAAGACTACTGAGAACAAAATGCAGAATGCCACCCCACCCAAAGTCTTGTTTGTGTAGTGATGTTTATCTGCAGGAGCTCTCCACATAGTCTCAACATCTGGGGATCCGAAAGGGACTAACTGGCGGTTATGGGTACACTGGTCACAGGGGCAAGTCTGAAATCAAGAATACAGTAATGACCAAAAAATGTAATTATCAACCTAAACACTCCTGCCCATATTTTTTTTGGTTTTTGCGTGCAGTATGAAAATAAGCATCAACTACAGTGTCCAACAAATTGGAACTCACACACACACTGCTGTTTCATTTTTATTTGTCTACCATATTTTATGGACTGTAAGTCTATACTTTGTTTTCCTAGACTGAGACCCCTGAGTCATATAAAGTGACTAATATTATAGCAACTTTTTCTTTTACAAAATACAGCCCATATTTTATGGATTACAAGGCGCACCTGATTATAAAGCGCACTCCCCCCCTCCCCCCCCCCCCCCCCTTCCAGATTTCACACAAAATCCAGATTTTGTTATAGGTTCTTACTGTGTTACCAGTCACATTATAGGGTGCAGGGGTCTTGGTCTAGGAAAAAAGTATCGGTATCTATTTTATTCTACCTCAGTAAAACAAGAAAGACAGCCAGATTTACAACTTTTTTTTTAGAAAGACAAAAACAAAACGAAGAAAAAACTTTTTTTCCTAATTGGTGCATGTCTTGCATCATAAAATCAAAATAGTCTACTAAGAAGAAGATTTAAAGGTGCCTACAACCACTCAACAAGCTTTAAAACAATTTTTTTTTACTGTTATGATCAAATGCGTACCCCTTCAACTTTCTTGTACTGAACTATATTACCATTTACTGTCCACCCATGAAGCTTATCATCAATTGTTTGCTATTGTTTATGTGGATTTTTGTCCACATATTCAGTTATTTGTATTTATCTTCTTAAAGAAATGAATTGCCTTTTCCTCTCTGCCATTGCTGCTGAAAATAAAAGGATGGACAGTCTCTCTACCACCAACACAAAAGTACAGGCACTCATATTTTTTGTTCTGCTCAACATATATTTTGCACAGCATACTGAAGGAAAGTATGAAATAAAGGAACAAAAACAACAATTAGTCTTGCAATCAAGTGCCTGTACTGTTTAGACTGTCTGTGATGCAACAGGGTCGAGTTTCTTTAGATAACGGTCGCCGCGTATGAGGTAAACTTTCCCTTTTTGGAACGACTTCAATTTTCTCAGAACATCCTTTCAGGTCAGGTCCAACTCACTTTTAGAGACACACTGACCCAACACGATTAAGTCCTTGTTTCTTTCTGGGTAGCTGTGACCCACATACAAATTCCCCAAACTTCAAATTGAGGCTGCTCTTTAAAATGATGTTTCATTTTCAATTTGAGGGCAGTTGTATGGGAGTCAAATCTGGTCAAAACAAGATTTCTTACCAGCTATAAAAGTATAAGAAACGTGAAACCCATGATTTTGACACGTGATCTAGTGGGTCTTTAAGAAAATGTTGTCAATGCTACTTCGCTTATAAGAAAACAGAACTTGCTCATAAGAAAATGAACTGCAAACCAACTCTCTTGTATTAAATAATTTTCTTATGTCGAAGTTTCCATTGCGGATGGTAGAAGGAATTTGCTTGCTTATAACCAAGTTTTCTTATAAGCGAGTTTCTTATATCCGAGTTTTCATAATAGATAAGAAAGAAGAAGTTCAACCGGGAATTTTTTTTGGCTTGATTATAAGCGAGTTTCTTATAAGCGGATTCGGATGTAATATGTAAATGGAACAATGATAATGTAAACATCAGTATGTATGTGTGAGTGTGTGTGTTTTAGGACACAGACACACACACACACGCCCAAAGTATGCATGCATGCATATTCACCCTGACTGGGAGGATCTAGAAGACAACTTGGCTGAGCTACATATGGAACAGCATGTAGATAAATCTGGTTATTGGCTTGCCACGTCACTACCGCTGCTGCTTTGGTCCAGGCCCGTACAGATGTGATGGAATATCCAGTGAAGGCGGGTGATTCAGCCAGGAATACTTTTCCCTGTTGACACATATTTCTTATTTACAGGTTTTCTGCTTTACAACATAAAATGTGCCATTAATATATGATTGGTTTCCATTACAGGCTTTAGATTCCTTTAAATATTTTTTAAAATAACCATGAGTCAGGGACATGAAGTATTTTGTTCACTTTGTTGTTGTTGTTTTTTGTAGCAAGGTGTTGAAACTAGAATTCCAGAAAAGCCAAAAACCTGAATTTAAAGGTCATGCATGAAAACCAAACAAATAAAAAATTGAATCCAAAGTACACAAAACCTCTTAACTACAAAGTTGCTATACAACATAAATTATGAATTGGGGGTGGGGTGGGGGGGTGGTTGTTCACAAATACAGTATTTATCGGACTATAAGATGCACCTTATGATAAGGCACACCCACACATTTTACACAAAATTAAGATTTTGTTATTATATTTTCTTACTATATTTTAGTCATACTAAAAGGCGTAGGGGTCTCAGTCAGGGGTGAAAATAGCACCTTATAGTCCATAAAATATGGTACATGATTTTTCTTGCATTTTCATTGCGTGGAACCTCCCATTTAAGACGTTGAAAAATCATCCAAAATAAGGTCTTAAGGAGTTGTATAAGGTAATCTTAATATGCATAAAGAGGGCAATGTTTCAGAGATTGAGGGAGGGAGTCTAATAAAGATGGGGGCGAGGTTGTCTTATAAGAGGTTCTACTGTATGAATCAAATTTGATTTTTTTCTCTTTTGGAAATGTACAAATACAATATTGAGAGTAGAACTACTGTAATTGACCCAAAACATGCACCATTCTCGCATTATTTTATTATGGTGTTTTGTTTTATAGTCTGTATTATTAGGTATTAGGTACTTATAGTCACTGAGGTGTTCCTGTGAAATTTGGGTTGCACCAACATGGAGAGCGCGTCGCAGCCAGGGGTGGGCTACCCATGTCATTCTTGTGCCTTCACAATTTCAAGACAAGCCTTCATAAGAAAATACTCTAACATTAGCTAAAAGTAAAAGCCTCAAAACAGCATACATTGTTGTCTCTATGCATGATTTTCTATAAATAATATTTGTTAAGAATCATAAAGAAAATGAGACTACCACAAAAGTATCAAGTTCTCTCACCTGAGGGTCAAATAATCAAGCAAGTCAGTGAGGTCAAGCTTGCTGGGCTCTATTTGATGGAGGCCCACCTTTCTGGGCAGTGGCCACAGGCACAGGGGCGATCAGTTCAGATAGCTGCAACCTGCTGAGCCTCCCTGTCAGGGGCAACGCACTACACACTAGGCCAGCGTCCAGGAAAATCAGCCTGAAAAGACAATAGGCATTTATCACCATTTAATGTAATATAAACATACAGAAAATTAAACAAACAACAATAAAATAAAAATACAATTTAATAATATTATTTGGCATATTCTGACCACAGAGATGATCTCTGTGAAATTTGGGCTGCTCCCACCTGGAGAGCTCATCGCGCAAGCGCAACGCCATCCCATTTTTTGACGGGGGGTGGACGGGGGGTGGGGGAGAGGGGAGGGGGGCTGGACATTGGAACGCCATCCCATTTTTTGACGGGGGGTGGGGGAGAGGGGAGGGGGGCTGGACTTTGGAATCCTAGCTATCAATTTGGTCATACCATATTATATGCCAGGAAGCGGGACTTTTGCCTGCTCTTACCGACTTTTAACTGCTCTAGGACTATTACGTACATAAAGCACACAGGTCAGACTAGCTTAAAATCTCCATCTAAAGGACCAGAAATTCAGTTTGATTTTTCCGAACTAGAAAGAAAAAAACCCTACAAAAACAAAATTTGAATTTTGTGTAAAATTTGGGGGATGCCTTATAATCAGTGCGCCTTGTAGTTCGAAAAATATGGTACTTACCATATTTTTCTGACTTTAGGGCAATACTTTTCCCCCAGACTGAGACCTCTGTGCCTTATAATAATTATGACTACTAAAACAGTAAGAAAGTATAACAGAATCTGAATTTTGTATAAAATTTGTGGGTTGCGCCTTATAGTCTGAAAATACTGTACTTAGTGTATTTTATGGATTGTAAGGCGACACTTTCCCCCCAGTTTGAGACCCCTGTGTCTTATAATATGACTAATAATAATTATAGTAAGGAACTATTATAGCAAAATCTGAATTTAGTTTAAATTTGGGCGAGTACCTTATAATGGGTGTACCTTATAGTATAGTACAGTCCGTAAAAGATGGTACTTACACTGACCCACTGACCCCAGCAGAGCATAGGCCATCGACGACACTCCGCCATCTCGCCTGGTTCTGGGCATCTCGCTCAATTCTGTTCTCTAGTTCTGCCACGGTGTCTCGCCTCTCTCTTCCGTTTCCCCTGGCCATAAAGGACTCGCCAAACTGTAAAATGAAGAGAAAATACTACTTGTGAAGAATGCCGAGTCATAACACAAAAAAAGACATTCAGTTTTCAAAACTTTCTATGTTTTATCAATTGTTCAAAACATAGCATGATGTTAAAACTTAACCAGTCTCGGCATACATACAGACACACACACACTCACTCAAGGTTATGAAGATGATTGCTTTTTGAAGGAGCATATTGCATTTTATATGGTGATGTGTGTGTTCTAGATATGACCACTCTGGAGTATTATGCATTGGTCTTGGTTGTTTTGCTCAGATCCTCCAGAAAAAATGCACAGTCCTCTTTCCTGTGTATTTCCCTGTCTATGAGTATGATACAGTTGCAAGGGTGCTCCTGGGAAATGTCATCAATCTTGCAAAGGGGGTGGGCCCAGCTGAGTTCTGGGGCACCACACACACACACACACACTGTGTTTTTTCCTCTGTATTACTAACGTAATACCAGCCATCAGACAATAATATTTTCCAACTGAAAACTTCATTAAAAAAAAAAAAGATCTTCCACACAAAATGTCAGTGTTTCTTATAATATTGAGTTTTCTCCAGTGACAGAAGTAGAGAAGCATTACAAACCAAATAGACTGACTTACTGCCTGATGTTGAAGGGACTGCTTTTCTGTGATTGAACTCCATTTCAATCAGTTCTGAAAATGTAAAACACACATGCTGAACAAACAATCATAAAAAGCCGATGCTTAAAAAAACACAACACAACATAAACAAGCACACACACACACACACACACACACACACACACACACACACACACACACACACACACACACACACACCACACACACATACACATGTGTGCGCACACACTCATAAGCATGTATATATGTCAATGTTTATCACATATGTCAATAATTGTCGATAAACGGCAGGTGGACATTACTGGAAGAAGAAGAAGAAGAAGAAGCGCATGAACCTAAACAGACACACACAAACCTGTATTTTAACTAAAATGGCATTAGTTTTCATAGCATCCACATACTATGGCAAGGAACAGATTTGTTAAAGAATATAATTTTGTTAATGCAGTTTATCAGATCTTCAAAACTTAAGTGACATTATACTTGAATGAATGACTTTCTCACTTCAGCTGCTTTCAATTCCTGTAAATCTGAAATCCTTAAGTTTAACACATTTTAAGAGACACCTATCAGCATGCTAAATTTAAAAAAAGAAAACCTCCTGCATAAAGACATAAAGTCCAATCCTCTGAAAACCTCGGCACAAGGGCCACCAAGGTGCCAGGCTGTAGAGAGACAGCACTGAGGTCAGTTCACAACATGACTGAATATTCTGAATGCAGAGATAAATCACTTTAAAATGCTATTTAACAGAAACAATAACACTCAAATGAAAGTCAAAACATCTGACAGAAGAGGCCAATCCTCTGTCAGAAATTCTCGAACATCTGACAATTCTGACAAGAACAGAACACCCCCAAACCTTTACTGTTTACTGAAAGACAGAACCTAAATGCAGGAAAACACCAAATCTGTATTGCTATGACATAAGATGATATAGATTAGCACACCAGCTACATGTGCAAATAGGCAGTGGTATTATATAAGCACAACCCATATTTACACACTATAAAAATAAATAACCCTATCAGTAAAGTAAACGAAAGCTTGTCAACATTGTATACTTACAGAATGAAGCAGATGACATGTGTTTTTTTCAGGCTCAGACAGCTGTTGGTATCCGCATCTTCCTTCTAGCTTCAATCACAATTCTGTGAAATGGAACACATATAACACGCCAGGTTGCTTTACAAAACGCAAGCCTACAGTATACATGTGATGCAAGCATGACATTTTGACACACACAAAAAAGCAATCCCCCAAATAACACACACACACACACACACACACACACACACACACACACACACACACACACACACACAAGCAAGAGGTCCTAACAACCAGTTCTCTGCCTTCAGTGAAGGAAACACATACTCAGACGCCGAGTTCAAAACCAAATGCCAAATGCCTGGGAAGACTTCCCCACAATGGACAGCACCAACAGCTGGATATCAAACTTCCTCAGCGACCAAAAGCAGGCCGAAGTGGTCAACAGTGCCCAGTCAGTCGAGCTATGTGCAGGTGAAATCCAGCATGCCCCAGGGGATTGTCCTAGGACCGTGCCTCTTCCTTACTTACATCAACGATCTACCGTCTAGAATCTCATCCCCACCTCGCTTATTCGCAGACGACACCACTGTATACCGCTTCATCACCCCCAATGACGACCCAGCCAAGTTTCAAGAAGACCTCCGTAAATGCTCTGGAAGGAAAACGTTCGCTGACCAAACAATTATAGAAGCAAACGAAATACGTAAAAGACGAGTGTCAGCAGATGAGCGAAGTGTACTGTTGGATGAATGAGTTACCATGAAAGATAGTTGAAAGAGCATTGAGTTCCATAGCAGGAAATGCACTCTATAAATATAATATTATTATTATACATGTGATACAAGCATGACAGACACACAGGAAACAATCCCAAAAACCACACACATACACGATGTTCCTGTGTATAATTTTCCTGTTGATGATACAGTTGCCAGCGAACAGACACTCTCTAGATTGAAGTTGATCGGGGAGGTCATTGATGAACAGGAGAGGGCTGAGGACTGTACCCTGTGGGACACCACTTACAACAGCTGCTGTGTTTGATTTTGAACCCCCCACAATAAACAGCTGGGTGCAACCCGACAAGAATTATTTGATCCACCTGAACAATAATCCCTGGATTTCATAATGATGGATCTTTCAGCATAGGCGCTCATTTAGAAAATTGTCAAATGCCTTTGAGAAGTCCAGCACATTCAATACCATTCAGAATTATTCTGCACCCCTCTGTGTTAAGAACAACCGCTAACAGTTTCTCAGAGAGAGAGAGAGAGAGAGAGAGTAGGTTAGGTCAGGTAGTTAGGACATTAGCCTCGTGGCCTCTTCACAGACAAATGCAAATGTAATTAAGAATACGTCAAAAAGCAGCAGCAATAGCAGTTGTGTACAAATGAACCAATATTGCTGTGTTCCACACTTTAGTTGACAGAAACGATTCTACTCAAGTCAAAGCCAGACTGACTCTGACAGGCCTTGGTAATCACGTTGATTATTTGATCTACTGGGGGGGGTTTGTTTGGCAAAAAGTAATGTTTTAAACACATGACACAATAATTATATTAAGAATAAAAAAAGAATGCAAAAGGCGAGTAAGTATACAATGCAGTAACCAATTTAATCTAATCTAAAGGTTATTTCGTTTGGAAATGAATGCTTCTAAGCAAAACGAAAATGCAAATGGCCGACACTGACATCGTGTCACTTTACTCTTTGAACAGTTGCTAACAGGTCAGGTCAGGTCAGGTATTTGGACGACCAGGCCTTGCAGCCTCTCAATGCGTTCTTCCTTTTGGTTAGTTTGGCAATTGCTGTGGCGGTTTTTAGCATCCATTTTGATGCACTAATCATGGATGTACTTTAACAGGGCAATTTTTGGATCACTGTCTAGGAGGTTTTTGAATTTGTTAGTATCTGAGGCCAGTTTAGTATGTGCAGGGAGGTTGTTCCAATATTGGGTGACTCTGTTAGAAAAAAAGTTTTTTCTAATGTTAGTTCTGCTGTACCTGGTTAGGATCTTAAGTTCACTATTACGGGTTCTAATTTCGTTAGACAAGTGAAACAAGCCTTTGTTAGTATTGTCAGTGCCTTGAAGAATCTTGTAAGCATTTATCAAATCTCCCCTTAGTCTTCTGTATTTTAAAGATGGCAAGTCTAATTTACTTAGCCTGTCCTCATAATCCAAATTTTTCATGGATTTTATCAGTTTGGTTGCTCTCCTCTGTACCTTCTCAATTGCACTGGACTGTCGTTTAAGAAAGGGATTCCAAATTATATTGCCATACTCAAGATGAGGCCGTATTAAACATTTGTAAAGATTTATGAACACCTCTTTATTTAAGTTTTTAAAACTCCTTCTGATCAAGCCCAGCATCCTACTGGCTTTATTTATCGCTGTTGTGATGTGCTTATCAAATTTGAGTTTTGAATCAAATATAACCCCTAGGTCCTTCTCCTCTGTACAAGTATCTAAAACATGCTTAGATGAGCCATGAGTAATTTCATATGCTTTACTTGGATTATTGTACCCCGCGTGCATAACCAATAAATTTTGTGGAACACTGCTCTAGTAAATTAGAAATGGCTTTATAACAATGCAATATATATATATATAGCCCCCAAAAATCTGAAACTTACAACAATAATACTGAACTTTATCGTTGTGAACGCCCACACAGTCGAGAGAGAAGTGAAACTAGAAAACACTGTTTACACCGGAAACGAAAGGAACTCTTTTTGGCTTTGGTTGGGTCAGGGATGTCCTGGTTGGGTGAAGATCGTGGTTTCATATCCTTTGTGGGCATGGCTTTGATTGGTGTAGACCGTTGCTCCAAACACAATACAAGAACTGTGGTTGGCTTTGTGCGCAAAGAGATACGCCGAGTAGGAGGAAACCACGGACCTACAAGTTCGTGGAGGAAACAGCTGGCTGCGTTCGACGGGCTACTATGGCAAAATGGCTGGATTGGTTTGAGATTTAGGCCAAGGTCTATTAAATATAAGCTTACGTGCGTGCGCAAGAGTGTGTGTGTGTGTGTGTGTGTGTGTGTGTGTGTGTGTGTGTGTGTGTGTGTGCATGAGTGTGATATGCAGAAAATGCATTCCCCATTCCCTTCCCCGGTAAAGAAGAAATGTAGGGGGGTGGCACATATTTCCATAGACATTTACCCCCTTCCCCTTAGGCCTAGGCTACTCATTTTGGTTTGTAATCGATACGCCACACTTCGATTCTTATTCTGCTTTATAGGGCCTAGCGAACACACACACACAGATAATCTATCATCCCGAGCTCAGGTTACAAAAAAAGTGTTTAGGCTATATAGGTATAAGTTCATTGCTTTACAACGGGAAACTCCCCTGTCCAGTCATAGCTAGAAGCTACATGTATAGCATCGACCACAAAAAAAATCAGTCACACACACACACACACACACTGAAGAAAAAAAGTATATTATTTGCTTATTCAATGTTCCATCTGGAAATAAATTTGACTTGACACAAACACACACACGCACGCACGCGCACACACACATGTTGATAAATTCTAACATTATCATAATAATTACAAGCAATAGTTATAATGCCTTATGTGGTATCAGCTTCATTAAATAAAATGTTCTTTTATGCCTTTCTTAGTGTAAAAAAAGATTTAAAGTGATCATTCATGCACACCCATACTGTACCCTTAAAGCACGTTCATGTTTCGACTAAACGTTACGTTTGCATGTATTTTCTTTTTTTTACAGGTTTTCAGTTTTGCTGCTTTTTTCTTTGGGTTTTACTTTTTGTTGTTGTTGTTCTTTTAGTTTTGGCTCACTCGTGTCAACGAAGTGAGTAGCCTATAAATTATACTGTATTACTTTGTATGTTTTTGTTACTATTGTTGTCAGCGTGTGCTTTTGCTGTGTGTGTGTTTTTCTGTTAATAATTTTCTTCATTAATTGTTGTTTATTTGCTTGAAAAAAAGCTACCCAGTTTATCTGTTTTACCCTCAATAAAAACATTCGTATTCGTACTCTCTCTCTCTGAAACTAGAAGTTGTTAAAAGTTATTGTTATCTCGGCTATTATTATCTTCACTCCAATGCTTAGCATCAAACAAGGCACTGAAGGTCTGGTTTCTAAAGCAAAAAGGACCACATTTTATCTGTGTAGAACTTTCAAAAAGTGCAAAGAAATGACAAGAGAAACATTCTTTAGGATATTTGTTTCAAAAGTGCAACCGATTTTGCTGTATGGCTCAGAGGTGTGGGAATATCAGAAACTTGACAACATAGAAAAAGTTCATCTCATGGTCTGCAAATACAAAGCGTACCCCAAATAAATTAGTGTATGGTGAACTTGGAAGATACCCACTCTTTGTTAATAGCCATGTTCGTTGCGTTAGATACTGGTTACGACTGGATCAGGATAGATGATCAAATCAGGCTTATAAAATGTTAGTTAATAATATGGATGAAAACAACAAAACATGTTGGGCCAGTTGAGTTAGGGACATTCTTAGTACATCAGGGTTCCACTTCGTTTGGCTCTCGCAAGAAGTAGGCGATGTAAAATTATTTTTGAAGATGTTGAAACAAAGATGAACAGATATGTACGCTAAAGATTCGTTTTCTGCCATGAGAAACAAGGAAAGATACGAAATATATACTTATTTTAAATCACCATTTGAAACTGAAAAATACTTTACTCGTGTTGACATATTTTGCTTCCGTGTAGCAGTCGCAATTACGTTTGGGCGCACTTCCTTTAAATAATAACTTGCACAGATATAGTGAATCATCTGCAAACAAATACTGTGTGTATTGCAAAAATGTTATTGAAAATTAATACCACTTCCTTTTAAGATGTCCCCTGTATTCTGATTTAAGAAGCAGATTTATCAGTAACGCTGGTAACTAAACTGTACAATCAATTTGTTCCAGCACTTCATGCTCTTCTCAGATATCGGTAGCCATGTTTGTTTTTCATGCTATTGCAAGGACATTTTATATTGATTAATATTGTTTTTTATATAGGCCTATATTTGTCAATACTTTTTCATTTTTCATTTTGTTCTTCATGCTGAGGATCGATTAACTCATACTAATTATGATAAATGTATACTGATAACGATGATTATATAACTTGATGACTAATCATTAGTAAATTTGATTATGCTGTGTATTGTTTCATTCATGACGATTATGAGGCATTCTTGCTTGCTCTAGTTCTTTACAAGTATTTTGTTGTTGTTGTTGAATAGATGTCCAGCCGCGACGAATTATGCTTTTACGTCCTCTGGATCTGGAACAGATACATATGGGACATTTATTAAGACTTTGTATGGGGGATGTGCAGCCGCTAACAGTTTTCAGATATTTCATGGCATCAATGATCTTTGAATCCTAAGCGTGTAGTCAATACCTCCTCATAGTGGATATATGCTTGCCGGATTTTTGTTTTTGTTGGATGCTTAGTTTGTTTGTTGATTGTATCTAATATTTGTGTTTGTTTTGCGGCTAGTAGGCGTGTGTTTAATTGCGTTGTTTTGCTTTGTCTGTTTGTTTCACATGTGTGTTTGTTTATATATCTCTGTACATGGGTCAATGGCCAAAGTACATCATAAACATCTGAAGCATAAGTTTCTGTGTGTGTGTGTGTGTGTGTGTGTGTGTGTGTGTGTGTGTGTGTGTGTGTGTGCGCGTGTGCGTGCGTGCGTGTGCGTGCGTGCGTGTGCGTGTGCGTGTGCGTGCGCGCGCGCGCGCGCGCGTGTGTGTCTGTGTGTGTGTATGTGTGTGTGTGTGCCGGTGTGTGTGTGTGTGTGTGTGTGTGTGTGTGTGTGACCTTTACTCTCTTGACTTTTGACCTTGAACATCGTCAATGATTTGTTTGGGCAATATTTTTTTAAATTTTGTATCCAAGCAGATACAGTCCCCAATTTAGCAGGCAGGTAGACTAGCCTAAGACCACATAGAAAGAAGGCTGAGTATTGTTGATCTTGATGATCATAACCTTTGACCTTGAATTTTTGTCTATCAAAAGATCACATGAACTGCTGCACACATTCCTTAAAATTTTGTAGGGAGGTATATCACATTTAACTGATGATTTATGTATAGGAATCATACTCTTTCTGACCTTGACCTTTGAGTTTGTTTGAAAGTGAACAGTCTGGCAATTAGATCTATCTCCATAAACATAAAGCGACTGCACATATTATTCCCTTTCCATGTGTCTAGTGTTCGTTTTCTATGTATGCTTTACAAAATATGCAAATCAAAGTTTTTCTATGTTATTGTGAGTGTTCGTTTGTGTGTAGGCCTACGTTATGTAACTTTAACATTGTAATTGTTTTGGATCTACACTATTTTCAATAATAGAACTTCACATACACGTGACTATTTATGCAAGCTATCAGGCAGGAACAGTTTGCATTAT
>CM065680.1:31569405-31666905 GCA_017654935.2 Phymorhynchus buccinoides | reverse complement strand
CGTTCCCACCATCTTTATATCTGTTAATGTCCCGTATGTGTCTGTTCCAGACCGGGGGACGTTAAACAGAATTTCATTGTCATTTGAGTGAATTCAGAGAATGGGCATCACCGTTAGGACGTGAGACTCGATCTGCCAATTTTCAGATTGGTCATTTCAGTAGCTTACATTAAGCATTACAGTGTAATGAAAAACCATATTCACTGGAAATACGTCTGTACGAGGTGAAATAGCATTACATCATCATCGTCAGGACAAAGGAGACAATTCATACAGTTCAAGTTCATCATGTGACGATCGATGCAGTAGGACTGACGTCGTTTTTCATTAAGAAAAAAACAAAACAAAAACAAACAAACAAACAACAAAGAAAACAGAAGAAACAAACAAAAGAAATCACATGGAGTATATTTATATGCCTTGTCTTTTATTCCATTCACGGATTGGACTGCAGAGGGGAAGCATTGTTTTTTGCTCTTGTTGATTCTTGCTCTTGTTTATTTGCTAAGATATATACATCTGTATCGTTAAAAATTCGGGACTTTCCTGGAGTTGCACTGCCTCCGGGCATTGCCTCCAGGATCATTCCCACCATCTTTATATCTACTAATGTCCCATATGTTTCTGTTTCAGACCGGAGGACGTTAAACGGATTTTCATTCATTGTTTATTTGCTCTTGTTGTTTATTTTCTCCTTTTGTTTCCTGCTTTTTGCTCCTTTTGTTATTTTCTTGTGTGTCTATGTTGATAAAGACGCAATCGCCGAAATATCCAGTAGTTTTGTTTTGTCTCTTGTCACAATAACGTCACTTTACACTTGTGTAGGCCTAGTTGTTTGTTGCATTGCTTTTTATTGGTGAAACTCATATCACAGGCCTCGTCGAGTCTTTGGGTTATTCAATGCAACATCGGTAGTAGGTTTGAAGAATATCAAATCAAATCAAAACATCTTTATTATCTCTGAAAAGAGAAATTGCGTCCAGGTGCCACAATTATAACATAGACATTGACATTAAACATACAATAAAATACATTGAACGGTTATATCGCAAACAAGATTAAAGATATAGAGCACACATGCATTAAAATATTTACAAAGTTAACAAACAATCACAATTTAAAATGCAACAAAATATATATCTATTATAATTGAACAAAGACCAAAATCACAGTCAGAAAAAGTATTGCACCCATTCAGGGTACACACTCTATTTCAACCCCCTCCCCTCCTCTCCCATACACTCCCACTTTACTTAAGCACACATGCTGGCGATCAGTAAGAGACAACAATTTTAAAGATTCATGATGGGTTTACGAAATGGATAGAGGAAGGGATAAAAGATTTCTGGGCCCTGGATTTCAGTTTAAAAGTTCTGTAGCGGCGTCCTGGTGGTAAAAGGTCATAGTGTTTGTCTAAAACATGACAAGTATCAGTTGCAATCTGCCTGGCCTTCTGCTTTGCGCGTCTTTCATACAACTCTTGAATTCCAGTCTCTCTCATCCCAACAACCTTGCTGCACACATTCACTACATCGTTCAACACTTTCTTGCTCCCCACATTCAAACTCCCGAACCAACAAATAAAAGACACAGTGAGCAAGGACTCAATGCAAGAGCGATAATATGTGTGCAAAATACCAGAATCAATGCCAATATTCCTAAGTCTCTGTAAAATAAACATTCTTGATTGGCACTTCTTCTGAATACACTCTGTGTTTTTTTAATTAAAAGTCTGTTTGTTGTCTAAAATGGTTCCTAAATATTTATATTCAGTAACTCTGTCCACAGTTTGACCATCAATGACCACAATTGGAACAGGCAGCGGATCCTTTCGAAAATCAGTTAACATTTCTTTCGTTTTCACAACATTAATATTCAGATAATTTTCTTTGCACCAGAGGGAGAATTTGTCTATTTCATCAAAATAGTGAGAATCAGAATGAGAAAGATCTTGAATCGCAGAATCGTCAGAATATTTAATGATGGGAATATTTTCAGTACCTTGACAGTCATTTGTGTAGGCTACAGGGTGAACAGAACAGGAGAGAGGACAGTACCTTGGGGAGCGCCGGTTGAAGTAGAGAGTTGAGAGGAGAGTACAGACTGATAGCGGACTGATTGGGTTCTGTTGAGGAGAACGTTCACAAGCCAGAGAGTCAGCTTAGGATCAACATGGAGGTTTTACAGTTTAATGGCAAAAAGGTGCGGCTGGATTGTATTAAAAGCTGAGGAAAAGTCAATAAAAAGAACACGAACAAAAGACTTTGAATCATTTAAATGAATAAAAGCGTTGTGAAGCAGAGTTAAAATCGCATCATCAGTACCCCTGTGAGACTTGTAAGCAAACTGAAGAGGGTCAAGATATTGGTTAGTAAAAGTTAAAAGGTGTCCAAAAACAATTTTCTCAAAACATTTCATCACAACAGAGGTTAGGGCGACAGGGCGATAATCATTTAGAGCAACAGGGTTCTTTTTCTTAGGGACTGGGCAAATGGTGGAGTTTTTTCAAATATTGGGAACAGCACACATTCTTAAAGACCAGTTAAAAATAGTATTAAAAACATCACACAGTTGAGACGCACAAGTTTTCAAAAGTCTACCGTGTATTGCGTCTGGGCCTTCCGCTTTTCTAACATTCAGTTTAGAGAACAAAGATTTCACAACATCAACAATATATCTGGTGTCTGTTCAAATATTCTTCAAACCTACTACCGATGTTGCATTGAATCTGTTCTTACTGTGTCATTTATCTGTTGGTAGGGAAGCTTGAGTGTAAAAAGTAAGCGCGTGTTGAGTGATAATGATGAATATGTGCAGTAAGGTTGTGGGTGCAAGGCAGAGTGGTATGCAAGAGTTGTATGACAGACAAGCAGTCAAGAAAGCCAGGAATTTTTTTTAATGATAAGTCATGTTCTGGCAAAATACTATGAAGTGTCACTATCGGGCCGTCGATACAGAACTCTAAAACTGAAAATAAGAGCACAGAAAACTTTCTTACCAAGATCAATTCATCTGTTGAACTCTTAATGCACTGCATCGAATGATTGTTTTGCTGAGCAGCCTGTCCATCTCCTTGGGATTGAAATTGTGCAAGCCTATTTGTAGTCCTCTTGTTCTACAATAGATTACTACTGTGTATGTCCTTGACTAAATTGTCTGTGTAGAGATGGTGTAGGTGTTTTATATTATTTCTGCTTTTACTGGAGTATTTCTTCGTATTCGTCCAGTTTGTTAATTACAATATTGCAGTGTTATTAGTTATTAGTTTATATTCTTTAATTGTTGATAAATGTGTTTATTGTTGTTTTTCTTATGTGCACCTGGCTGCAATTTCTCTGTTATGAGATAATAAAGATGATTTGATTTGATTTGATTTGATTGCTAACACTATGAGACTGTCATCATAATAACAACACACACAGACAGTCACACTGAAAATAATGTTATATGGTTTGCATTTTGCCACTTATTACTTATTACTGAAACTAATATAACCGACATCATCGTCAGAGCATTGTGACAAGTTTGATTATGAATGGTTCACGATTCGCCATCTCCTGTTCATAGATACTGGTAAGATACTAGTCTGCGCTTTTGTTCTCTCTAAATTAGATTATTGTAATTCACTCTTGTATGGCTGCCCCAACACCTCATTGACAAGCTTCAAAAAGTCCAGAACTCTGCTGCCAGACTTGTCCTGAAGGCCTCTAAGTATCATCATGTTCAACCACTCCTAATATCCCTCCATTGGCTTCCCATCAAAGCACGTATTGACTACAAAATTTCCACTCTATGTCATTCTTATTTCTCTGGAAATGCCCCTATCTACATTTCTGACATGCTTTCTATCTATACTCCATCAAGACAATTGCGGTCATCTTCAGATTCCAAAATTCTCTGTGTTCCTAGTACACGAACAAAAATGTGTGGTGAGCGCTCCTTTTCCTTTTAGTCCAGTCTAATTAGGTATTGGGGTAAAGAAAAATGTGATAGTTTTCATTTTTGGCACATAAATAGAAGAAGGGCCATTCTTTAACCCGTGAAAGATCCCCCCAAATCCAATGTCAGCAACGTAGTAATCTAAGGCATTCCTTTTAGGCACTTCCGCTATGAAACTCGAAGTCAGATATTTACGGTGTATGGATGGATTGTTTAATGCTTTTCAATTTCTAACAAAAACTGGTGCATGAATCACTTAAACCGAGGTCCCGTGTGCCCATGCACTTAGCATACGTTAAGTCCAGTGGCAACGAAAAAGTTGTCATTTGGTCAAAATTTCTGCCCCTCCCCCCCCCCCCCCCTCCTCCCTCATCAGTGACAATAATCGCATGCCAAAAAAAAATAAATGGTGGCGCGCTTCTGGCTGCAAACCCTTTATTTTGAAGAAATACTTACGGATGGATTTTACATTCTTCTATCCTCACGTTCATTTATCAGTTGACTATTCCTTGAACCCCCCCCCCCCCCCCCCCCTCCCTTTCTTTTTCATTGATGCACACACTACCATTGAGAGACTCATGAATATGCGTTAGCCTAGCAACTGACCAAAACCGTTAGGTAGGCTTAGTGATGCGACTCTCTTTGTGCTGTGGTGTTGAGCTATGGAAGCAGGGTCAGTCCCTATAGGCCTAGGCCTAGTACAAAGGTTAGCAGACGGACACAATCAGTTGACAGTGAAAGATGAATATAAGCCAAGTTGGTTCTTTTCAGGTTTATTCACACAACCATAGGCTGAGGCTACCCTACTCTCTTTGTGTTCATAACTCTCTATCTCAAAAGTCGAAGTCTGGTTTCTTTCAGTTTCATGACAACATTAGGATCACAAATACTTTGGAAGACGAATCTCATCTGCTTACAGAACTAAACCGTCATTTTTAGCACTTTACTGTGTTGAACTTCTTTTTTGTTCTTGTCTGAGCGGTCGATGACGAACGTATGGCGTCTGCGACGTATCCAGTGAGAAACAAAAACAGTCACGCCTACATGTTTTGGTCAG
This sequence comes from Phymorhynchus buccinoides, assembly GCA_017654935.2. Lineage (NCBI taxonomy): Eukaryota > Metazoa > Mollusca > Gastropoda > Neogastropoda > Raphitomidae > Phymorhynchus > Phymorhynchus buccinoides. Next base: position 31,661,909 of record CM065680.1, on the reverse strand, counting down.
CTATCAAGCATGCTCACTGAAAAGGCGCACAACTCTTGAAGACAAAACGAACCAAGGGCAATAAGAAATCTCCACGTACCATGGGCATGGACCGTATGCAAAAGTCACGTGACACCAAACCCAAAACTAAATAGGGGCCAAGTGTCAGTGTCTAAGATCCTTTCCTCTGACCATTTTGCCGTCCTCGCCAGTCTTAATCTTTCCAAAACTCCCAGAAATAAACGTACGGTCACGCGCCGTAATCTCAAGTCTATAGATATTCATACTTTTAGTTCAGAGGCAACAGAACTCCTTTCTAACGTGAGTATTTCCGACGACCCTGCCTCGAATTTTAATTATACTATGAGTAACTTGCTTGATAAACACGCTCCCCCATCCACTCGTGTTGTGCCCGATCGTCCCTGCGCTCCCTGGTACAACTCCTGAACTTAGAGTAAGTAAACGCATTAGTCGTAAGGCTGAGCGTCAGTGGCGGGCCTCAAAACTAGAAATACATCGTCAGATATATCAGTTTCTCCGTAACATCTTCACTCTTCTTCTGGCCAAGGCAAAAACAAGCTATTTTTCATCTAAAATTCTTGAAGCCAACACAACAAAAGTCCTGTTCTCCACCATGTCTGATCTCCTAGGCAACAAGAAATCAAGTCCTCTGCCATCAAATATCAGTCCTGACAAACTGCCAGAAACCTTTTCCTCCTTCTTCTCCACCAAGATTATCGATCTACGATCAAAAATCGACTCCATGCCTTTTCAACCAACTATTCCAGACCCATCATTCACTGGTGTCCCCCTTCTCTCTTTCAAGCCGGTGTCTGAGACCGAAGTTCTTTCTACTTTGAAAGAAATGCATTTTAAATCCTGTGATCTTGACCCCATCCCAGCCTCTCTTTTCTCACAAATCTATCAACACCTTCTGCCATCAATCACCAACATCATCAATTCTTCTTTAGTTTCAGGTGTGTTTCCTTCTGCTTTCAAAACCGCTCTTGTAAGGCCCCTTCTCAAGAAGAACAATCTGGATCCTAATAATCTGAAAAAACTACAGACCTGTATCTAACCTCCCTTTTCTCTCCAAACTCCTTGAGAAGACTGTCCTGAAACAACTTAACGATCATCTATCCTCAAACAATCTTCATCATCCTTATCAGTCTGCCTATAGAACCAACCACAGTACTGAAACAGCCCTTGTTCAAATCGTCAATGACCTCTTACTTGCTTCTGATGCTGGTCAAATCTCTCTTTTGACACTTCTTGATCTCTCTGCTGCCTTTGATACCATAGACCACTCTATTCTTCTGTCTCGTCTTGAACATACTTTTGGAATTAAGGGCCCTGCTCTTTCTTGGTTTTCCTCTTACCTTTCTGATCGTTTTCAATCAGTTCTGGTCAATGGTCGTCAGTCTGAACAGGTTAGGCTTTCTTGTGGAGTCCCCCAGGGGTCTGTGCTTGGTCCTGTCTTGTTTACTTTGTATACGTCACCTCTTGCCAATGTCATCGACCAGCACAACATGAAACATCACTTCTATGCAGATGACTCACAACTCCAAAACAGTACAACCCCTGAAGATCTAGATTCCATTCTTACAGAAAGTAACAACTGCTATATTGATATTCAAAATTGGATGGTTCAAAATAAACTTCAATTAAATGGTGAAAAAACCGAAGCAATGCTTGTAGGGATAAAAAACAAACTAGCCTCTGTTTCCATAGAGTCAATCCAACTGGGTAACAATATCATTCTCCTCTCAGAAATCAGTCAAAAACTTAGGTGTCACTTTGGACAATACTCTTTCCATGCAGAGTTTCCTGACTCAGACCTGTCAGTCTTGCTACTATCAAATTCGTTGCATTGGCTATATTCGTAAATACCTCTCAGATGAAGCCACAGCAAAGCTTGTTACTTCCCTCATCCTATCTCGTATTGACTACTGTAATGCTCTCCTTTCTGGCCTATCAGTCTCTTCTCTATCTTGTCTCCAGCGTATTCAAAACACAGCTGCTCGTCTTGTCCTTAGGAAGAAAAAGTTCGATCATGTTAGCCCTCTTCTGCGTTCTTTGCACTGGCTTCCTGTCGCAGACAGAATTGAATATAAATTAAACACACTTTGCTATAAATCTATTCATAAAGCTGCTCCATCTTACCTCTGCGACAATATTTCTATCTATACGCCAGCTCGCACTCTACATTCAGTTTCTGACCCTCTTTCTTTCCAGATCCCTAGGTATAAGCTTTCAACTGTTGGTCGGCGCTCTTTTGCTGTCTCAGGACCGACCTCCTGGAACAAACTTCCTCTCTCCCTCCGTCAGCGACCGACTCTCTCTGCTTTCAAAGCTAACCTCAAAACCCACCTGTTCCCCCGTCATTAAAGCGCCTCTCTCTTTCTCTTCTCTCTCTTGCCATTAGGTCTGTTTCTGCTATATTCCATTTATGTTATCCGTGTGTGTTCGCTTTGTATTGCGTTTGTGTTTGAATGCGCTTTGAATGCTAACGTGTGTGTGCGCTTTGATTTGATTTCTATCAAGATTCAGCGCCGTATAAATACTGTATGTTGTTGTTGTTGTGTGTCTGTCTGTGTGTGTGCGTGCGTGCGTGTGTGCGCACGCGCGCGTGTGTGTATGTGTGCGTACGTAAGTGCCTGCGTGCATGTGTGGGTGTGGGTGTATGTGTATGCCTATTTGCATGTGTGTGAGCGATTATTTTTGTTGTTGAATTTCTTGCTTTTACTTTTTTGTTTGTTAAGCGCATAGAGCTCCACATCTGGTGGAGGAGTGCGCTATATAAATGATTCACTATTATTATTATTATTATTATTATTAATAAACGCAACAGTTTGATTTTGGTGCTCAGACACTTTTTGGCTCACTCGTGTCAACCAAACGAAGTGAGTCTACACTGCTCACAAAAAGTAGGGGATATTGACTTTGCAATATCACCGTGGGTTCAATAAGACCATAAGTTTCATTTCATGTGAAAATGATAGTTCAGCCTTTCTTGGCTGTAAAATCGAAGACAAAAATCAATGTCATTTTAAAATGTCACGTGACTGCCAAAGGAGATAAACACCAGTGGGTGTGTTATTCGAAATCACAAAACACCTAGGCTATTAGGCATTTTTGTTTGTCAATAAGTTAAAATTGGTTTTGTTTATAAAATTGAAACTCACTTGGCTGACTTGTCTAAAAAGGCGGAGGTGTGCACTATTGCACAATTACAATTGATTGTGGAATTGGCGCCTGCACTCAGACTGTCATTTTCAAGTCCTCTTTGGCCTCAGGCCGTCGCTAATCGCGTAACTGTTACTAGGGGAAGACGGGGTAAAAAGCGCATGGGCGGGTAAGAAGCCCACCCCAATTATCTCATGAAATGAAGCAAATTTCAGTCTCATTTTGCCCATGAGACGAGCGTTAATGTCTAGCATTCGTCTCATGGGCAAATTTGACTGAAATGTTCTTTATTTCATGAGATAATTGGGGTGGGCTTCTTACCCGCCCATGCGCTTTTTACCCCGTCTTCCGCTATACTCTATTCACGATGGTGACGCTCAGGCTCTGTGCCAGCTGATTGGACATTTGCATTTGTCACACCAATCTTCAAGAAAGTGGAACAGTACGACCCGGCAAATTATCGACCAGTTTCCCTCACCAGCATCGTGTGCAAGCTCCTAGAGCATATCATCGTCGGAGCAGTCATGAGGCACCTTGAAAAGCACCACATTCTGAACAAACACCAGCATGGATTCAGGAAAGGGCGGTCCTGCGAAACCCAACTACTTGAGTTAATAGAGGAGCTGACAGCCAATTTGGAGAGCAGCAAGCAGACGGATGTCCTTATCATGGACTTCTCAAAGGCGTTCGATAAAGTGAACCACAGCTTGCTGCTTCACAAGCTCCAATGTTGCGGTGTCAGGAACTCCACCCACGCATGGATCGCCAGCTTTCTCAAGGATCGCTGCCAAGCTGTGCTGGTTGAGGGTGCAATGTCGTCTTTTGTGAATGTAACATCAGGAGTTCCCCAGGGGTCACTGCTAGGACCATGTTTGTTCCTAGCATATATCAACGACCTTCCAGTCAAGTTGACTGCAACCACGAGGCTGTTTGCTGACGACACGGCAGCATATAGGATGGTCTCCTCCATTCAAGATCAGGACCAGCTGCAAGAAGACCTCCATCGCCTAGCGATTTGGGAGAAGTGCTGGAACATGGAGTTCCACTGATCCTGCCAAGTGCCAAACCCTGTCAGTCACTAGGAGTAGGAACCCCCTACAGTTTTCGTACGCCCTGCATGGACACACTATGAGGATGTTAGGGAGGTCAAATATCTCGGCGTGAACATCACCACTGAGATCACCTGGATCGACAGCCACATAACCTGAACAACATCTGCGCCAAGGCAAATACGACCTTAGGATTCCTCAGGCGGAACTTAAAGATCGGCAGCACCAGCATCAAGGAACGAGCTTACAAAGCTTTTGTACGTCCCTTGATCGAGTATGCGTGCTCCGTCTGGGATCCATACACGGAGGAGAACATTGGAAGGCTGGAAGCAGTTCAGCGCAGGGCAGCTCGCTTTGTGCTAAACCAGTTCAGGCCAACGTCCAGCGTAAACACCATGCTGGAGAACCTGGGCTGGGACTCTCTGGAGAGCAGTCGACAGAGGACCAGGCTCTCCATGCTGCACAAGATCAGCACCGGCGTTGTGCACCGCTGCCCCAGCCTCCAATCCAAACTGGAGTCTCTTCCTCCTCGGCAGCGACGTGGCCACGGCCTGCAATTTAAAAGATTTCAATGCCGCACTAAGTAGGGGAAGACGGGGTAAAAAGCGCATGGGCGGGTAAGAAGCCCACCCCAATTATCTCATGAAATGAAGCAAATTTCAGTCTCATTTTGCCCATGAGACGAGCTTTAATGTCTAGCATTCGTCTCATGGGCAAATTTGACTGAAATTTTCTTTATTTCATGAGATAATTGGGGTGGGCTTCTTACCCGCCCATGCGCTTTTTACCCTGTCTTCCCCTACCGATCAAATGCATTCCTCCCAAGGGCCATCAGGGAGTGGCATGATCTGCGGAAGGACGACCTCTGCTCCTTCACTGCTGCTACCCCCAGTGGGTCAACGGTGCAAGGGGATCATCAATAAACCCCATCAGCCCCCCCTCCCCCCGCTCACTCAACCCCTCCACACCCTCTTTCCAGGACGCAGCATCACGCTCAAGCCTGCTGGGTCACCCCAAAGAGAAGAAGAAGAAGATTGACGTAATTTCCGCTCAAATAGGAGGCGAGCCGGAAAACACGTTAGCAGTGTCAAATTACTTTCCCTCTCGTCTTGGCCTAAAAATTAAATTCTCTACGTGTTTGGTTTGATGAACAATGTCTGTTTTTATTTTTTATTTTGTACACCCAATATGGCAATCATCAAGTACTCTATAAGCTTTATTACCTAAAATGTGAGCATATTGTGCAATCTTACAAAACACCTGTGAAATCTTGCACTCAAACGAGACAAGCTTATCCAATGAATGCGCGGGAGAACGTCATTGCCAAAAATAGTAGCCAATTAAACGCTGTTTAACAAACGATAACGTCAACAAACAAAATGGCGATGCAGAAAATGACAACACTTTTTGTTTTTGTCGTAGCTTGTGCCCTGATTGGTAAGTGAATTATTCGCAGCTGCTTGTATTGCTTCGTACAATGAGTGGTAATTATTGAATCAATGTTGCTAAAACAGACGACACATGATAGCCTACAGGCTACACTGAAGAAGTAGACAATGCTCGAGTCAAGGAAATGCCTGAAACCACGGTCACGTGAAAGGAGTGTCGCATGAAAAAAGGTAGCTGTTCCCACTTCCTACTGCGCGAATCCTACTTCGCGAATTCCTACTGCGCGCATTCCTACGGTGCGACTCTCTCTCTCTCTCTCTCTTGAATTAATACGTGCGTACACACGGCCCATACTCTCTCTCTCTCTCTCTCTCTCTCTCTCTCTCTCTCTGCGCGTGTGCCGAAGAGGCAAGACCTGCTTTGTTTACAGCTGGAAGATATGTCTGTTTATGGTGGATATAGTGGATGAACTGTAAACATTTTTGGCAAGACAATGTATGAAGGTACAGTGGACACGAATATGACATTGATTTGGCTTGTCTGTCGAGTATAAAGCCGTTAATTGATAATTAATTTGCAATACTTCGTAAAGAAGGACTGTTTTCCTTTTTTAAAAAGTCAGTCGTCAACAGCTCACGACCAGTGTTTATTGCACGTGAAAATCGCACAGGTAAATAGGTGTGCGTGCAAGTCATTGGTGTTCGGTAGTGCGGTGTAGCGTTGCCGTGACGTGACGATGTCAGCAATGGAGCACGTGAGCACGTGAAAATCAGACATGTGAATGAAACGTTATATCGGCCAGTGGAAGACCGGAATTATTCTGAATGTTGTATTAGTGGTGTGGCTGTTTTAAAGAAACATGGCTGATTCTATAACAGTATCTACAGAGAATAAACTGAAACCAACACTGGACCAAATTCAAAAGCGCTTTTTCTGCGGATCAAAAGAACTTACTATATGGAGAAACGCTCTGGTATACAGATATTTAGCCATCAAAGAAAAAACAATCATTGTTGACATAGCAGATTATGGCGAAAAAGATGTGACACTCACCTCCATTCCGTACCTCATCCCGCCAATACCCCCAGGTGAGCTATCCAAGACAGTGATTCGACTGAAGCACAAAACATCAAAGAGCGTCGCAATCACTCTCTACTTCACCCAGCATTCAGGAGGAACTCTTCTATGCCAAGGAAGAGACTGTGTTGAGTGGGGGAATCAGGAATGTGAAAAAATTACAGCGTCAATTGAAAGATTTGTCCAAAATAAAGACGAAGGAATTTTGGCAAAGTCCTTGCTTGAAACGCCTCTTTCATTCATCAAAAGCTTCTCGGGAAACCCTACACTTGAAGCACCAGCGTTTGAATTCTGCGTTGAGCATTCTCCGAGCAAAAATTCCGACCTTGACCCTTTGGATACTGACCCTTCCATCTCACCACATGACTCTCATCTTCTGTCGACTGAAGTTGCAGAGGCTGCCAAAGATTCCAGCAGGAAGGTGATTATCCATCCTCCAACTCCACTAGTGACTCGATCACCTGACAATCAAAATGAACAAGAGAAGCAAGATGAAGAAGCTATCCCGATTGGGAACAGGACTCGCTCCAAGAGTAGAAAGACGCTTTTTTTCTGTGAGTCTGATTCCGAAACGGACGGATCTCTGTCAAAAACGTCCACATCACATCAAAGACTGTGTGAGATTAAAGAATATGAGTCACAATCAAGTCGAAAGCTAGACGAGATGAAAGAATCAGTTGAATCAGTAGCTGGGGCACAGGTTGAATTGGAGGAGAGATTTATATCGCTTCTTGAGGATTTGAAAGCCTCATTGAAAAATGATTTACGTGTGAAGATGTCTGATAAATTCAACTCGCTCTCCTCCGAACTTGAAAACGCAAACTTAAGGATCACCCAACTAGAAGAAAAGAACACAAAGCTGGAGAAAGAGAACCATTCCATCAAAACACAACTAGGAACTGTGCAGTCTCAACTAAAAAGGTTCAATCATGCGGTCCCAGCCACACCGCCCACCCGCACAAAGACTCCCTCTCAAGAGAATTGTGTGGAATCTCCAGACAAACCTTCTCCAAAAGCTGGCCAAGAAGACCAGTCGTCACAAAGCTATCAGACTCAAGCTTCCAGTCAAACTGAACAGCGTGTAGAGCCACGTACAGCCCAATCCCAGGAGGAGAGGCTCTTGGAATCTACTGATGAGCAGCCGACTGTCCAGGCAGAACGGACCAGTAAAACGTCTGACCACCCTGTCTGTGCACAGCCTCTGGAACCCGACACCGCTGATGAAGGCCTGCAATACAATGTACTCGTCAAAAACAAGTTTCAGGCACTTTCAAATCGTGAATCTGTACAGTCATTGAATGATCCCGAGAAACTAATAACTGAAAATCTCAACCATGAAGGAAACGAACAGATGAACAGCGGCTTCAGAAACACTTACAAAGCCTTCCAGGAAAGATTATCTCCAAGGGAGGTACTCTCAAAGATCTCCATTCCGGACAGAGCCACCATTCTGTTGGTGGGAGACTCCACCATCAGGTACATACAGCCTGCAAGACTGGCCCCTCGTGGAGAGGAAGTCTTCAAGATCTGTGTCCCTGGCATGACTGTTCAGGACTTGCTATCCTGGTTTTCTTCTGAGCCTGTTGGAACACACATCACATCTGTTGTGATTCATGTCGGCATGAACAGCTGCAAAGCAGGACCAATCTCAAAAGAACAGTGGTCTGACGTCATCAATCTATGTTCAGTCTCCTTCCCCCGAGCGTCAGTCAACATGAGCTCTGTCATCCCTGCCAGAGGTCGCCACCACATGAATAATGCCATCTTTCCCACAAACAGAAACCTGAAAGCAGTTTGTCATGAACTAAACGTCCCCTTCATTGACCACACCAGCACCTTCATGACAGACTCCGGGACCACCCGCCTCGCTCTTTACTTGAACCTCACCCATCCAAGTGACAAGGGCACTGCAAGGCTGGCAAGCAACCTGAGATCATTGTGGTATGGCAATTACTATGATGAATTTTCAAGGAACGGATCAAACAATGCCCGCGAGTTTCCCCCTCATCAACGTGATGAACGAAGTGGACCATGGCAACATTCACAGCAGACTGACCAGTCCTCAGCCACGTGGCATCCTCGCCCATATGATGAACGCGGCAATAACCAACGCTCTGAACGCGCTCCCCAGACGACCTACGCCTCCCACCTCTACCCCCCTGTGAACGACAACCCGGACCGTCAACCATCCAGGGCTGCGAACTCTGAAGGCGGTGGTCAGAATAGATACCCCCCATTACAGAACAGAGGACCTCCAGGCTCAACAACGTGGGACTCACAGGCTTTTGGTATGCATAGCAAATATACACCGTGCCCCCCTCCCAGCTCAGTTTATGACTTCCCAAACCTTCAGAGATGGACAGACAATAAGTCATCAGACAACCCCCCTTTCCTTCCTTCAAACGACAGAGATAATATATTCCCATCCCAATTCCCTCGACCCAGACCAGTTATGACTCAAAATGCAGATCATGTTAATGCAAATCTCGATCTTGGGAATCAGATGTCTAATGACCCACCCCCACCCCTCAATAATGGTTCTTTATATAGAAATCAAATTCACCCCTATGGCCCACCCCCCAATGATGCTCCATTATCCAGGCACCAAATTCATCCCCATGCCCTTGAAATCCTTTCAATAGCGTCTCAATTCCTTGCACAACGATATCCTGTCAACGGCCCATTCCATGGGAACTAGTCTGCAGATTAATAAGCATCAACTCATTGTTGTGTGTGAATGTGTGGATGGTTAACGAATGAAATGTAGCATGAATGAACTATGATAGATAGTAAGAATGCGTATGTGTTATGATATCCGTGTTCTTCTTTGGCTGTGTGACACAGCATTGTGTGATTACACATTTTTGTGATTAACGCTGATTTATTGCCAATTGAAAAAGGACGCTTTGCTGGGCATTCTTGTTTATTATTGTGTGGTATATGACTGCAATTTGTATATACGTTTGAAACATTTGTGTAGAGTTTTCTGTAATTTTCTCCCCTTATAACTATTTTTTTTTTTTTTTTTTTTTCTTCGCTTTTGAATTTGTCGAGTTACAATTACGTGAGTGGAAAAGACATTTTTTGTACATCTGTATTTTGAAACTAGTTTTGTTTGTTGCTCTTTCATTATAACACTAATATGTCAGACACAAGCGCACCATGGTTGACGAAAGACGGGTTTCGAATTGCACATCTGAACATTAATCACGCTATGAACAAATTAACAGAAATGTCTTTAATTCTATCAAACACACAAAAACACTTCCACATTTTTGGGTTCTCAGAAACACATCTATCTCCTCATATTACAGATAATGATATTTCTATACCAGGGTATCAATGTATACGCAGAGACCCGAAGGGCTCTCTTGAAACTGGCCTATTAGTTTATATACACCAGTCCATACCATATAAAAGGCTTGAAACGTTAGAACAGCACAATGTAGAATCCATTTGGGTTGAGGTAAAAATTAAAGACTAAGCCATTCATTATTTCATTCATATACAGGAACCCTGCAGAGAACAGCATGTGGATAAATCGCTTCAGTTCTATGATGGAGGCACTCAATGACGATCCAAAGGATTTAATACTATTAGGTGATTTTAATATAGACCTACTAAAACAACACAATCAATGGAAAAATGTTTATGAATCATTTTATTTAAAACAGCTAGTTAAATCACCAACACGAGTAACCCATTCTTCAAGCACACTAATTGATCACATCTATGTTACAGATCCTAACACAATTACTGAAACTAATGTTCCTGTGTTTGGCTGTAGTGACCATTTCCCCATTTGTATCACCTGGTCCAAGAAAGGGGTCAGGATTCCTAGATTAAACCATAAAGTTATCACGTATAGAAATTTCTCAAAGTTTGACAGTGACAGTTTTACTCTAGATCTTTCCAATTCACCCCTATCTAACGTCTATCAAATTACAGACCCAGAAAAAGCTGTTGAATTTTGGTACAATGTCTTCTATACAATATATAATAAACACGCTCCTTTGCTAACTAAGAGAGTCAAATACCGTGTAAAAACCCCTTGGCTAACGAAACAAATACAACTGAATATCTACTACAGGGACTTTCTGTTATTAAAAGGCCCCCGGGAAGATTATAAAAAGCAAAGAAACTACGTTACATCACTTATTCGTAAAGAAAAGAAGAAATATTTTGTGGAATTAATTAGCCAAAAGAAAGACAGTAAAAATATTTGGAAAGCCATCAATCAACTAACGAACAGAAATACAAACACACACCTAAACTCTATTAGCAACTTATCTGCTGATGAATTGAACGTTCATTTTTCTACTGTCGCTAATAAGATTATAGTTCACGATCTATCCCAAGATAATGATCTCGAAATGTTAAAGGAGTTTGCGAAAAAAAAGAATATAGATTCTGAAATGGAAATCACTCTCATGAGTGTTCATGAAGTATTCTTTGCTTTGAAACACTTAAAGCAGTCTACCACCCGAGGGATAGATGGATTAGATAGTAAAATACTAAAAATTGCTGCGCCTGTTATTTCAGATACTCTCACTTACATTTACAATCTCTGCATTACAAAAAATACTTTCCCAACAATTCTTAAGCAAGCAAAAATAATTCCTTTCTACAAATCTGGAAGAACCGACGACCCATCTAACTACCGACCCATTTCTATTTTGCCTGTACTCTCAAAACCATTAGAACAACATATTTTAAAATGTTTATTGTTACATCTAAATAAATACAATTTGATTCACCCAAACCAATCAGGATTCCGAGCTAAACATTCTTGCCACACAGCCTTACTTAAACTGACAGAAAGATGGCTTTCCAACATAAACAAATCTCACTTTTCTGGAGTTATATTCGTTGATTTTGCCAAAGCATTTGATACTGTTAACCATAATCTTCTCATAAAAAAACTTACATGCTACAACTTATCTTCCAATGCTCTAGGCCTTATCTCATCGTTCTTAAACAATAGGCAGCAAACAGTATATTTAAATAACAAACTATCGAATTTACTTCCAACCAAATACGGTATTCCACAGGGATCGATACTTGGACCTGTACTTTTTACATTATATGTAAATGATTTACCACTGGCCATAAAGACATCATGCGATCTATTTGCAGACGACACGACTATTGACACAGGCAATAATGACCCAACCGAAGTATGCAAAACCCTACAGCACAACATAAATCTACTTTTAGAATGGACACACCTTAACCATTTAGTTCTACATCCTAAAAAAAAAAAAATTCATGTTGTTAGCAACTCGACAGAAACGGCAAAACATAAAATTGTTATCATTACCTCCCATATACATTAATGCAGACACAGTCGAACAAGTCTCAAGCCATAAGCTGTTAGGCGTAACTATTGATCACAATCTTTCCTGGTCCCCACATATAAATGCCATTTCCAAAACAATTGCATCTAAAGTCTATCAGCTCAACAAGATTAAACATTTTTTAAATTTGCATACCCGTAAAATATTTTTCTGCTCATTTATTCAATCTACCGTTGATTATGCATCCACACTTTGGGATTTGGCAAGTCAAAATTCACTGAAATATTTATTCAGTGTTTATAAACGTGCTGTGAATGTAACTCTAAACAAATCGTCTTCTTTAACCAGCGAGGACTACAAGTCTGCTAACATTCTTCCTCTTAAGTCCAGATTGCTTTATAACAAAGGGATTCTTATGCACAAAATTTTAAATGGTAACTCCCCACCTTCGCTAACAGCTAACTTTACTATTAATGAGTTTCGACACAGCCATAAATTAGATCTTCCTCTTCCCAGTATCACCCTTTATAAATCAAGCTTTGTCTACTCTGGAAGCTGGCTGTGGAATAGACTTCCTATCTCCTTGAAATATGAATCAAATTTTAAGAGGTTTAAACAAATATTTTACGATTTTCTGATGAATATCTGTAATACCTCAATATTGTCCCCTGAAATGTTTTGAAAAAGTTCGCACATATTCCCATTTCATTCGTTGCATCTAATTATTGTCTGTGTATTTTTGTATTTTAAAAAAAAAGTTAAAACTTTATCAACTATTTTGCTTTAAAATATACCATGTTTGCACGTGTGCTACTATATAATTATATTTTATGTCAATTGTGGCTAGATATTTGACATACTTTGTGTGTGCATAACTGTATGAAGGAATGTATTTACATGCAAGTATATATCATTATATGCATATCTCCAACTTTCTTGTATACCTTTTTTTGATTTTGTTTTTATAACTTATTTTTTATATTTATGACACTTTTGATATTGTTCTATTTTATATGTGAAATGCGATTAGATTCTCTCTCTCTCTCTCTCTCTCTCTCTCTCTCTCTCTCTCTCTCTCTCAATTTTTTCCGAGTTTATTTTTATCTTCATGTTTATATGCTTATGATGCCTTGTGTATAGAGGGGTGGGGGGGGAGGTGGTGTGTGTGTGTGTGTGTGTGTGTGTGTGTCAGTGTGTGTGTGTGTGTGTGTGTGTGTGTGTGTGTGTGTGTGTGTGTGTGCCTAAAAGAAGGATGGGGCAGACAATTGTTTAGTTTAATTCTTTTGGTTGTTCTTTGTATTTATGTTTGGTTTCTTTTCTTCATTTTCTTTTTTTTTTGCATGAGGACTGGACGAAAAAAAGCATTGTTGCTTAATCTATTATCCTCAATAAAGAAAACTTATTCATTCATTCATTCATTCTCTCTCTCTGAGTCTCTCTCTCTCTCCCCCTCTCTCTCTCTCTCTCCCTCTCTCTCTCTCTCTCTCTCTGTCTGTCTGTCTGTCTCTCTCTCAGCTCTCTCTAGTACTAGTAGTATTTAATTTAGTAGGAATTCGCGCAATAGAATTTCGCGCAGTAGGATTTATGCAGTAGAGATGAATCCATGTGAAACGACAGCCTTCACTTCCTTAAAGTGAAACGTAGGCTAGCTAATCCTTGTCTAAGTTTCTTCCTTCTACTTCCAGTTCCATAATTCGTGCTTCCAGGTTATCCTTCAAATTTCACCCCGGGGACATCTCCATCAACACCCCTTACACTTACAGCGCTTCCCCCAATCCGCCAACTCGACTGTTTAGAATTAGCACAGCGCCGTGCATATCCTTATTGACTTTATTTTAGTTGAACGGGTACTGTTCACATATTCATTGTTTTCTTATTTTCCTTTAATTATATTTGTGTTCTAAGTTTTATTATTTGTTTATAATCATTCTAGTATTTAAGTTTATATGTATGTTGTTATGTTATTCATGATTTAGTATTTAGTATTTTACTATATTATTTTGGCGCTTGTAACTTTGATACATTGTGGTCATGCGCAAAGGGGTTGCAGTCTGGCTGGGGGATTCCGCCATGTTTTTACTAAGAGAGTAAAGTTGGTTAAACTGAAGAACTGGATACTCATGTTTGTTTGTATGAGCGAGACTCGAGAACATGGTGTCAGAAGTGGGATATGAATAAAGTGTCAGAATAAAGCAGCAGCAAAATGCAAGGACTGAAAACGCCTGAAAACTACTCCTTCAAACCAGAAGAATGGCCAACCTGGATCCAAGAATTCAAAAGGTACAGGAATGCATCTGGACTGTCAAAAGAAACAGGTGAAGTACAAAGAGACACTCTCCTGTATGTAATGGGACGTGAATCAGAGAAGATATTTCAAACATTCAAGTTTGAGGGGGAAGCACAAGAAAAGAACTTTGATAAAGTGGTTGAAAAGTTTGATTCATACTTCATAATCAAACGCAACATAATACACGAAAGAACAAAGTTCCAGGAGAAGAAGCAAGAAGAAGGCGAAACAGTCGAGGAATTTTATCGTTCCTTGAGAGCATTGGTAGCGCACTGGATATGGAGATCTGGAGGATCAAGTCCGAGATCGATTTGTGGTGTGGCTGAAGGACAAGAAACAGAGAAAAATTGCAGCTCACACATGACCTGACACTCTAAAAGGCCCTTGAAATAGCAAGACAACATGAGCAGGTGAAAAATCAACTACAAGAACAACGTGCAGAAGACAAAGGAGAAGCTGATGAAGCAAGAAAGAAAAATTTCAAGAAAAACTCAAGTTGGAGTTATGGTGGAACGGGATTTTCTCATCCCAGTCAACCAACATCTTCAAATTCACGGGGCAGATCTAGAAGAAGAATGTTTGGTGCTGGGTCACACCCGAGGGAGCAGTGTGAGCGATGTGGCTTACAGCATGTAGAAGGGCGTTGTCCTGCACGAAACAAAAGATGTCGACGCTGCCAAGCCTTGAATCATTTTGCTAGAGTCTGCAAGAACGTCTGGAAAGTCCAAGAAGATTCAGATGAAGAACTTTTTGAAGATGAATTTGAACAGTTTCAAATCAATTCTGTGATAGATGACAGAAGCAAGCCTTGGGTCACCACCCTGCGCATAAGGGACACTTTCGTGCCATTCAAAATTGACACAGGAGCAGATGTGTCCATCCTCAGTGAACAGACTTTTCAGAAGTTGAAAAGAAAACCCAAACTCAGAAGATCCAAGGTCATATTGACGTCGCCTGGAGGAAGACTGAGTGTGAAAGGAGAATTTTACGCCATGACTGTCATAAATGGAAGTAGCTTCAAGTTTCGCATTGTCGTCGTTGCAAACCGATTGAACAACAACCTGTTGAGATGGGGAGCTGCTCACAAAATGGGTCTAGTCATGAAAGTTGAAGTTCACAGAGATGTGTTTGGGGCTACAGGACTTTTGAAAACAGAACCAGTGAAAATAGCGATGAAACAGGGGGTTAACCCATACTGCCTGAGCACAGCAAGACGTGTCCCGTTTCCCCTGAAGAGGAAAGTAAAAGCAGAACTAGATCGCTTGAAAAGGGAGGGCATCATCCAAGACATGAAAGAGGCTATAGATTGGTGTGCACCAATGGTGCCAGTCATAAAGCCAAATGGCAGTGTCAGGATTTGTGTAGATTTCAAGTAACTAAATGAAGGTGTGAAGAGGCCCAACTGCATGCTGCCAACTCTGGACGACATAGCCCCACAGCTAGCCGGTGCAAAGTTCTTCACAACTCTAGATGCCTCATCCGGGTTTTTCCAGATTCCTCTTGCTGAAGAAAGTGTACATCTGACTACTTTCATCACCCCTTTTGGCCGATACGCTTTCAGGAGAGTTCCCATGGGTATTTCCCTTGGCCCCGAATGCTTTCAAGAGAAGATGAAGGAGACCCTCCAGGGATTGGATGGATGTGAAGCTATCATGGACGATACTATCGTGTATGGAAAGACTGAAGAAGAACATGACGTAAGACTTGATGCGGTTCTCAAATGAGTTGAAGAAAGTGGGCTGAAACTGAACAAACAAAAGTGCCATTTCAAGAAGTCGGAGGTGAAATTCTTTGGACATGTCATTTCAGCCGAGGGAGTGCGCCCAGATCCCGAAAAGGTCAGAGCTATGTCTTAGATGCCTCCGCCAAGATCTGTGACAGAACTGAGAACTGTGTTCAACTACTTGAGTAAGTTCGTACCAGGAATGGCTACCACCATGAAACCCATGACTGATTTGCTGAAGAAGGACACCGCATGGACATGGGGAGCAGCTCAGGACGCTGCTTTCAAAGCCGTCAAGGAGAAACTTTCATCAGCTTCGGCCCTTGGGTTCTACAAACCTGAACGAAAGACTGTGGTCAGTGCAGACAGCAGCAGTTATGGGTTTGGTGCTGCAATAATGCAGTGGAATGGGGACATGCTGGTTCCCATTGCCTGTGCTTCCAGAACATTGACTGAGGCCGAAAAGAGATATGCTCAAATAGAAAAGGAGTGTCTCGCGTCAACTTGGGCATGTGAAAAGTTTTCCAAGTACCTGATTGGATTAGACAGTTTCCAGTTGCAGACAGATCACAAACCCCTGGTCCCTCTTATCAAAAGCAAGGACATTGATAAGGCCCCAGTACGCTGTCAAAGACTGTTGATTAGGTTGATACGATTCAACACTGAGGTGGTTCATGTGCCTGGAAAGAAAATTGTCATAGCAGACGCTTTGTCCAGAAGTCCTGTGCCGCACACAGATGACGACGAGAAGAATGTGGAAGCTGTAACCGCTCACGTCAATTCTTTGGAGTCCATGTGGCCAGTCGCACCACGGCGGCTGAAGATGCTACAGGCAGCCACTGTTCATGACCCAGAAATGCAGCAAGTGATGGGGTATGTGCTGAATGGTTGGCCAAACCGAGCTCCATCAAGCCTTCAGACATACTACCAGGTTCGAGGGGAACTGTCAATAGTGTCGGGACTACTGGTGTATGATGGCAGAATTGTCATCCCAACCAGTCAACGCAAGGAAATGCTGCGCCAGCTGCATGCAACACACCAGGGGCTACAGAAGTGCCGCCTGAATGCTCAGACAGTGCTGTGGTGGCCAGGTCTTGGCAGAGACCTGAAGGAGATGATCAACGGCTGTCCTGAATGTCAACAGAACCGACCGTCACAGAAACATGAACCACTTCGCCTGACACCCCTACCGGATCGTCCATGGCAACGGCTGGGAGCAGATCTTTGTTCATACCAGGGCAAGGAGTACTTAGTAGTAGTGGATTACTACTCAAGGTGGATTGAAGTCTTCCAGCTGCTGATGACTACCACAGCAACAGTTGTCAAGAAATTCAAACAACTGTTTGCTACCCATGGGGTACCACTACCAGACCTCATTTTCAGTGACAAGTGTGCTGAATTCCGCAGATTTGCAGTGGAGTTTGACTTTGAACACAAAACCAGCAGCCCGCATTTCCCTCAGTCCAATGGAGCAGCGGAGAGTGCTGTAAAGATGGCAAAACGTCTACTTCAACAGCCATCTTTAGAACTGGCCCTCTTGAACTACAGGGCCACCCCACACTCGAGCACAGGTGTTAGCCCAGCGGAAGCCCTCATGGGGAGGCCACTGAAAACGACACTGCCGAGGCTACCAGAACAGCTGATCCGGGAGCCTGTCAGCGATGCAGACATCCGCTGGAGGGACCCGAAAATGAAGGATGCCTACAAGCTGAACTATGATAGGAGGCATGGTGTCCAGCTCTTTCCAGCGCTGAAACCAGGTGACAAGGTGCTTGTCAAGACTGACTCTGAAAGCACCTGGAGTAAGGAAGGTACGATTGTAGCTGCTGACACAGAAAACCGTACCAACCTGGTAAACACGTCTTCCGGTATACTGAGGAGAAACCGGAAACATCTGCAGCAGCAGACAACACCGGCGTCACTACGAAGTCCTGTTCGTGACCTGCCACAGTCCCCACTACAAAGTCCTGTCCACGGTGTGACACGGTCCCCACCACGAGGTCCTGTCCACGATGCAGTGCAATCTACACCCCAGCGAGGCCCTCTCCGTGACGTGGTACGATCTACACCACAGCGAGGCCCTCTCCGTGATGCGGTACGGTCAACACCCCAGCGAGGTCCTGTCCATGATCCAGTACAGCTGCGTGTTCCTGGCATGGCTACACCAGATTCTAAGGATATCCCTCCTGAACCACCTGGAAGGTGTACAAGGGCTGCAGATGGTTACACAGCCCCCAAGCCAGCTCGTTATAAGGAGGGAGAGGTGTAGTGAATCGGAAATGTTGTGCAGTTGCACACGTGAAGAAAATCAATATTAGGTTTTAGGTTAGAGAGTGTTAGAAGCTTGAGTTGTAATGCAAAGTTATCCAGTGTAACATAGATGTGAAGTCATGTATAGAGTAGGAATGTGGTGATAGCATCAGAAAGTGCTGTGCAGTTTAGTGGAAGTGATGAGTTTAAATGTGTAAGGTGGAAGTAACACCATTTTGGTTGTATTAGTCTGATCAGGAGTTTTAGTGTAGTGTTTACCACCATTGGTGAAGTGCCATCTGGATTTATTGTGAAGAGGATTCCTGTTCCTTGGATTATTACTATTGGTGAAGTGCCATCTGGATTTATTGTGAAGAAGATTCCTGTTCCTTGGATTATTATTTTTGGGATTATTGCAGAGACCTGATGCAACAATGAAACAGTTTATTGAACTGTGCTGATTAATTTAGTTTGAGTGAGAGGGAGAACAAGTATGGTTGATGAGCGAAAGATTGTGGAGAATCGAATGAAAACAAAAACAAATGTATATTATATATTTAGAAAATAATATACTTCAATATTTGGTAATCAAGAAATAAGAAAGGAAAAAAAAGTATTAGTTGATGTGAAAGATTCACACTAGAAACTGGACATTGCAGAGTGAATTCTGATAGTGACAGTCGAGACAAGGACTGGAAAATGTTAAAGGACAGTATCCTTTTATTTTTCTTCAAAAGGGGGAGATGTTTAGAATTAGCACAGCGCCGTGCATATAACCTTATTGACTTTATTTTAGTTGAACGGGTACTGTTCACATATTCATTGTTTTCCTATTTTCCTTTAATTATATTTTGTTCTAAGTTTTATTGTTTGTTTATAATCATTCTAGTATTTAAGTTTATATGTATCATTTGTATGTTGTTATGTTATTCATGATTTAGTATTTTACTATATTATTTTGGCGCTTGTAACTTTGATACATTGTGGTCATGCGCAAAAGGGTTGCAGTCTGGCTGGGGGATTCCGCCATGTTTTTACTAAGAGAGTAAAGTTGGTTAAACTGAAGAACTGGATACTCGTGTTTGTTTGTATGAGCGAGACTCGAGAACATCGAGAAGACAAGACAATCATATCAGTCGACATATCTTCTTTCCTCCTAGAAAACAAGCTACAG
Organism: Phymorhynchus buccinoides; assembly: GCA_017654935.2. Classification (NCBI taxonomy): domain Eukaryota; kingdom Metazoa; phylum Mollusca; class Gastropoda; order Neogastropoda; family Raphitomidae; genus Phymorhynchus; species Phymorhynchus buccinoides. The sequence goes on along the minus strand of CM065680.1, from coordinate 31,642,498 downwards.
AAAATCTTTCCTAGGACCATCGGAGAGTGGAATTCCTTCCCACCTGAGACAATAACATTGATCAGCCTCGTTGGAAGGCTTCAAGTCCTGGTGTCTTGTTCTGAGATTTCCTTCCGTTCTGAGATTACCACCCCACCCCTCAGAATGCGTGTGTGTGCAACCCAACCCAACCCAACTCTAACCCTAACACAACCTTCACCCTAATCCTAACCCAAACCAACCCTAACCATAACCCACCCCAACCCTAACCTGAAACTGAGGATGGCGAAAGTCAGGTGGTGGATTTGAGCATTCAGAACAAGGCAAATTCATAACGGCACACCGGTGTCACAAGAAATAATTATGTCCTGGTCACCGTAATATGCGTGTGCACCACAACCGTAACGAGAACTGTCTTAAATGTAGAAAATTTAATTGCACAATCTATGCAGAAAGAACCAAGAGCTGGAGGGTGTAATCTACATCTTTACCAAGAAATCGATGTACAAACCAATGACACTTAGTTTCGCATTTTCCAAAATGGCGGACAATGTAAGTTTACAAACACAGAGAAAATAAAGAATAAAAAACTTCAGAAAAATATCACTGGCTTCTCAATATTTAGTGATGAATCCTCTGCTCTTTCTGCATGCCACAGGACGCCTCTGAATGTATTTAGGGGCGAATCCTTCCCAAATAGCTAACAATTCGAAAAAGGAATCAAGACAGATTTCATACATTTGAAATTTCATGCGACACTGGATCTGAACAACGCCCCTTCCCCTACCTTGAACTCTCTCCTCCCCTCTCCCTTCCCCCCACCTCCACTGCTCATCCCTCATCCATCTCACTCCTCCTTCCACGACCCCCTACACCCGACCCCTGTAATACATCTTTCCCGACACTTCCCCGGCCACATTTCCATCCTCTTTTCCCAATCATATCACTGCCAGTCATCCGGGCGGCAACATTCTCTGAAGTTCTTCTGCTTACTGGAGTCCCCCAGTTCTAACACAACAAAACCATAAAAAAAAGATGATAATGGTTGTTTTATGAAAGAAGAAGAACAATTGGTTTTCAGTCAGTGACCAAATTGGCAGTGCCTGACAATATACTTCTTTATAGATGGGAAGCCTATGCTAAATTTGTCACTGTGTCAGTCCCAGGGACTGATACAATTTTGCTAGGACTGATAAAGTGTTTAACAGACGCTTTGATATTGTAGTTTTCATTGGGTTTTGTATCCCTGGGACTGGTTTTGACACCGGTTGTTGGGGGGTATTGATGCTGATGGGACTGCGTTTCAAAATCCATAGCGCAAACTCTGTAGCATAACTAGTGTAAACAGCACTTCAGGCGATTTTGTTTTAGCCTTTTGCCCTCTAAATATATTTTGTATTTTTTTTTATATTGTTTGGTCAGGCTTCATTCACTGATGACTACTACTAGTACTAGGGCATAGATCTGTGTTATTACTTTAAATTTGTATATTAACTGAATACATTTTGTTTTGATCTACAAGTATAACAGATTTGAAAAAATACTGACTTGTATCCATACTATCACGCCCGTATATCCTATGATTATTATGGTACAAAGCTTGATAATGATCAAAGGTGTTAAATAGAGTTTATCTACCCACACCCCCATATGCCCCCTGCTTCCTATCTCAGTATACTATATGAGCTGTTTAGGTAGAGTTATGGTCCTTAGCACCAGGTGGCATTCCATTTGAACTCTTTCTTAGCAATGACAAACTCACTCTCTTTCTTTCTGACTCTTCTTCTTTTGCCTGTGTGCGGCAAAAATAGTTTGCCTTCTATTTGACAAAGGAAAGTAAATAGAAGCGCACAGTGTTCTAAAAGTCATAGTTCATGAAAATAACTGACCAAATCTAACCCTGTCCCTGAACTCATTCAAGTCGTTCCACCCATATATGGCCGGAATTAATATAAAGCTGTCAATTTGATGAATTTGTTTCAAGGGAAGTAAATCTGCGTGCACACCACACTTTGGTCACTTCTAAACTCACTTCACTTCCTTAGACCACAATTTTGGCTCTTACTATGCGTTTGTAGTGGTTTGAAGGGGGGAAATACTAATTGCTGTCATAGAGAGTTTTTCTATATATAAAGTCTGTATATAAAAAAGCCTGATCTACCACTTCCCTATGTCTAAACCTGAAGTAAAAACCTGCAATCTTCTTTCATTTCTCTTTTTGTTTATGTCTGTAGTGTTTTGTATCAATTGTATGTGTGTATGGCTGGAGTGATTTGTGATTTTTTTTTTAATAATTCAAAATCATTGTTAAATGAGTAAACTACCATTGCCCCCCCAAAAAAAAAGAATGTGCACAGAACAATCATTTATACACAAACGTTGACTTGTTTGCAAATCAGAAAAGAAAAGCTAAAACATGCATCCTCGCGCAAACTTTTACACTACTTCACTTGCACCATTGCGAAGATAGAACACACTCCAATATGCAGATTTTTGTTCTTTTTCTTAATCTTTTTTTTGTTTTGGACTGAGCAGTGAGTGATTTTGTCACTTTTTTTGTGGGAAATGGATTTTAATTTATGAAATAAAAATATACTATTACTAACAGTATTTTAAAGTAGTGTGTGTGTGTGTGCATGTTCAGGCCTGAGCCATGGGCAGGACAAGGAGTGCAACCTGGAAGTACAGGACGTGCTGCCCAAGATAGTGACATGCATCACTGAGAAGCACCCTGAGTACTTCATGCTGGTGCTTACCAAGATGGAGAAGCCTGCCGACATGGAGAAACCAGACTTCTTGTGCGAGTAAGTACCGTAAAATGCGGACTATAAGCCGCTACTTTTGTCCTTAACTTTGGTCCATGCAACTTATAAAGTTATATACTCATGCTACTGATGATATACTGTTTCCAGACACATTTTCAGCCTATTTAGCTATCAAAACTGGTTTTGACACTTGATAGATAAAAAACCCATGTTAAAAAGCTTTAGATCTTGAAATACTCAAGCTGTACTAGCAGGGATTATTCTTAGCACTGGTCATCAGTCATTGACTAATACAAATTTTAAATGACCTATTGGTTTTGCAGGCAAGAGATCATATGATTTATTATGTTTACTTCTTGTCTGTTAGCAACTTTATGGATTTTGATGTGCACTGCAACTGATTCCATAGTGATCAGATTGACTTAGGTGAAACAATAGACTAAAAATAATTGCCCTATTATTACTTTACATTGCATAGTACAATGTACTGTACTAACTTTTGTCATGCAAACAAACAAACAGACAAACAAAACCCCCAACTTTTCTCATGTCTTTGAATATGCAGTCTATGAAACTATGTGATTGATTGCAACAGTGTCAATCTGTCATAGAAAACAGTTTTTGTTGCGCTCAAGTTGTATTTCCTTTTTTACATTATGACTTATCGTTTTATGAAAATGACCTACCTGTATTATATTTTCTTCAAACTGGTCAAATGACCTATGATGTCCAGTGACAAGATTGATCCCTGTACTAGCATAATTTATATTTTTGTGTTGCTTTCAGCAAAGGAAGGCAAAATTTACTGGGGGGGTTTGTGCTTAACTTTGTCAACTATTTTGTTTGAATCATTTTCTCTGCGGCTTACATACTGCTGCGACTTATATGTGATAAATACCTAATACAGTGGAATCCGCTTTATCGGCCTTCGGATAATCGGCCAAAGCCGCTTAATCGGCCAATTTCCTAATATACGGAATTTTTTCTTCTTAAGCATGTGTTATTTTGTTCGTTTTTACGGCCAAAGCTGAAATCTTCAATTTCGCTTTATTGGCCACTTTTTCTCTCGAATTTTTCCTCTTTACCCGCCCTTCTTTTTTGAGAGGGAGAACAACAGACAAGCTGACAACACGCTTTTGACGTTTACATGGTTGAGTGTGAAGTTGGAAGGTGAGCTTTTGTCAAATGAAAGACCCTGCATGGCGTTAAAATCACTCAAGAAAACAAAATCAGTGTCTTTTACTCGTGCTTCTGTCAAGTTGTAGGATTAATAAAGTGTTCACATACAGTACACATACACTGTACATGTATGAACTCTTGTGTTTTGACAGATTTTATTTGACGTCATTGCTTTTGACTTGCATAATTGCGTCATACAGTATCTCGATGTTCATTTTATCGGCCGATTCGCTTTATCGGACACATTTTTGCCTTGTCCCAAAAGTGGCCGATAAAGCGGATTCCACTGTATTATGTAAATTTAAGAGATGGGGCTTATATACAGGTGCGCCTTATAGTCCAGTTTTTACGGTATCTTACGTGTGATTCTCACCCCTGCGTGTGTGTGTCGTTCTTCTTCAGTTTAACGTCCTTCCACTGAAAGTGATTCAGACAGTATTATATTTTGGTGTAGTTGAGTGTGAGTAGGTGTGTCTGTAAGTGAGTATGTGTAAGAATATAATAAGTAATAAGTTAGTGATGTAATCATGACCCCCACCCCCACGACCTAATTAAAGAAAAAAGAAGTTAAACTTGCACTTAAAGAATATAACTGATCAATGAACAAGGTTAAAGATAAATACTAAGTGAACTACTTCATGAACATTTACAAATTGAATCAAGAAGAACAGAATAATCATTTAGTATACAGGATAGTGCAACTGTGGAGTCGATCCATCAGTAAAACAATAAATACCTGAATTCTTAAAAAGCTCTCTTGCTCTTGGACAGTGAATAAGTAAATGACTGACACTTATAGATTCACCACACATGTATACATTTAACATTATTATAATATTTTGTTCTAAATGAATTCAAACGAAGTTTATGGATTTTTCAATCTCCCTGGATGAGAAAGTAACATGTTTGTGTGATGTTTTCTCATTGTCTCTATCGTTGGATTTAATACAGTTATAATAATATTGAACGTCTGAATTCATCAATGAAGTTTTAACATTTTCATTAGATGTTTTGTTTATACATGTAATACATAATAGAGAAACTTTGTGTCAGATCTAAGGGAACATTAATTGACACTGCGTCGTTAAGATTTTGAGCTGCCTTTATGTGTGTGTGTGTGTGTGTGTTTGTGCAGGGGGGGTCTGTCAAGTACTATAATCCGAAAAGACCATTTTAAAGAATGTGCAGGGGGTCCCAGGGATGCACTATGAAAATGGACAAAATAACAAACCATAGTCTTTGCATTTCAAGTTATGACCTATCAAGGAACTTTCAACATCCATTGTTTTCACCACTTAACATAATTCATTGAACTAATTTCCCCAATTTTTTCAATCTCTTCTCTCTCCCTGACTGTCATACCTTTTTTGTGCTTACCTGTGTGTGTGTGTGCGTGCGCGCGCATGTGCATGCGCGTGCATGCTTTCATGGATATTCTGAAACTACCCATCAGGTGCACTTGAAATAAATCATATTTAAAATATATATCCTTTTTAGCATTTGCAATATAATTGAGATCCTCTATCCCTCCTCTAGGACCCTCAAAACTGTAAGTGAACGTGTCCCTTGGACATCTTGTTTTGTATGATGATTGGGAGCCCTGGTGGCAGTGTAATCTTGTAATTGATGTTAAATGTTGCTAAAAACTTGTGTTTAAGACTTTAAAGATTAAGCTTAACAAGATGTCAATGCTCCCTATTTCATGTTTTGTTCCTCCCAATCTAAAACTTATGTTTAGTCAGCTAATGTTGGTGGCAGTAAACTGTACAATATATGAATAATTATGCATTGATATGCCATTGATAAGCTCTTAATGCATTTTGTTTAAAAAAATAGATATTATTAATATGTCATATTAAAATACTTATTCTATTGTTTTGCGTGTTCAGTCAGCAGGGCCTGATGGCAGCAGCGGTGGAGTGTTCCTTGGAGTACATGGAGGGCTGCATGCCATCCGATCTGGCCCGCCAGGTGGCCAAGGTCATGCCCTCTGACCCCACCATCAGAAAGGCCATCGCCTTCCTCTGTGCCCACCGCAAAGGTCAGTCAGCACACACATGTCTTTCAAATTCATTGTTTTTGTTGTTGTTAAATGCATTGAGATTGGAAAACAAACAGCCAGCTATCCAAGGAACCCAACAATTCAACTACCACACACCTGTCTTTCAAATTCGTTTTGTTTTGTGTTAAATGCATTGAGATTGGAAAACAAACAGCCAGCAATCCAACAAACCAAACAATCCAACCACCACACCTATGTCTTTCAAATTCATTGGGTTTTTTGTTGTTGGTGTTGTTAAATGCATTGAAATGAGAAAACAAACAGCCAGCTATCCAAGGAACCCAACAATCCAAACTACTACATGTGTCTTTTAAATTCATTTGTTTGTTAAATGCATTAACTCTTTCACCCTGTACTAATTCCCAATAGCTTTTCACCACAGACGTAGTAAAATCGACAATTTTCATCTCTACCTTTGATTACTTTGTTTGCATACCAAACTTGTGTGAGTGTTTGATATTGTTGGACAAAACAAGTCTCTAGCTAGAACTACATCAAGTTTCTTTGACTATGTTTTTCATGTTCACACCAGAAATGCAGGAATACAAACATAGCCATCTTGTTCCGATAGTGTTTTTTTGCCTCTTTGCCACTACTGGATGCGCTTTCAGTTAGTCTTTTCAAAAGTTGCTTTGACCAATTTAGCCCATTTTTGCCCAAGGGAAAGCACCCAGAAGACAGATAACTGATTGCTGAATATAATTAAAGAAGTTTTTTCCCTTAGACCATACTTACTAACTTAGACGTGCACTGTTCATAGTCAAAGTCACCACACATATATGTTTACTGCTTACTGAACAGAGGAAGCTTGTAGCACACACATACACGTAGTGAAAAGGTTGAAATTTGAAAAGAAACAGCCAGCTATCCAACAAACCGAAAAATTCAACAACCACACACATGTGTTTCAAATTCATTGTTTTGTTTGTTTGTTTGTTTTTGTTAAGCGCATTGAAATTTAAAAACAAACCATCAGCTATCCAACCTACTGAACAACCCAACCAATCAAACAAAATATAAACTGAGGACTTGTATGACCACAATTTCACATTACTTTCCATTTATTCCCTCCCTTTCCTCTCACCCCCCCCTTCCCCTTCCAAACTCTTGTTCCCGAGTCTTAATTTAATCTTCGTATGTGTGTTTCTATGATTCACAGATTTTGATGACCCTTGTGTGAAGAGCCGACTGATGCAAGTGGGGGGCTGCATCAGCTCTAAGATGCAGACCTACTCGAAGGCTCACCCAACTCGCGCGGCCAGTATGCGTAGCTCCTTGTGCTAGTGAGTACATTCCATGATTTCTTTGTCTTTCAATTGTGCAGTAGTGCTGTAGCAACTACAGTTAATTAGAGACAGATGAGACTGGTTTATCATTTTATGCTTTTTAAGCTAAAAATAAGTTGTACGAGGGGCACTCCATATATTTTGCAACGTGGCGAACTGGCAGTGTACCCTCCTTCTGGATAGTCCAACTTTTAGAAGTATCCCTCACTAGAACACATGCACCTGGATATTCTTTCAAACAAAACGGTTATGGTACCAACCAGGTCAACTGAGGTATGTCAAAAGTAGTGCCTTCGATGAACGCTCAAGCATATTCAACTACCTAGATTTGCTTCCCCCTTCACTAGTGTTTCACACATGATAATAGGAAAAATTCATAAGGGAATACCGGGTAAGTAAGAACATTAAGTGATTGGGAGACCAGGCAAACTCTGCAAAAGTCTGTTTTCATGCAAAATGTTCAAAGTAGCTGCAGCTGTGTGGTCACTGCGTTGTCACACTGAACCCTGGACAGCAAACCCAAAGTGCCTTTGATTAAAAAGATAATTGTTTCAATCTACAGAGAAAGCTGTTCCTTCTGGGAGGTGAACTGAGGTCATAGAACCAGTTTTTCAGAAACAAATCACGGCAACTATTTCTTTGATAAATTTTGCTGCTGTTCTCTTTTCTATGGCAATTTATTGGTGGGGTCTCACCTGAAAGATCCAAATGAATAATTTTTACTTTTTTGGATCATACTGACAGATAAGTGTTGTGTCATTTTTAACGATGCCCCAAATGCTGGCTGACTTCTCGCCATCTAATTTGTTGTATGATTTGGGGGCACCATTCAACCCTACCCCTGTTTTGATCTTCAGTAAACTAGTGGGGAAATAACAGTTATAACGCTTCTGCATACACAGGTGTTCATGTAAGAATTTATCCAGGCTTCCCGATGAAAAGTTCAGTATATTTTTCATCTCATCAGCACTTGTCCAGAGATCATTTCCGACAAGAGTCTTTACACTGGCTATGGTTTTAACAGTCACAACGGTAACTTAACAATTATAACGGTCACTTTCTTCTCACGTTCCTCTGCCAAACTGAAAGCCCTTGAGCCATTTGTGAACTTTTGTTTGTGACCGAGCAAGTTCTAAAAAACAATTTATCAAAGTTGAATACCTTTATTTGAATATCTTTCCTTGAGTATAAGCATAAATGTTTATAGATATAAATTATTTGCATTATAGAAATGTTCACAGCTTGGGATCAATGTAAAGGTTCACCTTGGCAGACATTTTGCATTGCTCAACGGCTATGAACTGGTGGAAAATAATAAAATTTTGCTTCATAGGTATTATGATCATGGCCTATCTCATGACACCATTTAATATGTTCTGATGTCATCTGAATCTTCACATTGCAAAATATATGGAGTGCCCCTCGTATAAGGCACATTTTTCTTGTATCTAACTGCTGTCAAATTTCTGGGTTTTTTTTCTTGCATTATGTGGTCTATTGGATGATGAGCAAAGCATTCAAAACATTAATAGCTTTTTGTGGAAGGCAATGATTTTGCCATTCTTCATTATCATGTACTGGCGTTAATCAGAACTTTTGGTACAGTGGAACCTGCCTATTAAGATCTTAAGTGGGAGGGAGTTGTAATAGGGAGGTAATTTTAATACTTACAAAGAAGGGCAATGTCTCGGAGAAGTAGGTCTGAAGTGGAAAGTAGTCTTAATAGTAAAATTCCACTGTAATATTGTGTTTAATGGAAAGCCAAACTACCATATTTTTCGGACTATAAGGCAGTACTTTTTTTCCAAGACTCAGACCCCTGCGCCTTATAATCTGACTGATGAAATAGTAAGAAAATATAGTAACAAAATCTGAAATTTGGGTAAAATTTGGGGGGTGCACCTTATACAAATGTGCGCCTTATAGTCCCAAAAATATGGTACAACTAAAAGTACAAGTAAAGTTTGACTGCAGGGCTTTTGTGATGAATAAAAACCCTAAATTCAGTTATGTCTATGAGGCAACAGCCATGGAAAAGCCCTTTGTGTTGGGCTGGGCTATGAAATAAGCGAAGCCGATTGGATTGTCAAACAAACTGCAATGAAAATGAAAAAGTATATATCTATTCTGCAGACCTGCCAACCTTTCTGCTTTGAGCGGAATTTCTTCCGCCCTTCCGCTCAAGTCCATAAAATTCCACTTTAAAAACTTTAAAAAAAAGGGTTTTTTAACACAAAAATTCATTGTCTTATATACAGAGCAGCACAGCTGCTGTGCATATAACCGACTTTCCAGTTTCTGTTTGCGCACTTCCGTCAATATGGCGATTGTCATCGATTTGTGTGAGACTGGGGAGAAAAGAAAGAGAATAGACCAATATATCTGCCAAGATTACATGGAAAAGTATCTGTGCATTCAGAGATCAAGAAAGTGTGCATCATGCTTGATGTATGATGTGCTCACTACATTTAAAAGTCTCCTATGGAGGGTGTCAAGACATCAAATGCCACATTACTTCTCATCGTCTTATCGAAACTGCAAACTCCCAGACTTCGTCTTCCATCGTTACCGACTTTTTCAAGCCAACAGAAGGAAAGGAGAACAAAGATAAACTTAAGTTGATTCATTATCTTCCTTCCAAGTCTTATTATTTAAGTCGTCTATGGCACCAACCGTCTTGATCTGCCCAAATAAAAAGGACAGAGGAACAAACCGAAAGCTTCTATTGTGTTAGGAATAGTTGTGACACTTCCAGACAAGACTAGTTTTAAACAAGACAAGTTCACAAGGATGAAAATTGCTTGCTTCAAATTATGTTTACGCGCAAAAGGTAAGATGCCGCGTCAAAATTCCTCTTAGCTCCCAAAAATTCCTCTTTCCTGCTACAAATATTCCTCTTTGGTCTGTTAGGGGGTTGGCAGGTCTGATTCTGTCCAGTAAGCATCTATACTGTCTATATACTATATTTTACAGACTATAAGGCGATACTTTTTTCCCCAACCTGAAATCCCTGTGCCTTGTAATATAAATAACTAGCAGATACACCCTGCTCACTTTGCTTCGCTGCAGTTTCCCCCCAACCTTCCAGAATGTTGTAGTTATAATTGAAGCAAAATCTGAATTTACAGTGAGTTACTGTGTAGATAGTGGAGCTATCCAGCCTTTCCCCCCTCTGCACACAAACTGTGCTTGATTTGCAGTGCTCTGGACATGGAAGAGAAGTGCATCGAGACGACCTTTGCGGGCTGCCGCGAAGAGGTGACCACGGACATCAAGACCGCCCTGCGCACCTTCTTCCCCGAGGAGAAGTGCTACCACACTGATCATCCTCAGATCCTTCAGTTCAAGCCGGAAAGGCGTCACTAAACTCTTGGCCTCTCTGTGTTAACACCTTTTTGTGTGTTAATTTCTGCACTGCTAGTATTTTTTTTGACCACTTTAGATGACCTAGGATAGCTGATTTTTTTCTCGTCTTTTTATTATCAATTTGTATTTAGACTGAATTTTTTTCTCTGTATCTTGTCAGTTTATCAGGTTGTTTTGGGGGTTGTTGTTTTTTTAATCACAATTTTACTTTTGGCCAGGCTTCAGTCGTCAAACTTCATGTTACTTGGACAAAACGGGGGGGGAAAGGATGTCTCTGATAGAAAGTTTATGATCTTTTCTGCATTTCATGCATATGAGCTATGTAATGATGTGCTGCCAAGTTTTTAAAAATCTTATTTTACGAATATGATCATTTCTCGAACAGATTTATTTTGGGCAATCTTGGCCAAATAATGGGATTTTTTTGTTCTTTTTTAGGAATGTGGTCAGCAGTGTATATTTCAAAGAACAACATATCAACTGATGCTTTTTTTCTTTAATTAATGTTATCCCTTTGTTTAATTTTTAATTACTGCTTTTGTAGCTCTGTGATTACTGAAATAAAAAATACACTTAATAAATCCTTATAAACTATTTAAATGTATACTGGAATCACGTTATTAATCTTTTTTTGGGCATTATCTAATCAGGAAAATGTGTCTGATTGATATAATACAATACTAAAACTCACTTAAGATCTTAAAATGCATTTTGTGTGTTTATGGTTAAATTACCTTTTACTTATACAAAAACATCCTTTATTTGTGGAGCGTGTTATTTCCTATTTATGTAACAAAAAAAACAAAAATTGTTTTGTGGGTTGCAATACATTACTATTTACAGTATACCATTTTTGTTCGATAAGTGAATATTATTTCAAATGTAAGTAAAAGGCTCAGAATTAGTGTGCTACCATTTTTTTCAATGGAACATCTTACCGGTAATCTAAATCCAATTGAACCGATTGTTCATGTTTTCTGTTTTTTAAAGCCAAGTATGAATCCAACATCGGCTCCCATCCAATAATAAGAATCCTTGTTGTATTATGATTTGTGCATGTGTACATTGTGTTTGTTCTGTGTGTTTTTAAAGAAAATATTTAGATCTGCTTTTTTTTGTGCTTAGACTTAACAATGCGCATGAGTTTTCTTTTTGTTGATTTTCTTCTGTAAGCCTAGAAATGCTTTTCTTGTGTTTTGTTTATTTTAGATAATGTAATAGGATCAATTTTGCAGGGAAAAGGTTTTTTTGAAAGTTCAAAGATTGCAGTTTGGTATTTTCTTACTATAGTTGTAAATTCCTGTACATTTGGGTATCAATTTTATGCATGTGATGTGGTGCTCAAATTTGATTGTTGTAATGCGCATGTATTTCAATGTAGCTAAAGTAAGTTAACAATCCATACAATGTTTTTTTCATATCTGTGAAAACAAACTTTTGAAATGAGCAACTTAATTCATAAATCAATAAAATTCTTTCCGTATCTGTGAAAACAAACTTTTGAAATAAATAACTTTTCGTGTGATAAATTATATGTATCAAGATAATGCTAAGACCGGTGGAAATGTTTTTTGTGGACTTTTTATGTTATAGTGAATGCAAATACTTTCTATTTTCCATGCTGCTTAATAGTATGAATTTCGAATATCAAATTCCCCATTTATTATTGTTAGTGTTACATTTATCCTTTTCAGTTTTGATTTTTTTTTAAGGAAACGCATTTGTTTTTATAAATTTGGAATTATGTCCTTCTTTGACCCTTCCTTTTCATACAAACTCTCTGTTTCTTTTGTGTATGATGTTGTTTCAGGGAAAGCCTGTTTTTGCTTGGTAAAAGAACAAATAATTATTAACAAAAAAAGAATATTAATAGAAAATGTTTCTTGTCTGAAATATGCAATATACAAGACTATTTAAAGTTCGACTAGTTATAAAATTTTAAACAATATGTGTTCAATTGATGTCAGTCTTTGTCATTTTGTGAAGTTTTTGTTTCCTTTTTTGGGGGGTAAAAATATTAAAGAATTTTCTTAAATTGTATCCTATATGGTCAGGTTGAGGAGAATGAATAACAGATAGAAAGGCATGGATTACAGATTCTTAAAAAGTGCAGAATATCAAGAACTGGTGTTTTGAGCAGTGTGATATAAAATGCTTCCCTTAACCCTTTCACCGCCAATGTCGCATTTATGCACCACAATGGTTTAACACCCATGCCACTAAAAGCCATCAAACCAGCGCCTGTTATCCGAAGACCCTATTTTCTTAATTTTGGGAGGCAAGGAGAGGCCTAATGTTATACACGTCACAGAGGAATTCCCAATATTGTACATGCTTTTTTTCTCTTCCCAGTTAAGTTTAATGGTATATTTTGGCTGGTGGTGAAAGGATCAATGCAACTCATTGTTTGTTACTAGTACCTTTCTACTGCATGAAAGGAGTGGAATTACATAAATTATTAAATGTTGATGCGGCAGATATACTTTAAAAAAAAGTATCTTTATTGAGCTAGTGCCATTTTTTTCTGAGTACATAAAATTTCACGATAAAGTTTTATTTTTGGAACTGTAACAGTAACTAAGGCCCAGATGTATTCTTAAGTCAGTGTTAAAACATTATTTGTGTCTGTATTTTGTGTTTTGTTTCTGTCTTTTTTTTAATTTTAATAAGGATAATTGTTTAGAATAGTTTTTCTTTCTTTAAAGTTTGTTTTCATTTAACCAGATTCCGATGTATTGCAATTTTTTCTAATAAAGATTTTTTTCCCTTTCAAAGTGTTCTTTGCAAACTTTTCATTGTGTATGTGCGGAAGACTGGATGATGAAATTAGATGCATCTTGTAAAAATAATGGAAACTTTGTTTAGACCTTTGTCTTTAATAATAATAATAAATGGATATTTATATAGCGCTTTTTATCGAGCACAAAGCGCTTTACAATCAGCATTGAAACACTCACACACGCACAACAGACACACGCGCACGTATGTGCACGCACGAGAGTGAACGCGTTCTTGCACACAGACATACCCACACACATTTAATAAAACACAGAAAACACATTCTCACTGAAACGCACACAAACTTACTCAAACATACACTTGTACAAACACGCGCACACGCACTCACATACACAAAACACTCACGTGTACTCGCACTCACAGACACATACTCGCACACACTCTCTCCTACACATGCAAGCAGATATACCCACACAGAACACACACACACCTGCTTGGAAGCGCGGCCGTGGGCGCACGCACTCACAAATTACATATATATACACACATACACGCAATACACGCACACAAATTACATACAAACATACGGACGTACATCGCACAATCATACACACACATCGCACAATCACACACACACATGTACGCACGCATGCACACAAACACACGCATACGCGCGTGCACACACGCACACATGGAGATGGGGGTGTTATTGGAAAGACTGCCGGAACAGATGGGTTTTCAGATTTGTTTTCAGGCATCAGAATTGTCAGGATCAGAGGATTAAAAATTTCTGACAGGATTGGCTTCTCTTGTCAGAGGTTTTGCCTTTTTATTGAGTGTTATCCTTTGAGCTAAATAGCATTTTAAAGAGATTTCTCACTATATTAAGCCTTTTTGGTGGTGTTGGGAACTCATTTCAGTGTTGTCCCTCTTCAGTCTTGGGCCAAGATAGCCCTTTTACCGTGGTTTTCAGAGGATTGGACTTCAGACTATTCTGATGCCTGTGTTTTGAACGATGCTAAAGATTGACTATGTCTGACAGCAGAAGGCAATGAATTCCAGAGTTTGACTGCTGATGATGTAAAAGCTCTACCACCTGACTGTCTGCCAGTCTCTCTCCAGTTTGCTGGAGATTCTTGTAAATGCTATTGTCGTGAAAAGATCCAGCACAATGGTTGTCTGGTCAATTTTAAAAAACAAACATTTCTCCTTATTTTCATCATAATCAGCTAATGGCTGGTTACCCAGTGACTTGAGTGTGTACTCTGTTGCCATCTTTGGCAAAAGGTAAGGGAAAAAAGGAAAGTAAGGTTGTTGGGTTTTTTGTCCTCGTTGGTTTACTAACAACATAACAATACTCAATTAGTCATGAACAGATTTGTTGAAATTCGAGAAGAGTTAGGATGTCACCCAAAGCCTATTACATTTTTGGAGTCTATATGTAATTATCATCTGGATGTAAGCATTCTTGTCAATAGAATCCAGCAGTCACCACTTTGTTTCATCATTAATATTCTTTTCATATGCGACATCTTTGTTAAAGGGTAAGATTGTTCAAATGTTTATGAATAGATTTCAGACCCGTTTACTCTACTCTTTTCGAGCAGTATTCTACTCAATTTGGACCTCTACTACTCTTCAAAACTGAAAATAATGCTCTAATTCTTGATTACTACTCATTTTCAGTGAACATTATTTGATGGTTTAATGAACTACACATTTTGCACAAAAAGTACTCTTTTCAGCTATCCAGACTACTCAAGACTTGTGTTGGGGGTAAACAGGTCTGAGATTTTGATGAACTTTTAAGGGCAGTAGATATGTTCCAAGCGCTACAGCATTGTTTAGAGTTATTGTTTGAACTCTGTGATTGTTTTTTCTTCACCGCCTGCACCATCACAAATGCAAAACTATCCCTGAATGGGAAAGAACCCTTTCATTATTTAATACCCTGTAACAACCTACAAGTAGGAGAGTCTCGGTATCAGCGCTTTCTAGTTTTCCGTCTTTGTATTTCATCTTGAAGCACGCCAACTGATTTCTCAACAATACAAAGAAAAAAAGAATTGCAAATGAAAAAGGTAATTTCAATTTTTATTTTTAAAAGTACAAAATTTGATGAAGAAAACAAAAGAGTAACAAGTGAGATCTGGGACAGCTTATGCACATGACAAAGTTAAGGACGCCACATATTTGAGCAAGACAGTCTACGTGATACAGAATGTAAAATAAATCATTGACATTGTAAACAATAACATCTACTGCATTCTGTAACCTTAATAAAAATCCATTTACAAGGGGGGAAATGTGCTCATGAAATTGTCGCTTCCGGTGAGTTTTGATGACTTACCTCCCTTTCATAAGGTATTGAGAAAAAATGCTACGGTTAACTCTTTCTATACTAACCTGCGCTCTCGTCGCAGGGCATGCGCACAACGCCTCGTTACTAAGGTAACGGGATATCGCATGTGAACTTTAAAAATTCATAGTTCATAGGTTAACAGTCATGCGTGCTTCAAAGTGGCTCAGAGGGCTACTACATGTACTACGTTTCATTCATGCCTCTGACACTGACTGGCTGGCTGTAGGGACCTTAAAATTTTATTTTCGCTATTATGAGTGTGCCTGGCTTGACAAAACATGCATTTATTTTAAAATATCACAAATCAAAACTAATCAAGTGGATGCTTTGAAACTGTTGCAGGTGTTAGTACTGTATATTGTGTACATATTGCTAAAATGTCACGTTTGTATCTGTTACCATTATTTAGAAAATAATATTTGGGCAACCTATGCAAATTGGCCAGTACAGAACGCTTGCAAAGGGAAGCAACTGGCCAGCATGGAATGAGTTAAAAGTAGGGAAAAAAAATTGTGCAAATGTACCAAATACAATTTAGAAATGAACAATTGCAATATGCACCTACATGTCAAATAACAAAACCAATTTTCATAAATATATTCATTTTATACTTACAAACTCAATGCACACAAAGGGCCATCTGATAATGGATATGTATGGCATTGTGTGCATTATACATTGTATCAATATTGTACATGAAATAACACAAAAATGCATGTACATGTTCACTTATCCTTCTTACAGACACGCATACATGCTCATTTAATACATATCAAAGCATACCTTCATACTCATGCCATTTCATATTTCCGCTTAATACTGGTTATATGTATTTATGCCAGTCAGTCGTTTCCGACCATGACTGCCAGATAGCATAAGGGGCAGATACTATTCTGGCGGGCTGGGCGAGAATTTAGATTTAAAGCAATCTATTGCACAGGCCTATTTCTCTCTAAATTATTAAAATGTGATTATTGCTTCATCAGCTAAAACAAATTACAATATAAAACATGCTAAATTGAGAACACCTGCAATCTCTCACACATTATGACATACTGGATTTGACAAAATCGATAAGAACAAGTTAATGCATAATATGCTCAGACAAAAGATTATGGTTTCTTATAAAATCGGCCTTGCTTTAAAAAAAAGCACACACACGCACACATAAAGCAAGAATAAAACCCATTAGATCATTGCAATAAACAAACTGAATGGAAAACCCCCACAAACTTTCCAATTACACTATACTGAATACAATTTAAAAAGGACACATTCAGTATGATTCACAGATCTACACTCTCACACACTTCAAAGATCCCTGCTATATTATGCATTCCCCATCCCCAAATATTCAATGCTTCCTGAAAGTTCCAGACACTTCATAGTTCTTCATCATGATGTGAATGTGCCCCGTCCTGGCCCTGGCTCTGTGCAGACTCTGACTGCCTGTACAAGGCCTCGGCCATGGGATGCAGCACCGACTCCAACCGACTCTTCCTCTCCTGGATCTCCTCCACGCTGGCACTGGGGTTGGAGTCCAGCCAGTCTATCGTGCCCTTCACAGCCTCTGAAGCTCTGTCTAAATCCTCCTGGCTGACCTCTCCTCTTTCAGCGGGACTCTTCTGGAGCAAGTTGGTCAGCTGGCGCTGAGCGGAGTACGCCACGCCCTCCAGGCCAGTTCTGGCGTCGGTCAGGTCCCGGAACTTCTTGTCCTCCTCGGCAAAGTCCTCGGCTTCCTTCACCATGCGTTCAATGTCCTCCGCACTGAGGCCCGCCCCAGATCGCTCGATGGTGATGTCGTTCTTTTGGCCCGTGCCCTTGTCCTCGGCGGAAACGCGCAGAACGCCGTTCACGTCGATCTGGAAGGTGACCTCGATCTGGGGCACGCCGCGCGGGGCTGATGGAATGCCTGTCAGGTCGAAACGGCCCAGCAGGTGGTTGTCCTCCGCTCGCGACCTTTCACCTTCATACACCTGGTGATGCAACAACAACATTTATCATAAACAGATGGGTACGTTTAGTGAAGCAATTTTGCTGCTTTTAGGGATCATTGGCAAGATGGTCAGACAGATCCTCCTTATGGATAATTTCTAAATCCACTCAACAGAGATTTTTTGTTTAAAAAAAAAGAGTTAAAACTGGTTACAATAAACAAAATTAACTACGAAACATAAAAGGTGAATGAGACAAAACTTCAAAAGAATTTGAATATTTATTTCCGATTTCAATTTTGGGGCATTCACAGCTAAAAGTTAAAGCAACAATTTAACCATTTTTAGATGTCATTCTTTCACACACACACAATTGAGATCCTAATTTTCTAACAAAAAATAATTGAATTTCTTCGGAAAAAAACCCAACCCCACACACACAAAATCTGAACTCCCTACCTGTATGGTGACAGCTTTCTGGTTGTCGGAGGCGGTGGAGAAGACCTTGGCCTTGTGGGCGGGGATGGTGGTGCCCCGGGGGATCACGCCGGTCATCACGCCCCCCACAGTCTCGATACCCATGGTCAGGGCGCTCACGTCCAGGATGAGGATGTCGCTGACCAGTTTCTGTCCCCCCAGTACTGCTGCCTGCACTGCCGCCCCGTAGGCCACGGCCTCGTCTGGGTTGATGCCTCGGTGAGGCTCCTGCAGCAGAGAAACATTTAAAAAAATGTTTTATTATAAGGTGCTTCATATCGTCGCTGTCCGATGCAAACCGTGACCTTCAGTGATTTTTACAGGAGCATCAAACAACATGTTGTCATCTGCTACAATGTCAATTCCCATTTGATATACGCTTAACTCTTCTTCTTTACTGATGAGTAAACATGTAACACAATAAAAGTTGCATTAACACCCAAAATTTTCGTGATAATTCAGCTACACGGTTAGTGCATTGTTGTCAAAATGGGAGATACGACAGCTGCCAGCACTTACACGATTAGCGTGACAGTTACATGCTTATCGCGTCAAAACCAGCGACAACCAGCCACATACACGATGATTTCCGCGGTATCATGTGACAAATTTGAGCATTTTCCTTGGTCGCAGACACAAGATATTTATAGAACATCTGTGTGAGGTCACTGGAAGGGGTTTCAGTGAAAAATCTATTTTAGTCAAATTTTGTAGATACACGGATAGCGTCGGACAGTGACGATCCACTGTTTTCACTTTCACCAGATTTTGGGTGCAACTTTTCAGTGAACCAGAAAAGGAAGTTCTTTTTTTTTATTTGTCAAACAAGATCTTTGTGTGTCTACTGTCTTTTTCAAACACTTTAAAATAAGCATTTGTATAAACTGTGGGAAAAGCAAACTAAAATACCTTCATAAATCAATTTTTGCTTCAGCTGCAGGGGAACCCCGGTCTTTCAGGTTTTTGCACTTTGTGTAGTTGCACCCATGAATATATCATTCATTGTTCATTAACATTCATTATTTTAAGGCCCAGGGGTCTCGGTCACGAAAATAAAAGTATCATCTCTTTTTGTACACAAAACAAAAATATCTTAGTCTGTAAAATATGGTAATACGTCAGTTCAAAAGTAAAATAATTTTTTCACGATTATTTTCATTTCTTGAAATCAGTTTTCTTAAATTATGAAAAGTCAAGACTCTCTTGTGTCAATTTTCTCAACATGATGTACAGTCATAAAATTTGAAATTATAACCTAAAACGACTAAAATCAAAACAAGCAAACCTATCCGAGTTCTGTTTTCTAAAAAGTTATCAAGGATCTCAGTTGCGTTTTATCACAGCAGAAATCTCAATACAAGCAAACATTCCATTGATTATGTCCCGGTTTCTCATGATGCACTATAGTATCACATAGTAAGTCTAGACAATGTCAGTATCAAGGCATGTATTTCTTGATCCACATGTATGAACAACATGGGAGTGGCACTGTCCAATGCTGGGTTGAGGCCCTAGCACTAGTATTAACATCCCCCCCCCCCCCCGTGGGGATACCGGGGGTCTTTCGCACAAATAGTTCCCCCAGGCCCACCTTCTGGAAGTTCTGTGCTTGTAACTTCTTCTAATCCATCACTCTCTTTGACACTGCCTTTTCCCTTTACTTACTGCTATCTTTCTATCTTACTGGTCCATTCTCCTGCCTTTTTTCTATAAATTCTTACAAAGATTTCTTCAGCCGAAGTCGGACATGCTGGGCCTAACTATTTACTTAGGCACATAACGGCAGCATGACGAACGAAGAAGAAAGAAGAAGAAGAAGTATTAAGATAAGAACAGCTTCAAGTGATTTGGAAAAAAGCCATAGGTAATATGAAATAACAATGATGATAATGGGACAAAGAACATAATCACAGAAGCAAATGTACATAAATAGAAATCACACGGCACTAACCTTGCCCCCAAACAGCTCCTTGACCAGGCTCTGCACACGAGGGATACGTGTGGATCCTCCCACCAACACGATGTCGTCAATCTCCTCCGCGCTCATCCCGCTGTCGGACAGGGCCTGCTTCACCGTCTTCAGGGTCGATCGGAACAGATCCACGTTCAGCTCCTCAAACTTGGCCCGAGTCAGGGGCAGGTCAGCCAGGTCAGGGGTCACGCCCTCCAGGTCCACCTTGGTGGAGTGTGTGGAGGACAGCATCCTCTTGGCCTTCTCCACCGAGCGTCGCAGCCGGGTCATGGCACGCTTGTTGCCTCGGATGTCCTGACTGGTTTTCTGCTTGATTGCCTTGACCAGGTAGTCTATCAGGCGCTGGTCAAAGTCCTCGCCGCCTGAACACAATTTGAAAAAGTTTTGTTGTTTAATCTGTTAGAGGATTATGTTATATTATGCAGCTTTTTATTTTTATTTTGAGGATTGCAGAATGGAGTTAAATTTCCAATCAGTTTTACAAATTTGTATTCCATTATTTTTTTCCATAACCTAAAAATGGAGATTATAATGTGTATAAGTGTAAAAAGTTACAGAAATAATTCACTGAGCTTCTTTCAGTTGTGAACCAACATTCTCTAGTGGGGGAAAAGCTTAATCCCTTCACTGCCTGCCCGTGTTTACCGGCTGTGTGATGTCATTGATGATGCTATAACTTTTGATGTCATGGTCCTGGAATGCTGGGTTTTGATTTCTTCAAAGGCAAGTCAGGAAAGGTATATCTCCAAACCATTTTCTCAGATTGAGTATAACATGTCTCTTTTAAATTTTATAAGAAAATCGACAATTTCTCTTTTTTTCCCTGGCAGTGAAGGGGTTAACTAAACATTAATCACACCAATTAATTTTCTCATATTTTTCCCATGGTGATTCTTAACCCTAGCCCATAAAGAAAATATGTGAACCAGAAAGCTTCAGTTTTTATTATGTGGACATGGGAATTCATGAAACCTGAATTTACGAGATCTAATAAAGATTTAAGCAGTGGTCTGCCTAAACAAGAGTCTGCAACATGAAGTCAGGCTCTTAAACCGAGTTGTTCAATACTGGAGTAATTTGTCAACTAACATTAAGGCTGCACATAACGTAAAGATAAATATATTCAAAAATCTTCTGGACAAAGACACAATGATGTAAATTTTTTATACTACTTTCAATGAATAAAAAGAAAAAAGAGAAGAAAAAGTCCATTCCATATTTTTGTTAAATTTTATAGTTTAGCTGTAGAAAGCAAGCCACCCTGAAACAAATTAAAGTCACAAACGAGAAAGGGCGTAAAAGGGCCGCGAGGCCCACTTCTAGCCCTAATTATTACTACTACTACAGTTGAACCTCCCTTATAAGACCTCCCATTTTAAGACTCCCTCCCATATAAGACCTACTTCTCTGAGACATTGCCCTTCTTTGTAAGTATTAAAATTAACTCCCTTAGAAGACCCCTCCCTTATAAGACCTCATTTTGGATGATTTTTGAAGGTCTTATAAGGGAGGTACCACTGTACTACTTACACATATTGTGCTAAAAATAATGGACTGCTTAAAACTATTGTGCTAAAAGTAATGGACTGGGTAAACAATCAGCCGAGGGCTTTAGCACCACACACGCACCAATGATGAATACAATATACTATTGATCAAAGAGACTGCAGAGGCTTTACCTAGATGAGTGTCACCCGCAGTGGCCAGCACTTCAAAGATGCCATGGTCCACGGTGAGCACAGACACATCGAAGGTGCCGCCGCCCAGATCAAAGATCAGCACTGTGCGCTCTCCCCCCTTCTCTTCCAAACCATAGGCCAGGGAGGCCGCTGTCCTGTAGCAACAAAACAGTTCTCTGTTGGTTAGCTTTATGCTGGTGGTTTCCCTAGGTTTTGTGTAGTGAATTGCTATGCTAAAATTGGGAAGGAAATTCTATCTACAGAATTGTGTAGTAAGGGGACAGAACTGAAAGAGGTGGTGGTGGTGGTGGTGGTGGTGGTGGTGTGTGTGTGCGTGTGCATGTGCGAGTGTGTGCATACATGTGTGTGTGTGCGCCCCCCCATATAAACATGTTCATGCATGTGTGTGTGTGTGAGTGTGTGCGTGTGTCTGTGTGTTTGTGCACACCCATATAAACATGTTTATGCATGCGTGTATGTGTGTAGGGGGGTAGCTAAACAGCACATTTGTCTAATAATAGTAATATCGACCATATTTATCCTAAATCAGTTCCTCAATGCATCAAGATCAACCAAAACGCACAGAAAAGGGCACTCACGGTTCGTTGAGGATTCTCAAGACTTGGAGCCCAGCGATTCTGCCGGCATCCTCTGTGGCGCGGCGCTGTGCGTCATTGAAGTAGGCGGGCACGGTGACCACGGCGCGCGTGACGTTCTGCCCCAGGTAGTCCTCCGCCACCGACTTCATCTTGTCCAGCACCATGGCCGAGATCTCTTCAGGGGTGAACTGTTTGACCTCGCCACCCACCGTCACCTGAAAGGTCAAAAGAAAAATGAGCATAAAATGAATACAGTCAAAGACTGTACAGGGGAAGATAAGCATCCGGTCTCTTTTCCCTGTATGAGTAGTGAGGACAGAAACACTGGTTATGTCCCTTTGAAACGTGACACATTTTACACATCGATAGGCCAGTTGAATTCTCCGTTCAAGTTCCAGTCCGAGTTTTTGGATAGCCTCCACTGTGAATAGTGTACACGTCCGCACTAACGATAACTCTATCAGCCCGGTTCGCCGAGCTTTGAAGTAATCCATCTTACCCTTTTAGAATATCTTTGATATGGTGGAACCTCCCTTATAAGACCGTACAAAATCATCCAAAATGAGGTCTTATAAGGGAGGGGTCTAAAAAGGGAGGTGATTTTAATACTTATAAAGAAGGGCAATGTCTCAGAGAAGTAGTTCTTATGTGGGAGGGAGTCTTATAATGGGAGGTCTTATAAGGGAGGTTCCACTGTAGTAGCGATAAAGATAAAAAAAAAGTAAACTGATAATTGTTGACAATCAAATGTTTCATTTAAACAAAAAAAAGAAATAACAGCGATGAATGATGGTAACGAGAATTATAATTTTAAGTCAAAAACATAATTAAAGATTCAGTAAATCATTTTAGTGAACCACGAAGCAAAAATGAATGCCCAAATTCACAATTTTAGTGAAGGCAATAACAAACTTATTCTGTGTCGAATAAGAACAGTCATAAACACTACATTATTGACAATCATATCCAAGAGAGTGGAAACACTTATAATAAACACTAAAGAGCTTAATGTTTAAAAAATGTATGCACTATACACACATGCCCTCGTTCCCCCTCCCCCCCCCCACCCCTTCCCTTCCTTCCACCCTCTTTACCCCTCCACCTCCCCCAAGCACATACACATCACTCTACCTGAATGGCGGGCCTGTTGTGGGCGTTGACCACAGTGAAGGGGTAGTTCTTGATGTCCTGCTGAACGTTCGGGTCGTCCCAGGTCCTGCCCATCAGGCGCTTGACGTCAAACACCGTGTTCTCAGGATTGGACGACAGCTGGTTCTTGGCCGCGTCCCCCACCAGGCGACCTTCAGGGGTGAAGGCCACGTAGGACGGCGTGATTCGATTGCCTAGGTCGTTGGGGATTATCTCCACTTGACCTTTGCTGTAGATGCCCACACTGTTGACCAAAAAATAATGCAGGTGTTTATTTGGGTGATGTTCGTATTTCTTTCAGTTAAAGAAATAACATTTCTTACCTAATTATGGAAAGAACTGAACAAAATGTTGCCTTCATGGAGAAATTGCAGATATACTAAGATAATGTTGTTGTTTTTTATATTTATATTTGTTGTTTGTAAACAAAACAGAAATGAACATCACAGTGAAATTAAAAAAATGCCATTTAAACTAAATGTGATCATCATTTTTTTTTTAAGAAAACAAAAAAACCTGCATATGAAAAGTACAAATCCTTAGTTTATTTATACTTGCTTCAAATTTAAGACAATGTGTTTATTTTCAATATCAGTCATTTCAGTTAGCTCCATAGTGATCTTTTAAATTTTTATGCTTTCACTGTTTCAG
Organism: Phymorhynchus buccinoides; assembly: GCA_017654935.2. NCBI lineage: Eukaryota > Metazoa > Mollusca > Gastropoda > Neogastropoda > Raphitomidae > Phymorhynchus > Phymorhynchus buccinoides. Next base: position 31,618,299 of record CM065680.1, on the reverse strand, counting down.
GCAAATTTTTATGACCTAAACAATCCAAGTGCTTTTTGTAATCGTGGCAAGCTCTCATGGAATGTTCACTTAGCAAATGATTACCAGGTATTTAAAACGAAAAGGAAACTGTACTGAACAGTCAGTAAGTGAACTGGGACGGTATTCATGTCGAGATAGCATGAGACTTAGCATCATGCTAACTTAGAAGCTCTTCCAAAAGTCCTATTAAATCCTATAGGACATTGGAAGAGCTTCTAAGTTAGCATCATGCTAAGTCTCATGCTATCTCGACATGAATACCGTCCCTGAACACATTAAAACCATTGAGTTTTATATTATGAATTGGGTACATTAAGAAAAGAAATAAGCGGACATCTTACCATGAATAGGTTGTGCCAAGATCAATACCGATGACAGGTCCTTCTGGCTCAGTGCTCTGCTCTGCACGGATCAGAAGAGGTCCTAGACAGAGGAAGGCTATCAGCAGTAGCAGTGCTGAAACTGCCATGGCAGTAGAGAGAGATCTGGCACGTGGCGCCATTGCAGATAATTGTTGATTATTTCCTGTTTGACTAAATTGTTTGGGAAACCAAATGTGCACTTGACTTTAAATCACAACTCCTCCGGTAGGCCTATTATTTTTAGTCCTTCACTCCTTCAGGCTTGTCTTTCTTTTCTTTTTGTATTTAACTAAGTGAAACTGAGCACTGGACAATGCTGGGTTCACAAACGCAACAAAATACTGTGTGGTTAAGTTTTCAGGATGATATTTAGTGATGAAAGCTCTGAACAGTATGGCAATAATTGTTTCAAAATCACAGTTCTGTTCACAAGTCTGGTGTTATTGAAACTTATTCACAAATATATTGGTTTTCTTTTCTTTTCTTTTTCAAACAGGATGTCCAAAGCAAATATTTTTGAATCGATCAGGAGTTGTATCCAACTCAAGTAAAAAAAAATGTTTTAAGAAATGCAGTGGGTATCTTTAATCACCTACAAATACTTTTATGAAAAAAGTCCACTTCAGTAGAAAATGATGCAGTATGCTGAGCCAATGATTCTGAAGGTCTGTTTTCACTTTGAGCCAAAAACCTGGAATAAAAGAGAAGCATTTTGTAAGTTTAACAACAACATAATAATACTAATTAAATAACAGTAATGATTAGTAATCAGCATCACCATCATGCTATCACTACCACTACAACTAATCATATAGTAAAAAGCCAAGTGTCCGTGTGTGTGTGTGTGTGTGTGTGTGTCTGTCTGAAACACGAAACGGGCCTTATAACTCCGCATCTCTAGTGCTTTCTACAAACTCATAAGTTAAATTACCCACCCCATTCCAAATCTCATTCCACCTAGCATCTGGAAAATTAAAATCACCCAAAATACAAATCTTATCAAAAGAAGATACATAGTCAGAATTTAGCAACTCAAATAGCTTTCTAGAATTATCGGATGTTGAGTTAGGACTGCGGTAGATGCATCCAATAAGCACTGACTCATCGTTTGCACTTTGAAAGGTGCACCATAAGCTTTCTTTAAAAGGTAACTGATTTACTTCCTCACATTCTCTAGCATTTAGTGTCTTGTCAAAATATAAAGCTATGCCTCTTTTGGGGTCTTCATTCAAGAACATATCATAATTAGGGAGTTCAAATTTAGAACTACACATGGAGTAAAGTTGGTTTTTCGCTAATACTTCAGTAAAACCTATGATATGTGGCTTGACTTCACTTAAACGTACAAGCAGTTCATCTTTTTTATTTAGAAAACTATCCACATTGCTATAAATAACCTTACAAGAATCTTCACAAACATCACAAGAAGAAGAAGAAGAAAACAAATTTGAATAATTTTGCTTATCAGCGGGCTTATGTACACTATTTACATGTGACCCTTTGTTGAGTCAATGTTTGTCAGCCCCTTTCTCTGCCTCAGCCTGGGCTGATGCACGAGCAGGTGTCTGACCATCGTCTGTCAGTGTCACTGTCCTTTTGTCGTCTCTCACCTGTCTGGTCACAATCTTGAACTCTCTCTAGTTAATCATCAGGTTTTGATGTCCCGCATCCCTTCAGACTTTGAGTTCCTCCCTTAGCTTTTTTATTTTCTCTCTTTCTTTAGGGGTGCTGTCATCGTTAATGTAGACTCTGTTTGGGGGTGGCACATTTGTGTTTAGATTTCCTACATTTTTCATGATCTTCCTCTTGGTTTCTTCACTTTTCACTGACAATCTCAGTAGTCTTGGTCTTACACTGGTGCCCACCCTGATGGGGCCTAACCTCACTGGGTCATCAATTTCATCACCCTTCACATCGTCCACAATCTTCCCCACTAGCTTCCTCACCCTGTCCCTATCCTCTTGTTTTCTTTTTTCAGCTGTTTCATGCTCACTTTCCGGTAAGTTTGCAACCACTATGTTGAGTTTTATCTTCTCTTTTTCCATCATTTCTGTCATGAACTTGTGTACTTTTACTTCCACTGCTTCCAGTATCTTCTTTTCAATGACTTCCTCACTGCAAGCAGAGTGGTTCTTCTCAAAAGTATCCATCCTGTCACTCATACCTGCAACCTTTTGGTCAGAAGGTAAAACTTTAACTGAAATTTTGGTTACACCAAAAGCTGTTGAAATCAAATTAAAAGAACTGGATGTAAATAAGGCCCAGGGATCAGACAACATACCGCCTAGAATATTAAAAGAATTAAGTAAAGAGTTATCTGTACCCCTAAGTATTCTTTTTAATAAATCAATGGATAATGAAACTGACCCTAGTGATTGGAAAGTGGCAAATGTTATTGCTTTACTTAAAAAGGGAACAAAAAGTGATCCAGGAAATTATCGGCCTGTAAGCTTGACATCTGTTACTAGTAAGGTTTTTGAATCTATAATTCGAGAAGTAATTGTTGATCATGTTAATTAATAATCTTTTTACAGGGTGCCAGCATGGTTTTAGAAAGCATAGATCTTGTGTTACACAACAAGTGCAAGTGATGGAAGACCTTACAAAACTATTAGACAAATGTGAAAATATTGATGTAATTTACTTGGATTTCAAAAAAGCATTTGATACTGTACCGCATAAAAGATTAATTATTAAATTACAATATTACGGAATAACAGGTAAAGTTTTAGCATGGATTGAAGATTTTTTTAAAAGAAAGACAACAACTGTAAGGGTGGGAAATGCATACTCTCAAAAAACAAATGTGTTAAGTGGAATACCTCAAGGGAGCATTCTTGGCCCAGTTCTCTTTACAATTTTTATAAATGACTTACCTGAAGAAACAAAAAGCTATTGTAAATTTTTTGCAGATGATACGAAAATGTATAATATAACGAAAAATCACGATGTATCACAAAAAGACTTAGATTCATTGGTTAGGTGGTCAGAAACATGGTGTCTGTTTTTTAATGCTTCAAAATGTAAAATCATGCATTTGGGAAAAAGCAATCCATGCAAAGACTACAAAATGCATAACAATGGTGTAGAAAACGTCATTATGAAATGCTCTGAGGAAAAAGACTTGGGAGTAATATTTGATGATAAACTGAAATTTGATGAACACATTCACAGTGCTGTAAGTAAAGCTAATCAGAAAATTGGTATAATTAAACGAACGTTTTCTTTCTTGGACAAGGACACTTTTTTATGCTTGTACAAAGGTTTAGTAAGACCTCATTTAGAATATGGAAATTGCATTTGGTATCCAGGTTTAAAGAGACAGTCAGCTTTGATAGAAAAAGTACAGAGATGAGCAACTAAGTTAGTACAAGGTCTTCAAAATGTTTCTTATTCAGACAGGTTGAAAGAACTAAATTTACCTACATTAAAGGCAAGGAGAATTAGGGGTGACCTAATTCAAACTTATAAAATATTTAATAGTGTAGATGACCTAAATGTACATGACTTATTCACAATATCAGATTTTGACAAAACAAGGAACAGTACCGACAAAATATTTATTCAATATTGCAGGACTAATAATAGAAAATTTTATTTTACTAACAGAGTTGCACCACCTAACATGAAAAGAGCACAGAATACTAACATTTTTAAAAACCTTCTCGACGAATGGAATGACTATAAGTATAAGGCAGTTATGTATGATTACGATGAATAATATTAACAAAAACTGAGTGTGCGACAGACCGAGACAAATAATTAAATAAAATGAAAGATGGGACAGGAAAGCCTTACAGCTATGTTTTGAGTCCCAAAATCCTAATCCTAAAGCATTTTCAATGCATTGTCCAGTTTAGCCTCAACACGATTGGCGAACTCGGTTTTACCCCATCCTCTACATTCATTACATAGCCAGACCATGTAATCCCCCCCTTCCTTCAAACTTTCGAATTGATCCACCGTCAGACCAGAGCATTTTTGGTGGCACCACTGTTTACAGCCGTGACACTCAATCACCTGCCCCCCCTCCCCATCCAGTGCGTCTTCACAACTTATACAAATCCAAGGTGCCTTGGGATCAATGTTCTTTTTATCATTCTGTCTCGAATCCGGATTAGGTGATCCACTCTTGTTCGAGTTTTTCCTCTGATTTCCTCTAGCCTTTGCTCCAGACATGACGAACTACTACCTAAAACCGAAAGTAGACTAGAATACAATAGGCTAACAACGAATCTGAGCCCTGTCAACCCACCTGCATGAAATCAAAACACCCAATATCATCAGCAGTAAATATGAAAACGTACACAAAACAAGTTAAATAATTACCTTTTGCTTCACAATAAGTTAGTAAGTGTGCAGAAATAGGTTAAATATGTGCGGGTAGCACAGGAACAGAAGTGGCCTAAGAAACCGTGAACACTCAGCGGACGAGTGAAACTCGGCTGAGTATTTCAAAATTCGTCTGATGTTTCTCTATCGAAATCCAAAGGATATACTCCCATGGATAAAGGGGCTGTCAACGAGCCAAATTAACACATTTTATGCAAGGAGGCTGCTATAAAACAAAAGATTCTAAGCCAAACTATCACTGAGCAAAATCGCAGCGTCCATTTTTTAAACCTTGACCTTGAAGTAGATGACATTCAAAGAGGGGGGGGGGGGGGGAGAGAGAGAGAGAGACTCAGACTCAGAGACTGAGAGAGAGAGAGAGAGAGAGAGACTCAGAGAGAGAGAGAGAAGAGAGAGAGACTCGGAGAGTCTCGTGCACTTACTTTCACTTTCACTTTGGTGCAGTGTTGACTTGAAGTTGAACTGGAGCAATGGAACGCTGCTTCTTGTCCGTCGCTTGTCTTCTTGTTCGCTTGTAACGATTTGTGAGTGAAAAGCCATCGCGATTTTTGGGATTATATGCCCCAATCTCACGCAATAGACCCAGGCCCTGTCGCGTGGCCCTACCTGAAACGAAAATAACCAAACCACTCGTGTTGATAGCTGATTGGCTGAAATATGGAGTTCCACACGTAGTGATGACGTTTCACAACAAAGTCATGCTGATGAAATTGTCTTGTTTTGAAAGTGTTTGAACAAAGTTAACTCAAAGTACACGTCAGCTTTTAGACGAAAAAAAAGTAAATTACTAATGTTTCCACATTTTACTCTTTAAAATAAAAAGGTAATCAAAGAAATGGCGATATAGACTAGGCCCTATTTACTTTCAAGAACGAGACAACTTTTAGTTTAGCAGGGATTGTTTCCGTGGTAAGTCTTGCAGACGACGGATTTAGATTTCGCGCGCAACAAGTGAAAAATTATAGCGTTTTATTATTTTCTATGCTGCTTATACTTGCTTTGCACACGCCGAGCGTTCATGCTAACAAAAACAATATAGCAAAGAATACAATTATATACAACAAAAATGACAGAAGAGAAATCAGGACTCAGAAGAGAGTAAATATATTCAGTAAATGTCCTCGCTTGTCAGAAGGGGATGTAGCTCAAGTGGTAGAGCGCTCGCTTAGCATGTGAGAGGTACGGGGATCGATACCCCGCATCTCCAGAATTTTTTTTCCCTTTGTCAGTTTGTGCTTTTTTCCCCTCCCATTCACACTTCGGTCTGGTACACAGTAATAAAGGAAATAATAAATAAACAAGCGCGAAATCGCAATAGTTTGTGGCACGCCGTCTATTTTTACCACTCCAATCATGAGTCACCTCCCCTGGCTTTTCAATAATTTTAATCTGTAAACCAGAATGTTATCTCTGCACCCTTTCGTAACTTTTTATATCTTTTGGAAAACATTTAAAACTATGTATCCTACTTATACTCATCAAAAGAAGCACCGCATACTCGTCGTGTCTGTTGTAGTGTCTGTATTACGTATGTTTATTATTTTGTACGCTTTTAAAATACATCATTTTAAAGTGCGGCCTCAATTTGAAGCGTAGCCTCGATTTGAAGTGCGCATTTTGACAAATTTTTTGTCAAAATGTGCGACAATTTTGGACCGACAGACAGACACCGACCGACCGACAAAGTGAGTTATAGGTTTGTGGCTTGAGCCACAAACAATAAAAGGAAATATGGACACGTGCGCTTCTTTTTGTTTGTGGCACAAGCCACAAACCTATAACTCACTTTGTTGGTCTGTCGGTCGGTCGGTCCAAAATTGTCGCACTTCAAAGTGAGGCTCCAAAATTGTCGCACTTCAAAGTGAGGCTGCACTTCAAATTGAGGCTGCTCTTTAAAATGATGTTTCGTTTTCAATTGTCGCACGCCATAAACGATTGCGAATCCGCGCTTGGTTTTTTTTTCCTTCTTCCTTTTACTAAGGCCTGCTACACAGTACCGTCGGCGTCCGGATTTTCCGCGCGGAAATAATCAATAAGTAAAAGAGAGAAGGGAAAAAAATACGGAAATAGGTCGTGTACACATATATGCGGAGATTCCGCGCGGAAACCCGTGCGCAATCCGTAAATAAGTCAAAGAGAAAAGGGAAACGATTTGCGCACGTGTCCGAATTTCCCCTACTGAATCTCTGCTTTCACTTACCGGGGTTTCCGTATGGAACTTACGCGTCTAATGTGTACACGGCCTTACGGATACGTCCGCTTATTTTTCTTCTTCTTTCTTTTACTTATTTACTGATTGTGCGTGCGTTTCTGCACGGAACATCAGCGTGTATGTGTATACGGCCTTATTGATTATTTCCGCGTGGAAAATCCGGATGTACTATGTACCAGGCCTTAGGGTACGTACACATACATGCGGAGATTCCGTGCCGCGGAAACCCGCCGTGCGCAATCCGTTAATAAGTAAAAGAAAGAAGGGAAAAGATTTGCGCACGTGTCCGTAAATTTTTACTCTTCTTTTTTAAAAACTTATTTACGGGTTTGATTTCCGCATGAACTGTGTACGAGGCCCCTTGGGCCAACCGCACCCAGTGTAAACATTCCCAGTGCTGAAACACTTTTTTTTTCCAGAATCGCCCACAGATCACCAAGAATATCCTTTTGCAACATCAAAGTGTTCCTATTTCATATGTAGGGGAAGACGGGGTAAAAAGCGCATGGGCGGGTAAGAAGCCCACCCCAATTATCTCATGAAATAAAGAAAATTTCAGTCAAATTTGCCCATGAGACGAATGCTAGACATTAACGCTCGTCTCATGGGCAAAATGAGACTGAAATTTGCTTCATTTCATGAGATAATTGGGGTGGGCTTCTTACCCGCCCATGCGCTTTTTACCCCGTCTTCCCCTAAAGGGTGTTAGTGTGTAATAATTTACATTTAGTAGGGGAAGACGGGGTAAAAAGCGCATGGGCGGGTAAGAAGCCCACCCCAATTATCTCATGAAATAAAGAAAAGTTCAGTCAAATTTGCCCATGAGACGAATGCTATGCTTACAGAAATAATTGAATGAAAATCTGTTTAACGTCCTCCGGTCTGGAACAGACACACATCATCAGTGGGACATTAGTAGATAATTAAGATGGTGGGAACGATCCTGGAGGCAGTGCAACACCAGTAAATTCCCGATTTTTTTAACAATACAGATAAGTATATATTATTTTTAAAAATCAAAGTCACAGTTAACTTATAAGTCACAGGCTCGCTAAGTCACAGGCCCGCTAAGTCACAGCTTTTTTAAATTTTGATAGAAAAGATAAGCATGTGCTTTTTCCATCAATCCTAAGTCGATTGGGTAATCGTCGATTGTCCATGACGAGGGTATTCCTCCTACCATATCTTTTCAAATTACGATGTCTAAAATCCCGCCCACCTTTCGAACAGAACTGAAGTGACTTCTCTGTCCTTCATGACACAACTTGGCAAACACCGCACTTCACGTGTTTGACAGGGGAAAGCCGAAAAGGCGACAACATTTGATCAACAAAGGGAAGTAACGCCCACAGTTGTTCCCGACGCAGACGACGCAATGGAGGGAGGATCCACGAAGATGCGTTATCTAAGTCTCCTCCCTCTCAGAGAAGCCAACTTGTTGTATTTCTTTGGTTCAAGGCAATTAATGAACTGCGAAGATTGTCTGAATGCTAGTTTGTGGCACTAGCAGCCTCGATACACCCGGAAATGTGTCACTAATGACACATCTGCAATCGTCTTCTGCCACCCTTTCTTCAAGTTCATCAAAAGGAACGATCTTTCTTTCTTTTCTCAAGTTCCTTTCTTGTGCACTGGTAGCCTGAATACACCCGGAAATGTGTCACTCATGACACATCTGCAAATATAGCTGTCAATTTATCGGTCTTCTGCCATTTGTTTCCTTTCTTTCACCAAAAGGAACTAGGCCTATCTTTCTTCTTGGCTCCATCGTTCAAGTTCTTCTTGTTTTCTTTTCATTTTCCCCGCGAAGTAAACGATTTAATTATGTATTAACAGAAAGCTTGTAGGCTATGCATTCAAAGTGTGATGCCTACACCGTATAAAATTACATGCCAGATCACTTAATTATTGGGGTAGAAAACAAAGACAATAACAACGACGGTTCCTGCCGACGTAGGCCTACCGCGATGCAGATGCAGACTGTTGCTGCTATCTATAGGCCTACCTATATGATAAAATTATATAGGTATAGATTTGAATCACAGCTGGCGAGAGAGACGGCTCCGCCCTTCTTTGTTCCCTGTTGTGCGAGCCACCGCGAGGCAGAGCTTTTCTGGCGAGAAAGACCCGATCCCTGGGATCGGCCCGGTTGTTTTCCCTTTACAGTGGCCAGTGGTAGAGAGCTTACTAATGAAGTTATTACCCTGAGTTTGTTGTTTTTCTTTCAGCTTAGGATAGCATTAGGCTAATTGTTATCGCTACATGCAGAATTGATTGGCTTTGGGCATCCAACTTGTGCCTTTTTCGTCCACGTCAAACCTCTGTTGACCCTCCGATACAGGTCAATCACTTGCCCGCCTCTCCCCCTCCCTCTCATTTGCACCCCACGGCCACCACGTTGTTCATTTTTTGCACAGATACTCAACTATCCCTTCTTTTCGGGGTCAGTCTTGATTTTTTTCTCTACCTCCCCTCTTCATTCTTTTCTGTATTTTAAAAAAATGAATTGCTATTTCTTAGATCAAGTTTTCTTTGTCCCCATACAATATCCGGAGTAAACTTATACATTGAAGTATATGCGTATCTATCATCCATTAGAATATAATATGCACACCTACATAATTATATACAAGTAACAAAAACATAGTATCGTAGCAAAGCGCCAAGATTGTAACTTACACAAAACCATCAGAACGTACACTGTAATGCTTAATAACCAGACACATTGACATCTATGTGGCACCTTTATAAAACTAAGAAATCCTTGTCTGAAAAGTTTTAATTACTGTTGATCAGAGTTTAATATTTTTTTGTTATTGATCCTCGAATTGTATCACAAATTTTATTCGTTTTATCATGTGTGTCTTCAATTAAAACTTGTAATGTATTGATCTCTTCGCCACACCATAATTACCATTGCAAAAACAAAACCGTATGTCCTATGTGTTAGTTTTGTGTGTGCATGTTTGCTCATTGGGAGTATACTGCAGCTGATTTTTTTTTTAAGCATTACACGATCACATACATGTTTTTTATATAATTGTACCAGTGACAGTCAAGGTAGGTGTGATTTGGCATTTTAATATAAAAAAACCTTTATTAGATCTATATGATGTTTGTTTCTGCTTAAAAAAAGAGAGCACAAACAGCAATGGTGTGCTTGGGCATAGGATTTGAATACATATGTGATAGTAGCATAATTATGCTGTGTTGTAGTAACTCTCAAAATATATTTTTGTCTCTCTGTCTGTCTCTGACTGTGTGTCTGTGTGTCTGTCTCTCTCTCTCTCTCTCTCTCTCTCTCTCTCTCTCTCTCTCTCTCTCTCTCTCTCTCTCTCTCTCTCTCTCTCTCTCTCTCTCTCTCTCTCTCTCTCTCTCTCTCTCTCTCTCTCTCTCTCTCTCAGTCTGCTTCCTTTTCAAGTCTGCTTCCTTTCAAACAAGGCACGGCTTCCTTTGTGGACACAGCTTCACAATTCATCGGGGCCAGTCGACGAAGGGGACAGAGGTGACAATTTGCCTGTTGTGTTTTACAGCTATTAATCCTATTTTGGTTGTATGGAGAGCAATTTGTTCCCCTCGGAGCTCCTTGAGTGCTGCCCCTTTGTATCCCGCACACTGATGCCCCCACCCCCACCCCCTCCCTTTCCTCCCACCATCACCTCTTCCTATCCCCACCCCCCAAACCCATTCTCATTCCACCTCCTCCTCAGGCCTCAGGCCCTGTCCCCACGCATCGTCTTTTTTCCCCTTTTTGGTTGTTTTTAAAAATCAGTCCATATTTCTCCAGGGACGTAGCAAGTCTTGTAGAAGAGGTCAGGCTGAAATGGGGGGTCGGGTGGGGGTGGGGGAGCCCCATACAAATTTGGGGGGTCGGGGTGGGGGTGGGGGAGCCCCATACAAGTTTTGGGGGTCTGGGGGCCTTCTCCTGGGAGAATACGATGTGAATTTGCTATCCATGCTGTTTGTTCTTTAGTCAACCCTTGAGTGTGACCGTCGATTCGATCACCACTCCAACTGCACCCCCTGGTCATCACCCCACGCACCCACATGTATACATGTATGTATGCCAGTCAGTCGTTTCTGACCATGGCTGCCAGTAGCAGTCAGGCAGATGCTATTCTGGCAGGCTGGGCAAGCATTTGTTTAAAGTAATGATGGCTTACCTATAATTTTTTTAGTTTGTGTGTGTGTGTGCGCACGCGCGTATTTTTTAGCGAAAAAAGTGGTCAGGCTCTAGCCTGAGTACCTGACCCGGATGCTACGCCCCATGCTTTCAGACACCTCTGTTCTTCGCGGAACTACCATTTTCGCAGCTTTTGAATGATGGTGAAGCTGAACGATTGGAAGTAAAGTAATTCTTTAATGACGACTTTAGCGTCGTCTTGGGAATGCAGTCAAACACATTTTGTCGGCCATTCTGGAAAGCTGGGCCAGGTATTCGGCCAAGGAAGTGTTACAGAGAGACGTAACAGAAACAAAGGGAACTAACCGGTAACTAACTGGTCAATTTCGCTGCAGTTTTTAGGGTTTTTGCCCTTGCTCTAGAAGAAAACGATGTGTGTGTGTGTGTTTGTGCGCGCGCTAATCAGTTGTGTCCGACTATGACTTCCAGACAGCAGAGAAGGTGAATGCTATTCTGGAGGGCTGGGTTGAAATGGGGGTGGGGTGGGGGGGCGCAAAGCGGCACCGGGTAATTGCTAGTTGGTCATATATTTATAGGAAAGCAAATGTCAGGTGCTATCACATCCATCTGACCTCATACATATTGTATTAAGGAAAACAACAACAAAAAACATCTGAGAAGAGGAGGCAATATTATGCACGTGTGCTTTATAATTACAGTGGAACCTCCCTTATAAGACCTTCAAAAATCATCCAAAATGAGGTCTTATAAGGGAGGGGTCTTATAAGGGAGGTAATTTTAGCACTTACAAAGAAGGGCAATGTCTCAGATAAGTAGGTCTTATATGGGAGGGAGTCTTATAATGGGAGGTCTTATAAGGGAGGTTCCACTGTATCTTCTTTATTATCATCCGATAAATGTGTTGTTGTTGTTGTTGTTGACTTCTGTGCATTTTCATCATTAGAGGTGTCACTCAAGAGTATCCTTTGAACCCGAACAATTGTTTAGAAATGAGAGAGGTGCTAACTGAAAGAAGCGTAGAAGGCGATGGGGAGGTGGGAGTACTTAGGGGTGGGAGTGGATAAGGAAACAAGGAAGGGACGGAGGTCGGCGAAGTGAATGGGAGAGACAGCGGCTACTTTGTAAAGAACTCTGACTACTGTAATGGGCCTCGTTACTAAAAACTCAATATTCCTCGCCATGTCAGTTTGCTTGTGCTAACACAGAAGGGCCTGCGCTCTCTCTCTCTCTCTCTCTCTCTCTCTCTCTCTCTCTCTCTCTCTCTCTCTCTCTCTCTCTCTCTCTCTCTCTCTCTCTCTCTCTCTCCTCTCTCTCTCTCTCTCTCTCCCCCCCCCCCCCCCCCCCCCCCGCTGCTCCTTGATTGTCCAACTCGCCCGTCAGTCATCGTCAGGGGAGCTAAGCTGCAGTAAAGAGACACTTTTCCGAGGTGGAGGGAAGCTGTGATGAAGTAGCGGTCTTCTCCCTTGCTTCGCTCAACTCTCCATTGAACACTGCTTGAGAAAAGCCTAATAATAAATCTTTTAGCAGGAGTTTGCATATGATATAGCTGTAGAAAAGCTATATGTAATCTTTTTTTTTAAATGTTTATTTATTTATCTATTCGTGGAAGAGGACGGAGAAACTCCAGTACCCACCCAACTCGGCTTCGATTCCTAAAGACTGGGTTCAGGGCTGCATCCAAAAAGCGCGACTCTAAAAAAAAATATCTTTGCGCGAGCGTATGAAAAGCGCGAATGTGAACAACAGAAAGCGCGAATCATGGTCGATTGTTTTGCCTCCTTGTATTCGATGTAAAAACAATACTCTCTCTCTCTCTCTCTCTCTCTCTCTCTCTCTCTCTCTCTCTCTCTCTCTCTCTCTCTCTCTCTCTCTCTCTCTCTCTCTCTCTCTCTCTCTCTCTCTCTCTCTCTCTCTCTCTCTCTCTCTCTCTCTCTCTCTCTCTCTCTCTCTCTCTCTCTCTCTCTCTCTCTCTCTCTCGTTAGGGTATGGGTCAGGATCGATTACCTAATCAGGCCTATAAAATGTTAGTTAATGTGGATGAAAACAACAAGACATGTTGGGCTAGTAGAGTTAAGGAAATTCTTAGTACATCAGGGTTCCACTTTGTTTGGCTCTCGCAAGGAGTAGGTGATGCTAAATTATTTTTGAAGATGTTTAAACAAAGACGAATGTATGCTCAAGATTGGTTTTCTGCAATGAGAAACAAGGAAAGGTACGCGTTATATACTTCTTTTAAATCAACGTTTGAAATTGAACAATACTTTTCTCAAGTTGACATATCTTGCTTCCGTGTAGCACTGTCTCAATTACGTTTGGGCGCATTTCCTTTAAATAACAACTTGCACAGATGCAGTGAATCCCCAGTAAACAGATATTGTGTTTATTGCAAGAATGTCATTGAAAATGAACACCACTTCCTTTTAATATGTTCTCTGTACTCTGATTTAAGAAGCAGATTCCTCAGTAACTCTGGTAATCAAACTGTACAATCAATTTGTTCTAGCACTTCATGCTCTTCTCAGAGTTAGTCCGTCACCAAGACGGACTATTGCGATTGGCTGGTTTGTATTTTTTTTCTTTTTTCTTTTCTGTCTGTCCCAAGGATATCTCCCGAACCGCTTGACCGAATCGCGTCAAATTTTGTGTGAAGGTGTGCCTCCTTAATAGGAAGAGATCGGCGCAAACCATTTTGCCGTCATGACCTTGACCTTGACGTACGACCTTGAAAACCGAAACTCTATTTTTAGCCATATCTCGGGCACCGATCAACATAGGATGTTGAAACTTGGTATGAAGGTGGTTTGGCTTATGCCCGTTCTGATGATGGCATACCGATCAAGGTCAAGGTCAAGGTCAAAAAGATCGCTGGAGCCTGAAAATCGGAGGGTCATTTTTTTCTCCTTCTGTCTGTCCCAAGGATATCTTTCGAACGGGTTGACAGAATCACGTCAAATTGTGTGTGCTGGTGTGTCACCATGAGAGGAAGGCATCCGCGCAAACCATATTGCCGTCGTGACCTTGACCTTGGCGTACGACCTTGAAAACCGAAAATCTTTCAGGGGCCATAACTCCCACACCGTTAGTGTTAGAGTCTTTAAATTTGGCATGAAGGTACTTTGGCTTATGCCCGTTCTGATGGTGGCATACCGATCAAGGTCAAGGTCACGGTCCGGGCGATCCGTAGGCCTTGAAAGTGGTAGGGGTCTACACATTGGGTTTTAAGCCATATTATTTTCCACATTGGTACTTGACAGAAGCGCTTCAGATTGTGTGTGGTACTGTATACCCTAGAGAAGAAAACATCCGAGCATAAATTATCACCATGCTGACCTTGACCTTTAAGTGTGACCTTGAAAACCGAAATTTCCTTCTTTGCGCTATATGTTTCTTCTTCAAGCTGTATCTCGTGAACTAGAAGACAGAATCCCTTCCAATTTTGTGTCAGGATGTGACACTCTACGGGGTGTCGCAAGTGCGTGGCATTGCTGGTGACGGACATGTCTGCCGCTCGGCGACGCCCTTGTTGTGTATTGTTTCTCTACTATTTGTGTTTGCTTAGCGGTTAGTATAATTATGTGTGTTTATTTTTGTTTTGTTCCTGTTTTGTCTGTTATTTTTGTGTGTGTTTGTGTAAATGTGTTGTACATGGGTCAATGGCCAAAGTATATTAAACATCTGAAGTCTGAAGTCTCTCTCTCTCTCTCTCCCCCCCCCCCTCTCTCTCTCCCCCCCCCTCTCTCTCTCTCTCTCTCTCTCTCTCTCTCTCTCTCTCTCTCTCTCTCTCTCACACACACACACAACCTAACAGGCAATTTCCTCCACATGTAAAAACAATTCTCTCTCTCTCTCTCTCTCTCTCTCTCTCTCTCTCTCTCTCTCTCTCTCTCTCTCTCTCTCTCTCTCTCTCTCTCTCTCTTTTAACATTTTGTTAATGACATTAAACAGTCAAAGCGTCAAGCGTCTCTCTCCGGTTTTGTTGAATTTTCCTCGCGTAGGAGTCACCAAATGCTGTTTAAAAACTTCGCACTTCGACAAACTAAGTTCGCGCTTTTTGCCATTACAAGTTCGCGCGGCTTTTCGTATATGGTTTGTACTTCGCGCTTTTTGGATCGCGCTTTTCGAAAAGTCGCGTTTTTCAACTGCTCCGGGGTTGAGGACTGTTCACTGAATCAGAAGCGGTAGCAAGGCTCCGTGGATTGCTCAAACAGAACCGAGAGGGCCTGGGGGGGCATCGTCACCGACCCTTTCAGGCCGCTGCTTGATCGACACACATCGCCTCTCCGGGTTCGCCAGTCTCTCTCCTCTTGCTGGGTGTAGCCTGTGTTTGCTCTTCCCATTTTGTTTTTAAGGGCCTGTTCTGTCTGAGGAAGCCCCCCCCCCCCCCCCCCCCCCCACCCCCCACCCCCACACCCCCACCACCACCACACACACCTCGTGCTACATGATGGGAGAGAAAAGAAAAGAGAAAACGAAAAAAAAAATCGATAAATAAAAATTAAAGATGCTGATTTGCGAGAGGAAGGAAACACTGCCCCACATGGCCGAAAGGCCAAAGAGGGCGTAAAACATTATTTCTTCGAAGAAGGAAACTGTGCGCGCATGTGTGTGTGTGTGCGTGTGCGTGCGTGTGCGTGTGCGCGCGTGTGCGTTCGTGTGTGTCTGTGTGTGCGTTCGTGTGTGTGTGTGTGTGTGTGTGTGCGTTCGTGTGTGTGTGTGTGTGCGTTCGTGTGTGTTTGCTCTTGCAATTTTGGTCCGTGTTCTTCAGCTAATCTAAAGAGCTGACAAATAATAAAAGCGAACTCACGCGGATCTGAACTACTAAAGATCCGAAGTAGCCTGCTTTATATTTAAAGTCTTGACCCCCACCCCCACCCCCTTTTCTCTTTCATATTTTTCTCTAACACACACACACACACACACACACACACACACACACACACACACACACACACACACACACACACACACACACACACACACACACACACACACACACACACACACACACACACACATAATTATATACGCACACAAGCGCGCGCAGACACTTTAATTATGGACATTATTGTTCCTTGCTAATATGAAAATGCCGCTGTTCATATGTTCCTCTTGATTGGTGTGTGTGTGTGTGTGTGTGCGCGCGCGCGCGCGCGCGCGTGTATGTGTATGTGTGTGTGTGCATTTGCAGGTGCATTTGCTACACATTGTGTTGCACTATTTTATCGGTTATTTTCTTGAGTTTCAATTTTTTATCTCTAACAACTCATTCTCTCTATCTCTGGGTCTCTCTCTATCTCTGAGTCTGTTTGTGTGTTCGTGTGTGTGTGTGTATGTGTATGTGTTTGTGTGTGTGTGTGTGAAAGTGTATGTGTGCGTCTGTGTGTGTGCGCATGCGCGTGTATGCCTCTGTGTGTGTGTCTGTGTGAGTGTCCCTAATTATGTGTGTGTTGATCTCTCTCTCTCTCTCTCTCTCTCTCTCTCTCTCTCTCTCTCTCTCTCTCTCTCTCTCTCTCTCATAACGAGAAACTGAAATAAATGCTAGGCTCGTGCACTCAATCAAAACACTCCCTCTAAAAACTTAATAATACATTGACTCCCCTAAGTCGCTCGTTCTCACCCCAGACGCACGTTCACGCGGGTTTCATTCCCACGTTTGATGTCCTAAGATCTGACAAAAAAAGAAAAAAGGTTTCCGCAAAAAAAAAAGTCCATTAAAAGCTAACAAGAACCGGGTGCTGAATCTTCCATAGTTTTTATTTTCTCTCCAGCAAAGCTAATCGCAGGCACTGAAGTAGCAAATGAGCTCAGAGTATAGAGAACCACTGTGGCAGAGTGTGTGGGTCCTGCCTGCCACGGCTTTACAGACCGATGTCTTTCTCTTCTTCTTCCCCCGTTCTTGTCATTCAATTCCAGCCAATCAAGCCTTTGCGTACATCAACGCTCTGTGGCATTGTTGTATCGCGAAAGAAAAAGCAAAAAAAAAGCGGAAAACAGGATGGCAAGCCATATTCAAGTACTCTCAAATATTTTGTAAATCAATGACAGTAAAGCATGCATTGAAAGTTTTGGGTTGTTTTTTTTTATATCAGAGAGGAGAGAGAGGGGGAGGGGGGGGGGGGGGGGGGGTTCTGTCATCCATCTAGCACACCAGCCAGCTACTGACATGGCTTCTGATTTTCCTTTCTCTGAAAGGACTAACTGCTTACAGCTTTAAGGGGTATTTTCACCCCCAGTTTCAAATGTTAAAAGGTCAAGACCCTACTTCCTAGTAGGCACGCAGACACACACGCGCACGTACATGCACACGTGCACACAACACACTCTATTCACTCATACACCTTTTTTGTGTTTGTTTTTGACGAACAACATGTTTCTTCTTCTTTGTCTTCAAGTTTTGTTTAACACTTGTCAGACTGGTGGCATGTTGACGAAATGAATATCAAGTATTTGAAACGATTTTTATTGGATTTTGAGAAAAGGGTATACCAATGAACAATGAGTTTTTGATGCTTAGTGCGTTTTGACAGTTTCTGCACGATCTTTTAAGAATTTTAGATCTATGTTAGCGACTCCGCATTGTGGCAGTAGCCTAGTTTGGCCTAGCAGATTATTTAAATGAGCAAATCGCGATATCTTACTGTGGGCTCTGCAGTCATGAAAAACGGACCGGTACACCCATGGGGACATTTCGCAAGGACTCCTTTGTATCGTATCCGATGGTCACCAAGCCGGGAGTAGCTATGTGCCTTGTATACTTAATGGAATGTCCCGTGTGTGCCTGCTCCCCAGTAACACAACACGGACTTCCAAGGCTGGGGCAGGGCTGCTCTCGCGTTGATAGGACGGGCGTAGCTGGTGCATCTCTGCGTCCCATCAGCACCTTCGGGTGTTTCTATTTCACTATGTTAACGCATAAATCATCGTTTTAATGCGTCACATCACCCCCTTCTTGCGATTTTAAAGGGTAAATCTCACGCAGGGTTTGACATTCTAGGGGGTGATTTGAGAGCTCCAGTGCGTAAATACGCACAATCTCTACGTTTTCAGAAGCCCTGACTGAGCATTATGACTTGTCTGAGCTCACTGTAACAACTACGGACCAATCAGGCACATCAGCGGCTTTGATTGACAGCTGGGACTTGTGGTCCTGCTGAGTCAGGTGACTGGTTTCGTCACAGGCCCGAATGCTTGCATCTTGAAATGCAAAAATAAAAGAACCCAACTTTTTGACATCCTTTGACCCCCGTCCTCCCCACCCTCACCCCATCCCTCTTAGAATTGGATCCTTGGGTCAACAAGACACAACGTGCGCCATCGTTGTAACGCTGGAGGTATTTCTGCCAAGTCGGCTCAGTACTTTAGGCTGGATCGATTAGAACACATTTTTAGGCACAGTTGTGCTTTAGACATAGACACCCCTCATGTTTATGACCCTACATCTCAAAGTCTGTTTCTTTCAGTTTCATGAAAGTGATCATAATGGTCTCAATATATCTGTGAGCATTTTTCAGTCTTTCCCCATGGCAACACAGCGATAGGCCAGTCATAATATGACTTACATATCACTGTGTTGCCATGGGGAAAGAGTGAAAAATGTTCACGTGTACAGAGACCTTAGGCTGATCATAACCCTATCCCGTTATTTCATGAGAATGACAGAATGCTGCTTCTCAGTGAACATTTTCAATGCAAAAGTTTGAGGGTGGGGGCGGGGGCGGGGATGCGTGCGTAAAGTAGAAGATGGCCTTGCCTTTGAACACATTTTTGTTCATATTGCAGACACGCAGTCGAGACCCTCGCTCCAGTTGCAACGTCCCTCGTTCTATATAATAGACCTGGGACTACAAAAAAAGAGCCGAGAAAGATGGGGCGAGGGAGATGGGGTGGTGAAAGTCTGAGTGAGAGGGAGAGGGGGGGGGGAGGGGGGGGGGGGGGGGCACTAGTGAATGACAGAGGAGAAACGCGTTTTGTGGGTTAAAATGGTGCGCAGGTCTCCCGCGCGAGAGAAAACAGATGTGGCAATAATTTAGTTCGATTTTCTTCTGTTGCTATTGTCTAGTCTGAGGGAAGTCGTCTTTGGGGTGAAGTTGTTGTTGACCTCAATCTGTTTCAGGTCGACAACAGAATGTGTGTGTGTGTGTGTGTGTGTGTGTGTGTGTGTGTGTGTGTGTGTGCGCGTGCGCGCGCGTGCGCGCGTGCGTGCGTCACTCTGTGTGTGTGTGTGTGTGTGTGTGTGTGCACTGTGTGATTTTAGCATATGCTTTGTGATTGTGGAAATTTTCAGTTATATGCATGGTTTCACAATCAATATGTTTTTCTGCTCAGTTTTCCATAATCCCCATTCTGTTCATTTGTGCGTTCGTCAGTCGTGCCCGACTAGCTATTCTCGAAACTTGCAGTAATTGTGTTTGTAATATAAAATTTAAAAAAAAGATTTACCCAATGTATGTCCCT
The DNA here is from genome assembly GCA_017654935.2 of Phymorhynchus buccinoides. Classification (NCBI taxonomy): domain Eukaryota; kingdom Metazoa; phylum Mollusca; class Gastropoda; order Neogastropoda; family Raphitomidae; genus Phymorhynchus; species Phymorhynchus buccinoides. Next base: position 31,598,753 of record CM065680.1, on the reverse strand, counting down.
ACTCTTGGTCAGAAGGCCCTCAGGACAACTGGGAAACGGCACACTCAGTATAAAATGCATGTCGGTCATCTGCTTCATCATAATGCTTCCTCTATCTTTCTTCTTCTTCTTCTTCTTCTTCTTCTTCTTCTCCTCCTCCTCCTTCTCCCCCTCCTGCTCTCTCCTCCCCTCCTCCTTCTTTCTTCATCATCTTCTTCTTTTCGAACATTCGGAAAAAGATGCCCGTCAAAGGTAGTGAGTCGCACGTGTTCCGGGCTAGTACTATGTTGACCTCACTTGTGGGCAAAACCATCGGGAAGGCGTAGTCGACATTAATATTAAAGCGTAGATTATAAACAAATTATGGGTGCGTATGCGAGACCACTATGCTAATAACAAAGCGAAATTACCTTGCCGACATAATTATTAAGAAGGTAGGGTGTCTGCATTCGAATAGGTAATTTCATTTGTTTGTCTCTTCGTTTCTTTCTTCCTTTTGTCTTTCTTTCTTTTGTATTTGTTTGTTCTTTTCTCAGCATGATATAGGTACAGTAGATAATCAATTCTGATATAAGGCAACTTTCAAAAAGTTCTTGATGTGCCCACCTTCTCCCTTTCATGTCATAATATTTTTTGAAAACTAGTAGGCATAAACAGCACAAAATTGAAAACAATAAAACTCGGGTAGGTGCAACGTTCCCTCGCGGTCGAGCTAGGACAGATGGACACATGCACGCACGGACGGACGGACGGACCACGGACGAAACAAAAACAATAGTTCCTGCTGCTTCGCTCGGGAACAAACAAATCATAAAATGAGCGATCGACACACCTGTAACTAGTAAACTATGGAAAGCTACAAACTATCTTCACGGCAAATCGCTTCTTCTTCTTCTTCTTCTTCTTCTTCTTCTTCTTCACAATTAGGATCACCGCAGTCCACTGCCACCTGAAGGTGTGAGAAAATCTGGCAGATCAACATCGGTCTCACTGTCTCCACATCTTTCTCTTTAACGTCGGCGAGGGATATTGTCGGCATTAAATCAACTTCTAACTCTTCCTCCCTGTCCCTGAAAGTTTAGAGGAGGCCTATCTCAGGGGGGATCTGTGGGTGCTGCCCCCGTTAAAGACACACTGACGCACCACGATTAAGTCCCTTGTTTTTTCTTTCTAGGTAGCTGTGACCCACAGACAAATGTCCCCGACTTCAAATTGAGGCTGCTCTTTAAAACGATGTTTCGTTTTCAATTTGGGGACATTCGTATGGGAGTCAAACCTAGTCAAAGCAAGATTTCTTACCAGCTATAAGAGGGAAAACACGTGAAACCCGTGATTTTGACACGTGACCTGGTGGGTCTTTAAAGCCTTGGTCAAAAGGACTGGATGGAGACAGGGGTGAAATCCTAGCCGTGGGTAGGTGGGGAAAGAAGAGGAGGTTGATCTGTCTGTTTAAGGGTGTTCCTAAAGAAAAAGGGGAGAACTACAGAAAGGGTATGGGGACAATACAAAGCACACAAATTCCGCGACTTAAGGAATTCACGAAAGCCCCCCACAGTCCCGTGTGTCATGTTGGCTTTCACACAGTGCACAAACAGCCACATAACTGACGCGATTAAGATGGTCGGAGCGATAAGACAAGAGATCCTGATGCTGAACGCCCTAAGCTTGAAGGTTGATCTGCTGATCCTTTCTAGCAAAGACACTTTTCCTTCTGGTCCACACCCTCTCTCTCTCTCTCTCTCTCTCTCTCTCTCTCTCTCTCTCTCTCTCTCTCTCTCTCTCTCTCTCTCTCTCTCTCTCTCTCTCTCTCTCTCTCTCTCTCTCCCTCTCTCTCTCACCTCACTCTCTCTCTCTCTCTCTCTCTCTCTCTCTCTCTCTCTCACCTTCCCCATACCCCCCACCCCCCGGCCCCAAATTGAATGTGACTAGATTAGCACCGCTCTGCGCTGCCTACAGACACACGGCAGCTTTGCCGCGAGATAATTAGAGCCAATCATCGCGCATGGCTTGTGCCCGTGAAAGGCCTGCCCGGGGTATTGAAAGTTTTTTGCAGCTCTCCAGAAAAGAAGGAAGAAACGTCCTCAGAATCTGCTAGCCTCCCCGGACCATTCAAGCCCAACGCCTCGCCTCCACCCTGCCCCCTCTTTAGAAAAAGCTCCCCCCTTTATTCGTGAATTGACCGGAAAATTGTCAAAGTTCAGATGTTTTTCTGGTCCGGGCGACGCCTGGAGAAGAAGGGGGACAAAATATGGCGAGGTTTCTAACGAGGAGTTCCCCCGAGCAGGGGCCGGGTCCCGGGCGACAGGACCAAGGCAGCCGTGAAGGGGACCCCTGACTGCGCCCAAGCACCCGTGAAGCACGGCGACAGAGGGGAGGGGAGGGTGGAGGGGGTCCTAAGCTCAGCACTCAGTGCCCTCTTCGGCTTGTCGTCCGTCAGCCCCATCCAGTGTTCCCTTCCATAACCTCTGGCCAACGATACTGGCTTCTCCGGGACTGCAACAAGTTCTGGCGAACCTACTAGGCACTCAGTAGCTGTGTTGGTACGTCGCGAGGGATGCTGGATGTTGGCTGTAGAAACGTTTTCCTTGTCAGTGGCTTTATTTTGATTTTGACAGCATGCACTTTATATTCACTTTGGGGTAACGAGGTGACAGAAGTGTTAGTTTCGCAAAAAGAGCGTAGTAAAATCCCGTGTTGAAAACATTGTTGTCAATGGCCCATTTTTTTCCCATCAGAATTATTACCAGCCGCACAGCGAGGTAGCAATGTTTTTAGAAAATTCTGTTTGTTCCTGACTGACCGACTATCTGACCATCTATCTGAACACGATAACGTTTGAACGGAGGGACCTAGGAGGCTCAAGGTTTGCATGCTGATAGGTATGTAGAATATCCAGGCCAAGATCCAAAATGAAGGTCCCTGGTCAAAGTCATTGGAGCCGAAAATGTGCTGCACATAGTGGCCCAAGTGAAGGAAATCTTGCTTCTCAACCAGCCACCAGTTGTAACATTTTACTTCCCTTTGAATCCTCCGAAGTCGGAGCGTTGCGGGGTAATCAAAAACGGTCACGCACGTAATGTTCTCTTCCCTAGCTGGTGCATTTGTAACATAGTGTTCAAGTGCTTCGGCTGTTGGGATGATCCCTGGAGTCTTTTAGCCAGGGTACGACAACAATAACAACAATTTCCCTTTGTTCCTGAATGTGTATGCCAGTCAGTCGTTTCCGACCATGACTGCCAAATAGCAGGGGGGGGGGGGGGGGGCAGATGCTATTCTGATGGGTTGGACTAGAATTTGTTCATAGTGGAGATGCCTTGCCTAGGGTACCAAAGAGATTTGAGGACTGCTGGCGTTGGGCGTGGCTATGTATGTATGTTAACGCGATAGCGTTTGGACTGAGGGGCTTAGGACCCTGAAAGTTTGTATGCAGATAGGATATGATGCCAAGTTCGAATACGAAACGTCGTTGGTCAAAGGTCAAAGCCACTGGTTCTAAAACCAAAATGCTGCCGCATGGCTGGTTGATCTAGCGTTTCATGCTCTAGTTAATACATGCACTTCATAGTGGAAAATGTAATTCTATCAAAGCTAATCGTTAACCATCCATGTCAAAAGCATAGAATGTATACAAGCACTGTGGTAAGCCTATGCTTTGACTAAACTCACAATTCGTTTGCACTGTTTGAACGGCCCGTTTGCAATGTCCAAAAGTATAGCATACATAATAATAATAATAATAATAATAATAATAATAAACGGACACTTGATAGCGCTTTTTATCGAGCACAAAGCGCTTTACATAAGCACAATTAGCATACTTTATTAATATTCAAACTGAACAATCTAATCGGATCCGACCCCTCTGGTTCATCTCCACGTTCCTACTACGCTACATATGTCCACAAATCTTTGGTTCGAATGGTTCCAGGAGGTAGGAGTGGGACCAGATGACTTGGAAGAAAGCTGTGGAATCATAGAGCCAACCCGAACTGAGCAGTTTCTACACCCACCCACCCTCCGCCACCTACAAAAATAAAATCTCACACGTTCTCTTGAATGTCCAGGATCTTTATAATTTCAAGTGCCCCAAATGGCCCTTTGGCCCAGCAGGCGTTAAATCTCTACTTTTCTCTCTCTCTTTTCTCTTGAATGTAGGGTCGACCTGGTATTGCAGTATCTCCAGGATCGACCCACCGTCTTTACATATAAAAACAAATCTCCCATATATAAGGGAAGACGGGGTAAAAAGCCCATGGGCGGGTAAGAAGCCCATGCCAATTATCTCATGAAATAAAGCAAATTTCAGTCCAATTTGCCCATCAGACGAATGCTAAACATTAACACTCGTCTCATCGGCAAAATGTGACTGAAATTTGCTTCATTTCATGAGATTATTGGCATGGGCTTCTTACCCGCCCATGGGCTTTTTACCCCGTCTTCCCCTACCTGTACCAGGTCGGAGGACGTTTTTCTTCTTCTCAGCAGTTTCTTTCATGACATGATGATGATGATGATGATGATAAGGTTGGTTTAACGTCTAATTAGGCGTAGCCTCTTATAGACAGTATTCATGAGACAAAATAGGGTGGGCCCAATAATGCCTAAAAGGGACAGCCACACGTCCACTAAAATCGTACGACTGTACGATTCGATTCGATCACGTGGTCTTGAAGAACAAATGTGATTCGCGCTTCGAGACCACGCGATCGAATCGTATCGTACAGTCGTGCGAGTTTAGTGGACGTGTGGCCGGCCCTTAAGGACCACTTCTTCACAAATGAGGTTGTTTGTTGAGTTTTTGATTCATGACTTATTAAATGAGTGAAAGTTGAGATGTTGTGCTCATAAGAGGCCTCATTGGTTTAAATATCTTTATTTTGTTTTGACAGTGCATGTGAATAACAATGAAAAATAAGCAACAACAAGCTCGAAACGTTTTAAGTGCTCGCTTTCTGTAGTAGAGAACTGGGTTCGATGTCTGGTGCACACAGATCAATAAAACAGAAAATGTCAGAATTAATAATATAATTTCAACATTTTTCAATTTTGATATAATTTCATATAATAATTGAGTTAGATCATCATATAAAATAATTTGGTCGAGTCCTCTTTGTTGTGCATGTCTTCTTTTTTTTTTAAATTATAAATTAGACGCTTGCAAAATAAATTGTTCTTATAAAACTTTTGGTGAGTAGTATAAAGCGATTACAACAAATTAGCTAATCCTGTAGAAACACCAGTGTCGCCAGAATGTTTCGAAGTAAATGAATGCAAAATATTACACAAAATGTTGTTGACTCTTGCAACCCATCATAGAAAAGCATAATGTAATCAAACATGTGATCAATGCTATGGCTTTTGATGTAGTTTTTACGCGATTACATAGTTTCAGGAATCCATTCGTTTTTAGCATAATTTAAGTCTCTCTTTTTTTATGCTATTAACGATAGTTTACGTCCCATATTAAATTCGTGTGAATTAGCGGCTTTTAGAATGTAGGCCTAATCTAATACGTTTTCTCTGAAGCGGGTCTTCCAGCCCCTCCCTCGGCTTTAGAACTGCTTGATGAAGTTTATTCATGTTCATTTTCTTTCTTGTCCATGCCACCACCCACGATGAACGACATCTCTTTCGCTTTCTCTGTCTGTCTGTCTTTCCTTCTCTCTCTCTCTCTCTCTCTCTCTCTCTCTCTCTCTCTCTCTCTCTCTCTCTCTCTCTCTCTCTCTCTCTCTCTCTCTCTCTCTCTCTCTCTCTCTCTCTCTCTCTCTGCCTGCTTGTTGTCTCTCAATCTCTCTCCCCTCTTGTTGCCTGTTTTGTTCTTTGTGTCATCAACAGGGGTGTCTCTGTCTCTGTCTCTGTCTCTGTCTCTGTCTCTGTCTCTCTCTCTCTCTCTCTCTCTCTCTGCCTGCTTGTTGTCTCTCAATCTCTCCCTCTATTTGCTTGTTTTGATATCTGTCATCAGCAGGAGTGTCTCTTTGTCTGTCTCTGTCTCTCTCTGCCTCTCTTTCTCCACATACCACGCCCGCACGTTACGTGCCATCAGCGTACCAACAACTTGTGTGCCAGTTGTGTGTCGTGTCCGACAATGACTTCCAGCCAACTGATGTCCTTGAATGTAAATGTCGCTTTTGTTTGAAAATAATAGTCATTCACAAAAGGGTAAACTGTACCATGTTTTTTTGGTTTATCCATTGTTGTAGCTAGTCATTCATCGGAGAGCTCTCACTTTTTCTTTACCCCCAACTTCAGGCTAATGTCGACCAATGACAAAAAGCCGTTGAGTACTGAGGACCTATGAAGAAGAAACACACGAAAGGTGATGATGGGACAGAGATGCACCAGCCACGGCTGGCCTATCAACACGAGAGCAGCCCTGCTCCAGCTTCAGGACCTAAAGAGTACCGACACAAGCAGGGAAATCGGCCAGGCATGCAAGTAGCCCGCTGATACATTACCACAGCCAATGCTCTGGAACCGCAGCGAAACACGAGAGTAAACAATTAGACCCCCAACCCCCACTGAACGAAGAGACAGTTATCGTTGATTATCTTCGCGAGAATTGCACAATTATCCCCGCTGAATGAAGAGAGGCAGTTTTCAATGATTACCCTCACGAGAGTTCTGCGATTACCCTCGCTGAATGAAGAGAAACAGTTTTCATTGATTATCTTCAAGTGGAGAGGAGGTCAAATCAGGGCACGAGAAGGTCGCTCTCTTTGACGATACAGGAAAACCACAAGGGCGTAAATCACCGTGCATGTTTGCAACTCTCTCTCTCTCTCTCTCTCTCTCTCTCTCTCTCTCTCTCTCTCTCTCTCTCTCTCTCTCTCTCTCTCTCTCTCTCTCTCTCTCTCTCTCTCTCTCTCTCTCTCTCTCTCTCTCTCTCTCTCTCTCTCTCTCTCTCTCTCTCTCTCTCTCTCTCTCTCTCTCTCTCTCTCTCTCTCTCTCGTACTTTGCAGAGGTATAAGTTCTGTAATTTACTTGCCTCAGAGAATGAAAATGTCATACAGTCTAAAGTCTTATGCTTTGTTTTTAGCTAAAGCTACAAAGCTTAGAAAAGAGAAATTGGATTGTTGCATATAACTTTGTGGTGCATTACCCGACTTACCCTATTGGTAACTTACTTATTATTGTTGGTTGGTCAGTCTAACAGTTATTCTTTAGTGTAAATATTTTTGTTCTCTAGTGTAAGCTATCTATGTATGTAAGATGATTTATTTTATGTTTCTTAAACATCTTATGAACTGATTTAGTCGCCAGTTAGGCTTATATTCTTTAGTTCATGGTTTGTGCTTCCTTGGCATTGGAGCATTGTTTGCTAATGTCAATAAAATTCATTTTTCATTTAATTTCATTTACTCTCTCTCTCTCTCTCTCTCTCTCTCTCTCTCTCTCTCTCTCTCTCTCTCTCTCTCTCTCTCTCTCTCTCTCTCTCTCTCTCTCTCAAACGCATGCACAACCCCTCCTCTGAATGCACCCACCTCCTTTGCCTATTTTTCTTCCAGACTACTCCCCCTCCCCCTCATTCCCCTACTGCAGGGAAACAAGCTGGGCTTAATGAAGCAAAGGCCACCTACAGGCAGCGACAGGAGCAAAACGAACATCAACCCCGATGCTGAAAGATTAAGGTCAATTAAGGGAGCCTCTCTGAGGCCTGGTAATTGAGCTTAATACAGGAGGGGTTAAAAAAAAGAAGAGAGGAATAAATGGAGGGGAAAAAAAAGAATGCAGATTCCCAGTTCTGTGTCATCAGTTCAAAGTCATCAGCTCTTTCTGTCCATCCGTGCTGTTTATCCTCTCCTCCTCTTCCTCCTGCATGTGTACACACGCTCTCTCTCTCTCTCTCTCTCTCTCTCTCTCTCTCTCTCTCTCTCTCTCTCTCTCTCTCTCTCTCTCTCTCTCTCTCTCTCTCTCTCTCTCTCTCTCTCTCTCTCCCCCCCAGGCAACAATCATCCCCGCTTCTCAGAATCGCCCTTCGTTTCCGTCTTTCTGCTCTTTGTGTCAGTTTAGTGCCGCTCTGATTATAGCCCTGCAAGCCCTCTGGAACCGGCAGAAAACAGACACTCGTCCCGTCTTCCGGCCCGGAAGCGGTCTGAATGGCGGAGTCTGGCACTGTTTGACTCGCAGACTCGTTCCGCCGGCTCCGGGACAAGCGAGGGAAGCCACAGGAGCCATGCCTTGCAGGGACAATCCCCACAGGACGGACCCGCATAGAACCTTGATCGTCCTTCCTTTACCAACCTGGCAATTATGTCCCTTTGGTCCCCCCCTGAGCGACTAGCAGCGACTGAAAAAGAAGGGCCTTGGAACGATTATGAAGTGATTCATGGGCCGTGATCGTGATCATCCGAAGAAATAATGACATAATGATCTTCATTATCTCATTGCAGCTCGTTGACACTGTAATATAGGGAAAGCTAGCTTTCGTCATTGAACTTGTTACTTTGTTACGGGGAGAGGACTCGGTTTAGGGCCTACTGAAGTCTGCTTTTTGTTTTCGTTGTGGAGTCGTCGATTGCATGGTTCTTTTTGATGTGATGATGATCCGTTTTCCTCTTGAAATTCGACCCGGTTTTCCTCTTGAAAGTGGACCCATATGTCGTTGTGTTCTCTTCATAACAGTGCTGTTTGTATATCATAAGCCATAGGATTTGACACTGTGTACCTGTATTTTCAAAATAAAAGTAAATGTTAAGTAGCAACTTTATAGTTGAAAGCTACACTGAACGTTACAGATGGAAATATGATAATTTTAACAAACATGTTAGGGTGGGCCTACGTTAGGTACCTTGAGGTACTGTTCTTACACCAGACCAATTGACATAGGCTAGAACACCAAGGCTATATTAAAATGTTGTTATGCTCTGCATAGTTATGCAGGGGTTGTCTTTAGCCATGACTAGCTCCTAGCATAACATCAGTCTCCAAAATCCCCCGAAGTCGGAGTGTGGCTGCCCACGTGGCAGGGTAATCAAAAACGGTCACACGTACAAGTAATGTTCTCATCCCTAGCTGATGCATTTGTACCATAGTGTCCAAGTGCTTCGGATGATCCCTGGAGTCTTTTAGCAAGGGAACGACAACACAGTAGGCCACATAAAATACGAATGTATTTTTTTAAAAAAAATATATATATATATATATATATATATATATATATATATAATATAATAGTCATAATCATGTTGGAAGGAAAAACGGCAACGTTGGGCCTACCTACATTGTTGAAACATTATCCCAAAATGGTTGACCGCAGATGTTGAAACACAAAACGAGAAGGGAACGAACGAACGAAATGTCAAGCTTTACGTCCTCTTGCCCCATAAAAAAAAAGGGAGGAGGGGGGCAACGAAAAAAAGGTTGGCAATCCAAGTGGGGGTTTTGCTCTCTTTTTATTTTCTTTTTTTTATGAAGTTCCTGTTTTTTGCGTGTTCAAAGTCTTGTCACTTCGTCATGCTTTTTGACTCACATTGAAGCTGGTTTGGGATCTGGGGACCCACAAGGTTACAACCATATTCCAGTACCTTGCCACTGATAACAAAAATGTTTGCCTTCATGTCTCCTTCACAATTGACACACATTTCTGCTACTTCGTCCAAAATTACACAACTCTTAAGGGCACTCACACATTAGATCCGCAATCCGCAAGTTCTGTGCGAAAACCCCATGCACTGTCACACACTCTCTCTCTTCCGCCTCTCCCCCTCTTTCACTCAGAGTTATGATGCAAGGGAAGTAACCAGTGAAAACCAGTGCCACCCAGTCATTCCCTAATTACTACCCTTTAGTTACTACCACTACTTCTGACCGGTTTTCAAGGTCAAACTCCAAAGTCAAGGTCACCACGGTTACGATGTTTCAATGGGACCCTCCCTGCACCACAATGCATCACCACGCAAACTTTGAAGCGATTCTGTACACTGGTTCATGAGCTACAGGGCGAACAAACAGAAGGGGACACACACACACACACACGCGCGCACGCACGCACACACACACACACACACACACACACACACACACACACACGCACGCACGCACGCACGCACCCACGCGCACACACACACACACACACACACACATACACATACACACACACACACACACACACACACACACACACACACACACACACACACACACACACACACACACACACACACACTTGTTCAAATATAAGAGGCATTAAGATAGTGGATGGGATTGTGCACGGTTTCCGCATGTAATGTGCACACTCTTTCAATTCATATAGATCTCTTACTTCCAGATTTGTTGGGGGGGGGGGGGGGGGGGGGGGGGGGGGGGGGGGGGGGGGGGGGGGGGGGGGGGGGGGGGGGTGGTGGGGGGGTTGGTTTGGGGGGGGGGGGGGGGGGGGGGGGGGGGGGGGGGGGGGGGGGGGGGGGGGGGGTGGGGGGGGGGGGGGGGGGGGTGGGGGATTGCGCATGGGTTTCCGCGCGGAACTTGCGCGTATAACGTGTGTGTGTTCCCTTAGAACAGCATTTCGAATCAACTAGCGACAATCCATGCTCCTTACAGTTGTCGTCTGCCCGATGGCACTTTGAAGGAAGAGGAGTAGCCGCCCTTTGAGGTCACGTGGCTAAATTGTGTGGCGGCTCTTTTTCTCTCAGTTCCAGACCGCCCCACCCGCCCCCCTCCGCCTCTGGGCGGACCCAGAGTCCTGCCGCCCCCGCCCCCTTTGTCCGGCATGTCCCCCCACCCCACCCCACCCCCCCGCCCTTCCTCCCGTTTTTTTTGTCTCTTTTTGCTGCCCCGTGTCCACCCTCTCCTCCCCACCCTGTCTTTTGACGTGTGTGACAGGCGTAACGAGGCGCTGGAGGGGCCCCGGGGTTATGGTTATTGTTATTATTATTATGGTCACATACAGAGGCTGGGTCATTGTCATTGTGGAGGAGGATGAGGAGGGTGCTGGATTTGTTGCTCTCTGCAGCTGCTGGGGATGCTTGCCTCTGTGATTGCCGAGGTCTTTTTTTTGTTGTTGCAAACATGAGTTTCGTGGAATGGTGTCCACAGCATAGCACATACATAATACCAATTCACAACTTGACGCGCGCGCGCGCGCACACGCACGCACGCACACACACACACACACACACACTCTCTCTCTCTCTCTCCCTCTCTCACCCACCCACCCACACCCACACCCACACATACACTCTCACACATACACACACACACGCACGCACGCGCGCACGCTCACACATACACACACATACACGCACGCACGCGCGCACGCTCACACATACACACTCACTCACTCACACACGCAACTAACTTTTGAAATGTTTGTAAAAAAAAAAAGTGTAGAAAGGATACATAAAATACCACCAAGTGCATGGTTTGACCAACTGAAACTCGCCACAACGCTAATGGGTAGAAAACTCTCTGGTCGTCTTTGAAATACTTCCACCTAAGAAGCCACACCTACACACAGACAACAATACAAACTCTTTCCCAACACTAGCCGCCAAGTCAACTGACAACGTGACAAAGTGACAATAGACAGCGGCACAGTTTTCAAGTACTCTTTTAATCTACGTCTGCTTCGTTTCCAAGCCTGAGATGGTCTCCCCTACATACTAAGGTACTCTACCCTATTCCCCTTTCCTTCTTGAGGTTTAACCCTTTCACCGCCAGCCATCTTTCAGCCAAACATTTCTATTAGACTTAATTAGGCACAGAAAAGATTTTGTCTGCAATATTGTGGGATTTCTCTGTGACACATTTAGAATAGGGTCCATCCTCACTGCCCAAAATTAGGAACACAATATTATTGAATAACAGACCCTGATTTCAAGGGTTTTATTTACACGGGTATTAAGTGATTGTGGTGCAAAAATGCGACATTGGCGGTGAAAGGGTTAATGACTTATCTACTTCATCCTCCTACACTGCTGGCCAATAGGAAGTGAAAACGTGTCCACTTGTCGCCTCGTTAAGGTCGGGGTCTGTTTGATATGCCTTCGGGCTCTGTCATCGGAAGTCGCTTAGCGGCCTCAAACTGGCCAATGACTGACCACTTTCCCTCTCAGGCCTTTCTACATGCTGTTTAATCAAAGTCGCAATGAATTGACGGTATTTCTGGGTCAAATTACATGTGTTGTTGTCGGTTTTTGTTGTGTGTGTTTTGCTGTTGATATTGCCTTTGCTGTTAGTGTCCTGCAAATCTCTTTGTCTTAGACATGTTTTACTATGCTTCAAACAAAATCATTTGGTCCAGTAAAATATTTTATATTTATAACAGGGATTAAGGCAACAAATAAACAAATTTAGTACGTACAATTTTTGTGAACAAATATTTTCAACAAAGAATAATACTATACTTTATTCTGAATATGGCAAAAGAGAGATTATTCCCACGTACGTGTACGGTAAAGATGATGCCCCAGAGCTATAAAGGTAACGACGTAGTGTTTTTCTTTGACAATAGTTACTCCTAATTGGATTCAACGATTTCCATTCTTCTTAAACAACCAAGCATTATATATATTTATGACATTGAACAGCAAGCTGAAAATCCTCCTTGTAGTAAAAAGTCAACATAATTGCCAGAGTATAGAAAAGAGCTTATTGATGACAAACAAGACTATTATTATGTGAAGCATCTGTAAAGTAATTCGTTTTCAACTTGCCCTACTTTATCATTACATTTTGTTTGCTAAGACTTAAAAGGGAGATTTTAATTTTGTTTCAGAAATGGTCACCGTTATTTTAAATAGGCCTACTGTCATGAATAACGTTTTATGAATTCTGCATAAGCGTAAATTTAGATCCTGTAAGGTGGGGGAAAACGTGCGTCAATAGCTTTTATTTATACTTCTTCTTCTTCTTCTTCTTCTTCTGCGTTCCCGGGCCATATGGCCATAATGGGTAAGATACGTATGTGTCTGGTTTTCAGTTTTCACTGGTCTCCCCGCTGCGTACAGCCGACACATTCCGATTCCCATTAAGCAGAAGAAGAAAATTAAGTGTTAGGAAAGTGGCGAGTCCATCAACTTGAGTCCTTAATGACTCGACAGGGCAGAAGAGCTGGAGGTCTTTGAAGAAGGCTCGTTAGGCGTGGAGGCCTGGGTGATGGTGCTAATGCAACGGAACACGGGGCCAAACAAGGCCACTGGCTGCAAGAGCGGGCGTGGCCGACTTCCAGCGATTACCTTGCTCTCTCGCCTCTCAACTGCCTGCCCTTCACGGCAACGCTGCCGCCTTATCTTTAATCAGGCCTGTGGGCCTCGCCCCGCGGCCTCCCCTCAAAGAAGAACCACGCACCTCCATATTCCCAGCTTCATCATCCCAAAACATGGCGGACAACCCTGAACTATGTATGTCCCCAAACTCGAAGAGCCCTCGCGAAGTGTAGCCGTGTAAAGCTACAAAGTGGTTGATCGCGCCCACTGTCCTAAAGCGGGCTAATCCGCCAGGTAATTGGCAGGCGCGAGGAGGCCGCCTTCTATGGGCCCAGCCAAGCGCGCCAGGCTTTGATGACGGGGTGGGAAAGGGGAGGTTATGTAAAGGGGCCACCGGAGGGGTGCTGGCCCAAAGCTGACCACGGCTTGTACACGGCGCGGTGGACAAACAGAAAGTGGAAGGGCTGGCCTCAGCCTGTAGGGGGTCGTCCTCCTGACCACTCAGGGCCGCGGCCAGCTGTTGTTGTCCTCTTCAGCCAGTGGTCATCGGGGCAGGGGTGGGCGGGGTACGAGAGGCCTGGCTTGTGTAACCGTTTTTCAGGGAACCCTGCTTTCCGCTCCCCTTGTGCTGCGCCTCAGTGCCTGGCGTGTGGGTGGCGGGCCCCTGTCAAATCTGTTGTCACTGCAGGAATGGAACGCCAGTTGCTTCACCTTTGGCCTGACGTGGCTCTTGTTTGTCTCTCTCTCTCTCTCTCTCTCTCTCTCTCTCTCTCTCTCTCTCTCTCTCTCTCTCTCTCTCTCTCTCTCTCTCTCTCTCCTCTCTCTCTCTCTCCCTCCCTCCCCCCCCTCTCTCTCTCTCCTCCCTCCTCTCTCTGTGGCAGATGTTAAAACCTTTAACTTTGTTGGTTGTGTCCAAAGTCTTTGCGTTTCTTGTTCTCAGAAAAAAAAAATCAGACACTATTGTATAGTTACCAAGTCGTTTAAAAACAAATAGCTGCTTTAAAACGATTCCACACAGACCTTCTGACTATCTGTAGTTTACTTCTTGAAATGCAGAATATCACAATGACAAGGACATCAAATGGACCATGAACTCATGATTATGAAGGATTATATACTATATGGACGACGCTAATTTTGAGTTTCACGCAGCTCCGAATCCCATTAACAATAAACTTCACAGTCAAGAAGTCAGCATTTTGCGCAACACCAAGAGAAGGAACGAAAATAAAGAAGAGTGAGAGAGAGATTGAGAGAGAGAGAGAGAGAGAGAGAGAGAGAGAGAGAGAGAGAGAGAGAGAGAGAGAGAGAGAGAGAGAGAGAGAGAGAGAACACTGAACATGAAAATTGTTTTAATGTACATTGGCCATGGGCCACGGTACAAAAAGGAAAGGGTGGGGGAATGCAAATCAACGTACGAAATAACATAGCTATTGCAAGTACGCACTAAATTCACCCATGTCACATGTGTGTGTGAGAGAGAGAGAGAGAGAGAGAGAGAGAGAGAGAGAGAGAGAGAGAGAGAGAGAGAGAGAGAGAGAGAGAGAGAGGAGTGGGGGGGGGGGGAGGGAGACAGAGAAACAAAGATAGACAGAATAACATATGCCTACATCATTTTCCGTAACACTTAAAGAGAAAAAAGGAAAGAGAGAAACAAGGTGTGTGTGTGTGTGTGTGTGTGTGTGTGTGTGTGTGTGTGTGTGTGTGTGTGTGTGTGTGTGTGTGTGTGTATGTGTGCGCGTGCGTTCGTGTGTGTGTGTGTGAGTGAGAGAGAGAGAGAGAGAGAGAGAGAGAGAGAGAGAGAGAGAGAGAGAGAGAGAGAGAGAGAGAGAGAGAGAGAGAGAGAGAGAGAGAGAGAGAGAGAGAGAGAGAGAAAACAGAGACAGAAACAGAGACAGAGACAAACAGACAGCAGTTAGAGAGACTCACAGACAGAAATACGCTGAGAGATTATTGTTGAGAGTAATACACCCTAAAAACCACACCACAACCATAATCGTCTCCTCCTTCTCCACCCCCCCCTCCACCCTCCACCCACCCCCACCCCCCCCCCTCCAACATTCACTCCCTACCCCCAGCTCTCAGCTCATCTAAGTTTGTCGCAGACTGGCTTTAGGAGTAAAGTGCCAGCTCCCCACTGCTTTAATAATGTTCTTCCAGCGCGTCGTAAAGCTGGAGCGCCCCGTATTCACAGCTCATTACGTCAAGAGGCCAGTAAGGAATACCCTTCTTCCAGACAAGAGGATGTATAATAATAAGGAGGAAGAGGAACTGCGACGGTACAGCCTTTCTGAGAACTGTTCGCTTAGTTGTTGTTTTTTTGGATGGAGTCGCTTAAAAATGTTTGCAATTATTCCAAGATCGTCTTCAAGAGTATTTTATTTTTTTGTTCAACAGACTTACAAACGCGTTTTAGCATGATTAGTCCTACAAATATCACAATGACAAAAACAATGCGCTCTCTCTCTCTCTCTCTCTCTCTCTCTCTCTCTCTCTCTCTCTCTCTCTCTCTCTCTCTCTCTCTCTCTCTCTCTCTCCTCTCTCTCTCTCTCTCTCTCTCTCTCTCTCTCTCTCTCTCTCTCTCTCTCTCTCTCTCTCTCTCTCTCTCTCTCTCTCTCTCTCTCTCTCTCTCCCTCTCTCTCTCACACTCTCACACACACTCAATAAAGATCATCATTTTGACTTGACTTGACTTGACCTGACACACACGCACGCACGCACGCACGCACGCACGCACGCACACACACACACACACACACACACACACACACACACACACACACACACCACCCCTTGAACATTTCAACATTGTTTAGCCTTTTATGATGTTTTCCCAACTGACAGTGTAAAAACACATATTTTGAAGCTGTTGCAACAACGTGCATGAATATATATATATTTTTTTAATCGGTATTACTAGTCTGCCTCTCTCGATGTCTAGCTGCAGAATAGCGTGTCTACCTATAACAATATTATGAAAGCAAAAGTACATTTTAACCCTTTCACCGCCAGCCATATTTCAGCCAAAAATTGCTATTAAATTTACCTGGGTAGAGAACAAAATATGTCTGCAGTATTGGGGATTCTTCTGTGACATACAAAATAAGGTTTATCCTTACTTTCCAAAACTAAGAGAATAGGGTCTTTGGATAATAATAATAATAACAGTACATTTATATAGCGCTTTACCTCAGATGAGCCCAAAGCGCTTTACAATCAATTATTCATCAACAGATCACAAAAAACAACATTCAAGAGTGACACCAACCACCAACAGCACATATGCAAAGCAACTCTCTCTCTCTCTGTAACACACACGCGCGCACACACACACACACACACACACGCGCGCACGCACACGCACGCACACACACACACACACACACACACACACACACACACACACACACACACACACACACACACACACACACACACACACACACACACACATAAACACACAATTATTGACGCCAACTCGTTCATACCCCATTCGGTAAGCCACAGCAACTGAGCCGCATGGACTGACCACATACACCAACACACATACACAAACACCCTCACACACAACGTACGCACGCAGACAGACACACAGACACGCACACAAACACACAAACACACATGCGTGCACACACAACCCACAAAACCAAAATACACACAAGCACACATTCATGCTCACACACACACACAACAACACACACACACACTCACACACACACACACACACACACACACACACACACACACACACACACACACACACACACACACACACACACACGCGCGCACGCGCGCGCGCGCACGCACCACAAAACACAGCACAAACCTCTTAAATCAATCTTCCCTCACGTGCACACAGCGATAGACAACTGATCAAATATTTAGGGCGCAGCAGGAAAAAGATGGGTTTTAAGAGAGGTTTTGAATGAAGAGACTGAGTTGGAGTGTCGGAGAGGAGAAGGCAGAGAATTCCACAGAGATGGTGCTTGACAAGAAAAAGAACGTTGGCCAGCAGATTTGAGACGGATGGAGGGAATGGAAAGGAGACGAGAATCAGAAGACGAACGTAGTTGGCGAGCTGGGACATAGAGATGAAGAAGATCAGAGAGATACAGGGGAGCTTGATCATTCATAATAGACCCCATTTTGATGCCTTTTAGTGACATAGGTGTTGCATCACTGTGGTGCTAAAATGCGACATTGGCGGTGAAAGGGTTAATCATTCAAATAATCCCATTCATGTGACAGATGCTTACGTCTTTTATTGATCAATTGTGAAAGTTTTTGTTTTATGATTTTTCATTTTCGTACTCTCGCACAACAGTTTTGTTTAGACATGCTTGTATTTCGAGTATTGCATGATGCATTTTGAATCATTTCACTGATCTTACATCATGGTTTAGTGTTAAAAGATCTTCAGACAGGCATACAGATTTTATTTATTTATGTTTTATCATTATCTTTGGTTTAAAGAGGGTTTTGCATTCACCAACAACACATGTAACATTGTTTCCAATGAAAGAATAATGGCATCAAGCTTGAAGTTTATATTGTGCCTACTTTTACCATTATAATGTACGTATGGCAGCTGGCAAATACAACACATAAGTACTGTCATGCTTTACGTGAATACAGTTTAAAAAATGGAATCAGTTTCCAAGATTATCAATGAAAATAAACAAAGCATTATTTGTTGTTGTTGTACAGTTCTCTGAAAAAAAGTGTAGGCTACCTTAGGCGTAGTAACCTTACTTCTAGACATACAATAGGCCTACCATTAAGTGAACTATACCATTTTACATTTTATAACTGACGAAACGAAACAAGCAGGTGTTCAATATAATAATATAATTTACGTAGAAGCTTATTCAAGCCGATCAGATTCGTTAAATCTGGGTAAAGTTTTACTAGAGGACGGTCGCAGCGCGACTAACTGTTACGCCAAAAGGGGTCTAAGAAACACCAAAACGTTTGCTAAGGTCAGATAACTCTTAAAGATTACTCTTCACTTTTGGGAGAGAGAAAAGAGTTGCTATCAAAAGGGAGATAAATCATACCTCTCTGTCAGTTTGTACAAAGATTTCGATTTCATCCACGTCTATTTGTGTGCATAAAATTAAATTTGCACTATATTTTCATCATCTAACATGATGAAAAATTAAGAAAGAACACTCAAAAACACTTGCGTTTTAATTTGCTAAAAGCATTCCGTATAATTCATGATAGACTAAAGAATATTTGTCGGAGACAAACTTGTTGTCTTGGTCTTACATTTTGAAAGTAAAAGTCACGTTCACGCGAGATACAAAAATAAAGCCGGAAGCAAGATATTTTCCATGATTCTTCAAATAGTTTGTCGCTTGCTACCTACCTCCAAAGGAGCCACAAAACGTTTGCGAAACTATGGGCAAAGGAAGGCGTTTCTTAGGACCGTTCTTGCCGATTTGAGCAAAAACTACGAACGTTAGCCCTTGTGAAACGGACCCCTGGTTCTGTTCAGAAAGTGTCGAACTTAACGCGGTGAAGGAGTCTACGTTACTACGCTGCAGAGGGCTTGAAGGATAAGTGGCAAGACCCCCTCCGTCCTCCCTGAACAAATCTGTTTAAGAAAGGGCACCCTCCACTCGCTTATCGCGGTCTTGTATCGCGTATTTCCAGCGGATTTGTTGCGTTAAGAGCTCTTCGGTGTTTGAGTGTGTGCTGCCACCCCCCGCTCCAGTCTACGCCGTTTTCATTCACCCCTCCCTCTTCATAAGCCCTCTATATTTGCGTTCTCCGCAGGCTTGCCATTTTCTTATTTTATTACGCTTTCGGAAACCGCCGTTTTGTTTCAATTTCAATCTGGTTTTATCGCGCCATCTGAAGATTTCCAAAGTCTGCTCTGTCGGCTCAAGGCGTCCGCCCCCTCCTGCGAATGCCCCAGCTCGCATAATGAGCACATGGGACGCAACTCCACGCCGTTTTTGATGAGGCTTAAGGGGGGGGGGGGGGGGGGAAAATAGACAACATCTGTCAGGTGCCCCCCAACGCCACCCCCTCCCGACCTCCTCTACCATGTCTTTTTTCCACTCTTTTCTCATTTAAGATCTGATACAAATAAGATTTTCAAACGTAAACTTGTTCTCAGAAAAAAAGCCTTCTCTTTATACCCTAATTCATGTTTTATGCACGCGAAAGAACTTCGCAACTGAGCGAGTGCCAAAGGTTCCATCATGCGTGATATTAAAATTGATTAAGGTGGGCTTCTATGATTCTTTGATGTAGGGGCATGGCGTGTTTATATTGCCCTGCGTCATGCAAACATTTCCGTGTTCGGTTTCTCTCACCTTCCCACATAGTAGGTCCTAAACCCTTGTTCGTGGTCCATATTATAGCCTACCCCCCCCCCCCCCCCCTCCTCTCCTCCTCTCTCTCCCACCACTTTCTACCTCTTTGTTAATAATGGTGGCTTCTTGCTAAGTTTAACAAATACCTTATCTGTACAAACGCTGTAAACACATATATGTAGTTAGTTAGTTAATCTGTTATAGTCCCGTCAACAGCTATGGTTATCTCAGGACTGTCACCGCATAAACTTCGACCACGTATAGCGTAAACACACATCAATGATTCTTAGCAACGTCCAAAACCATGAAAACAACAACAAAAACACCAGTACAATTCACGACATGGCATGTTCATCATTGTACCCTATAGCTCATAATTTAACACAGTGCTGGAAACGTTGAGCCACTCTACTCTACTTATCGGATCCAGATTACAAAAACAGTAAAAAAAATAAAAAAAAGGGATAACAAACACATCCTAGTAAAAAAAAAAAAAAAAGGCCATATAGGCAAATATGCACTGCAGAAATGAATGGGCAACATGTGCCCACTCAAGTGCGTAAGGTCTCACGCGTGAAAGCCAGTGAACAAAAAAACCAACAACTGGCATGTCATAAATTGTAAATGAGGATGGAGAGAATGAAAAATGGGGATGAGGGGCTACTCTTAGTTTTAAGACTCCCCCACCACCACAAGGTGGAAGCCCGCAGGGGAGATATATAGATGTAGACTAATTGCATTTGGATTGATTTTAACATCTTTATACCCAGTTGTCTTACGTTGAATTCAGAACATCTGGGTAGATGTTTTTAATAAGGCTTTATACTACTTCTTGGCGACAAGAAAGGGCAATAATTTTAGGACTGAGTTGACCATGCCACCTAGTGACCAGTCAGGGGCAAATAATTTTCTGTGGCTATTTACTACGATTTCGTGACAGGCTAGGACGATAATCTTATGTAGGTTGTCTGTCTTTGTCATACTCTCTCTCTCTCTCTCTCTCTCTCTCTCTCTCTCTCTCTCTCTCTCTCTCTCTCTCTCTCTCTCTCTCTCTCTCTCTCTCTCTCTCTCTCTCTCTCTCTCTCTCTCTCTCTCTCTCTCTCTCCCCTCCCCCTCTCTCTCTCTCTCTCTCTCTCTCTCTCTCTCTCTCTCTCTCTCTCTCTCTCTCTCTCTCTTATCATCAGTGTAATGTTATGGAATATTGTGTTACTTATGTATCTATTGTTTATTGCCATTTGCATTCATGATGCTTTGTAACCCCATCAGAAGGGGCTGTGGCCTATCTGATTAAAACTTCTGCTTCCGCTTCTGTCTCTCTCTCTGTCTGTCTGTCTGTCTGTCTCTCTCTCTCTCTCTCTCTCTCTCTCTCTCTCTCTCTCTCTCTCTCTCTCTCTCTCTCTCTCTCTCTCTCTCTCTCTCTCTCTCTCTCTCTCTCTCTCTCCTCTCTCTCTCTCTCTCTCTCTCTCTCTCTCTCTCTCTGTTCGTGTCTTCCATACATCACCCCATTCTCTCTCTTCAAGCCTCACTTGCCTCTCACTGTCTGTCTGTCTGCCCCCCCCCCTCTCTCTCTCTCCCCTCTCTCTCTCTCTCTCTCTCTCTCTCACCCTCTCTCTCTCTCTCTCCTCTCTCTCTCCCTCCCTCTCTCTCTCCCCCTCTCTCTCGCTCTCTCTCCCCCTCTCTCTCTCACCCCCTCTCTCTCTCTCCCTCTCTCTCTCTCTCTCTCTCCCTCTCTCTCTCACTCACTCTCGCTCTCTCTCTCCCTCTCTCTCTCTCTCTCTCTCTCTCTCTCCCTCTCTCTCTCTCTCTCTCTCACCCTCTCTCTCTCTCTCTCTCTCCCTCTCTCTCTCCCCTCTCTCTCTCTCTCTCTCCCCCCCCTCTCTCTCTCTCTCTCACCCTCTCTCTCTCCTCTCTCTCTCTCTCTCTCTCTCTCTCTCTCTCTTTCTCTCCCCCTCTCTCTCTCTCTCTCCATGCCATTACGTTACCGCCTTTGATTCCTACCCTGTTCCAGGATTGCAACGGATGGCCATCTAAGCCGCATGCAAGATGCAGAGGTTGCACCGGGCGACACGCATCTCCAATGACAATCTGGTAGGGGAAGGCCGTCATCGTCCACAACTTTCCCTCGCAAATTAGGGCCAGGGGCTTGCTTTCGTTTCACGGCGTCACACCTTGATTAGGTGTCACCTTGATTGGAGATAAACCCTTCCCTAGCACTAATACTACCTACCACCCCTGGTTAAGATTGAAAAAGAAAAAGAAAAAAAGGCAAGCCTTATAAACGTAAGTAACCCTGGTTCTGAAGACGAGAGAGAGAGAGAGAGAGAGAGAGAGAGAGAGAGAGAGAGAGAGAGAGAGAGAGAGAGAGGAGGGGGGAGGGAGGGAGAGAGACAGAGACTGAGAGAGTGACATCAGTCTTCAGATACTTTATTTAGCAAGTAAGCATTAATACAACCACCCCTGGTTAAAATGGACACAAAAGCAAAAAAGGCTAGCCTTGTAAACGTAAGTAACCCTGGTTCTGAAGACGAGAGAGAGAGAGAGAGAGAGAGAGAGAGGGGGGGGGGAGAGAGAGAGAGAGAGACAGAGACTGAGAGGAGAGAGAGAGACTGAGAGAGTGACATCAGACTTCAGATACTTTATTTAACAAGTAAGCATTAATACAACCACCCCTGGTTAAAATGGACACAAAGCAAAAAAGGCTAGCCTTGTAAACGTAAGTAACCCTGGTTCTGAAGACGAGAGAGACAGAGAGAGACGAGAGAGAGAGAGAGACAGAGAGAGAGAGAGAGAGAGAGAGAGAGAGAGAGAGAGAGAGAGAGAGAGAGAGAGAGAGAGAGAGAGAGAGAGACAGAGAGAGAGAGAGACTTCAGAGATACTTTATTTAACAAGAGAGAGGACACAAAGCAAAAAAGGCTAGCCTTGTAAACGTAAGTAACCCTGGTTCTGAGAGAGAGAGACAGAGAGAGACAGAGAGAGAGAGAGAGAGAGAGAGAGAGAGAGAGAGAGAGAGAGAGAGAGAGAGAGAGAGAGAGAGAGGGGATGGGGGTAGGGGGACACATAATTTCATTAAAAATCACTGGGAGTACGATTGTCTGGATTGGAATGTGGGTAAACTGACATTATGGGTTTCTTCATCAGAGCATCAGAAACAATTTGAATTATGCCAATCTTCATTCTGATCGATTGACTGGTCTCTTAACACTTATTACAACAATTGTAAACAATAGAATTCACAGGGATTACGATTATACATATAGTGTGTCATTTGAGTGAACTGACGCAACGGGTATCATCGTGGACCATCAGGGAAAACTCTGCCAAGTTTCATTTTGATTGATGCAGTAGTTTATGATGTAGAGAAATGCTCTCTCTCTCTCTCTCTCTCTCTCTCTCTCTCTCTCTCTCTCTCTCTCTCGTGTCTCTCTCTCTCTCTCTCTCTCTCTCTCTCTCTCTCTCTCTCTCTCTCTCTCTCTCTCTCAATCTCTCTCTCTGTCTCTGTATGCGCGTGTGTGTGGTGGTGGTGTATGTGCGTACGTGTGTGTGTGCATGTGTGCGTGCGCGCGCGCGCGCGTGTGTGTGTGTGTGTGTTGTGTGTGTGTCTCTCTGTGTGTGTATGTCTGTCTGTTCTGTCTGTGCCTATGTTTGATAATGATGTGCCGTTTTTCACGCTGTGATTGAAAAAGAAATCCATACACGAGACAAGAGTAAGTAACCCTGGTTTTGAAGACGAGAGAGAGAGAGAGAGAGAGAGAGAGAGAGAGAGAGAGAGAGAGATAGAGAGAGGAGAGCGAGAGAGAGAGAGAGAGAGAGAGAGAGAGAGAGAGAGAGAGAGAGAGAGAGAGAGAGAGAGAGAGAGAGAGAGAGAGAGAGAGAGAGAGAGAGAGAGAGAGAGGGGGGGGGAGGGAGAGAGACTTTTTCAATCTTAACCAGGGGTGGTAGTATTAGTGTTAGGGAAGGGTTTATCTCCAATCAAGGTGTCCCCAGTACCAACCGAAACGTTCTTCGCCATTTTGTTGTCATCCTAAGAAAACAAAAGGAGGAGGATACAGTGTAGCCAACCAACTTCTACCTGGAATGCAAACGAAATCAATCCGGGGTAATCCCTTACAAGGAGTGCACCACCACTTTGCACGGCACCGCCTGTACATTTCTCTTCGATCACCTTGCAAGATTAAGCGGAGGTGGCAGTTTAAATCTTAATGCCTTGTTGGATGGCTGCTGCCCTAGGGCGTTGCTAAAACAGCAAGCACTCGCCAACATTGCACGTGCACGACATCGTCTTTTTCATTCTTGTGTTCGCTCTAATAGTTCAATAGTAGTACCTACTACCACCACAGACGGATGGATAGAAGAGATACTCTGTCTCTATAGACTACAACGTGTAATCATGAGTGCGTCTTAGACAGTCAACACAGGTAGTAGTATGCAAATTAAGCTAAACAGCTAATCGTTTGGGAACAATGTGTCGGCTGAATGCAGCGAGGAGACCAGTGAAAACTGGAAGACGGACACATACGTACCATTGTGGCCTTATGGCCTGGGAACGCAGAAGAAGAAGAAGAAGAAGAAGAAGAAGAGAAGAAGGAGGAGGAGGCTAATTTACAAACTACTACTTGTGTTGACTGTCTAAGGCGCATTCATGATTACACGCCTGTGGCGTTACAAGCGGTTTCCTGTACTTTACAAGCTGGCAGTCCAACAGTGCTCATTTTTCTGGCGGCCATAGGTAATGGTTTTAACCTATGAAACATGATTTGATTTTCTAACATTGCTGGACATGGTATGGCCACACACGCACACAAGTATTTCACAAAAATATGTGCCGTAATTGAACTTTATAAACTGTTATTATTACCGTTATTGTAATTTTATTAGTGTCATATAAAACCTTGTATTGGTTTTAAAACATTGATTCTGATTCTGACAATATTAACTTGTGGCGGTGCCATAGCCGATGAGGTTTAACCGAGGCGTGGTCACCGCTACAGCTATCTGTATTAATGAAAAATCGGGACTTTACTGGTTTCGTACTGCCTCCGGGCATTGCCTCCAGTATTATTCCCACCATATTTGTATTTACAAATGTCCCATATGTGTCTGATTCAGACCAAGAGGACGTAAAACTCCATTTTCGTCATTCTGATCCTGATTCTGATTCTGATTCGCACAAGCGTACATTTTTATGTGCGTTTCTTATTGTCTCTGTACTTCTGAGCATTTCCCACTATTTCACCACGACAAGACCATGATAATTATGCAAGTCACATTATGGTCTCAATACACGTGAACATTTTTCACTCTTTCCCCATGACAACACAGTGATAGGCCAGTCATAATATCACTTGCGCATCAACTGTGTTGCCATGGAGGAAAGAGTGAAACATGTTCGCGCACACAGAGACCTTTATGACTGGCCTATCACCGTCTTGACATGGGAAAAGAGTGAAAATGTTCACGTGTACAGAGACCTTTATGACTGGCCTATTATCGTGATGACATGAGGAAAGAGTGAAAAATGTTCACGTGTACAGATACCTTTATGACTGGCATAATTATCACCGTGATGACATGGGAACAGAGTGAAAATGTTCACGTGTACAGAGACCTTTATGACTGGCCTATCACCGTGATGACATGGGAACAGAGTGAAAATGTTCACGTGTACAGAGACCTTTATGACTGGCCTATTACCGTGATGACATGGGGAAAGAGTGAAAAATGTTCACGTGTGCAGAGGCCTTTATGGCTGGCCTATCACCGTGATGACATGGGAACAGAGTGAAAATGTTCACGTGTACAGAGACCTTAACCCTTTCACCGCCAATGTCACATTTATGCACCACAATGGTTTAACACCCATGTCACCAAAAGGCATCAAATCAGGGCCTGTTATCCGAAGACCCTGTTTTCTTAATTTTGGGAGGTAAGGATAGGCCTAATGTTATACATGTCACAGAGGAATTCCCAATATTGCAGATAATTGTTTTTCTCTTCCCAGTTAAGTTTAATGGTATTTTTGGCTAAAAAATGGCTGGCGGCGTAAGGGTTAAACAGTACAACCGCAAGCAATGAAGACAAGATGTGTTTGTGTGTCTGTTGTCCTGTTTTGTGTGGAGACCTACCGGAATGCTAAATGCTACACGGAGTGGCCATCTCTCTCGACCTAGCATTTCTGTCTAACGAGGACAATTTTGGGTTTCAGTTTTTTTCCCCAGTTATGTGTGTGCATCAAGGCTTCTATTCAGCCAACCATAAAACTACGATACAGATGAGTGAGGCCTACGCGCAGTCAAACGAGAGGACACCAGAAAAAGCCAATTGTCTCTCGGCCATTAAGGGAGGTTTGTACTCTGTACCGGTCATTATCTCCGGCATCTCCAGCCATAGATACCGGAATTAATGGAACACGGTTACGCTGTTGTCAGTGTTTCTTGCAAGTAAACAGCCACATAAGACACCAAGTAATTGGGTACGCGCTGCACTTGCGGCGACGCGCCTTCCGGGGGAGAGCAGCCCGAATTTTACAGAGATAAGTCTCTGTGACTAGAATATACCAAATGCCAAAAAAAGACCACCTTCTGGAAGTTCTGTGCTTGTAACTTCCTCTAATCTACCCTCTTTGACTCTGCCTTTTTCTCTTTGCTTTCTATCATCTACTATATTTCTGACTTATTGGCCCATTCTCCTGCATTTATTAAAAAAATTCTTCCAAATATTTTTTTTCCTTGGAGCTCCTTCGAAATCGGAATGTGTCGGCTGTACGCAGCGGGGAGACCAGTAAAAACTGAAAACGGGGCAAATATGTACCTTGCCCATTACGACCATATGGCCTGGGCACGCAAAGAAGAAGAAGTAGAACCCTTTCAAAAGCAAAAAAGTTCTTTCTTCTTTTTCTTAATGTGTGCAGTATGTTCTGCCATACTGTTGTAAATGTGGTGTAGCGGTTTTGATTTGATTGTTCTTCCATGAATAATATTGTGAACAACAAAATGAAATGAGAGAGAGAGAGAGAGAGAGAGAGAGAGAGAGAGAGAGAGAGAGAGAGAGAGAGAGAGAGAGAGAGAGAGAGAGAGAGAGAGAGAGAGAGAGAGAGAGAGAGAGAGAGAGAGAGAGAGAGAGATGCTGCTTGTGCTCAGATATATGTAAAAGTACATTTTGCATCCGACTTTGCATGAGTGTGGATGCGATCACTGATGTAGCTTACGCAAACGAACATGCACTAACATTTATGCAGGCATAAATTGGCTCGCATGCGCACACACGTACACACACACACGCGCACACACACATATACATACACACATACACACACACACACACATACGCGCGCGCGCACGCACACGCACGCGCACACGCACGCACACACACACGCACACGCACACGCACACGCACACGCACACACACACACACACACACACATACATACACACACACACAAACACACATACACTGACACACACACACACACACACACACACACACACACACACACACACACACACACACACACAAACACACACATATTTGAGTACGTGTGTTTGCATACAGGCTCGCACATGCGCGTAAACAGTCATACAGATACCGACAGAAGGACAATACATAATTATGATTACTATTATCCTTATTACAATTAATAAGGAAAACACGAGAGTGTTTATACCAAGTAGTCACTTAGCACACGTTAAACCCAGTGGCAACAGACAGCTGTCATTAGGTCAAAACGTACCGCCCCCCCGCCCTCTCCTCATCCGTCACACAAAAAGTCGCATGTAAAAAAAAAAGGATGGCGCACCTCTGGCTGCGACGCAGTCACCAGGTGAGAGCAACCCGGATTTCACTATAAAGTATAAAGTGACTATAAAGTACCAATACCAATACCAATACCAAACACATTTTGATATTTTGAAAACACGAATCACCTTGGTCTGTTTTTGTGTGTGTAGAATTTGAAGCCTCGGGAGATAGGCCTATCAAGAAGATTAAGATTAAAATTAAAATTATACCCCCGTCGACAACAAAGGCCATGTCAGGGCTCTCACCACGTTAAATCTTACCACGTATTAAAAAGGGAAAAAAACACAAGGTAAAACCAAAATCAACGTTTTTTAGTTAAAATACTTTTTTAAAAACCCCCAACATTAATCAATCAAAAACTCAGCAAGTAAAAACATGACACGTCTAGAATTAAAAACACCACAGTAGCTTACATCAAGTGAAATCAAGAAGTCTTGTCCGCAAAGAAGCCACCACAGCTCAATCCAACTGCGACCCGACTGTGACATATTTGAAGCATGATTCTCGTGACATACTTTTCTGATGAAATCCTTCCAGTTTCGATCACTAAATTTGTAGTCCCCCGTACGCGGTCCTGATGAAACGTCTCTATTTTTGCATTGACATTTTCTGAGTAGAATTATTTTAAGACGGAAGTATTTCACGTGAACCATGCCTCACAGACGTCGTCATAGTCGGGAAGCAGTTGGATAGAAATCGCACGTGTGTGGCAGCCCCTTAAAGACCCAGCACGTCACGTGTCAAAATCACGTTTTTCACGTGTTTTCCCTCTTATAGCTGGTAAGAAATCTTAAGAAATTTTCCAAGCATAAGAGGGAATGTGACACGTGACGTGGGGGGTCTTTAACTTTAAACGCCAGTTTTGCGCTGTGAATGGTTCAGGTGGTGTGCAGCACTCTCTCTCTCTCTCTCTCTCTCTCTCTCTCTCTCT
The DNA here is from genome assembly GCA_017654935.2 of Phymorhynchus buccinoides. Lineage (NCBI taxonomy): Eukaryota > Metazoa > Mollusca > Gastropoda > Neogastropoda > Raphitomidae > Phymorhynchus > Phymorhynchus buccinoides. The sequence continues at coordinate 31,570,581 of CM065680.1, read as the reverse complement.
CTCTCTCTCTCTCTCTCTCTCTCTCTCTCTCTCTCTCTCTCTCTCTCTCTCTCTCTCTCTCTCTCTCTCTCTCTCTCTCTCTCTCTCTCAATGGTTGGTTTAACGTCTAATTAGGCGTAGCCTCTTATAGACAGTATAGCAGTCATAACATCAATCTAAAGTAACATCAATCTTGTTCATGTCAGTTGGGGCAGTTGGTGGGTGCCTCGTGCCTCCATACGGGGAGCTGGACGACCCCGCCCCCTCCACGAGTCTCTCCCCGTGCGGAGACCGGGGAGTCTTTCGTAAAAATAATAGTTCCCCCCCTTCTGGGTGTTCTGTGCTTGTAACTCCCTCTAATTTGCCACTCTCTTTGACTCTGCCTTTTCCCTTTGCTTTCTGTCATCTACTATCTTTCTGACTTGTTGGCCCATTCTCCTGCCCTTTCCCCCAAAACAATCTCCCAAATAACGTTTCTCCTTTGAGCTCCTCCGAAATCGGAATGTGTCGGCTGTACGCAGTGAAAACTGAAAACGGACACATACGTACCGTACCCATTATGGCCTTTTGGCCTGGGAACGCAGAAGAAGAAGAAGAAGTTCATGTCAGTACTGTCAACACAATTATCCTCATATGTGACCAGCAAGGAAACAATTAAATGTGATCGAATAGGAACATAGGAACTCTCATATAAGGGTTATTATTCAAATCCCTTTATATAACGGAAACGAACCAGGCCTTGTAGTCGTGAGTGCGTCTTAAACAGTCAACACGGGTAGTAGTATGTAAATTAGGCTAAACAGCCAATCACTGTGGGAGTTTAGTCTAATTTATATACTAGGGGAAGACGGGGTAAAAAGCGCATGGGCGGGTAAGAAGCCCACCCCAATTATCTCATGAAATGAAGCAAATTTCAGTCTCATTTTGCCCATGAGACGAGCGTTAATGTCTAGCATTCGTCTCATGGGCAAATTTGACTGAAATTTTCTAGCATTCGTCTCATGGGCAAATTTGACTGAAATTTTCTTTATTTCATGAGATAATTGGGGTGGGCTTCTTACCCGCCCATGCGCTTTTTACCCCGTCTTCCCCTACTATCCGTGTTGACTGTCTAAGACGCACTCATGGCTACAGGGCCTGATGTTCAAACCAACCAAGACTACAACTTGATTACAAGACAGGGATAACGGTCAAAGA
>CM065680.1:31559405-31564405 GCA_017654935.2 Phymorhynchus buccinoides | reverse complement strand
TTATTTTGAGTAGGCACACTATAAGCTTTAAGCTTGTTGCTGCCGTCATTCATGTTCATTTTATTTGGTGTATATGTTTTGCTTGTCAATAAAAAATCAATTAAACCAAGACGGAAAAACGCAATGAACCACGACTGTGACAAATGCCGCGGTGTACTGCAGTACATAGGGGGGGGGGGGGGGGGGGGGGGTCGTGTTAGATAATGGCCTTTATCATGACTGCAATTAATTATTGAACAAAGATAATTAGCTGAAAATGTTCATAAAATACAGCTTCATGTTTGGTAAGAAAGGCAAAAACGGAAAAATGGAATTAACCGAGAAATGTAGGGGGGGGGGGGGGGGGGGGCACATCTTGACCTTTACCCGAAATTTCATCAGAATCAGTTCATAATTTTTTTAAACTTCATTTGCCTGTCTTGGTAGGGTCACTTCCCTGAGGAATAATACATGTATGTTTGTATTGAAATTCTAAGATAGAATGAGTACAATCAAGCTTATGATTGAAATATATTTTATTATTTTACTGATACACATTACGAACTCGCGTATGCTTTGAGTACTGTATAACATGCTAAAGCTTATCATTTCTATTTTTCGCTTTGTTTATTTTGATTAAGATTTTATTCATTGACTCTTCAGATCACTTTATTCAGAGCTGATTTAAAGCGTCGGCCCTATATATGTTCACAGTTTTCAAATTTGTCATAACTTTTGAGTTAAATGTACTGTTTCTTCTTCTTCTTTTCTTCTTCTTCTTCTTCTTCTTCTTCTTATTCTTCTTCTTCTTCGATCGCTCAGACAGTTTCCTGTCAATTATGAACGCAGATGCGTCATTCTACCGTTGTGCGCCTAACTAAGAAATAGTTTGGCCCAGCAAGTCCGACCTTCGGCTTGAGGAAATCTTTTTGAAAGTGTTTCGTGGGGGGGAAAAAGGCAGGAGAATGGACCGGTTAGGCAGAAAGATAGTAGATGACAGTAAGCGAAGGGAAAAGGCAGAGTCAAAGAGAGTGACAGTTGACAGGAAGTTACAAGCACAAGTCGGGCCATTTCTTTATTGGAAAGTTCCTAGATATCCTAACTACCTATCCACGTGCTAAGGTCCTAGGGGGAACTATTTATGCAAAGCGGTGAAGACATTAACCAGCATCGCTTCGCCCCTGGTTAACAAGGAAACTAGAACAAACCCGTAACTTCACATGAAACATATCGCTGGTTAACTAGAACAAACCCGTAACTTCACATGAAACATATCGCTGGTTAGCTAGAACAAACCCGTAACTTCACATGAAACATAAATTATCGCTACTAATAAAGAACAATATTCGTGTTAAGTAATTGAATCAGTTACCTATTTTTATCATTTTCTTTTTATGAGTTCAATACATGATATGGAATTTGTGACACCATTGGCTTCTAGTAGTAGCATTACTGTAACATTGCTGTCTTGAAAAAAACAGAAAAAAACACCCGACAGTTCTTCTACCGACTAACGGACATCTGCCCCATACACGTCAATTAAATGTCAATACAGATTTGGTCTGGGTCGAATAAGCCCTTACATATTCCCTTAGAATACAGTGGAACCTCCCTTATAAGACCTCCCATTATAAGACTCCCTCCCACATAAGACCTGCTTCTTTGAGACATTGCCCTTCTTTGTAAGTATTAAAAAAGTAGCTCCCTTATAAGACCCCTCCCTTTTAAGACCTCATTTTGGATGATTTTGAAGGTCGTAAAAGGGAGGTTCCACTGTAATAATAAATGCACATCATATGGCTTCAAATGTCCAACATTTCTGCTAAACTGGACTTTTTGCACTGTATTTTCGTTTTAAATGTTTTTATATTGCTTTAACATTGTTGTTCCTATTTTATGTTTGCTTTACTAGGCTATTGTCATGGTCCAAAATGTATGAGCTTTGAGCAGTTAGTTTGTGCATCATGGTAGAATATCCAGTTGATTTCCTTTTACTGACATTTATGATGGTTTAAAAAAAAAAAGGTGAGGGAGAAAAAGAACATCTAACAAAATGTTTTTTGTTCCTTACTCGCGCTGAGAGAGAGAGAGAGAGAGAGAGAGAGAGAGAGAGAGAGAGAGAGAGAGAGAGAGAGAGAGAGAGAGAGAGAGAGAGACAGAGAGGAGAGAGAGAGAGAGAGAGAGAGAGAGAGAGAGAGAGAGAGAGAGAGAGAGAGAGAGAGAGAGAGAGAGAGAGAGAGAACAATTTGAACAATTTTTTATTGCAAAGGCCACCGACCTATCTGCAAGGAGGTCAAAACAATTTACATATATCTCTCCCTCACACACACACACACACACACACACACACACACATGCGCGCGCGTATTCTCATGTTTGCAATATACGCGCGAACATAGCATATCCATGAAAATAAGTTAAACAAATTACAGCATGCATGAGAGAGAGAGAGAGAGAGAGAGAGAGAGAGAGAGAGAGAGAGAGAGAGAGAGAGAGAGAGAGAGAGAGAGAGAGAGAGAGAGAGAGAGAGAGAGAGAGAGAGAGAGAGAGAGAGAGAGAGAGAGAGAGAGATGTAAGCAATCCATGTTCATCTCCTTTTGGCTGTGGGGCTGACGTTCACTTGTGCCAGTCCACCAACTTCAAGTGTTGACAAGAAGGCAAACAAAAAAGCAAAGCAAAGGAACAAGGAGGGTGTTCGTGGGAGGTGGAGGAAGGAGGAACCGCGACACTCCTCTACCCCACCCCTACCCTCCTACCCAGCCTCCTTGCCCGCTAATTCCAGAAAACAAAGGCCCCCACGCCTCCGGTCTAGCACCCCAAGTTGTCACCACGGCAGTTTACAAGTCTCTCCAACAACCCTCCCCCTCTCGCGACAACTCACACTCCCTTGATTGCAGGGTTTGAGTTGGCGGGGGCCGTCCTCTCGCGCCACCCATCAATCATGGCACGAGCGCGCTTTGGATTGGCCGAGGCCGACCCGTTCCGAAAGGCCGCTCGTGAAGTAGGCGTGGTTCAGTGGGCGTTGCCGCCTCATCAGAAAGCAGTTGAAGCGTGCAGGTGGCGCGAGTCGCTTGATTCAGTTACAAGCAGACGACATTTCTAGGGCCTGAATCGGATGGGGACGGAGGTGCATGTCCAGTTGTGGTAGCAGTAGTGTCAAGAGCCTGATGCATTTCCTTACCTGTCCACGTGTTTCAAACAGCGCAAGAACGATTGATTTATCCAGCTCGGTTTCTGTAGTTCAAGAAGATTGAGCAGAATTTGTTTTGGAAGACGGTTCGGTCAGACTCTCTTATGGTACCTGTGGAAGCAAAAAGAACAGTATTATTAGAGTAGGTTGATTGTCTGTGATCGGGTGGAACTTGCTTTGTGTCGGCCTGTTCGGTCGGGTGGGTTTCTGGCAGGACTGGGTGTGTGGAACATGGCAACAACTTTGCTGGGGGTAAGTAGCTTACGACTCGGACGCTCTGGTCTTTTTGTGTTTAAATTGTAACCTACACATTCGTGCTGATTATCAGAAACGGGTGGTGTTCTGATAACGTGGGTGCAATAATTATTACGGATGCTTCATGTATTATCTCGTTCACGCCCTAAAATTGATCATATTTGTGTCAATTTGGAGAAGAATTTGTGAGAGCGTATTTTGAGACGTGGTAGCAGAGATGTCGAGCTAAGTCAGTTTAAAACTATGAGAAAACTCATTCATAACCATCTCCATATTATAAAACACAATATTGGGTTGATGAAAGGCTTTAGAATATTAAAAGCAAATCGAAACCAGGCCAAAAATTATATCCATCCCACATAAATCCCTCTGCCGTAAGAAGATGGCAGCTAGAATATTGAAAGTAAATCGAAACCAGGCCCAAAATAATATCCATCCCACATAAATCCCTCTGCCGCAAGAAGATGGCAGCTAAAAGTGATGTTTTTAGATGAACCAAGAAACAACGAGATGCAAACTAGACATGTCAAAGGCTCTGTTGTTGTTGGATTACCCTGGCTAAAGGAAACCAGGGATAATCCCAACAGCGGAAGCACTTGAACACTATGGTACAAGTGCATCAGCTACGGATGAGAACATTACGTGTGTGGTCGGTTTTGATTACCCCGCCACGTGGGCAGCCACACTCCGACTTAGGCCTAGGGGGATGTCAAAGGCTCTGAACAAACAAGACTAAAGTAGCCCCATGTTGTGATGTAAAACAAACTGCATTCTGACAAAAATAGGCCTCCTTATCGTGATACACTGGCTATAAAATTTGCAAAGTGTGCATTTTACTTGTGTCGAAATCAATTTTCGTCGTCAGTTATTGGTTTATTGTCACGTTTGTATCCGTGAAAATATTTGTTGTCCCATCTTCTTCAGCTCTACATCAGACTGCCTCATTTTCTTTCATTCTGTCGCTTTCGGTTTCTTTGTCCATTCCGTGCACCCAACACATCTATTTATTCATTAGTTGCTATATGTTTATTTTACTCGCATGTTCTCTCGTGTTGTTAGGGTTACACGTACAGACTAAAAAGAAGACCCTATAATAGCAATAAGAGACAATTGAGAGAGAGAGAGAGAGAGAGAGAGAGAGAGAGAGAGAGAGAGAGAGAGAGAGAGAGAGAGAGAGAGAGACAGAGAGAGAGAGAGAGAGAGAGAGAGAGAGAGAGAGAGAGACAGACAGAGACAGAGACAGAGATCTTCTGAATAGCCGTCTTGAGAAGGGAAGTCTCTTTGGAACCATGATATGAATAGTGACAATCATCACAATGGGCACATAATTCAGGGGCAGAGGTGACTTGTCCGCATTGCTGACTCGGATTTGTTATTATGCGAAGCTTCAGAAAACACACAACACTGAAAGAAAAATATTCTATATGTCATTTGGATTAACCTGGCAATACTTTATAGGCTCGCAATAGTGTTATTGTTATGTTTGTGTAGAGGGTTATCATATATCTCCTTTGTCTCTTACAGTCTTTGCCTTTCAACTTTATTTTGTCCTCATACGTACAAGGATAATTGTCTT
>CM065680.1:31541905-31554405 GCA_017654935.2 Phymorhynchus buccinoides | reverse complement strand
GTAATAGCCTCAAGGTCAAAGATCAAGGGCAAGGTAAAAAAGCTTCAAATATTACCACTGCATCCCTTAAGTCATACGGATCAAGAATATAATGTTATGTGGGTGTATGGTGTTTGAACTATAACCACTGCTGCAAGAGATTAGTTCAAAATAATAATAATAATAATAGTAGTACATTGAAATAGCGCTTTACCTCAAATGAGCCCAAAGCGCTTTACAGTCAATTATTCATCAACAAGTAGATAACAAAAATAGTATTTAAGAATGACACAAACCAGCAACAACGCATATATACAACGCAACTCTCTCTCTCTCTCTCTCTCTCTCTCTCTCTCTCTCTCTCTCTCTCTCTCTCTCTCTCTCTCTCTCTCTCTCTCTCTCTCTCACACACACACACACACACACACACACACACACACACACACACACACACACACACACACACACACACACACACACACACATTTATCGACATCGATTCATTATTCATCTTTCATTCAGTAAGCCATAGCAACTGAGTTGCATGGACTGACCACATACACCAACACACATACACAAACGTTAGAGGATACATATACGAATGCACTCACACACAACATACGCACGCAGACAGACACACGAGTCAAGGTCAAGGTCGTGAATCTAAGCAATACTCAGCACCACACCTGACCTTGGCCCTGTCTATCGGACTGCCAAATGTGAAGTCTGTAATTGCACATATGTGAAAGATATAGCCAAAATACCGATTTCACACCTCCAAGTCTATGGCTTTGACCTTGACCTCGACTTTTATCAATACTCAGAAATCAGACTTACCATGAACTAACGCACCTGCATTATTATGAAGTTTGAACGTTGTAAGTTCAATGATGTGAAAGATATGGCCACAAGAAGAAATTTCGGTTTTCAAGGTCAAACCTCAAGGTCAAGGTCAGCATGGTTATAAGTTCTGTAGGGAACCATCCCGGCGCTGTGATACACCACCACACAAAATGTGAAGCGATTCTGGTCACTGGTTCATGAGATACAGCTCGGAAACGAAATATACAGCCCAAAGGACATTTCGGTTTTCACGGTCAAACTTCAAGGTCAAGGTCAACAGTCATGAATATCGAAAGGAACCTTTCGTTTCAAGATGCCTACCCATCTACCAAATTTGATTAAAATCCATCCAACCGTTTTTAAGAAAATCGACTTACAGACAGACTAACAGACAGACAGACACACGGACAAGATCACAATAGTTCCCACTCGGGAACTAAATTATGCCTGTTAGTTGACTATAGGCCCATGTACTTGTGCACTTGCGATAACCGACTATGACAAGGCGACTGCACTGGGCCTCTGACGATTTACTTGGGGTACAAGATGCTGATTAGTACAAACATCTCTTTTGCACCATTGATTTCTTTTTCAGATATCCAATGTAGTTCTTTCCCTAACACGATTGTTGTATGTAAAATATGCAGAGACATAATATAAATAATCTAAGCATGCAAACTGTATTATAATGTGTATAGAAAGCGGTTAAAAAAACCAACAACAACAAAGCGAAATACAATTTGAAGACATACAATTTTTGTTTTGTAAGCTAGAATCTTTGAAGGACGTGGCGGACGACGTCTGTCAAAAATCAACCATCATACATTCCTCTGCATTAATTTTGTTATTTTCTCTTTCCCAGCCATTTTCTCTGCCCTCCCTTCCCCCCCCCCCCCCCTCTCCTTCTCTTCTCATGCATTCCTCTACATTAATTGTTTTGGTCCTGTTCTATTTCCCAGCCATTTTCTCTGTCCCCCTCTTCTTCCCCTCTCCCTTCGTCTCCTCCTCCTCCTCGTCCTCAAGTCTCTACTACTACTACTACTACTACTACTACTACTACTACTACTACTACTACTACTACTACTACTACTACTACTACTACTACTATCTTCCTGTCTTCTCCAGTGTTCATCCATGTGTGTCTAATCTGTGCTGAAGTTGACAGCTGCCTCAAAAGGCCAGGCCCCTGGGTGTCTTGGACCGTGCATGGCCAGGGATTAGAAGATTCTATAAACGTGAGTCAAACATTGAAGGCTGTTTTTTCGTTATTCTTTTGTTTTTCCTCTTGTTCTATTTTGAAAGCATGCAGATAGACAAACAATAGGCGTTGTTTGGTCATTGAAAGCATGGAACAGAGGGGGTGGGCGGAGCGAGAGGGGGGGGGGGGGGGGAGATCGAGGAAGACAGATTTTACAGGTTTTTTTAAATGCATTTTGGAAGCACAGAAACAGTAATATAAGAATTAATCATTGGAGTATTCTGCGATCGTGAGTCTAAACCTCAAGGCCCCTTTTCTCACACTCTCTCTCTTTCATTCTTTTCAGGAAGCATGCAGACCAGATAACAATGGCTTCTTTTATATAAAAAAAAAAAAGGAAAGCAATTGATGAGAAGGGGGTGAGGGAGTATTTATTATTCATTTATCTATTTTTGAAAGCTTGCATATATTTTTGTAGCATGATAAAAAAATCTTAAAGGTGGACCCTGACGGATGAGTTTTTGCAAGAAACACGTCGAGATCACCAGAAAGATATCCTTTTCAAGGATCAGAACACTTAGTTTGCTCTGGTTTCCTAAAAATCAAACCGTCAAAAAGGCGATTCTTCCTTGGCGGAGATACCGGAGAGAGTAGCCATTTTGGGTGGGGTGGGTGGAGGTCACTCATTGTGGTTGAAGCGGTGGAGTTTTTGTTGTAGTGTAGTAAAAGAAAAAAAAAAAAAAAAAAAAGAAGCTATTTCCTTTGTTGTGAGCGAAACTCCTTTAGATAAACTGTATAACATTTTGTTAAAATAAATAAAAAGGCTTGTATTGGGAAATGTTGGTGCAAACGATTTGGTGTAAGCGCAGGCGGTCATTAGAAAAGAGACGGCACACGCCTTCTCTTTGGGTGAAATAATTTGACTTCCAGCACCTCCGCCAAGGAGGAATCGCCGATTTGACGGTTTGATGTCTAGGAAACCAGAGCAAAGTGAGTGTTGCAATCTCTGTAAAGGGTGTTTTCCTGGTGATCTCGACGTGTTTCTTACAAAAACTCATCCGTCATGGTGCCCCTTTAAAAGTGTTGATGGAGAGAGAGAGACAGAGAGAGAGAGAGAAGGAGGAGGGTTATGCCTGTGATCAGGATGAGGGGGGTGGGTGGAGGGATTGAATAAAACAGTAAAGAAAATGACGTTTCAAAGCACATTATTAATAGAAGTTATCTTTTTAAAAGTTACACTGAAAAAACAAATCTTTTACATTAACAAAAATTCCTATATTCTTATGGTCATATTGAGTGACTGAAAGCATCATTATTTTGTTGCAGGATTCCATTCCCCACTCTAAGCGTCCACTAAATGTCCTAAAAAAATATCCATGAGTCTTCTAGCGATTCTGCTTGAAAGTCCTGTATTTGATAACAATCCAGATTAACCTAAGATTGTAATCGAATCTTCTTTTTTTTACCATTCTCAACACACTTTCCTATCACTAAGAAAATGACAAATCCACGGTGACCATTCTCAAAAGACTTTACTGTTAGGCCCTACTAGAAAAAACCCAACAAACAATCGACAATGACCATTCTCAACACACTTCACTGTTTTTTTTGTTTTGTTTTTAACCATTCTCAACACACTTTACTGTTACCAGGAAAATGAAAAATCAGCAGTAACCATTCTCAACAACACACTTTACTGTTACTAGAAAAAAAGGACAGCCAACAATGACCATTCTCAACACACTTCACTGTTGTTGTTTTTGTTTGTTTTGTTTTTACCTTTCTCAACACACTTTACTGTTACCAGGAAAACGCAAAATCAGCAGTGACCATTCTCGACACGCTTTAATGTTACTAGAAAAAAGGGTACAATTGTCAATGACCATTCTCAACAACACACTTCGCTGTTACTAGAAAAAAAAGAACAGCCAACAATGACCATTCTCAGTTACTAGAAAAATGGACAACCAACAATGACCATTCTCAACACACTTCACTGTTGTTGGTTGTTTTTTTTGTTTACCTTTCTCAACGCACATTACTGTTACCAGGAAAACGCAAAATCAGCAGTGACCATTCTCGACACTTTAATGTTACTAGAAAAAAGGGTACAATCGACTATGACCATTCTCAACACTTTAATGTTACTAGAAAAAAGGGTACAATCTACTATGACCATTCTCAACACTTTAATGTTACTAGAAAAAAGGGTACAATCGACAATGACCATTCTCAACAACACACTTTAATGTTACTAGAAAAAAGGGTACAATCGACAATGACCATTCTCAACAACACACTTTAATGTTACTAGAAAAAAGGGTACAATCTACAATGACCATTCTCAACAACACACTTTAATGTTACTAGAAAAAAGGGTACAATCTACAATGACCATTCTCAACAACACACTTTAATGTTACTAGAAAAAAAGGACAGCCAACAATGATCATTGTCAACACACTTCACTGTCTGTTTTTGTGTTTTTTACCATTCTCAACACACATTACTGTTACCAGGAACATGAAAAATCAGCAGTGGCCATTCTCGACACGTTACTGTTACTAGAAAAAAAAGTACAGCCAACAATGACCATTTTCAGTTACAAGTAAAATAGACAACCAACAATGACCATTCTCAACACACTTCTCTGTTTTTGTTGTTGGGTTTTTGTTTACCATTCTCAACACACTTTACTGTTACTAGGAAAATGAAACTCAACAGTGACCATTCTCGATACATTTTACTGTTACTAGAAAAACGTACCATCGACAATGACCATTCTCAACAACTCACTTTACCATTACTAGAAAAATTGACAACCAACAATGACCATTCTCAACACACTTCACTGGGTTTTTTTGGTTTGGTTTTTACCATTATCAACACACTTTACTGTTACTAGGAAAACGAAAAATCAAGTCACCATTCTCAACTACACACACTTGACTATTACTAGAAAAAAAAGAACAACCAAAGTGACCATTCTCAATATACTTCATTATTTTTATAAATGAGAACAACCAACAGAGATTTTCATCATAATGTAATGGTATTACTGATGGCATTAGATTAAAGAACAACTGACAGTGACCATTCTCAATATACTTCATTATTATTAGAAATGAGAACAAACAACAGAGACCATTTTAAGCATAATTTAATGGTAACATATACTTCATTATTATTAGAAATGAGAACAAACAACAGAGACCATTTTAAGCATAATTTAATGGTAACATATACTTCATTATTATTAGAAATGAGAACAAACAACAGAGACCATTTTAAGCATAATTTAATGGTAACATATACTTCATTATTATTAGAAATGAGAACAAACAACAGAGACCATTTTAAGCATAATTTAATGGTAACAGTCACCATTCTCAACATAGGAATAATGTTTTTGCAATAATCTCATTTTTCCGCAGAATTCGTCAAAATAATGTCGTGCTACATAGCTTTTCGGGTGAAGTTGTTTACGACAAACAGGCATTCAAGTCCATACACAGACAGACAAGCCGATCTACTATCGACAACAACATAACCTTGGTGGATGTAAAATCCTTTACTTAAACTGCGGGGCTGGGCCGGGGTGACGCGGACATCCCATTTTGCCCTGCTCCCGTTTCGCCCCAACGTTTACGTGAGTGTCTGTTTTGCCCTGTATCTTTTCGCCCTGTTACCGCTTTGCCCTGCCTCTATCTAAGATTCAATAGAGTTTAACCCTTTCACCGCCAAAGTCGCATTTTAGCACCACAGTGATTTAACACCTATATCACTAAAAGGCATCAAATTGGGGTCTATTATCCAAAGACCCTGTTGTCTTAGTTTGGGGAAGTAAGGATAAACCTTATTTTATATATGTCACAGAAGAATCCCCAATACTGCAGATGGATTTTGTTCTCTACCTAGGTAAATTTAATGGCAATTTTTGGCTGAAATATGGCTGGCGGTGAAAGGGTTAACAGAGTTCATCAATAGTAAAAAAAAAATATTGATAGAAAATATTATTTTGACACTTGGTAAGTAACAATATCAAATATGGGTTCACGGGATAATAAAATGAGATTCACGAGTCCGTGCTCAAAATGTGACTGCAGCTAAACAGGCATCCAAGTACGTGAGAATGTCACGCTGACCATTGTCAAGTTCGTAATAAAAAATAAATAACTGCAGGATTTCACAAAGCCGTCTCAGGAAAATTTAAAATGAACTTGGTGGGTTTGGAAATATAAAAACCCAATAAAAAAAAACCCAAACTTAAACCAAAACAAAAAACGACGTTTCTGGAGTTTTTAATAAAAAGTGTTTTATGGATTTCCAAGCACCAAGTTCATTTGACATTTTCCATTATCAAGTTCGTCATGTAACTTCTGCAGTCGCCTGGCAGAGTCACATATTTCGCTCTCAATTTGAATAGTACGTCGGGTTAAAAGTCGAGATGGTAAATCAAACTGTTCAGCTTAACCACACAATCAAGAGATAGATGGCAATTATTAATAGTGAACGTGAGCGACAAGGCACGATGGGAACAGGGCTAAAAACAACAGGGGCCAAATGACATGGGTTGACAGTGCGAAAAGGGCACTGCCACCGCTGCAAGGTTGATGAAGTTCCGTTGTGCCCTGAGAGGGCGAACTAAAAAGGGCAAAACGGTACGTACCCGGGGGTGGCATGGGTCATGGGCCACAGGTGGGTGCACTGGTCAGTGCATTGGGCCGTAAGAGGGCCTGCAACAGTGATGGTCCAGTGAGCTTTTGACAATGTGTTCATGGCACCACTGTTCACCTGACCCTTCCCTCCTCTTTGTCTCCACCTCCATTACGTGACCATCCATTTCCTCTTTTCTTTCTTTCTTTTATTCCCCACAACCGTTTCCTACTGTCTTCTTTCGTTGTTTTTTTTCTTAATTATTGTCCTTTGCCCCGATATAGATAGGGCAAAGGAGTCTGAGTTTGTGGCGGTTTTTTTTGTTTTTTTGTTGTCTGTCCCAAGGATATCTCCCGAACCGCTTGTTTCATTCTCCATTTTCATTAAGCCCTCTCTGTCCTTATCTCTTCACCATCCACACTCATTGACCCTTTTTGTTACCCCCCCCCCCCCCCCCTATTATTATTACGTAACGTATCTTAATCTATCCTTTCGTTTCTTATACCTTTGCCTTTCCTAAACAAATTTCCAATTATATTTCGCCTACGACAACAACACAATTTTAGTCAATAAATCACCCCAACACCAATCGTCCCAACATCCTCAAAGGTGATTGTGTGGGGATGTTACCTGAGCAAAAATCGATATAAAAATCGATTCCACCCCAGCTTTTTCAGAAAGGCAGTTGACTCCTCTGCTTTCTTGAGGTCATTGTCAGATACGACTGACAAGCACACAGTCATGTTTGTGTTGCTTCGTTCAATTGATATTTGTTTTCTTTCTCCCATATTTGTTTCACTCCATATAAGGTTTGGTTTGTGCAAATTTATTTTTTGTTGAAACTTCACGACTGAAGATTATCTCTCGCACTTGTGTGCATACAGTGTGTCCGTGCGCGCGCGCGCGCGCGCGTGTGTGTGTGTGTGTGTGTGTGTGTGTGTGCGTGTGTGCGTGTGCGTGTGCGTGCGTGTGCGTGCGTGCGTGCGTGCGTGCGTGTGCGTGTGCGTGCGTGTGCGCGCGCGCGCGTGTGTGTGTATGTGAGCGCGTGTGCTTTTTTACATTTACATACGAACCAGTTCGGGCGCGCTCGTGCTCGTCAAGGGGGAAACAGCGACCAAGTTTCAGTAGTAGTTCGCCAAGTGCAAACGCTGGAGGGGCTAATAAGTAATACAAACGATGCAGCCCCTTATCTCCCTTTTCAGCATGCCCCTCGTAAACCCTTCACTTCCCCGCCCCGTGTGATAAACCACTGAACGAGTGTGTCGACTGCTTGGGAAGAATTAGAGCGAGAGAAGAAAGAGTGGGGTTTGGGATGCAGGTGGAACTTTGAGCTAATGAGGAGGGAGAATGCAGAAGAATATGTCGATTCCAGAAGCTCACGATTGATTGATTGGTTTATTTATTTATTTATTTATGTATTTATGTATTTATTTATACGTTCATTTATTCGTCTATTTATATAACCATATTTATTTATTTATTCGTTCATGTATTCGTCTATTTATATTACCATATTAAAATTATTTATTTATTTGTTTATTTATTTGCATCTCTCATCTGTAAGTGTCCGAAAAACAACAACAATGGTTGTCGGTCTGTGCTTGTTTTTGTTCTTCTTTTGTTTTAGGGATCATATTGCCAGAGAGAGAGAATGAGAGAGAGAGAGGTTAAGAAATCTTTGTAGAGAGAGAGAGAGAGAGAGAGAGAGAGAGTAGAGAGAGAGAGAGAGAAAGAGAGAAAGAGAGAGAGATGAGAGAGAGGAGAAAGCCAGAGAGAGAGAGAGACGCAAGACGCAAGACGCAAGGTGGTTTATTCAGAGAGGCCATTGGCCCATTTGAATGGGAATTTACTTGAAACATCAAACTAAACAGCTAAGCAGTTAAACTATACGCAAATCTATGCACAAACTTGCATTTACGAAGTCAGCACTTCTCTTAACCTAAATGCTTTACGTAAAAACACACACAAGTTTTTAATGTCATATTTGTTTTAAGCTTGTTGTGCTCATAAGAGAGAGGAGAGAGAAAAATCGAGAGAGAGAGAGAGAGAGAGAGAGAGAGAGAGAGAGAGAGAGAGAGAGAGAGAGAGAGAGAGAGAGAGAGAGAGAGAGAGAGAGAGACAGACAGACAGACAGACAGACAGACAGACAGACAGACAGACAGACAGACAGACAGACAGACAGACAGACAGACAGACAGACACACAGACAGACAGACAGAGAGAGAGAGAGAGAGAGAGAGAGAGAGAGAGAGAGAGAGAGAGAGAGAGATAGTCTGCGTGTTTAATGTTTAAAGAGAGAGAGAGAGAGACAGAGAGATAATTTCTTAAAGAAGCAATAATATACCCATGAAGCAAAAATGTTGGTAAGGGCGGGAAATATAAACCTAAGAATAAGTCCTAAGCGGCAAAACAAACAAAACTAATTAATTAAACAGGTTCTGGGAATAATGACTACTACTATATTTGTCTTCTTTGTGTGTGTGTGTGTTTGCTATTATTTGGTGTGTGTGTGTGTGTGTGTGTGTGTGTGTGTGTGTGTGTGTGTGTGTGTGTGTGTGTGTGTGTGTGTGTGTGTGTGTGTGTGTGTGTGTGTGTGTGTGTGTGTGAGTGTGTGTGTGTGTGTGTGTGTGTGTGTGTGTGTGTGTGTGTGTGTGTGTGTGTGTGTGTGTGTGTGTGTGTGTGTGTGTGTGTGTGTGTGTGTGTGTGTGTGTGTGTGTGTGTGTGTGTGTGTGTGTGTGTGTGTGTGTGTGTGTGTGTGTGTGTGTGTGTGTGTGTGTGTGTGTGTGTGTGTGTCTATTCGGACGATGGTGCCCAAACCGCTGGCCGTAGACCCCATATAACCATATAATTATATTCTTGATCACCATCACGCAACCTATTCAGATCCTGCATTTTGAACATCCCGTGCAAACCTCCGCCAAACTCACAAACCGACATTTTCTTCTTTGTACTATATATTTCATGCACGCACGCGCGCACACACACACACACATGCACACGCACGCACGCACACACGCACGCACGCGCACACGCACATGCACACACACACACACACACACACACACACACACACACACACACACACACACACACACACACACACACACACACACACACACACACACATACACACACACACGCGCGCACGCACGCACGCACACGCACGCGCGCACACGCACGCACGCACACGCACGCGCGCACACACACGCACACGCACGCACACGCACACATATACACACACACACACACACACACACACACACACACACACACACACACACACACACACTTGTTTTTTCTGAGTCCCTTTGGTGTGCAATCTCTAATGAGCATGTGGTGCCCACCATTACCCCCACCATCATCTTCACTTTTTTAGTTGTCAGCTGCTGTTGCTCCTGCGTGTGTGGGAGATAGGAATGAATGGCCAATTCTGAAAGGAGGGACCAATTATTCTCTGTCTGTTTGTGTGTATGTCTATGTGTTTGTCTGTCTGTCTGTCTCTCTCTCTCTCTCTCTCTCTCTCTCTCTCTCTCTCTCTCTCTCTCTCTCTCTCTCTCTCTCTCTCTCTCTCTCTCTCTCTCTCTCTCTCTCTCTCTCTCTCTCTCTCTCTCTCTCTCTCTCTCTCCGGGTATGTCTTCCGATCTTGAACGTGTGTGCCTATGTTTGTGTGGGGGTGCGTGCTTGCTTCTGGTTTAAATAGCTGCTTTTTTTATTCTGAAAAGTCACGAACAAAAATCAATAATCATTAGACAGGCGGCAACAAGATAACTTAAAAAAAGCCCTATCTTAAAGAAACAACTACACAGACGAAATTGTGACGGATGACTAAACAAGGTAATAAAACGCTATCTTAATTTACAAATTAATTTACGTGCTTGCTTCTGTGCTTGTTTGTGTTTTAGCCTAGATGCTACATGAATGTGGGAGGAAGATGGAGGTGTCAGCAAAACGCCCCCCAAAACTTTCCCACCCCAAAACACACAAAGAAACAAACACAAAACAAGGAGTAGGGGCTACAATTTCAATAATAAAACCCACAAAATATTACATAATATGACACCTTGATAATTTTTGGGCATTAATAATTATTATTCTTTGTTGCTGTAATGATGGGATTCCACCGTTAAAACCCAGCTAAGGCCGAAACGTTCGTTCAGTTCAACATTGCTAATGTGAGTGACACAGGTCACATGCTGGCATTAATGATGACAGGTGGCACGTGCAGGCTAACAAAGGGACAACGGAAATGACGTTGCGAATGACGTAAGCTTTCTGGGTAATCCTCTCCAAAGCCGTTGTATTCATTCAATACACACACACACACACGCGGCAGATGGAAAGCGAGCATAACCGTTGTCCTTCAACCGAATACAGCTTAGGTTTGGCTTTTGAAAGAAGACCCTTGTTTTGTTAACTGTTTGCTTTGTCTGTGTGTTTTGTTCTTCCTTCACTTCCAAGAAGGATCAATTTGTTCTTTGTTGTTTGAAAGTTTGTGGTTGGATGCTAGGTCCACTTCATTGGTTTTGGTTGGATGCTAGGTCCACTTCATTGGTTTTGGTTGGATGCTAGGTCCACTTCATTGGTTTTGGTTGGATGCTTGTAGGTCCACTTCATTGGTTTTGGTTGGATTCTAGGTCCACTTCATTGGTTTTGGTTGGATGCTTGGTCCACTTCATTGGTTTTGGTTGGATGCTTGTAGGTCCACTTCATTGGTTTTGGTTGGATGCTAGGTCCACTTCATTGGTTTTGGTTGGATGCTAGGTCCACTTCATTGGTTTTGGTTGGATGCTAGGTCCACTTCATTGGTTTTGGTTGGATGCTTGTAGGTCCACTTCATTGGTTTTGGTTGGATTCTAGGTCCACTTCATTGGTTTTGGTTGGATGCTAGGTCCACTTAATTGGTTTTGGTTGGATGATTCTAGGTCCACTTAATTGGTTTTGGTTGGATGATTCTAGGTCCACTTCATTGGTTTTGGTTGGATGATTCTAGGTCCACTTCATTGGTATTGGTTGGATGCTAGGTCCACTTCATTGGTTTTGGTTAGATGCTAGGTCCACTACATTGATTTTGGTTGAATGCTAGATCCACGTCATTGGTTTTGGTTGGATTCTAGGTCCACTTCATTGGTTTTGGTTGGATCATTCTAGGTCCACTTCGTTGGGTTTGGTTGGATGCTAGGTCCACTTCATTGGTTTTGGTTGGATGCTAGGTCCACTTCATTGGTTTGGGTTGAATGCTAGATCCACTTCATTGGTATTGGTTGGATTATAGGTCCACTTCATTGGTTTTGGTTGGATCATTCTAGGTCCACTTCATTGGTATTGGTTGGATGCTAGGTCCACTTCATTGGTTTTGGTTAGATGCTAGGTCCACTTCATTGGTTTTGGTTGAATGCTAGATCCACTTCATTGGTTTTGGTTGGATGCTTGTAGGTCCACTTCATTGACTTTCAATATCAATTTAGTTTTAGTTATTAAAAACAAACCCATCAAGAACAACCTGACCACTTTCAATATTGTTGTAACAATAGTGTGTTAATAGGCCCTGGTATTGTTTGTTCATGTCCCTGCAAATTCAAATTGTTTGTTTTGATTTTCCGTATGTTTTCTGTGGGGTTTCCACCCCTGTGGTCCATCTTTATTGTTGTTCCTTTTCTACATTTAGTGTAATTCGTGTTGCAGGCAATTCTGTGTAACGTACATTATTTAGAGTACCGTGTATGTATAAGCATTTTGTTTGTTGTACTCCTATTAATGTGTTGTTGTTTCTTTAGTGTGTACTTTGAAATCAATTTGTTGTTTATGTACCCTGGCTAAAAGACTC
>CM065680.1:31534405-31536905 GCA_017654935.2 Phymorhynchus buccinoides | reverse complement strand
GACTTATTGTGGTGAGAAAGGTGGTGGTTTTTAGTGTCTTGGTTGGATATTAATTTGAAATTGATACTAATGCTACTTATATCGAATGGCCGGGTGAATGTCATACACGTAAAATAAAATTTTCTGCTGGATATGAATAATAACAAAACATACGCACAATACAGTCTATCTGTACGACTTGTTGCTTGTTATTGAATTCTGTCCCTGTCTCTTTCTGTTCTCCCTCCCTCCCTTCCTCCTTCCCTCCCTCCCTCTCTCTCTATCTCTCTCTCTCCCTCTCTCCCTCCCTCCCTCTCTCTTATTTACGATATGTGTGTGCGCGGGCGCGTTTGTGTGTGTGTGTGTGTGCGTGTGCGTGTGCGTGTGCGCGCGCGCGCACGCATACAATACGTGTTTCTGTGTTGCCTCTGATCCTATCTCTCATAACCCTACTAGCTTCCATGTGGCAACATTGGGTCCCGTGTTACCCGACCTGAGTTCAAAGGAGCAAACCCCTTCTGCTCATAAATCGCCCTTCAAGGTACACACGTCCCCCCACCTCTACAACACACTAGTAATCATTCCTCCCTCCAATTAAAGCTGATGATGTTTACGATGACAGTCTGTGGCTAGTAGAGCTCTAGCTTCGCCTGAATCGCCTTTTGCTGCATGATGCCAGTTTGGGTACTGGTCTGCTGGGCGAAATTCTAAAGTGTCCAAGCCCCATGTTACTACAGAGCAGAAAGGTTTTGTGTTCTTGATGATATGTTTTGTTCGGTAGTTCTTTTTTAGTCCCCGAGCCGAAGGTTCGGGAAGCTATCGTTTTTGTCTGGTCCGTCCGTCCGGTGTCCGTCCGTCCGGCGTGCCTCCGTCCGTCCGGCTATTCGTCCGTTTTTCTCAAAAACTAGTCAGTGTATCATCATCAAATTTGGTATACTAGTTTGCCAAAATGCAAGCTATCCACTGATGTATTTAGTTTTACATTAAGGTCAAGGTCGCTCCAGTTACGGGGTTCAAACCCCGAAACACATAATCGCTAATATCTCGCGAAGTTTTGCATGTATTTCAATGCAGTTTTTTTCACAACATTTCTTGATGAATGGTCTATAACACAGTTGTCATGAATGTTTATGTACGCTCGTGTGCGCATGATCGCGCGCGCTCAAATCACGGGTCCGAACCCCAAGGCTATATAAAAACTCAAACTCAAACTCTTTTATTTGTCGTAAAACCATCAAAGGAATTATTGACACAGAAGTAGTAAGTACATACCACGGAAGAAAGAAAGAAAATAAATTAAAAAAACACAAGGTAGTAAAGTTCGTGACAAAGTAAATGCAGCAGATAAAAAGAATACAACATTTGTATATTCTTGCTAATTATTTACTGCGGACAGCAAAGCATTCATAAATGTATATATAAAAAAACTATTCAGTTGCGTGCTGTTTTGATGCGTTTTTAGGTAGTTACGTGCTGTTTTGATGCGTTTTTATGTATGTGTACAGCCGACACATTCCGATTTCGGAGTAGCTCGGTGATGCTGCGAGGGGACTTTGCAGCCGCTCGGCGTTGCACTTGGTTTTTTTGTATGTGTAGCTGCAAATTTTAAAGAGAGTATACATTACAAGTACTGGTATGAGGGAAATGGAGCAGTCGATTACCGTTATGGGAGGTAGAGATTCTAAATAACAGATCCGTAAAGACGGTAAAAAATATGAGATGTGTTCGATTTGAAAGTCTCTCTCTCTCTCTCTCTCTCTCTCTCTCTCTCTCTCTCTCTCTCTCTCTCTCTCTCTCTCTCTCTCTCTCTCTCTCTCTCCCTCGCATTGCACTTCTTTTGGCCTCAGGCTTCATAATTTAAAGATGTGTCCAAAGAGCGCGCGCGGGCGCGGTGTGTGTGTGTGTGTGTGTGTGTGCGTGTGTGCGTGTGCGTGCGCGCGTGCGTGCGCGTGCGTGTGTCTGTGTGTTTAAAAGAGAAAAAAAAGCAATCTTCCACCTTACAAATTCAAACTTCCCTTTCCACTATGTTATTGGTTGGTTTTTTTCTCTCTCTCTCCCTCTTTTTTGTTTTACGTAGTACTTAGTTCTTCCCCTCCTCCCGATCAACAAGGAAAGCAACATTTTTGCTTTGTGCGTGAATTATACACCTCCGACTCGTAGTAGCAATAGGCCACTATAGTCAAAGGCAGTTTGTACGCTGGCGACGAACAGTTGATCACCTAAATCATGTATAAGTGCTCAACTTGCAACTATTTTTGACAGGTTTCAAACCCCTATTCACTCTTTATACGAAAAGGTGTGTGCTCCGACTGCATTGTCAGCCTTTTTTTCCTCCGTCTGTTTTCAGCGCTCATAAATGCTTTCATTCATTTGCAAAGAAAAGAGTGAAAAGAGAAAGAGGGAGAAAAACAAACAAACAAACAAACAAACAAAGGAAGGGGGAAAAGCTTGAAAACCACGTGAATTGTAGTGATGTTTATCTGTCTGTTTGTCTGTCTTTGTCCGTCCGTCTGTCTCTGTC
>CM065680.1:31509405-31531905 GCA_017654935.2 Phymorhynchus buccinoides | reverse complement strand
AGAGAGAGAGAGAGAGAGAGAGAGAGAGAGAGAGAGAGAGAGAGAGGCAATGACGCAATGAATTTTAATGTGAGGCCACCGACCTATACACATTTGGAGGTGCAACTAAAATATGCACATGACTAAAGCAAAAGCAGGTAAAGAACACAATGTTTAGAACAATACTTTGACAGGCAAAATGAATGCGGATAGACAAAAAGCTATTTAGCAAGTTAAGGATTTATAAGTGGCATAAACTGTTCCCTTTGTTGTAAAGCATAGTATAATAGCAACGTTTCTAGTAACTAAAGAACTTTCACTTTGCAATAAACAGTTTAGTAAGGGGGGTCTTATAGTTACCATCGTTATATTATGTTTGTACAAGTATTTACGTCTCAAGTCGTTATATATTGGACAATCATACAATACATGTAGTTCATCTTCTAATTTGTTACATGATGGACAATATTTCGAAATATCTGTATATTGCTGGTTGATTTTTAGTTCATTCATTCCAAAACGAAACTGTACAAAAGCTGATCTAAATTTACTGATAGTTAAATCAGATAAATATTTTTCTGGTTGCAGTAAAGATTTGAAAGAGCGATATGTTTTAAAACGGTCACTGCTGTTGAGTTTGGCTACCCAGTCTTGTTTAAAGCAATCAATCATACGCTGTTTAAGCAACACAACAAACGCATTTACGTCACCAACCCCACCATATATCCAGACCTCTGAAAATCCGTACATATCTAAACATCGTTTAATCGCGTCTGCCCAGTTCTTCAATTTATTTGTTTCAACATTTGTGTTATTTGACATCCTACTAACACTCATTAGATAAGCTTGCTTTGGGATTCTAGACAATGGCACAGAGAGAGAGAGAGAGAGAGAGAGAGAGAGAGAGAGAGAGAGAGAGAGAGAGAGAGAGAGAATGTAACAAATGTGAAACTATATAGTCTGTGGAGAAAGTGTGTTAGTATACGTGCGTGCGCGCGCGCGCGTGTGTGTGTGTTTCATCGGCGGCAGATAATTGAGCAAATGGCCGAACTTGCAGTCTCCCAACGTGTACGATGCAAAGCAGGTAGCCCAAATCATTCATCGCCCGGCCTCAACTTGATTATACAGATTACTCCAATCGCCGTAAGAGCTTCGCGAGTAAAGGAGTGGCTGGCTGGCTAGCTAACGGGTTTCGTCCCCTTCTAAAGTTCTTCCTTGGTGTCCAGAATTAATGCGGCCAGCCTTCTCTGCTGTCAGTCTTGAATGTGGAGTTAGTCTGGAGACTGGCATCAGACCCTGTCCTTGTTCTATAAACCCTTCTTGTCCTCTGCCTAAATTTGTGACGGTTGCGTGCTGGGAGTAACAAACAAAATAATTCTGGACTGTAATGAGTTCGATACTTCTTTTTTTAAAAATAACTCAACGAATCTTCCCCCTTTTGTTTTTCAACTTCTAACATTAAGAACGAAAAATCTGACTTGTTCTTACTGTTTCCATACCCTATCGTGCTTTACCTACGGCTGTGTATGCTGGGGCCTGAAATGATGATAACTCGTCATTAATGAAGGAAGTGGAATCCCTGATACAGAAACCGAGTAAAAATTCAATAGGCTATTGCGTTGGCTTGGAGTAAAAACGGACTAACTTTAGATAGTCTATTGATATATTATTGAACTTATTACGAAAACTAATACCTTGTATTAAAAAAAGACTGCTGAAAAGTTATAAAAAACCCTTTCATTTCTGCAGTCATTGTTCGATACAATTGGGTTCAAGATGTGAAAAGTTTCTGTTCAAAAATCTTCAATAGATGTTCATCGAAGATTGTATTGTATTTGTATTGTATTGTATTGTATTGTAGGCCTTTGTATTGCAAAAGTATCTGTTAGTTATCCACTTAGGATTGTCAAGACTGTTCCATCCCAGTATCGGGAATTTCAACGTGCCCTATTAGACAATCAATTTGTTTGCACTCAAGTCTCTCTACGGACGATGAATAATGTAAGAAAGAAACGTGATGATTGCAGTTCCCACCCTGGCATTAAGTCAATCGATATTCGCTACATTTCTTCCGATTCAATAACACAGAACTCGCATTGACCCCCACTCTGGGGTGAGCAGTACAAGTTAAATCGACTCAGGCGTTCTGAGACGGCTACGTATCGAAATGCCCCCGTCTCTATGTGTTCCCGTCTCTTGTGTGTCCCCGTTCTATATGTCACTGGCCCTGTTTCTATAGAATCCCTGTATCTATGTGTCCCCGTTCTATATGTCCCTGTTTCTATAGTCATGTATCTATCTGTCCCCGTTCTATATCCTGTTTCTATAAAGTCCCTATATATATATATATGTGTCCCCGTTCTATATGTCCCTGTTTCTATAAAATCCCTGTATCTATCTGTCCCCGTTCTATATCCTGTTTTTATAAAGTCCCTATATATATATATATGTGTCCCCGTTCTGTTTGTCCCTGTTTCTATAAAATCCCTGTATTTATCTGTCCCCGTCTATATCCTGTTTCTATAAAGTCCCTATATACATATATATGTGTCCCCGTTCTGTTTGTCCCAGTTTCTATAGATCCCTGTATCTATGTGTCCCCGTTCTATATCTGTTTTTATAAAGTCCCTATATTTATATGTCTCCGTTCTATATGTCCCTGTTTCTATAGTATCCCTGTATCTATGTGTCCCCGTTCTATATGTCCCTGTTTCTATAGAATCCCTGTATCTATGTGTCCCCGTTCTATATGTCCCTGTTTCTATAAAATCCCTGTATCTATGTCTGTTTTCTATAATATCCCATATCTGTGTGCCCCCGTTTCCGTAAAATCCCTGTGTCATCATTGTATATGTCCCCGTCTCTGTGTGTCCCCGTCTCTATAATGTCCCCATGTCTACGTTCCCGGGCGTCTCTAAAGGGCCAGCCACACGTCCACTAAAATCGTACGACTGTGCGATACGATTCGATCACGTGGTCCCGAATAACAAATGTGATTCGCGCTTCGAGGCCACGTGATCGAATCGTACCGTACAGTCGTGCGATTTTAGTGGACGTGTGGCTGGCCCTTAAGTGTCCCGTCACTATGTGCCCCTTTGACTATTAGGGTTAGGCCGTGTACACACATAAGCGGATATTCCATGCGGAAACCCGTGCGCAATCCATAAATAAGTGAAACAAAGAAGGGAATAGATTTGCGCACGTGTCCGGATTTCCCCTATATGCGTACACTTTTATCCTTCTTTCTTCCACTTATTTAGGGTTTTCCGTACGGAACTTACGCGTCTAATGTGAACCCGGCCTTAGGGAACACACGGGCGGAGAGATGTCCGAGGAAGACACATAGAGAGGGGACACAGTGAGAGTGACACATTGACACGGGGGCACGTCCATAATTATGTTCTCTCTTAAGGCTGGGGTTCCAATCTGCTTCAATCCAAAAGATGGCCCGCACTAAACACTGCGTCTTTTCAGTGATACATTAGTGGAAAACAGCACCGGGCACTTTCACCCAAGAAAAGGTCAACGTGTCTGCAAACATTGATTGTTTTCATTTTTTTGTCCGTGTTTTCAGTGCTTTAGGGTATTAGGGTATTTGCAGCAGTTTGATTCATTCAGATCTGATATATAATGGGGTGCAATAGTCCTCGGGTGCAAATAGCGAGTGTGTGTGTGCGCGCGCGCGCGCGCGCGTGTGTGTGTGTGTTTGTGTGCGTGCGTGCGTACGTGCGTGCGTGTGTGTGTGTTTGTGGCCACACATACACATACACATACCCACACATACACACGCGCGCTCGCGTGCACTCACACAAAACATGCTTTTGAAGGATTGTAAGCCTAACACTGAGTGGAAAATGTTAATCGATTTTGTGTATTAAGACGCTGCCATCTGTAACCCGCCGAACTTTAACACATAGGAAGAGCTTTTCTGCCTCGTGTTCTAATGTACTGTCATCCAGATAAGGTTAAGGAATTGTCTCTATATTCTGATAGAAAATATCCTTTTGCCCTCTCCCCCCCCCCCCCCCCCCCCTCCCCCACCCACCCCCCCCCCCAACCCCCCCCCCACACCCACCTCCTCCTTTTTTGTTGGCTCGGACGACAAAACTGAACAGAACTAACCATGGAAGCAGAAGAAACCTTTCTTGTCATTACGCTAACCATATCAACGACAACAACAACAACACAAACTGAGCAAACCAACGATCAGGAGAAAAGCCACCCTTAACTCTGACACCCGAGCAGAGAGGGCATCTGCACAGCATCTCCAGCCTTTGAAAGGGTTAATCAGCGAGCCATTTTCGCATCTTCCTCCTCCTGGCCACATGCAGAGTCCCGTACTTGCACGACAGTCCGTTTATCCGTCGCCTTGGCGACACCTCCTAGTAATCCAGTCACCCGAAATCTAATTGCCGTGGTGCTAAAGCAATTAGTGCCACGGTGCATGACAAGTGACTTTTCACGGCCTCAGCTGGAGAACGATCACTAACGATAACGTCAGCTAACCGCCATTTTCCTGAACCCCACGTCTTTGGCTGTTCGTGAAGGCTTTGTGACGAGGCAGGTTAGGGTCCCTGTGACGGGGAAATAATCTACGAGGGAAGGACCTGTCTTTTCGATTGGTTGACGCTCGGTTTAAAAGGCTGTGTTATTAGCTTTTGTCGTGTCCTTGAAGAATGTATCGGTGTTTGCTTTGTCTTCTAGATAGGGCATTCGGAAACTGCTGTGGTAGACAGACACCTGTGCTTCCCAGGTTTAGAAGAAAACCTATAATGAACGAATCAACATCAACCGTGTTCCTCATTTGAAGCTGCTTTGGACTGCATGAAGAGTTTGAAACGAAAAGCTGATTCCACCTCGCATATCTCCTAAGCAGTATTTTTCCTATTGCAATAGGTCTTGTGCCCTAACACTATGGAGGGTGTAGACACATAAGAAGAGACAGTGAAACGCGAGAGAGAGAGAGAGAGAGAGAGAGAGAGAGAGAGAGAGAGAGAGAGAGAGAGAGAGAGAGAGAGAGAGAGAGAGAGAGAGAGAGAGAGAGAGACAGAGAGAGACAGACAGACAGACAGACACGGAGACACAGTTGCTGCTTCAGTTGTTTTTGTGTTGTATGATCTTTTGTTTACGGACAATAAACGTTTAACCAAGAGAGACAGAGGCAGAGAGAGGAGGGAGTGGGGGATATTTCGAAGCACTTAACTTAATCTCGGGTAAGTCTTTTGTTGCCTTTACCACAATAGAAAAGGGAGAAGACAGAAAATCGCTTTGTAATGGTCATCATAGGGTGACAGATAGCTTACTGTCATATGCCTCAAAGGGAGTGGAAACAGTGGGTACAAAGAAGAATGATGGAGAACCTATGGAATTGATGATGAGTACGCCCCCGCCCCCTCCTCTCCTCCCTTCCTTGGCTTCACTAGGCCCTTCAGATTCTGTTTACAGATAGTAGGTCGTACACGTTTGCAGACAAGAGTTCGCCTAGGATAATGACCTTATAGCAACAACAATATAAGCTAGCTACACTGACTGATTGATTGACTGAACGAGCGGAACACTGATTACAACAATTACAGCAAAAGTATTTGTTTTAATTTTTAATGGAAACAGAAAAGCTTCTTTCTGCTCCGATTTGGTCCAGTTTATAGGTCTTTGGGCTGTTGTGGGGTATCGTTTGTGATCATGAAGGTAAGAAACTGAACATATAACTCGATTTAGGAAATCGTTCCTCTGCACTTTAATATGGAAAGTGCGTTCCTTTACAAAATATATTGTCTCTGTTGGGGGTTCAAATCAATTAACGGGAACTACCTGTGAACAGAATGCATTAATATTACAACCGTTCTGGCCATTGAATTACTTGGAGCGCAAGTTTATCTATCCCTCATTTTCACATCTCCCAAACTTGACCCATTTTCTTCAGTTTCTCATTCCTTTCTTCGTCGCTATTCCAGCCTTTTTCTCTTTTCATCGCCCCCTCCGCCTCCCCCCCCCCCCCCCTCTCTCTCTCTCTCTCTCTCTCTCTTCTCTCTCTCTCTCTCTCTCTCTCTCTCTCTCTCTCTCTCTCTCTCTCTCTCTCTCTCTCTCTCTCTCTCTCTCTCTCTCAAACTGCTAACGATAGCACTCCATTGATTAGGAGGACGATCCTCTCAAGCCCCATTGTCTTCCAGAGATTTGCCAAAGTTGGAGGAAAACGTGCTACAGCATTCTCCTAGCTCCTGTGAACGAGTGTGAGGATGAGATGAACTAACAGCGTCATGCTGACTGGAGGACTGAATATGCTGAAGTTAAGGATGCTCCAGGATTCCTTTTATCCCCTTTGTCGGTTGTTTGGGTGTACTCAACCGCCAAAATAGTCCACGCTTGGGATAAGGCACGGATTGGGTCAGTTGAGGTTAATAGAATTTCCAGACAGTTGAATCGCTGAATTTGACCTTTCTTGGAATTTCCAGGAACATTAACTGAAAAAAGGGGACATCTTCTGTAGGGATTCCGCAGACGCGCATGTAGGCTAGTTCAGAAGCACAGTTTCTGTCAAATACAGATATAACCCTTGTCTCGTTTGGCCCCCCATGGAGACATCCGTAATAATCGTGAATTTCCATCGATTTAGTTATTTTGCTGATCTAATTGTTGACAGTGAACTGAGGGGAAAATGTTGACACTAATACTTTTTCATATAAACTCGCACTTAAAATGTTCAGTTTCTTTTCTTTTCTTCTTCTTTTTTTTGTTAAAGAGAGAGAGACGGTGGGGTCGGGTGGGGAGGGGAGAGACTCGTTTCTTGTCTCCCAAGTCAGAAAAATGGACAGGGGAAATCAAAGGTGTCGTATGCTCCAAAGACAACATGGCCGACAGCCCGCTGATCGTTTTCCAGGGCCGCTGCTCACGTTTTACACCCTGTTCTTGGATCCGCATGCCCCCCCCTCACCTCTAAAGCCCCTACCTTTTTTTCTCTCCACGTCACTGCAGTAGGCCTAATTATAGTGCCTTCTGCCCGCCTCTGACCTTCTATCCCCTCCATTTTGGTCTGATGTGGTCTTTATCTCTTCTAGCGCCATGTATATGTTTTGACGGATCTTGGTTTTGTCCGTTGCATCTCAACCGACACGAGGGGAGTAACTATTTTTTTTCGACTGTGCATACGTTGCTTTAACGGAAGAAGCAGTGATATAAGCTCTGAAAAATGGACAAATACATGGCAGGGTGCTTGCCAGTGAATGTCTTTGCATTTGGTTGGAGTGCAGAGTGATATCATGAGCGAATGTATTTGCCAATGGTGCTAGAAATGTTAAAACGGCGTCTTTAGTGGATTGAAAAACAAAATAAAAAAGGAAAAGAAGCAAAATAAACTGGGAAATATTATTGACACAATTCCATTTTCCGGGAAAGAAGTTGGAAAACATAATTACGGAAAAGAAGCATGGAAACTATGAAATATTGAAACAGTTCACTTTTCCGCAAAAGAAGTCTATTCCTTTACATTGTGAGGCGGGAAGGAGACAAAGGTGTCCCTGACGCAGCCCCGGACACAAGTAAAAATAAAACCATCAAGTAGGCCTATACAAATGACGTCTCTAATAACCTCCAGAACATAAGGTTGTGTTGTGTTGTACAATAATAATTGTTATGCCTATCCAATCCGTTGAGAAAGGTTTTGATCAAATAAAAACAAAATGTACACGTACACACGAACACTGACATATCTTTCTCCCCCTGTGCGTCCGTCCGTCTGTCCGTCCGATCATCCATCCGTCTGTCTGTCTGTCTCTCTCTGTCTCTTCTGTCTCTGTCTGTCTCTCTCTCTCTCTCTCTCTCTCTCTCTCTCTCTCTCTCTCTCTCTCTCTCTCTCTCTCTCTCTCTCTCTCTCTCTCTCTCTCTCTCTCTCTCTCTCTCTCTCTCTCTCTCTCTCTCTCTCTCTCTCTCTCTCTCTCTCTCTCTCCACATTTATTATTTTGAATGAGAGCTATATGTAAACTGGATCTAAAAAGTTAAGTCACCTTTAGCAAAACAATGCAAAATATTTCTCCTGAGTGATTGGCACAGATTTGTTTTAAAAATCAATACAGGCTTAGCCTATCTATTTACTGTCCTGTAATACTAATTTCACTTTGTTTGCACGCAAACTGCGTTAAGGGTAACGCCTACACCAATGTTGGCTTAAATAGATTATTTTGTGTTCAGCAACAACACATATAACATTTTATCCAAAGAGAGAATAATGGCATCAACAAGCTTGAAGCTTATAATGTGCCTACTTTTACCATTATAATATAATGTACATAATTATGGCGGCTGGCAAATAGAACACATAAGTACTGTCATGCTTAACAAAGAATAACTAAAAATCAGTTTCCAAAATATTCCAGGAAAATAAACAAGAAAGGAAGGGTTACAGTAAAGACTATCATTGTTAACAAGAAGCTGAAAGAATTAAATAAACATACAAGGCAAGTTGAATTATTTTACTGTAATTATGATAAGAGAAAGGAAAAAAAAAAGTAGAAGAAGAAGAAGGAAAGGGGGAAGATGGGGAAAACAAGTACTGTGTTTGAAATTTTCACAATCAAACAAAGCATCTTTGACTGCAATAAACCTGGCAACAAGGGTCGGCTTTACATTTTTTTTTCTCCACCTTATACTAACCCATTTAATACCATACTCACACACACCAAAAAAACAATAATCATGATACACCTTATACTAACCCACTCACACACACACACACACACACACCAAAAACACGGCTTTACATATTAATGAAGAAAACAATACAATTTAAAAAAAGAAGCCCTCGCATTCATATACACATGTATAATAATTTAACTTATAAGCCAGCACGCTTTACAAAAATTAGAGACGTGGATGGAAGGAAAGATCAACTCCGGGCATAATCTGTGTATAAACTGGCACTCAAAAGTTAGGTTGCCTAACATGTGCAAGCATACAGATGTTGACATAGTTAAATAAGGCTTTAAGAGAAGTGCGATGAAGTGTCTAAATAACATTGACGAAGCAAGTGTATAAAAGTGGCCAACATATTGAGCTACATGTCAAATCTATTGGACTCAGAAATGAATCTATGGACTCTTTCAAAAAGGTTATGTTAGTTTTAAATTAATCGGGGGATCCAAGTTTCCATTCAAAAGAATGTGCGGTTGAATGTGGTCCGTGGGTAAATGTTAGGGGTTGCTTAACGTTGTAGCTCCAGTTTAGAACAAATATATGGGATGAAGATTGGGGAATTTGTGTGACATTAATGTCCTTGCGCGCTTTTTCCTTTTTTTTTTTTTCTCTCCTTTTTTTCTTTTCATGTCTAGCGATTGATTTGGGTTATATTTCTGTGTACCTGCAAACGTTCATTCATACTGTCAATTTTCTCCTCGCTTTAATAAGAGGGTAATGTTGTTGTTTCGTTTGTTAATGTTAGATTAGGGCATTATGTTTAATAAAGCTTATATGTTCATTCAGTTCATCTTCTGTGACACAATTGTGTCAATCTCTCTGTCTCTCTAACTGTCTCTCTGTCTATGTATCTCTGTTTGTCTTCCTGTCTCTCTCTCTCTCTCTCTCTCTCTCTCTCTCTCTCTCTCTCTCTCTCTCTCTCTCTCTCTCTCTCTCTCTCTCTCTCTCTCTCTCTCTCTCTCTCTCTCTCTCTCTCTCTCTCTCTCTCTCTCTCTCTCTCTCTCTCTCTCTCTCTCTTACACACACACACTCTCTCTCTAACTCTCCCAAAATCTTTCGTGATGAAGTCAACCTCTCTCTATTCACAACAGACTTTACAATTCTATCCCTACCCTCTACCCCACCCCCCTCCTGCTTCTGGCCATTTCTCCCACCCCCACCTCACCCTTCTAAGGGAGGAGCTGTGCCACGCCCCCACGTGCTTTCTCCTCCTCCCCCTCCACAACTTCCACCATCTCCTCCCCTCTCCTCTTTCCCCCCACTATATCACCCCTTCCCCTTCCCCATGCTACTTCTTCCGGCTGTTGAAGGAGGAGTGTTGTTGGGGCTATCATGAAAGATTAAGACTCTTGAAAATCACCGCCCTCTTCTTCCGAGTATGTGGAGGCCTTGAGGGTAATAGACTGGCAGTCATCATGCGGTCTTGTGCAACGTGCAGTACTGTACACTCCTCGTTATCTCTCTGTTACTGTGTCACTGTGTCGTGAATGAATGAATGAAAAGTTATGCTTTTCGTCTTCCCGGTCCAACTGGACACAACTGTGTCATTATCTCTAGTTTTTTAAATTTTATATCTCTATATCTCTGCTCTCAACTCTCGCTCACATTAGTATATAGGCTACCCACGCATACCCACATGCACGCTCAGACGCCACACGCGTGTGTTTGCGCACACACTTTATACGCAGTCATAGACTTGTATACACGCACACACATACGCACACACACACTCGCGCACATACACACTCAGAGACACACACGCACACGCGCGCACTCACACACAGGAACACACATACACACGTACACGCGCGCGCATTCTCTCTTGTATTATTTTTTGCTATGATGTGCAGGTACTATAACCTTGCTTGTTTAGTATTGAATGCTTTCATGAAATCTACCACTTTCCATCACCACTCTCACCCCATCCTATTCATTCTGTTCCACTTTTATCCGATTAATTTTCAAAAAAATTCCTTTATTATTGAATCTATATGTGTGTTTCCCTATGCGTCTCTCTCTCTCTCTCTCTCTCTCTCTCTCTCTCTCTCTCTCTCTCTCTCTCTCTCTCTCTCTCTCTCTCTCTCTCTCTCTCTCTCTCTCTCTCTCTCTCTCTCTCTCTCTCTCTCTCTCTCTCTCTCTCTCTCTCTCTCTCTCTCTCTCTCTCTCTCTCTCTCCCTCCCTCCCCTTGGTGGGCAAAGGAAAAGCCTTGATTTTAATTAAGCTCCGCCAGTTAATATAGGAGAGGTCCTTGAATGTGAGCGTGGTCTCTGCCGAGCCTCAGCACGTCAGGTGCTGACCATCTACTGAGCACCCTCCTCCAGTCAAATTTACCCCCTGGTCCTTTCTGTTTGATCGTAGTCTTGAACCTCCTCTCAGTCTCACGCAACCCCATGCCTCCCTCTCTTATTTTCTGACTATCTTCATTGTCCTCTATTTGTCTGTAGAGCTACTCGTGGTATTTTCTAAAATTTTATTTCGTGTATTTCATTTGAAAGACAAAAGCACACAGGCTTTTAGATGAACCTTTTTTTTTATGTTAGTTTTATTATTTTATTTTGTTTATTTATGGGGGGCAAGACAGTTAGAATCTGCTGCTTCTTGTCAAATTTGTATTACGTAGCTTTAAGTAGCATTCATTGTAATATATTATATTAATATATAATGCATGATTGATAAAAAGGATAGAACATCAATCAGTCTTTTGATAGAAAGACGAAATTCCTAGTCTGTGTGTATTCATTTGCAAGGGAAGCAAAACAGAACAGAAAGGCTCAACAAAGTGCAACATAAGAAACGTAGCCTTCTCTGAATAATTATAGACAGATCAACAGACGAATAGATCAACACATGGGGCACTATAAGGATGATGTGGTAATTTAAGCTACTCAACAAATGAAGAATGCCTGTGTATTGAGGTTGTTAAGGGGGGGGGGGGGGGGGGGGGGGGGGGGTGGTGGCAAAAGTTTTCTTTCACATAATTATACATTATTATGTTTTATGTACTCAATGTAAATAGTCGCGTTTGTTCTGTGTATTAAGGTTGTTATGGTGTGTATTTTTGTGGCAACAGTTTTATTACACGATATATTCTGTTTTATGTACTCAATGTAAATAGACTCGTTTTTTTTTGTTTATTTGCAGTGTGTGTGCGCGCGCGCGTGTGTGTGTGCGTGGGCACGCACGCGTTTGACTCCTCCCCCACTTTCTCCATCTTTTTAAAAAATTTCAACATTCCTACTTGTTTTCTCTCTCCCTCTACTCTCCAACACTCAACCATACTGAAATCCCCCCGCCCTCCCCCCCCCCCCCCCTTTTGCCCCACCCCACCCTGAATGAAAGTTAGGTCTAACGTCCGCTCGGCTGCCAAACAGCACATGTGAGACGAAGCCATCAACCAGCCATCATCCACATTAAACGACGACTTTGTTGTTTGTTTACTCGGTTGTTGGTCAACGCAAATGCTTGATTTTTGGGGTGCACATGCTCGAATCTTTCAGTGACAACGTCTTATAATGTCAGCGAGATTCAATGAACGGATATGAAAATATGAAGCAAAAAGTAACAGTATAGGTGCAAACACACCCACGGGGTACGGGAAGGGTTTTAACGGTGTTCTTCCCACCCTATCTTCCTCTATTATACCCCATATCACAACTAACAGTAAAGGGACAAAACTGTTGTGGACACAGCGAAGCACGCGCATCGACTGATGATGTGCCTACTGTGAGACGTTCATTGACCCGAGAGAAGAACACTAAATCCCCCGGAATGGGTGCCCGTCTCTATCGCGCCCCTGTGCCTTTGTTTCGACAGTCACTCGGTCAATATTGACACCCACAAACGGGCAGAGGTCTCTTATTCATTGAACGCAGTCTGCACTAGTCTCCTCCTTCGGGATTTCCCGAAATGTCCGCCGCGTTTTCGCCGTTAAACTGAAAAAGTTGTCGGCGAGTTTGAAGAAGAAAAGGGAGTCAAGATGTGGGTGAATGCATGCATAGGGTGCTGGATGAAGGGAGAGGGGTTGAGGATGTCTGGCATTGGGGTGGAACACCACGTTCAGTCCACACAGAGGTCGCGAGGTCTGGTCACCCGTGTCGCCATGTTCGTGCTTGCAACTTCGGGAAGGAAATTTAAACCCGTTCATGATTGGTTGGTATTTTAGAAAGAAGAAGAAGACGAAGAGTTGAAGTCAACAGTCTGCTAACGATCAAAGCTTCCTCTTCCTTCCTTATTTTGAAATCTAGCAAGTAGTCTTGAGGTAGAGGAATCACGTGTTTTAATTTCTGAATGTTTGGCATACTTTATTTCTTGTATGCGTGTGATATATAAACATAGACAGATTGAGGAAGTGAAAACTATGTCCATTTTCTTTT
Source organism: Phymorhynchus buccinoides (assembly GCA_017654935.2). Classification (NCBI taxonomy): domain Eukaryota; kingdom Metazoa; phylum Mollusca; class Gastropoda; order Neogastropoda; family Raphitomidae; genus Phymorhynchus; species Phymorhynchus buccinoides. The sequence goes on along the minus strand of CM065680.1, from coordinate 31,518,868 downwards.
GAAAACTAAGGTAAAGGCGTTATTGGTTTTAATTGGTTTATATTTACAATGACAATGTAGATTTGCAGCCAGTCTCTGAATCCAATATACCCTTGCACTTCCTTGCCCTTTCGCCGCATTGTGTGTCTTCCCTTTTGCTTCATCCCCACCCCCACCCCCCCACCCCCACCCCCGCTCTCTCTCTCTCTCTCTCTCTCTCTGTCTCTCTCTCTCTCTCTCTCTCTCTCTCTCTCTCTCCTCTCTCTCTCTCTCTCTCTCTCTCTCTCTCTCTCTCTCTCTCTCTCGCTCTCTCCCTGTGATATAGATAATAGATAACTGGGAAAGTGGATTAAAAACACACACTTTTGGATGAATGTTTGACATTTGTGTGGATGAGGTGACAGTACTTAGAAGCAACACAAATTAAATCAAACCGAAGACTCCTTTAGGCATGACTTTTAAAAGTTATACAGTTGCTATCCGACCAATACTAGAAACAGAAACAATGCTAGAAACAGAGGGTTTGACCAGGATGGCAATATATGTGATGATCTTTTCTGGTGATGTTTAGGCATGAGCAGCTGCTTTTTTTTTGGGAGTGAAGGAAAAAAGGCTGCAAATTGGTTAAGAATGGAAAAACAATGTCCCCCTTTCCCAACTCTAAATGGAAGAAGAGTATTGATCAATTAAATATTCGCATGCTTTGCAATTAAATGCTTTTGTTTAGACACCGGGCAATTAATAATCTGCTGTTCAATACAAACGCTTGCTTTTTTTTTTAAGCCCCGACCAAGCATCCTTTCTCCTTCCCGCGATGGTGTTTTTTCTTCCTTTTCTTCTCTAAGACTCCAGACTCAACCGTCTTCAAGGGGTAAAATGCTTCTTTGTCCAATCCATTTCTCGCTCTGAGTAATGCCATCTGCCCCCCGAGGGGCAGGAGACTGTTAAAACGAATTGTGGGCGTAACTCCGTAACCTCTCCCCCCCCCCCCCCCCCCCCCCCCAACCTTTAGCAGCTAACCCGAGTGGAGGAAAGGAAAATGGACTTGCTTTTTGTTTGTGTGTTCCTGAGTAGTCCCTGTGCAAAGAAATCTACAGAGCCCCAGAATTTCTATGCTCACCCTCTCACTCCGGTGGGGGGGAGAGAAAAGGGGGTTTTGTGGGGGGAAACAAATGACGATGATGACTGCATTATGATGTGCTGCATCTGTTCGTGATTATTATGCTCATATCTGGCATGTTTCCGTGAGTGCAACAAACACAACAGCTGCAAGTCATGTCTTTTTCTGTCTGTCTCAGTCTCTTTGTGTGTCTATTTGTCAGTCTTTTATTTGTCTGTCTGTCTTGGTATGTCTGTCCCCCACCCCCACCCTCAGCGCCACCCAAAACAGCCCTATACTTGTCTGCTTAGGCCTACTCGTTGTAAGACTCAGGAACTCCTCTCCCTTTTCTAATATCTGTCGACATTTGGGGCCAATAGTAAAGTGACAGAGGCACATAATGTATGACCAATGGTTTTCCACAGTAAGGAAGTATTTCACAAGTTCTTTTTTAAGTTTTTTAAATTTTATTGAAGGACAATGGATCTGAAAAATGGATGCATCGCATGGTTCCGTGCTGCAGTCTTGGGGTTGGGGTGTTAGTTGTTATTTAGGGGCCATCCATGCCCTGACACCAATTGTCCTGAAGTTCTTTTGGCCGAGAGAGCGGGAATTAATCTTGAAACAGGGCACCTTTACTATAAACACCCATTTTGTTCAAGGTTTCTAGGCTCTGCCAATAGGACGTTAAAGCCATCACTTTGGCAGGTTTCTGGAATAGCAGTTCTGTCCTCTACTCTCGGGAGGTCATAGTCGGACGCTATTAACGAATACACGCTTAAGAGCTGAATGTGCAATAGCTTCATGTCGGCTACAAGACTGGATAGCGTGGACCAAGTAAAGATGCGCGCGTGCGCGCGTGTGTATGTGTGTGTGTGTGTGTGTGTGTGTGTGTGTGCGTGCGCGTGTGCGTGCGTGTGTGTGTGTGTGTGTGTGTGTGTGTGTGAGAGAGAGAGAGAGAGAGAGAGAGAGAGAGAGGGAGTTGGGTCAGGTCAAAGACCAGTTGGTGGGGTGGGTCATATCCTTGCCCCAGTTAGGGCCTCAGTGTGAAGAGGGTGTCCGTGTGGAAACCCCACGTAAAGACAACACGGGCCAACACAATGGCCTGCTTAGGACTCGGTGCATGGGATACACAAAGGATGGCGGATCAAAAGTACTGTCAAATAGCGCTTCCATCTTCTACGCTTTATATGTGTGCGGAGGTTGGGGGATTGGGTAGGAGAGAGAGAAACAGGAAGGGGTTTGGGGCGGGGGTATTTTGGAAGGCAGAAGGAGGGTGTGACTGTGTCCGATTAGTTTTAATTTATTTATTGGTTTGCTACTTCTACCAACCTTCCTACCCTAGCCTCCTAATCTTTCTATGAATATTTATTATCCCCTTAATGTTAAGCACCTCGTGCTAAATATTGTCAAGGCGTGTGAAACCGAGAACTAAAAGCTGAAGTAGACAATAAAGGATAGTACACTACTAAGACAGTTTGCAATGACGACAGCAGCAGAAGTTGCAAAGAGGTAACCAATCAACGATGTGCTGCATGACCGACCAGTAGTACATTTTGACGCCACGAAGTCAGTTCTGCCCACCCCCCACCTACCACTATTTGCAGCTCTCGTCTTCCCCCTCTCCTCCCCCCCCCCCCCCCCCCCCCCCCTGTATCCGATCTCCCCTCGTGCCCATGGTCTGCACCCGAAACGTGTCCCTTGACCTGACGATCTCGGTTCTCCTGTCACGGATGGCCTGAAAGAACTGCTGCTATGGACAAGGTCGCTGAAAGCCCTTCAAAGACTCCCCTCACGCCTGCCTGCCTCGGCCCTGGTCACAATGGCCTTTCCCAGCTCGTCCCGCCGCACCGTGGAAATTTGGGAGGTAGTGCAGTCATTGACCAGAAAATATGTACCGTCCATTTCACTTCCCGGGCTCTTTCATGTCCGGGGGCGGCGAAAGCATCGGGCATAAACGCCGCGTTCGCCTGGCTGACAGCGCGAATATGTCCTCATTTCCTCCGCCGCTGCTCGATCATTTATTGGGTTCCAGCGGCTCCAAACGAGCGTTCTTGGAGTTGGCGCCACGGCCGATTGTGGTGCCTGAAGAGAGCAGAAAGAATCCCCGTGAAACTCTTCTTCCGCGCTTTTAGCCCCAGACAGTCCCCTGTCTTTGGAGTAGAAGGGGTCTGAAAAGAGGTTTTCATCGGTACCGGGGGGGCTCAACACGTGAAAGGGGCAGAAGTAATGAGGATTGACAGGGATGAGCCAGGCCTTTCACACTTAAAGGGGAGACGAGGAGCCGGAGAGGGGCACGGGCCACGGTGCTGGTGTGGCTAATTCACTGGGTGCTGACCGCCGTCGCTAATGAAGTCGCCGGTTGCCTGCCCACGCCGATCAAAGAGACACCAGTGCCATTCAGCTACTGCCACAAAGATCGGAAAAGCTGTTTTTGTCCTGCTTTCCTTTATATTAGTCAGAGAGAGAGAGAGAGAGAGAGAGAGAGAGAGAGAGAGAGGGGGGGGAGAGAGAGAGAGAGAGAGAGAGAGAGAGAGAGAGAGAGAGAGAGAGAGAGAGAGAGAGAGAGAGAGAGAGAGAGAGAGAGAGATCAAAGGAGTTAAGGGAAACAAGGCAGCCATAAAGAAAAGTGCATCGCATTCAGGTGGACAAAATAAAAAAGAGGAGTAGGCTTGGGCTTGTAGAAATCCAATAAAACCTATCAAGTGTAGACAGGTTAGATGAGTAGACCTTTTTGCTTGGAACACAATGGACAATCAATGGCGAGAAAAATATTGGAAGGTTGCCGGAGAGCACGACTGCCTGTGAAAGTGGAAGAGAGCAGCTGTTCTCTCACACTTCAAAACGTGCTACATGTGTTTTGACTTGTACAAAATAAACAATAATTTCCATTTTTAGCACATTTTGCGACTAAGAAATATTTTTCGGGAACAAACGAATAGGCCTATAGGCGCCCTTGACTGATGCTATGTAAAGTGGCGAGTTTGTCCCTTTTCTGTATCAACTTATTTGGTTTATTAAATGTTAATTTCAGCCTCCTTGGAACAGCCGAAGGCTAACTTTGAGTTAAACATTCATTTTTGTCTTCTTGAAAATAGCCATCTTTTGTTGTTGTTGCTGTTCTTTGGTTAGGATAAAAGACTTGGTTAGGGATTAGGAATGTGGTTAGTAGAGAAGAGATCATGCCTACAAGCTTTTATTTCTTTCTGGCTTCATTAAGAAACTAAAAAAAAAAAGTTATTTTCAAGAACCGTTAGAAAAACAAGCGCGGATTCGCAATCGTTTGTGGCGTGCGACAATTCAAAAGGAAACATCATTTTAAAGAGCAGCCTCGATTTGAAGTGCGGTCTATTTTTACCACTGCAATCATTATATACACTGAGTCGCTTCCCCTGCCTTTTCAATAATTTTAATCTGTAAACCAGAATGTTATCTCTGCACCATTTCGTAACTTTTTATATCTTTTGGAAAACATTTAAAACTATTTATCCTACTTATGCTCATCGCAAGAAGCACTGCATACTCGTCGTGTGTGTTGTAGTGTCTGTATTACGTATGTTTATTATTTTCTACGCTTTAAAATGACGATGGATGTGCTCTGTTCAGTATATAATTCTTTCCATACGTATTAACTATTATGTTTTATTCTGATCGCTTCTCGGCCTTTTGGCTAAGACAGAGTATTTTTTTCTCCTTTAAAATATGTGCGACAATTTTGGACCGACCGACAGACCGACACAGTGAGTTATAGTCCCGAGTATAAGGCGGACGGACGCGTGTACAAACTTTCCAAATCGGAGGCGCCGCCATCTTGGGTGTCGGGGGGAAATACCCGGCTGTTGTCGTTTCATGTGAGATCGGGTGGCGACGATCGCTGAAGGTGGTGGTGAAGTTGATTGGCGGGTGGGTTATAGTAGAGGTGTGTGTGGATTGGGTGGTGAGTTGATAGGTTTGCTATATGTGATGGTGCATGGGAAAAACCTACATAAGTCGCTCAGAATGGTTTTTTTTAGCAAAAAGAGATCATTATTCTGATCGCTTCTCGGCCTTTTGGCTAAGACAGTGATTCAGGAACATAATATTTTGTTTATACCTTGGTTTGTTTGTTCAGCCCGTCGTACATTGAACTTCCATCCTTTTAGCAAAACCCCAAAATAGTCAACACCCCCAAAAATATCAATGTTCTATTTAGGGAATAATTATTTAGGTCTATGTTTATGTATTCTACCAGTATCCACAACATGAAAGACAATTTTGAATTATTTCTTTGTTTATTTGACTGTTTTAAAAAAAATCAAGTCAATAGAAACTAAGAGGCAAAATTGTATCTTCTATGCCCAATTTCTGCAAATTATCTATTTCGAATGCCAAACTTCAAATAATTATGAAATAAAAACTAGAGAAGATAACTCAAATCGGTTTTCTGTGTATCAACAAGGAATCTTTGCTCCACCATGAACAATTAAAATCTCAATTTATGCCAAAATTCCTTGATGTCTGTTTTTCCCATGCACTGTCACAGATAGCTTGGTTGCTGAATAATAAGGCTTACCTGTCTGTCCCCAAGCGTGAGAGTTTCGCTCAGCGGCGGTTTTTTGATGCTGCGCTTTTGGTCTTTTCTACTGACGAGAAAAGGATATTCTATCTGCATTGTTATTAAGAGTCTACTAGTCCCTTCCTCTTTCCTTTTGTGTGCTGTTTTTTCTTTCTCCTATCTCCATTCTTTTTTGTGTGCCCGCTATCTCGCTCAGATTAACCCTTTCACCGCCAAAGTCGCATTTTAGCACCACAGTGATTTAACACCTATGTCACTAAAAGGCATCAAATTGGGGTCTATTATCCAAAGACCCTATTGTCTTAGTTTTGGGAAGTAAGGATAGACCTTATTTTATATTTGTCATAGAAGAATCCCCAATACTGCAGATGGATTTTGTTCTCTACCCATGTCAATGTAATGGACATTTTTAGCTGAAATATGGCTGGCGGTGAAAGGGTTAAAAGTCTTTGCTGTCTCTCTTTCTGTCTCTGTGTGTGCGCGCGCTCGCGTACAGAGAGAGAGAGGGAGAGAGAGAGAGAGAGAGAGAGAGAGAGAGAGAGAGAGAGAGAGAGAGAGAATTCCGAGAGAGAGAGAGAGAGAGAGAGACAATTCAAACATTATTATTTCAGGGTAGTAAGAGTTTTGAAATATTTTTGTGTGATTCTTAGCAAAATAATAACTGTCGTTATATTTTTTTCCCCCTTCAAAATCCATGCCAACACAAAGTGCTAAGTCAAAAAAAATAATGGCTTGTACCCACATGTCGTCATATCCGGCCACAAGGAGCGTGCCATATTATGGGAGACCGCCATCTTAGTCAGTAACTTTGTTTGAAAAATGCCAGATCGATGCTGTTTGCACACAAATCTGACTAAGATGGCGACACTTCCGTTGGAAGGGTCGAGATGCGCACGCAGGTGGGGGGGGGGGGGGGGGGGGGGGGAGCCATAACCAAAAACATTCGCTAAATGAGACTTCATTTAAATTTCAGTTATAATCGAATATGTTGTTAGGATCTTTACACTGAGTCAAACCTTTTATTTCTTTTATTGGTTGCTTGTGATTTATTTATTTTCGTTGGTTGCACATTTATAAAAAAAAACATCCGACGGGGACAATTTTAATCCGGGGACTATTTTAATTCGGGAACCATTTCTTAAGCAGCACACCTCTTGTCCTACACCGTCTCCGTGTTTTCAAACTCTCTTAGCAACTGCCCTCCTTTTAGCCATCCGAGGAAACGGAATAATTGGCCTCGAATCCAGGGAAATCGTTAGCTTGGACGAAGGGGGAAATGCGGGGGAAAATGCAAGGGAAAAAAGAAAAGAAAAAAAAGTCGCGTTTGACAGCAGTTGGACTCTCTTTTAAAGTGAAGAGGACGAAAACTCGGTTAGTCTTTTGTTGCTGGGTGACCCATATAGGCCTGCCTAACAGACATCACACATTAGTATTACATACTCCCGTGCGCATTCGTATACACAGACGTACATGCATGCATAGATGCACTCACACATACCCACACATGTGCGCGCACGCAAATACATGTACACACACCCTCACATACAAGTACGCACACAGACACACACACACGCACGCGCACATGCACGCACGCACGCACGCACGCACACACACGCACGCACGCACACACACACACACACACACACACACACACACACACGCTCGCTCGCTCGCACGAAGACAAAGCTAAGGGTTAGAAATTAGACGTTAAAAAAATTAGATTTTGTGAAAAAGTAAACGGACAATGGTTTGGCAAAAGCGAACAACCAGGCTCTATAAAAAAAACCCACTATTCAATCCTAAGAGAGAGACAAAAGGAGAATTCAGAAATGTGAAGAAAAGAATGTGAACAACAAAGATGTCTGATATTGCCGATCACTAATACTTCTTCCCTTTTTCAGCCTTGAGCTGTTCTGGATACTTGATTGCTTTTCTCTGTGGAAAAATCGATTATGATTATCTCAACTTCCGCCAAACGTGCTCTGTGTGTGTGTGTGTGTGTGTGTGTGTGTGTGTGTGTGTGTGTTTTGTTAGATTTAACGTCTTTTCAATTAAAGTGTTTTTCGACGACTATGATATTGTAAATGATTGATATCAACATTACACTATCATTTTATAAATGAAAACATAACACTTAAATCAGTTGGTTTAAACAAGAATTTATTCAAGAATAGAAAATCATAGCAAAGCAGCAATACATTTATAAACTTCGAGTACAACAAGCTAAGAGCTTATACTCCATTACTTAAGTTGCACAGTAAGGACTGCACACGCAAAACTAATCATTCATTGAAAAATAATAACATAAAAGCAACAACGGTAGTAAACACTTATATACAAAAAGGAAAAAAACCCACAAAAATACATAACAAAATTAAGTAAATCTAATCTACTTAAATCAGTTAACAAGAACAATCAAAACTAACCCTGTTTAAAAACAAAAATGAAAATGTTATAGTAATGTACCAATAGGACTATTAAGTAAATGTTGCATTAGACAAAAACAAGTGATTTGACATTAAAATGTTAAAATCATCGATTGAAGGATTTTCAGGTAATTGGAAACTGGGTAGGTACTAAGGGGACAATGAAACTGTATATGGAATGTTCAACGTTTCTCCCCACGTCTTGCAGTATTAACATAATAGTGTGTGTGTGTGTGTGTGTGTGTGTGTGTGTGTGTGTGTGTGTGTGTGTGTTTATGTGCATAAGAACTGTATCCATGTGAATGAATAGATGTTGTCCTCTACATAGGGGCCTACCTCACACACTCAAAGCGAAATGAATGTGTGTGAAATCTAGCGTTTGCTTGTTGTCACCCCCTTTAGCCTCATTATTGTTCAATCCTTTGCTCTGGTATTTTTTAACAAAGTTATTTAAAGCAAATCAATTTGATGAGTACTGTGTGGGTGAAGGGTCATAAAGGCGAACGTGGCACATTCTTTATTCATAATTATGCTTTGTTTGGCTCAGTTTGGCTCTGATCCACGCATTGCTAGATGATTGGTTTTGTAGTCAACTTTGGTGGAGGGGGGTTAATTAGAAAGAGAGTTTTCCTCCTTTGTTCAATTTTATAAATTCACGGATTCGATTGGCCGTGGATAGAAGAACAAATGTTTGGAATGGTTGTAGATGTGTGCTTTTTTTCTTCTTCAAATGTTGTAATTGTCTTCTGTTTCTTTCTCCTTGTTTTCATTGTCTTCGCTTTTGTTTTACTTGAAAACGAAACTCCCTTTCTTTAAAAAAAACCCACCAACCCCCAACTGAAACAGACTGCAACGTCCCTTTCTTCAAAACAAAAAGGAGCCCTTGTTTTTCTTTTCATTTTCCCCTTTTCATTGTCTTGATGTCTTGACGACCCCCGCCCCTTTAATCTTTTTACTTTTTACTTGCTGATGTATTTGAGAACTACACCAGGTATAATGAGAGACTTAGTGCGATTTTTCTCACGCCAGAGGGCATGACGCTCGTGTGGGGCTAATCCTCTCTGTATTATTAGTTGGGGATAAAGAAAGAGAGAGAGACAGTGAGTGGTCCTACCATCTCTCTCTCTCTCTCACTACGCCCAAGTAAGAAAATAGCGTGATAAGCCCCTAGTGCATTGACTGCCCTCTGGCGTGAAAAATATCGCCATAGGTTGACCATTGGTTTGTACCTGCATGTCTACAATACGTGGGTGTTTCTAATGCATGGAAAGTACAGGAAAGTAACAGAAACAAAAGGCTTGACGGAGTCAACGCGAGTTAATCAATTAAATGCGCTTAATCGCTTAATATTCTTGAAATTGGGGACAGTGACAAGTTATCCCCCAAAGGACGAACACATTTAAT
>CM065680.1:31489405-31499405 GCA_017654935.2 Phymorhynchus buccinoides | reverse complement strand
TGGAGATCAATCTCAGCTTACAAGGAAACAAACTCTTATGTCCGCAGAACAATATATACAAAAATGTCATTCCATAGTTGTTGATTGTTCTCCAAACCATCAGTTGAACAAATGTTGCTTTTTTGTGTGGCTAGTTTGTTAATAAACGGTTATTGTTTTCAATGCAAAGACAAGATAAATAACAACAACAGTGTACGAGAATATTATTTTTTTTCAAATAAATTTTAACACGCTTTTGTGCTATTGTTTCTTTTTGTTTATTCCACAAAGAAACGTTTGCAAAATCATACACGATACAAAGTGATCCTGAACTATATATTATTTGACTAGTGTTGTTATTTTTGCACGCAAGTAGTCTTCATAGATGAGGATATGTTACGTTATAACTGTTATTCTACTAGGTTTTTTTTATGTTTGATATAACAATGTGTTATGCCTGTCGTTTTTACTCTATTGTTGTTGTTTTTTAGCCTATGAATATTTTTCTTGTTATCGTTGGGTTTTTTTTTACAATATATCTGACAGTGATGGTGGTTTTGTTTGTTTGTTTTTTGTTTGATCTGGTTTGGTTTCGATGTTGTTGTTGTTGTTGTTTTAGTCTGTAGGTTTACAAATAAAGAAGGCCTCATGACATACAGAGTATAAAGTATAGAGTTTGCGGTTCCGAGCGTTAAAGGATTAAACACATTTAGGATTAGGCCTTTGTCGATTTCTACGTCAATTACTACTACTACTACTACTACTACTACTACTACTACTACTACTACTACTACTGCTGCTGCTGCTGCTGCTGCTGCTGCTGCTGCTGCTACTACTACTACTACTACTACTACTACTACTACCACTACCACTACCACTACCACTACTACTACTACTACTACTACTACTACTACTACTACTACTACTACTACTAAAAAAGCTTGAATATACATGACATTTAGGCATTTTGCTACTACTACTACTACTACTACTACTACTACTACTACTACTACTACTACTACTACTACTACTACTACTACTACAAAGCTTGATTATACATGTGACATTTCGATGGCTTGGAGTCAAAACGGACTATCTTTAGATAGTCCATTGACATATTATTGAACTAATTACGAAAACTAATAACTTGTATAAAAAAAATACTGCTCAAATATAAAAAGCAAAACCACCTTTTTAGATTTCTGCAGTCATTGTTTGATACAAGTTATTAGTTTTTGTAATAAATCCAATAATACGTCAATGGACTATCTAAAGATAGTCCGTTTTGACTCCAAGCCATCGAATTATTTTAGGCTTTTTGCTGCTGCTGCTGCTGCTACTACTACTACTACTACTACTACTACTACTACTACTACTACTACTACTACTACTACTACTACTACTACTACTACTACTACTACTACTACTACTACTACTACTACTACTACTACTACTACTACTACTACTACTACTACTACTACTACTACTACTACTACTACTACTACTACTACTACTACTATCAAAAAGCTTGAATATACATGACATTTAGGCATTTTGCTACTGCTGCTGCTGCTGCTGCTGCTACTACTACTACTACTACTACTACAAAGCTTGATTATACATGTGACATTTAGGCTTTTTGCTGCTGCTGCTGCTACTACTACTACTACTACTACTACTACTACTACTACTACTACTACTACTACTACTACTACTACTACTACTACTACTATGAAAAAACTTGAATATACATGTAACATTTAGGTTTTTTGCTGCTGCTGCTGCTGCTACTACTACTACTACTACTACTACTACTACTACTACTACTACTACTACTACTACTACTACTACTACTACTACTACTACTACTACTACGAAAAAGCTTGAATATACATGTAACTACTACTACTACTACTACTTACTACTACTACTACTACTACTACTACTACTACTACTACTACTACTACTACTACTACTATGAAAAAGCTTGAATATACATGTAACATTTAGGCTTTTTGCTGCTGCTACTACTACTACTACTACTACTATGAAAAAGCTTAAATATACATGTAACACTTAGGCTTTTTGCTGCTGCTGCTGCTACTACTACTACTACTACTACTACTACTACTACTACTACTACTACTACTACTACTACTACTACTACTACTATGAAAAAGCTTGAATATACATGTAACATTTAGGCTTTTTGCTGCTGCTACTACTACTACTACTACTACTACTACTACTACTACTACTACTACTACTACTACTACTACTACTACTACTACTACTACTATTACTATTACTATTACTACTACTACTACTACTTCGAGGCATATAACTACCATTACTATTATATACCCCTAAGCATGATGACTGGCAACACGTAACCCTGTGTGGTGGTGTGCCGACAGGCGGCCTTCCTGCAGAAGATGCACGGGGACGGCTCCGGGCTGGGCTCCAACACGGCCCACACGGGCTTCAGCGGCATGTACGGCCGGGTGCCCTCCGTGGCCGGCCACTACGAGTCATGGCCCTTCCCGGGCATGGCGGCGGCAGCACACCCCCCTCCCCCGCAGAGCCTCAAGTCGTCGGCGGAGATGAACGTGGCGGCCATGAACGGGGCCGGGTCGTGGTGGGACGTGCACTCTGCGGCGGCCCACAACGTGCACGGGCCGACAGGGGCGGGCAACTGGCTGGCCGACTCCTCCTCCTTGCACCACCACCACCACCATCACCACCCCCAGCTCAACGTGTCCAACTACCCCGACTACAGCAGCCCCCTCTCCCACCACCCCCTCACCTCCGCCCCGGGCTCTCTGCTGTCGCAGGGCCAGCACCTGTTCCAGGACACCTACAAAGGGATCCTGCCTTCCCAGGCCGACCCCTTGTCGGCGGCCTCGTCCGTCAGCCACTTCTTGCCCCGCCCCTCGCTGACCAGTCCAAGGTCGTCCCGGCGCTACACGGGCCGCGCCACCTGCGACTGCCCCAACTGCCAGGAGGCGGACCGCCTGGGCCCTGCCGGGGAGCACCTGAGAAAGCGCAACATCCACAGCTGCCACATCCCGGGCTGCGGCAAGGTGTACAACAAGACCTCCCACCTGAAGGCTCACCTGCGCTGGCACACCGGGGAGCGGCCCTTCGTCTGTAACTGGCTGTTCTGCGGCAAGCGGTTCACGCGCTCTGACGAGCTGCAGCGCCACTTGAGGACTCACACGGGCGAGAAGCGGTTCGCCTGTCCCACGTGCAACAAGCGCTTCATGCGCTCCGACCACCTGTCCAAGCATGTCAAGACGCACTCGGCGTGCGGCAAGAAGGACTCCTCAGGCAGCGACACGGAGAACAGCCAGGACAACTCCAGCCTCAGCTCCCCACCACCCACCTCCGCTATGGGCAGCAGGATGGCAGGTATAGGAGCCGGAGCCTCGGGAGCCGCCTCCCCTCCGCTGGTGAAAGAGGAACCCCGACTCCGGTGATGGTAGGATGTGGGAAATCAGGGAGGCAGATGGCAATCTGGGATTGGAAGCCCGATGTCCTGAGGCTTGACGGCTTACCTGGCGATGACTTGGGACAGCACGAGTCCTTGCCCTGAACTGCGCAGGGATGCGGACATTGCAGCACTTGGAGGCCATGCACGCTGCAGGTCCTGTATGCTCTGAGGTGAGGATGGGAAGATTTAGGCGCTCCACAAAACAGTGAATGCTTGACGTTCTTCTTGTAGTTTTGTGCAGGCGATATATAGGGAGACTGTGACAAACAGGCTGTACTACGCTTAGTGGGAATGAGTTATCCAAGCTGCTCTTTGTTCTGAAGAACTAAACGGAGTCTCCAGACAGTTCAAGCCAGAAGAACGAACAGGGTGCGGGTGATATCAGGCGTGTGTGTCTTTTCTGCACAGTGGTCTTCCGGTGAGCGCCACGTGTGATCTCCTAGTTCACTGCCACAGGCCAACGTACTTTGTCCTACACTGCTGACTGACCGCAACAACAGTCCACCACACATTGACACTTCGGTGTGGCTCTGGGCTAATTTCCTTAATTTCCTGCTGGACAACATCGGTGTGGCTCTGGGCTGTTTTTCCTTATTTTCCTCCTGGACGACCATTTTGCATATGATGATTTTCTTCTTTGCTAAAGATGGTTTTGTTTAAGTTTTGCGTTTTTGTTCTGATTTTTGTGTGTGTGAGTGTGCTCTTCCATAAAAAGAAAATAAAACAAAAATTATTGTCCTTAAACAGATGTTTGCATTTTAAGAATGTGCAAACTCATTACATGTGGTTTTAGATACCTTTTCTTCAGCACAACTTGTGCTGCAGTAGCAATAACATCATCGATGGTGACTCAATAGGGCATTTGCCGCGTGCCAGCGACCTTGAATTTCACTGAGTTGAATTTAGAGAGCTGAATTAGAAAGATCAACGCAACTCGGGCAGAACGAGCGCGGGCAAGTTAGTAGTCTTGTATAGAGTTCGAACACTCATGGCAAATGCCCTATTAAGCCGAGTTTAGTCTGAGCTGAATTTACAGTTTTGCAAAAACTAAAATAATTGTCGGAAATTGTAGGTGGGTTTTTTTATCAGAGAGAGAGAGAGAGAGAGAGAGAGAGAGAGAGAGAATGTGCGTGTGTGTGTGTGTGTGTGTGTGTGTGTGTGTGTGTGTGTGTGTGTGTGTGGAGAGAGAGAGAGAGAGAGAGAGAGATATATATATATTATGTGTTGCTTTTGTTTGACTTGAGTTGCTCAGAAACTTTTTATTTTATTTTTGTTTGATTATTGTTTTGTTTGAAGATACTTTCGTGGTGATGATCACGCAAATAAAATTCCCTTACATTAAAGAAAGGGCAAATGAAAAGATAACAAAGTAAATTGCCATAGTCTTTTTTTATTTTATTAAGTTCACTTACATGCGTATGATTTAATTTCTTGGCTGCAAATAATCTGCCCTGCCCTTGAATGACTGCAAAGGGCTGGGAAATGAGAAGCTTAGGACGATTATTTGACCGCCAGGGGTCCATCAAACCAGTAGGGGCTTAGCGCGTGATATTCTTAGTTGGGCGTAGTGAGAGAGAGAGAGAGGAAGATGAGTCCCTCCCTCTCTCTCTCTCTACGCCCAACTAAGAATATCACGCGCTAAGCCCCTACTGTTTTGATTGCCCCCTAGCGGTCAAATGATCGTCCTAAGTTGACCATTACCCTGGCTTGGACAAACATTAGCATTATCACTGCCAACTGCCAACTAGTTTCATCACTCGTGAGTGTGGAGTGTGTGCACGTGTTATTATTATTATTGGGGAAAAAAATACATTTCACACTTTTATTGCAGCGTTGTTCATAGGAAAGAGTTCATGGACTTAAAAGCCACAGAGCTTTCACGAAACAAAAGTTTGGCTCTATTATGTGTGTGTGTGTGTGGGTGTGTTAAGTTTATTTACTTTCAATGTGCTTCCTAAGTTTCCTGGCATCCTTATTGCTGTTTAAAGCACAGTCAAATATGGTTGTTTTCTGCCCCGGCTTCCAGAACGGGGTTGCTGAAAACAGTTTTGTCTGGAATTCCAGCCATTCAAGAAATGTGTATGAAGCAACTTGATTGTTGCTATTCAGTCTTACTTTAAGGATGTCTGCTGCGTGAATTTTTGTTTCGCAGAAAAGTTCCGTTTTGTTTCGTTTGTCCTTGTTGCGTTTCGACTTTACTGCCAACGTAATGTAAAAGAAATATCAAGTGTTGTAACAGCATGGTTCTACGATAGCAACTCAACCCGACTTTCAATATGATTAGATTGTTTAAATGTATCCAAAAATCAATACATAAATGTTATTCTGTGATGTTTTAATAATAAAAAATTAAAACAAATTAAAACACCAATTCTTTGTGATGATAATGGTTATGTTTCACAAATGAAACAACACATACCGGCAAAGAGTTGCATGAGAACAGGATCGTTGGAAAGGATTCATTGGGCGTGAATGAAAATCCGTTTAACGTCCTCCGGTCTGAAACAGACACATATGGGACATTAGTAGATATAAAGATGGTGGGAACGATCCTGGAGGCAATGCCCGGAGGCAGTGCAACCCCAGGAAAGTCCCGAATTTCCAACGATACAGATGTATGATTAAATTGGAGGTGGTGAACACATTGGTTTAAAGGGCATAGTTATTGAGTGTCACAGATTAGTACAATAATAACGAGATAGGGCAACAGGAATACTTATATAAAGTCCTATCAAACTCACGTACAAAAACAAACTGTGACGGAAGCTGAAAACAAAGCATCATATAGCTAAACACATAGTGAACACGTTGATATATAGAGCAGTTAAAGACCCCGCAGAGGAGGAAAAAACAAGTACGCTTAAAGCAATAATAAGGATCCATGTCAATCTTCGTCGTATTCTTTGCCTATCCAGATGGGATGACAAGTTTATTTTCAACAGAACTTTTTTTTCAGCTGTTTGCTGGTTAATTTTTTTGTATCCGATTTATGTTCTTGAGGGCAGATGACTTTTTGTTCTTCTCGTTCATTCTTGCCACGGTGGACAGATTTGGGTTTTTTTTAAATGTATTTTTACCCCACGTGCTTGCTCCTCATGATCACCAGGGTATTATGTCATTTGTTTGTCTGTTGTTGGTCCCAATTGCTCACCATGGTTTATCATTTGAGTTTTAATTTATCTACCGTTTTATCGGGGGACTTCTTATGCTTGACAAACTATGTTATATTTGAATAAAAGAAAGGGGAAAAAGAAAGAAAGAAAAAAGGCACCATTTACTGGAGACATGAATTTACGACAGCAGTTAGCGGAGACATGAATTTATTAACATGGTTATTGTTTTACCTTGAGAATTGGGAACTTATAGTATAGCGTTACTGTGTGCTATAAGGAGTATTCCTCGATGAATTTCTAATACATAGACTACCTAGTGGCCCGTGTTTGATCTCACCTACAAAATTGATAAGTGCGCGTGCGTGTACCTGTTGGGGCTGCTTAAGGGGAGGGCAATTAAAATAAATAAATAAAAAAAGTGCAGGTTGCCTTTGGTTTATGGTCACTTTCTCTCTAGTAATGCTACCACTTGCCTATCACTGTGTTGCCATGGGGAAAGAGTGACGACTAACAACGTGTATTTCGACCTTAACTTCCACCCCACTTCATACCTACACCCAACCCAGTCTATCTTTTCGACCATTGGTTTCAATAGCACTTTTATTTTGAAAGTCACAAACAGCATCAATATTCCTTAGATAGGGCCACAAGAAAACTTATATAAAGCCCTTTCTTAAAGAAAAGAAAAGTACACAGCCAAAACTGTGACGGATGGCTAAACAGACTAATGAAACGCTATTTTAAATTTGTTTTTGCGGGCACGAAGGTTTTGACCATTGCACCTTTGAAAACATCGAAAATGTTCAGGAAGGCATGGTGATAACGTTAAAATATTTGTTCCCCCTATTCATCACCACCCTCTCTTGAGTAGCCTCCCCCCCCCCCCCCCCCCCATACCCCGAAATAACAATGATTGGAAAAGACATCTTAATAGACCTATCACTTATGTGGAGAAAGTTCAGAATCAGTAACGCTTAAACGAGTGCCCAGGTTTGACTTTCTTTCTTTTGTTCTTTAAAACAAAAATCAATGCATAATATCGAACCCAAAGTTGAGTTATTTGCTTTTGTGTTCATTGCTCTAGTTATTTTCGGATAAGCTAATGGGACACCCTGACGGATGATTTTTTGCAAGGAACACGTCGAGATCGCCAGGAAAACACCTTTTACAGAGATCGCAACACTCACTTTGCTATTTTTTTAATTTTTACTGCACTACAAAGAAGAAAATGCTTCGACCACTCTGAGTGTCCTCCACCCACACCGTCCAAAATGGCTTCTCTCTCCTGCAACTCCGCCGAGGAGGAATGGCCGTTTTGACGGTTTGATTTATAGGGAACCAGAGCAAAGTGAGTGTTCCGATCCTTGAGAAGGCTGTCTTTCTGGTGATCTCCACGTGTTTCTTGCAAAACCTCATCCGCCAGGGTGTCCCTTTAAACCACAAGACATATTTTTTTATATTTTTTTTTATGTAGCTGGCATGGCTGAGGAATGTAGAAGGCAATACGAGGCCATCCATATAACTACTCAATGAGAGGAAGATTAAAAGCATTCACTACAGCATTAGTTATGTATCATTACAGACATTAATCGTTTTTGTTTTGCTTTGAGGAGTGGATATATTGCCATACACAATGACATAAATTAATGTGAATGAAGCAATAAAAGCATCACTTCACAAATCTAAACTTTGTTTTTTAAAAGAGAGACATTTTGAGTCGCCTGCTTCCCAAATGTATTTCAAGAGTTTTAAGTGTTCAAAGGTAACGGTTTACCATATTTTGTAGACATTGTGAAAATATTTTGCATGCATGCAATAAAATGTGAATTTGTTGTTTTTATTTTGTTTGGTTGACTAAGCATTGAATGATACTCTGATTTAAAAAAAAAATGATTTTAGCTATTTTGTATAATTTTGTTTTGAAATGTATATCCTGGTGTGTCTGTGTCTGTGTGTCAATGCATGTGCATGGGTTATTCCCCCCTCAGGTTCATGTTATGATTTTGTTTTTTTTAAATTACAATTATTTATATTTGTTGACGTGCCTTCTAATCACCTGTTCATATTTTTTAGTTGTAAACTATGACATAAAAGAACCATTAAAACTGTTACCATGTTTACAGTTTTCTAATAAATACTTCGTAGGCATAAAAGGTGTACGTTTTGCCATTTGTTTCTTCTTACTTACTTGTTTAATTAACTCGTTTAGCTTAACATCATTATTAAAATTTTATTTCTTTGTGTTTGTTATTTCTAATCACCACTGAATGCACAAGAAAACGTGTTATATACTCATGCTTTAAAAAAAAAAAAATTTGATAGAAGAAAAAAAACTAACATCATAACGATCCGACCATAAAATAACTCAAAGGCGTAATTCTGACTTTCATCGTATGGTGGGTAAAATAATTGTGTTTAACTTTCTGGGATTTAAGAGTGTATTCCTTTTGTTTTGTTTTTTTGTTTAAGCAAACGTGTTTGTTTCGGGAAACAAAACTGCGTCTTATAAAGACCAATACTGCGTCAGAAAGCTAGGAACTTTGTTGGTGTTATTGTCATTTTTTCTTTTTTAGAGGGAAAACGATAGGTTTTGTTTGTTTTCAGAGAGGGTTTTGTTCCGTTCAATTAAGCTTTCACCCTTTAATTTATCAAGTTACGTTTTTCTTTTTTAATTATGTTCTGTTCTTAGATTTAGATAGGCGGTGGTGTGCATGTTTGTTCTTATTTCATGTTATTTCATGCGTCCTTTTTTCTCTCCGAAATTAATGTTTTGGAAAAGTTTGAGTTTCATTTTTATCATATCCCATTCTGTATTTCTAAGGATGATTCTTGGCTTTTATCGTTTATGTTTAAAATGTACAATTATTTGGAGATGTACATATAACATGGACGATCTGTGCATAAGCTTGATCTGATGAATTCAATAAAGGCGGTTTTCTTTTAATTACAATGTGTGTTTGTGTGTGTACGCGCGCGCGCGCGTGTGTGTGTGCATATGTGTTTATGGGTGTGTTTTGAGGGGGGGTGTACGTATGTGTATTTGCAGGTACGTGTGCATTATTTGTTTTGTTATTTTGTGCATGTGTTTTAGAAAGATAATCATCATATTTACCTTCCTGTTTCTCTCTGCCTCTGCCTGTCTCCATCTGTTTTCTTTGTCTCTCTTTCTCTTTGTTTGACTGTCTGTCTCTCTCTCTCTCTCTCTCTCTCTCTCTCTCTCTCTCTCTCTCTCTCTCTCTCTCTCTCTCTCTCTCTCTCTCTCTCTCTCTCTCTCTCTCCCTCCCTCCCTCCCTCCCTCTCTCTCTCTCTCTCTCTCTCTCTCTCTCTCTCTCTCTCTCTCTCTCTCTCTCTCTCTCTCTCTCTCTCTCCCCTCTGTCTGGTAAAATAACATTCTGAGCAACAACATTGTCGATAT
>CM065680.1:31479405-31484405 GCA_017654935.2 Phymorhynchus buccinoides | reverse complement strand
CTCTCTGTCCCAGAAGGACTCATGTGGGACAATACATCTGACATTGATAAAGACAAGAGATGGATGGAAATCTGTTTAACGTCCTCCGGTCTGGAAGAGACACATATGGTACACCAGTAGATCATTATATAAAGATAGAGGGAACGATCCTGGAGGCAATGCCCAGAGGCAGTGCAACACAATTAAAGTCCCGATTTATAATAAAAAAATCAATATAGATAACTTCGAAAGAAGTTTATACTTAACGTCCTCCCGGTCACAAGGACACCAATAAAATAAGAAAAGAGAGAAGAAGAAAAAAAGAGAGAGAAAAAAAGTTTTAGATAAATTTAATGTTTTACGTCCTCCCGATCGTAAGAGATCATATGGGACATTTCTAATTTATAAAGTTATAGATAAAAAAGATAAAGGATGGAAGTTCAGTTTAGCGTCGCGTATCGGCTTTCGCCATGTACGACGGGCTGAACAAACCAACCAAGGTATAAACAAAAATTTATGTTCCTGAATCACTGTCTTAGCCAAAAGGCCGAGAAGCGATCAGAATTTTTAAAAAAATTTTTTTTTTTTAAATCAGCTTTATACTGGTCATGTCCAACCCTGGAAAGGAAACGTGAAGTTGGGCGTGGCCCAGGGGGTGGGAGTTAGGGTTTGGATTTGGTTAAATCGCTGTGCCGATTCCTCCGACCATTGTTTTGCTTCTGGGCTGTGGAAACTGTGAAGATAAGCATCATCACAAGTATTAGGTTGCATAGTACAAAACAGGAATTAAACAGCGAAGAGCATCATCACAAGTATTAGGTTGCCATAGTACAAAACAGGAATTAAGTTAAATTTGTTCTGGGTCTTTCCATGAAACCATCCATCCCCCGTAGGCCTAAGTCTCAAATGTGTAATTAGACATAATAGTTCTTCAAAAGCAAACCAAGCCCTTTTCGTGTTTTACGTACACCCCAGTTAGGACAATCAAAACTGAAAGAGAAGGCGGATGCAATTTAGTGATCAAGGCTGTTCATGCTATGTTATGCACTTATCTTGTTCTTGAATCGTTACACTGGTACCCGAGTCCAATACAAATTCAGAATGATTAAAAACTATAAGCAAAATCAGTTCTTATGCAATCCCTCAATATCTTCGTCTTACATAAATAACACAATGTGCACGTATATATTCAGAATATAAACACCCCCGTTGGGATACCGGGGGGGGGGGGGCTTTCGTACAAATAGTTCCCCCACCTTCTGGAAGTTCTGTGCTTGTAACTTCCTCTAATCTGTCTCTCTCTCTTTGACTCTGCCTTTCTCCTTGCTTTGTGTCATCTACTATCTTTCTGACTTTGGGCCCATTTTCCTTGCTTTGTGTCATCTACTATCTTTCTGACTTTGGGCCCATTCTCCTGCCTTTTTTTCAAAAAAAATATCCCCCATATAGTTTTCTCCTTTGAGCTCCTCCGAAATCAGAATGTGTCGGCTGAATGCAGCGAGGACACCAGTGAAAACTGGAAAACGGACACATACGTATCCATTGTGGCTTTATGGCCCGGGAACGCAGAAGAAGAAGAAGAAGAAGAAGAAGAAGAAGAAAAACGAATGGGCCTAAAGCACATCAATATTGTATGGTGAGGGCAATAAACATTTTTTAAATCAGGCAGCAAAGTTGAAAATGAGCATTGCACCCGCTTCACCCGGATTCGCATTGCATGGCTGTACGAATATCATCAACACTTCTTCTCCTTGATTGGTTGATTTGATGGTGAAAGCGACACGTGTTTGATTGATGGGTGCAGTTAGTGACTCTTGCACGGATCGTGATCGTCAGTTGCAAACGAAGCGTTGCTGTCTTTCACCTGGGTA
This sequence comes from Phymorhynchus buccinoides, assembly GCA_017654935.2. NCBI lineage: Eukaryota > Metazoa > Mollusca > Gastropoda > Neogastropoda > Raphitomidae > Phymorhynchus > Phymorhynchus buccinoides. The sequence continues at coordinate 31,482,555 of CM065680.1, read as the reverse complement.
GCTTCTGACCAGCCTTAATGATGCTTCTGTTTCAAGCTTGGCATCCCCGCTGCCCCGCCCAGGATTGACTTGAGGTATAAAAGTTGAATGCAGGAAACTGCGCACAGCACCAAAATGTCTCCATCATTGAGGACTCGGCTAAGATGTATTGATGGACGAAGGAGGAAGGGCTTAGGGTAAGATGAGATGAGTTGAGAGAGAGAGAGAGAGAGAGAGAGAGAGAGAGAGAGAGAGAGAGAGAGAGAGAGAGAGAGAGAGAGAGAGAGAGAGAGAGAGAGCTCCATAAAGAAAGAGAGACAGAGACAGCGAGAGAGAGACTAACAGGAGAGAAATGGAAAGATAGGACAAAGCAAGAAAAGTGGTTTAGAGGAAAGAGGTAGGAGGAAACATGATGAGAGACTAGTTGTAAAACTGAAAAAAGTATGAACCTCTTTGCAGTAGCTCCATAAAGAACCATTCAGGTGTGCATGTAATCCCCTTTTCTCACACCTGTTCCCACCACCCTCATCAAACACCTTGTTAAGTAGCACTTCACCATTTCACCCACCCACCCACCCACCCATTGATCAACTACCACCCCCTACCATCGTCACTTTCATCCACCCTACACATTCATAAACATTCCTTTCACCCATTCAACCTCCACTCCCCTTTGAAAATATTTTTTCTTAAAGCACTGACAAAAAAACCCCAAACAGCATGTTACAAGGACAGCTAATAGGTCAGGGCAAAGAAAAGAAAAGTGACAGGGCCCCTTCAAAAAAAGGGAAGGGGCCGAGGATATTCCCCCAGTGCACACGTCTGTCAACCGGGTGACGGCTGGCTGAACAAGTTAACAGATGTAGCAAAAAGTGGTCGGATTATCTGATCTTATCGCGGGGCCCTTAACGTGTTGTCCGCTCGTCACCCCAGCTGTCTGTATAGCATACTAGGTAGATAGATGCCTGAATGGAGCGCTGGCTTGAAAAGCCGCTGCCGAAATCATTATACACGGTGACTGACAATCTGACGTTGGTGACCCCTCTACGTTCTTGTAGCCTCGCCAATCTTGAAGTTGTTCCTGCTTTCATGTTATATTATAATATGTAGACCCTCTGTCACTTTCGCAGCTCGCCTCGAAATTCCCATACATACCCAAGTCAACCTATTTCTCACTTAAACCTTTTCTGTCCCACAGCTTTTTTTTCTGCATGAGATTTTGATCTTGGGGAAATATAGTTATTGAATCCAAAGATTCCCGGAAGTCAGCTTTATTTGATGTTCTCCGGTAAGCAGTTTCCCCGTGGAGCAAATTGAACACACAAAATGGTTATTAGTTTATTACTCAATATATTCAAGATATGTGATATAAATAAAGAATGCAGAGTTATCATGAGCTCACACTATGTCTATGAAAACTGAGCCTTCAGTTTCAGAGCACCTGCCATCTGGAACTCCCTCCCTGAAGACCTCCGTAATCAGCCTACTCTTTCTTCTTTTAAATATCAACTCTAGACTACCTCTTCAAAAAAGCCTTTTCTCTTCTGTAGATCTCTTGCTTAAACTGTCAGTATTACAACTCCACCCCACCACAACCATAGTTGTAGTGTGTGTGTGTGTGTGTGTGTGTGTGTGTGTGTGTGTGTGTGTGTGTGTGTGTGTGTGTGTGTGTGTGTGTGTGTGCGTGTGTGCGTGTGTGCGTGCGTGCGTGTGTGTGTGTGCGTGTGTGTGTCAAGTCAAGTCAAGTCAAAATCATCTTTATTGAGGGTTAAAGAATAAGCTAACAAAGCTTTTTTTCATCCTGCCCTCATAAAAAAAAAATACACATCAATCAAAAATCAATGAACTTAACATATTTACAGGAACACAAAACAGAAAACATTATGATCAGTATAATGAAAGAAAAAAACAACAACAAAGAACCAAACAGAAGAGAGAGAAGGGAATAGGGAGGAAGAGAGAGGGAGAGAAAGCTGGGGGAGGAAACACTCACATACACACATGTGTGTGTGTGTGTGTGTGTGTGTGTGTGTGTGTGTGTGTGTGTGTGTGTGTGTGTGTGTGTGTGTGTGTGTGTGTGTGTGTGTGTGTGTGTGTGTGTGTGTGTGTGTGTTGTGTGTGTGCGTGCGTGCGTGCGTGCGTGCGTGCGTGCGTGCGTGCGTGCGTGCGTGCGTGCGTGCGCGCGCGTGTGTGTGTTATTTATTTATTCTGATTTTGGTGCTTTATAAATAGTGTACTGTTGGGTGAATGAGTTAGCATGAAAGATGGTTGAAAGCGCATTGAGTTGCGTAGCAAGAAATGCGCTCTATGAATATTATATATTATTATATAAAATAAACAACAGTACGCGTAAGCTAATTGTGTTTGGACATACGGATAGATAGACACATACACAGACAGACAGATAAACAAATAAATAGACAGATTCCACAGTGAATTTCCTCAGTTTCCCTTTTAAGCCATAATATACGCAACCACTTCAAAGACAGCATCCACATGACACGTCATCACGATCATAAACCATCCAAGCGGTGACTCGCCTCAGCCGCATCTTTCATGCACGTTTCGTGTAACCCACGATCCAGTCTTTTAATGAATGTCCGCCGGAAGTATAAATCAAGGAGAGCATGCTCTCTCAGGGTCACAAAGTGCTCATATACTTCCGCTAAAAATCTGATGTTCGTGGAAGGAAGGAAGATCTAAGAGGATGGAAGACTGAAGGAAGATGAAAGATCTCCTAAAGGTTTATAAATTTGCCCGGGGCAACCTCTTTTCTCTCTCTCAAAAGCTGTATTGCGTAATCGTTGCAGTCTGAATGAAGTATGATATAAGTCAGAAAAAGCGTAGTGGACAAACACATTATTGGGGAATTATTTTGATGGAGTGGATATGATAATAGTATGGATAGGATGTGTGGGTGTGAGTGAGTGTGGCGCGCGAGAGAGAGGGAAATGAAATGAACTTTTATTTTACAACGGCAAAACTAAAAGTATTGACATCGGTAGCCATTTTTCATACTTGCCGTTACTTGCAGAGAGAGAGAGAGAGAGAGAGAGAGAGAGAGAGAGAGAGAGAGGAGTGTGAGAGAGAGAGAGAGAGAGAGAGAGAGAGAGAGAGAGAGAGAGAGAGAGAGAGAGAGAGTGTGTGTGTCCAAGCCGGCCAGACTGACTG
>CM065680.1:31464405-31474405 GCA_017654935.2 Phymorhynchus buccinoides | reverse complement strand
CTCCTTCTTCTGCTTCTCCTTTCTGCCCCGTGGGAAAAAACGTGTAACATTGGACTAAGAATGAAATAGTGCCTGCTTGAGTCTCAATGAACTTGGACCATGGAGGAAGTCTAATATACCACTAGGCATGGAAAAACCCAAAGAAATCATCCACACCTACAATTTTCGACCAGTCAAGGTTATGCGGGGTTGCTGTTTTTTCCTACAGGAAGTTGTTGAAAGAAGATGATCTACACAAGGAAAAATGGTAGATCACGTTAAAACAACCATCGTTCGATCGTTATTTCAAACCACAGACACCTCGGATTTTCTTTCAACGTACACAGACTCTGGGATTTGTTTGAAACCACAGAGCAAATGGATACCTAAGAACTTCTGAAACTTAAATCCATTTTGTTGTCAGCTACCATATGACTTCACAACTCAAGCTACGCCAGCTCTCTGTATAGTAGGCTTACAGCTTACAGCTATAGCAGGCTTACAGCTTCGAAAACAAAAACCGCAACTCTAAGCTCTTTAAGTCAACCAATACTCGGGTGATCTCAGAACCTTATTGAAATTCGGTTGTGTAACATCTGCTTCTCAGCTCAACGATACTTTAATTTGTCACCTAAAAAACGTATAATCGATCTCTGAAGGTAAATTGTATTTGTGACACAACTAAGACATTTTGATCTTGTTAATGCTTTTTGAGGGCAAAACTATTCGTTTCAACAACAGAAAAACACCACTTCAACATTTTCTGGTTGGTATCTAGAAACTATAAAAATAATCCGACCCAAACAAGAGCTATTGGATGAGGTTGTCAGAACTCAACGCCGAAAATACAAGAATAAATGTTAAATATCAAGAACGGATTCCGAACGGAATGAAATTTGCACTAAGTGACCCGGCTGATTATGTTGTAAGATTTTTGTGATGGTTGTGAAAATGAATAAGGATGAATCAGGTGATGGATTGGTGATGGTGATAGTTCAGGAACGAATAGGCCTAGCTATAAGTAAAATTTGTCTATTGTATAGTACATAATGTATGTGAATAAATTTTATAAAGTTGGCATGTACTTGCAACTCTCTCTCTCTCTCTCTCTCTCTCTCTCTCTCTCTCTCTCTCTCTCTCTCTCTCTCTCTCTCTCTCTCTCTCTCTCTCTCTCTCTCTCTCTCTCTCTCTCTCTCTCTCTCGTCCCCATTCTCTTTCCACACCCATCTTATTTCCGATCCACATAACAATAGGACCCCCAACCCTTCTCTTTAGAAAAAAAAAGGGGGAAGAAAGAAAAAGTTTTCAGACGAATGTCTTTACCCGAAGGAATGTGGCCCCCAATTAGTGAAAGACCTGTCGCTTTACATTCAACAGATCTGTTCAGAAGTTTGCCTTGGTGGACCTTGGAGAGCGAGACGGGACCACTTGCGGCGAGGGTGGTTATGAAAACGTGGTGATGTGTAGAAAAGCATGTTGTGAAGACCTTTTCTCCATCTCCTCCTTTTCTAGTAAACCCCGGTGATGCTGCCATTATCATAGCCTCTCCCCTCCGAGCGTCACATTTAGGAGCGTAGTCCGTGAAATCAGCTCAGAAGTAAAAGGGAAGCCCCAGTACGGTCATAAGCCGTGCGGCTATCAGGTTTGACTGTATATCGCGGCTTGGAGCTCAACGACAGGAAGACCCTGACTTGCCATGATAATGATGGGGACCTCTGTTACTGCCAGGGGTCTTGATCTCCCCTGACAAACGGCAGGGCGAGAGGTGAACAGTGGTGGTGCAGCTTGGGGGTCTGTGAGAGTGACATCAGAGAGCAGAAGAGTTCCCGTGTCTGTTCCGTGCCACCAGCGGTTTAATTTCGTTGGGCAGGTAGCCGAAAAACCATAAAACGATGGCTTGGAGTCAAAGCGGACTATCTTTAGATAGTCCATTCACATATTATTGAACTTATTACGAAAACTAATAACTTGTATACAAAAAAGACTGCAGACATATAAAAAGCATAACCCCTTTTTTTATATTTCTGCAGTCATTGTTTGATACAAGTTATTAGTTTTTGTAATAAGTCCAATAATAATAATAATAATAATAATAATAATAATAATAATAATAATAACAATAAATGAAACATATAGCGCTGTTCGGTGGCTTGCCATCCTCACAGCGCTTTACAAAGATTTAGAAATAAAAAAGAAAGAAAGAAAAAAACTAAATATTACACCGACTCATACATACATACCCCCCCCCCCCCCCCCCCCCCCCCAACCTCCCACCCCCCAACCCCACACAGGGAGGAACCCCTCTCACACAAAGCAGTACAAACAAACCTGACGCAGAAACAAAAGCAATAATACGTCAATGGACTATCTAAAGATAGTCCGTTTTGACTCCAAGCCATCGAACATATCGTGACTATAAGAAAAATACAGAGTGTAAGCTTGGAATTACATTTCATGGCACTATTGTTCTTTTAATTTTTTTTGGAATTTTTTTTTTTGGGGGGGAGTTATAACTCATTCCGAGTTCCAACTCACAGCCACTCCCTGGTTTGTCTGGGTTCTTTGAATGTCGTATGTTTTATATAGAACAAATTTGCTGCTTGGATATTCTAATTGACGAGTTTGCTTCATATTCAACGGCTGTTTTGTTTGTGTTTTAGCAGAATAGGTCAATACATCATTTGCATCAACTTGTGAATCCCTCAAATGGATGTTATCATAATTATGTTATGTCAGTTCTTGAGTTGTAACTAATATATTGCACATGCACGTGCGTGTGCCAACAGTTCCCAACCTCCACAGAATCGAAAATATAAACAGTATCATAACTTACTTTTTCTGTAAGCAAGAAACACAATGAAATCGATTTAAAGCAATTGAATGGGAGTAAAATAAATACATTAAAGAGAAGAGTTAGTTCATACACAAATCAGTTTAAGTTATATAAAAAAAAGAGGGGGGACAACAAAGGAGATGCTTTTTCATAACCTTTTGAACTATCAAATCAAATCAAATCAAATCCAGTCGACATAGAGACAACAAAGCAGAGATGCTTTTTCATAACCTTTTGAACTATGAGTAAATCATGATCATCATTATGACAAGATTGACTAAAATAATACCAGGGGTAAAGGATTGGTAAAGGATTTCCCTTCTATCCGCCAAACCTGACAGGGATCTTCAGTCGCCGCTGAGGCAAAGGACCTCGGACACTTTAATCATATTTTTGGTGTAGAAACAGGATATTTTAATCGGTCCCCTACGCCAGCCGTCGAGCGATTTCAAAGCGGAGGCGCGGAGAGCATGGGATAATTTTGCTTTGCAGTCAACTCGGGAGAGACTAGGAGTTACAATACTCCAAAGGAAGTTACCCGGAGAGTTGCCCCCCCCCCCCCCCCCCCCCCCCCCCCATTATCAATGGCTTCGTTCCATGACTGCCCAGTACAGTTCATCAAGGCCCTTTCTTCATCCAGGGAATCTCCACCAGTTGAAAACCTGTTTCTGGAGGGAATGCATTTCATGGAGTTTTCGAGAGTTAGAATTCTCGCATACCTCGTTTTGTTGAGCAGTCTTGCCATGGCTCACAATCTGAGGCTGGTTCGAGTAAAACTGGTCGACTCAAAGACACTGTATCTAAGCTTTCTGGTCGACTCAAACACATGTCGTTTTGAAAAGTGCGTGCAAGGTTGTATGTCGCAACGTCTCATATAGGAGACGTTGGGGGTGGGGAGGGTGGGGGGCATAATCATAGTTGTATGTCAATAATTCTTCCTTGTATTGTGTAGGGGTACGTTATAAGAGTCTGCTTGTTGTTGCCCCATTAACCTTATTATTGTTCAATTATCTATATTTGTATTCTTGAATAACATTATTTAAACCAATAATTCCTCCTCGCTAGTTTCACGAGAGCTGTTTCTCAACTGTCTGGGTTTTCGTGTTGGCTGGCTATCGGAGATCAACTAACTTTCGTGATCGGAGACTGCAAGAAAAAGGATGAATGGGGTGGGGGAGGGGGGGAGTCGCGAGGTATGCTGGGTAGCATCCAGCAGATTTATTAGGCAGCGCAGCTTTTATAGCGGACTGCCCTGACGACTCATAATGACAAGGAACCGCTTCAGAGGTCAGCCCTCATCACGACGCTGTTAGGGTAGGTATGGTTCTGCAAAAGAGAAAGACTGGTTTGTAGTTATTGTAGCCCCAGTTCTGTATGAAATGGAGTAGATTGCAGATAAAACGAGTTCCCCTGGGTTTCCTTTTCTGTGTGTGTGTCTGTATGGGAAAGCATGTATAGTCCAAGCTCTGCAACCTAAATTACTCAACATCATCGTCGTCATTGTCCTCATCATGTTTGTCATTATCAAGCATTTGTTTAGCATTCCAGTTTGATAGGAATCTTTAGCACTGCCTGCCTTGAAAGCAGAACATCATTACCATCCTCATCATTTGCCTTAATCCATAATTGTGTTTCAAAACATACCTCCTTTTAGATCTCCGTATAAACAAAGATATTCTAAAAGGGTAAGATGGATTACTTTAAAGTTAGGCGAACCGGGCTGATAGAGTTATCGTTAGTGGGGACGTGTACATTATTCACAGTGGAGGCTTTCCAAAAACTCAGACTGGAACTTGAACGGAGAATTCAACTGGCCTATCGATGTGTAAAATGTGTCACGTTTCAAAGGGGCATAACCAGTGATTTTGTCCTCACTACTCATATATGGAAAAGAGACTAGATGTTTATCTTCCCCTGTACAGTCTTTGGTATAAATGGTAAGTATCACAGAACCGTTCTGCATTTTGTATCTGTCTTTATTAACAAACCAAATAGCACAGACTCTATGGACGACATCTTACGAATGAACCTTCAGAGACGATGATCATGTCATCGTAAGCCCCACCCCATTCTTTACCCCATCCACAACTCCACACTATCTCCTCCTCTCCCATTAAATGTACCTCTTCAGTCTTCTTTCTTTTCATATTTGTTGCAACATCTACCTACATTTCGTTCAAAACTCACCTTCCTTTTGAACGTGTATTGAGTTGTTCGTTCTGTGAGAGAAGTTAAAGTGCGGTAGCTGCTGTTTGGAGCTGACTGGGCTCAATCTGCAGGGTCTGGTCTTGTGGCTGGGCTGAACATGTCTATCTATGAAGTCTTCTTTGACCCATAGCTGATCTTTAAAGACCCCCCCCCCCCCCCCCCCACGTCATGTGACACATTCCCTCTTATGCTAGGAAGACTTCTTAAAGACCCCCCACGTCACGTGTCACATTCCCTCTTTTGCTGAGAAGATTTCTTAAAGGTGGACTCGGACGGATGAGTTTTTGCAAGAAACACGTCGAGATCACCAGAAAGACAGCCTTTTCAAGGATCGGAACACTCACTTTGCTCTGGTTTCTTAGAAATTAAACCGTCAAAACGGCGATTCTTCCTTGGCGGTGATGCCGGAGAGAGTAGCCCTTTTGGATGGGGTGGGTGGAGGTCACTCATTGTGGTTGAAGCGTTTTCTTTTTTTGTAGTGCAGTAAAAAAAAAAACCAAAGGAGCTATTTTCTTTGTTGTGAGCGAAACTCCATTAGATAAACTGTATAAAATTTAAAAAAAAGAGAAAAAAAGGCTTGTATTGCGAAAAGTTCGTGCAAACGATTTGGTCTAAACACAGGTGGCCATTAAAAAAGAGACGGCAAACGCCTTCTCTTTGGGTGAAATAATTTGACTTCCAGCACCTCCTCCAAGGAGGAATCGCCTTTTTGACGGCTTGATTTCTGGGAAACCAGAGCAAAGCGAGTGCTGCGATCTCTGTAAAGGGTGCTTTCCTGCTGATCTGGACGTGTTTCTTGCAAAAGCTCATCCGTCAGGGTGCCCCTTTAAGATTTCTTACCAGCTATAAGAGGGAAAACACGTGAAAACCGTGATTTTGAACGTGATTTAAGATTTCTTACCAGCTATAAGAGGGAAAACACGTGAAAACCGTGATTTTGAAACGTGACGTGGTGGGTCTTTAAGATTTCTTACCAGCTATAAGAGGGAAAACACGTGACAAACGTGATTTTGACACGTGACGTGGTGGGTCTTTAACGTGAAGGTGAAATTATGTCGGCTTTGGAACTCAGTCTTGCTTCAGTCTTGCTTAGGCTTGCTTTAATTTTTGGCACCTGCAGAATTCTATATTTGTAAGAAATTGTGTCTTTGGTATCATCTTGAGTTTTAATTGAATGCTTTATTCTCCCTCCCTCCCTCCCTCCCTCCCTCGTTCTCTCTCCCAAAACAGTCACACACGCACGCACGCACACACACGCACACGCACACGCACGCACGCACGCACGCACGCACACACACACACGCACACGCACACGCACACACACACACACGAAAAGTTGCCAACCAACCTCGTACAGACAAAACATACAATTTAACCAAATAAGGCGAAGACAGACAAAAAGAAAGCAAAGCAAAAAAACAACGCAAAAAAACAATCAAGACCCCCCCCCCACCCCCCACCCCCCACCCCCGTTCGGTCAAAAAGGGAGAGCCCCGCTGTTAACAAAGAGAGCCGAACCCAAAAGAGACCACTACTACACAAGGTCCACGACAGCCAGGCCCGCTCTGATTTCATTTCGGAAAAAGCATCTGGGATCGAGGACCATTGGGAGAAAAAGAAGCACCATTCGGCACTGTATAGATTTTCCATTAAAGAGAGGGTCTCCAAGAAATGGGTGAGGAACACCCCCCCCCCCTCCCCAACTCTCTCCTTCCACTCCCTAATTGTCCTCCTCCTCCTCCTCCTCCTCCGATTCCTCTTCTTCCTTTCACTTTTCCTCCCCCGTCCCCGCCCAGACCCTCCCCTCGTCCCCTCCCAGTCCTCCCCCTGTTTTCACTGTCGAGTGCCATGTCGGTTTTGTTTTGGGGGGAGCCCATGCTTTAGTTGCGAGCTGGGCTCTAGAGAGCTTTTTGTGGGTAAAGGGGTGGTGCTGTGCTAAAAGTCCACTGTGTGCTTTTCGGGTCGGTAGGGAGGGCTCTTCTGCAGACATGCTTCAATCTTCTGTCATCAATACGTGCTCTTTGCTCTTTAGGAAAAAAAACACCCAGGCAGTTTGCTGTTCTTTCTGTACCTGCCCTCTCCTCCCCTCATGCCCCATTCCAACCACCTTTTCCCCACTCCTCCCTTCTCCCACCCTTTACTAATCACTGAAGTACCCACCCTTTCCAAATTTCGGCTTCCTTAGAAAGTTTGTGCTTCAACTTTTGTTTCTTCGACGTTTGGTTTATTCTAGATATTCCCACTGTCTGTCCTTTTTATGGGTTTTTTTTTTGCTGTGACATTTGTAACATTATTTTATTGTTGAAACCTACAATATGTTTGGGGTTTTTTAAGCGACATAAATGTCTGTGTCAAAATTGCCTTGCAGAATGACAGGCAGTTTACTGTTAGTACGTGGGCATTATTCTTTCTCTGTGCCTTCTCTCTTTCCTTTTAATGTTAAGTAATTCGTGTATATGGCTTGCGATCAGTCAGTCGTTTACTGCAGACTGACAGACTGTCAGCAATATTCCACTGTGTTGTGTTTCGTCAACTTGCTATTACAAGTAACAGTCATAACCAGCTTCTCATCCTTAACCCATCTCTCTCTCTCTCTCTCTCTCTCTCTCTCTCTCTCTCTCTCTCTCTCTCTCTCTCTCTCTCTCTCTCTCTCTCTCTCTCTCTCTCTCTCTCTCTCTCTCTCTCTCTCTCTCTCTCTCTCTCTCTCTCTCTCTCTCTCTCTCTCTCTCTGAGTATAATAGGTTTGATTTTGGTATTGATGTGTTACAATATAGGGATGTATTTTGCATGCTTTATATTACATTGTGCTTATTTTCGTTTTCCATTTTCTACTTTTATATATGTAGTTTGTCCATAGGGCTATCTGTAAAAAAGCATGTTATTGCTTACTCTATTACCCTCTATAAATAAAATTAATTAATTCATTCAAAATCCATTCATTCATTCATTCATTCTCTCTCTCGCTCTCTGCTTCCTTCCAATATTAAACTCAGCCCCGAGTGCTGTTTGCTTAGATAGCTAGCTAGCTACCAGCAGCTACCAACAGCTGCCTCTACTCCTCTCTACCAACATACAGCTCAACAGGTGAACACTGAACAGCAAACCCCATTATTAGTCTATCGAGGAAAGTGCCCTTCACTCCAACAGTTCTGAACAAAACCTCGTACTATGGGCACGAAGGGTATGCCATACAATAGTTTCCACGGCCAGGATGTAAGTACCCTGAACTGATCAGGCGAAAAGGGGCTAGATGGAGGAGGGAAAGGTACACTAGAATAAATGTAAAATATGGAAAACTGCTGGTTTCAACAGCTATTTGCAAAACCATAATTTTGCCTTCGAAAAAGATTTCCATAGAAAAATAACAATAATAGGAAAACTACTATGTGATTGTTGATGTTATTGAAGATAACAACTACCTTTTTGTTGTGAAACATTTATTTCAGTGTTTATTTTTATGATGGCTTCTGACAATTGTTTTCCCCATCCTTATATTTCTTTCGCCGTGTTGTTTTCTGAAACTTGCGAAAGGTCAGTGGCGCACTCATGGTTGAAAGGTTAAACAAAATGAAGGTCTTATGGTCGATCATATGGGTCGTAGAGCCAGCGATGGTCACAGTTTGGCCAAAAGATTGGCTGAGTATAGAGGAGAACATTTTGAAAGGTCGTGTCCAGCGTCTTCTCATGCACCTTCTAGGATTTCTTCTCAAATGTAACCCATTGCTGGGTAGTAGGGATGATTTTGAAACAAGAAACAAATCAACCCTATCTAAATCACCTGAAGTCGGAGTGTGGCTGCCCACGTGGCGTGATAATTTATTGTTCTCACCCCTAGCCGATGCATAATATGCACCATTGTGTTCAAGTCCTTCTGCTGTTCGGATGATCCTTAGAGTCTTTTAGCCAGGGTACGACAACAACAACAACAACAACAACAACAACAACAACAACAACAACAACAACAACAACAACAACAACAACCTTATCTGAGTGTAATGACGATAAACTCTACAAACCATCCATCTCTCTAATCATTTGACCACACATGCTTGGAATAAAAGAAACAGTACGGTGTCTGGAGGGGGGGGGGGGGGGGGAGCAGGATGGTTGATATAAATACAGATGTTTAAAGTGTCAGACAATGTCTGATTTTCTCTTAACCCTTTCACCGCCAAAGTCACATTTTGGCACCACAGTGATTTGACACCTATGTCATTAAAAGGCATCAAAATGGGGTCTATTATCCAAAGACTCTATTGTCTTAGTTTTGGGAGGTAAGGATAGACCTTAGTTTATATACATCACAGAAGAATCCCCAATACTGCAGATGGATTTTGTTCTCTACCCAGGTAAATTTAATAGAAAGTTTTGGCTGAAATATGGCTGGCGGTGAAAGGGTGAAAACATAAAGAGGTAAGCATCTACTATCCATCTTCTGACACAACACCTCTCCCATAGAACCTGGGAACCCTAAGAAGGACGAAGAAGGGGTGAAACTAAGATGGAAGAAAAAGAAGGGGGTGGGGGGGTGAGACACAACGACGACGGCCCTCCCTGTGGGGCAGGCTGACCATGTCCATTGTGGCGGACAGTTACTTACAGGTCGGGCCCACGCTTCCCTGAGCCGCTGACTCACCTAATCCTGACGTGGGGAGGACCCTACCTGCAGATTATCTCCCCCTTCCACTCCCGTAACCTCCACAAGCTCTGCTGGATCTCTTCCAGCGGTAGGCCCCCGGGGCTGCTACTAGCTAGCCTCCATGATGGGCCCGATCAGCCACGCTTGGCTGCGGCTCCGTAGTCAGACTGTTCAAGGCTGAGGAGAGAGAGAGAGAGAGAGAGAGAGAGAGAGAGAGAGGAGAGAGAGAGAGAGAGAGAGAGAGAGAGAGAGAGAGAGAGAGAGAGAGGGGGGGGGAGGGAGAGAGGGGGGAGAGAGAGGAGAGAGAGAGAGAGAGAGAGAGAGGAGAGAGAGAGGAGAGA